>JAWWTY010000123.1:35679346-35787911 GCA_035222235.1 Margarornis squamiger
TTCTGGTGTTGTTCACTTGCTTGAAACTGTTCACCCTGGTTGTTTTGGCAGCCTTTGAGACAGTGTTCTCCAACAAGTCTGTTCTGTTCCTGAAAGAAAAATGTCAGCATACTCCAAGCCCTTTTCTCCTACTTGAATTACTAATGTTAGTTTGAGTCTTAAGCATGTCCTTTCTCTTTGGAAATCCTTGGATTTTTAAATGTGGCTTTAAGTTGTGGGACTGCACCTCCTGAAAATTGCCATCAGACTTGAGGCATATCCTGTAACTTCTCAAAGTGAGTAGTTTACAAAATGTAGGGTAGAGTAGCCTTGTCTTTGTAATAGGAAAGAAAGGATAATAATAAGTTTTAAATTAATATAATTTTATTTGCCTATACAATACATACAGTTCTGTTTATATACTACATACTATGATCATCCTTCTTGCTAAGGGTGGGACTTCCTGCATGGATTTTGCAAGTCTTACACGTTCCTCAATCCCACTGTCAATGTCACTGACAAAGATGTTAAGCAGTGCCAGCCCTGGCACTGACACCTGAGGAGTGCCACTCATCACTGGTCACTACTTGGACATTGAGCCATTGACCTCAACTTTTTGAGTGTAACCATCCAGCCAATTCCTTATCCATCTGTCAAATGCATGCTTCTTCAGTTTAGAGGCATCTTCCTACCCTGTCATCTTATTTCAGAGTAATAACAGCATTGTAGAGAAGTCTTGCATTTCTGGCCAGTAAAAATCACCAGGGGATTCCTATCTTATTATTCCTAGCTTATTACGGACAAATTTTACTAAAGAATCAGCTGTTAAAATACCTTTTGGGTGACAAGAATGAGGGTGGTAGCTTCAGGCATTCACTGTGCCATTCTTTGAAATCTGTTTATCTGTACAATGTCTACTTTCCGGCTGCTGTGAAGAAAATATCTTTTTCAAAGAGTTTGCAACCTAGTGCCCTAAACGTGCACTGGAATTCAAGAAGAAGGCTGTAGACTTGTTTCTTATTGCTTTCACATGTCTCTGTAGATGCCTGCATAGAGAAAGATTTCCAAGCTGATCACTGTATAAGGTGAGGAAGTTGGAAATGGAAGAAATATCACTGCATTTAAATGTGATGCTTTTTCTTAAAACCTCAAGAGGCCTTGTGATTTTTTTTCCTTCCCAGTTTCTTCCAGTAGACAGAGAGTTGATTTCACTTTGCAGTTGCCCCTGAAGGTGTGTGACAGGTCAAAATTCACATAATTGTGTGAAGACAGGGAACTTGAGTGTATACTGAAATGTATGTTTATACATTGTCACTATGTTTTTTGAAATACTGGTGCCCCAAGAAGGACCTACCTGTTTTAGGTGACCATGTGAAGGTTTTGTGGTTTTGATCAGCTTTACCAAGCAGCTGATATTTGTTATTCCTCTGGGTGACTACTCAAGAAAGGCTGCATTGTGTGCTTTAAACCAGAAATCTATCATGTGACTTGTTGTCAAAGACTTGCAGCAAAAATGGTTTGTCATTTCATTTTATTTCTTAACATTAAAGATTTTCAGTAGTTAAGTGTTAGTGAAATCTGCAGTTTATTTCCAGTTAGAAGAAACAAGAGCTGTGATCACAGTGGAAAGTAGTTGAACAGATTAAACAAAGTTCTTAAAAAAAAATTGCATTTGGCTGGTGTACCAGTGGGAGATGTATTTCATTGTTCACCTTGGACTTACTGGCACTTTCCTGACTTTAGGAGAATGAGGAAAACAGATGCTGAAAAAAATATTTACATTATAATGCACTGGTATAATTGACTCATCTTGTTGGGAAGAAATTTTATCTGAAAAAGAAGTCATCAGTGAAAGATCTGTGGGCAAGTAGTTCTGTTCACTAATATTACTTATGTTGAAGAATTACTCAACTGAAGAATTTTACTTGCAGGGAAATGGGTAGAAGAGCTGTGCTTTTTTTTTTTTTCTAAAAAAAAATAGTTTATAGATGACATTAAAAATGGTATTCTTGTTATGACTCTTATTTCAGTGATGACATTGTGACACTAGTGATTCCCTAGGCATTTTGGAGTAGTGCTGTTAATGCAAATGTTGACTAAACTTTTGACTCAGATGTGAAAAGTACTGTAACATGTATGGTTAAACTGTGTTTATCCACTTTTTGATTTATAGCTTATCTCCAGTATATTTGTAAGTTGGGCCCTGGAAGGAAAGGTCTGTTTGGCAAGGAGTGAGAAAGATCCTCAGTTTCCCTGTACACCTTGGAAAACTATGTTTAGGCTGTTGTGACACAGCATAACCATTTATGATTAATGTAGAATTAGATGTGAATGTTACTTAGTTATCAGATACCAGGCACTCAAGGTAGATTTTAAAACTGCTCTGTAACGTTTCAGTAAAGCTCCTGACCTGCTGCTCTCTAACCATTAGATTTACCCAAGGGCATGCTTGCTGCTGCTGTTCTTTTGTTTCTCCTACACGAACAGATTGACACAATGTATGAATAACCCCAGCCACACAGGAATAAAACCAGAGACCTACTTTCACTTTCTTCCCTGGGGCAAATCAGGTACTGTGAATGCTCCCCATGATTTTCATATACCTGTAGGGAAAATGCATGAAGAAATCCTGCCAGAAGGAGAACAATTCCAGCATGATAAACCACTGAAAATCAAACAAAATCCTCTTCCAGTGACATCTATTTCCTCTCCCATTTTCATTTCTGAAGAAGTTAAATGATGGAAGGACTATGTTATTACACTGACATTGGGGAAGACAGTGTCTGTGGTTTGCCTTTTCATGTTCTTTCGGTGTAAAACAACTATGAAGAACAAGTCCACCATGAAAGAAAGTAACACACATTTTCTGATGGACTGTGCATTACAATTGCTTATTATAGGAGTTTTTCAGGAAAGTGTGTTTACCAGTATTAGTATAATTTAGTTGTGTAGTTCTATTAATGCAGCTCATAAGGAAAAAAGCATGGATTTTCTAAGAAGAGACACCAAGATATCTATTTGATATGTGCATGAGGAGTAAGATTAAACTACAAAATCCTTTAACACAGTTAGGGAATTGTCTCGATTTTGAAGGCTTACATCTCAGTACATGAAATGAGTGAATTCCCATATTTCTGTATTTTTATCAGGGTTTATGTATCAGTGAATATGAAGGTAGCTGTGTGCCAAAACACACATTGGCTTTAAAATGTTGTTTTTGAGGAAATGATCACCAACCAAAGTTGAATTGAAAGCAATGTCATATCTCTAATTGTTTTGCCTTTTAAATTGCTCATTTTTTAGCTACCTGACCACTCAGATAACATTTGTTGGGAAAAAAGCACAAACAAATATCTTATGGATTAGGGAAAACAGGCGTTTAAGAGTGCCACTTTGGATAACTCACTTAACAAGCTTTAACTCTTGAATAAGATGGTTGTGGGCTTTTTTGGAAAAAGCTGGCATACTTCAATATTGATTATAAGTTAACTCTTATTTTTCTGTTCATTAATAGCAGTCGCTTAGAACGATGTAGAACACAAATTGAAAAATGTTTCTTTTAAGAGTCTCTGTGCAACCAGGATGTTTTTGGAAGCTCTACTACATATTGTTACCTTGGCATTGTACAATCAATAGTGACAAGTCCAGCAATGTTGTTTGAACAAATAATCTTATTTGACAGTGAACTTCTTTCTCAAGAGCTCCCTTTTCCCAATAAAGATTTCAATGTACACTTGCCTAAAAAATTGAGGGTTCTTATGGTTGCAGTTGGGGAAAAAGCCTATGATGTTATAAGGATATATCTCTGAACAGCAACCATAGTATCTGCTACTTACCTGTACTTGGCTTGTGGCATACCTAGTAATACCAATGACATCCATCATTAGGGATACAAGCATCAAGAGTGATGCAAGTTTTGTTCTACATTTGGAATCTAACACATGTGGAAATGCACATGGAAGCATCAAAACCCTAGCAGAGGTGTGTTAATGTGGCACTGCTAGTCCTGTAGATGGTTCCTTGTAGTCAGTGCTTATGGCTTGCAGTCACTGTGTGTAGATTACTTTTTCTTTTCTGCTCCTTCCCAGTTTACAAGCCTTTGTCACTGCTGCTAAGGGATGTAACGCATGTGCATTGATTTGTTCTGCAGGAGGACATATACATGTGCTGTAGTTCCACATACCAGTACCAGTGTCTCTGTCCATTGTTTACCGATCAGGGGTAGAAGCAGCAGCTATGTATGTGCACGTAAGGGGACTAGGCGAGAATAACAACTGAGGTAGTTGGATATACGTGAAAGAAAAGGCAAGGAGGTGGCAGAATAGGTCATGGCACAATTGCTCTTGACCCGTCAGCTGTTGTTTGTCCCTTCAAACTTAAGCAGAGTTATCCAGGGCCCTAAGAGAAATGGCCATATTAGCCAGTCTGTATCCCTGACGAAGTGAAAATTCTCACTGCAACCACACTTTTGACACATTTATGTGATAGCCTGAAGTGGTTTCACAAGATAATTATTTAACTGGGGGAAGACCTCAATAAGGAATATCTCACAAAAATTTCTCTATCCTGGTCTTCATCGTTTTACTTCTAATTCTTGTGTGTCACAATAGATAGATCATCTCCTCCTTAGAAGTTGCATCTATCAAATATTCATGGATAGTCATACTTGCTCTTCACTGTTAGAAAAAAAAAAATTCATGTGTTTAACTCCTAATCTTTCCCCATAAATCAGTTTTTCAGTCTTATTGTTCATGTTACTGGTGATGAATATTATCAGAGCTACATACAACCAAGCAGGATCACAACTGATAGAAGTAATGATTATTGCTTTTCTGCAGTGTGGTATCCCTGCTGTGATCACCAGGAAGGCCTTATGTATGCCTTTATGTAGCAGTAATACATCCTGAGGTGTTTCTTCCTGCTTTGTCAATTTGGATTATTCAGGTTTGACTCTATTTCACTTAAGTTTAACTCCTTGCATCTTAGCAAGATGCATAAGTGATTTAGCTGATAGTGATCCATGGGATGTGGCTCTGAGGCGACATATTGGCTGCAAGATCCTAAGGTGTTTGTTACAGCAACAAAGAGCTGCAACATTTAATGTTAACAATATCACTAAATGCCCTCAAATCAAAGTATTCCATATCTAGTTTCAAGAGAGAATACTATTGTTATCAGCTGAGAAAGCATTCCTGTAGGTTTTTTCAGCTTATGAATGAAAAATACTGTATTATTGTTTGCTAATTTTATTATAATAATGGTGTGATTTATAGTTAGAAGAAACTCACTTGGGCTTTTATTGTGCTGCCTTTAACTCTGTTTCTTCTCCTTTTTTTTTTTTTTTTTTTATTCATTATTTTCCCTCTTCAAAGCTTACCATTAAAATGTTTTTATTCTTGGATTCATAATATTTGATAAAATTTTTTATATATTTATTTAATGTATATCTAAAAATGTGGAGAAATAAGCAATGTATTTTTTTTGCTTTTTTTTTCTGTTATTTGTATGCCAAAGATGACAGCCACTTTACTAGTAATTTTAATGTGCTCCAGGTGTTCAGGGTTGTTGTGACTGTAATAATTTTACATGGCATTATGCAGATGCAACCATCCTTGTATCGTTTCCACTTTTGGTTTGTACAAATACTGATATTTGCAGATATAAATCTTAAAAGCAGTCATTTCTGCCTGAGTAGTGTTTCAGAGCAAGTAAAGAATGACTCCATTTGAAATGCATTGTCAGTTTGCTTAGTATGTATTTGGCAGCTCATTGTGCTTTTAACCTTGACACTGCAATGGATAGAATTCCAGACTATATTCAGAGCCCCTCTCTTGGTCATTAAATAAGTCAGCTAAGATGCATCCTCCTTTTTGCATACTTCTTTTCACTTGTAATGCTCAACAAGTTTCCCCTCATTTTAAATGTTTACCACTTTTCTTTGCTAACAAAAACTTGTGTTGTTAGTAATTTTTACCTTTCTGTAGGTGTTTTGGTATGTTTGTCAGTAATCCCCAGATTTTAACAAGAGCAAGGAGTAAAACATTAGGGGCAAAGAGTGAATCTTAGAGAAAACTTGTTTCTGGATTGAACAGGTAAAAATCTCTACTGAAAAATAGGGTGTACAGAATGATTATTTGGTTAAGAAGTAGTATATAAGATGAATTACTGTTGAAATAAAATGTGTATCTTTCTGCAGACCTTCTTTTCATGAAGGAAAGCTATTCCTTTAAAGAAATCTCATAAATCATCTGTGTATTAGCAAAGATAGCATGACACTAAGAGAAGAGAAAACACTCAAAGAAAAGCCATAGTGATGTAGAATGCAGAATGCTGCTATGTTATTAATAGTGCTCTAGAAATTTTTAGAACTGTCACAGTACCATTGCTTAGTGTTGGGAAGAACTCTGAGAGAATTATTCAATGGCATAAGGAGATTGTTTTTACTTGGTATTCAAGCCTTGAATGTACCATATAGTGAGAAATTTAATGAGAAAGTATTTTCTGGAGTAAACCACTTCATAACTACAAGAATGTTGTATAGAAATATGCCACTTTTGGTATCTAGACCATATCAAATAGACATGGTTCTTTTAGGAATTTCATTTCTCATCCAGTGTAAAGTAAGATAGCATGTGGGTAGTCCCAAAATGCCAGGCGGTGGAAGGATTTCAGGAAAATTTATTCCAAAGTTGAGAACACTAAAGTTAATGAAAAAAATCTTGATAGTTCTTCAAACACGGGGTCTGAGAAAGACAGACCCCTGTGCTCTTCCTTGAGCTTTATCTTTGCTGGTGCCTCTGGCCCTTCCCAAATGCCCTTCTGGAATTCCTTTAACATGTCTGTGAGGGTTTATCTCTCTTCATACCACAGAGAGCCTTGAAAGTCTCTTCTGGAATGCAGGAGGAGAAAACGCCCAATCTGTGTGAGAAAGGTGCTGCTTCTTAGGCAGGAAAGCTTTCTTAAGCAAACAAACTCTAATCTCTTCACCATAAATCTTCCAGATAGGGTATTTTATCCTTGCATGTAGTATGCAGTCTTCTTTGGAGATCCATGCTAGTGACTCTGAATGATGCAGTTTTCTGCTCTGTCTTCAGTTTAAACAAAATAGCTTGGAACTGACTTTTGAGAGTGATTGTCTGTCTCTTGTCATCTGATGAGTGGAATTGTTAAAGAGAGATTCCTTTCAATAAGTGAAGGGGAGAGATGATAGACAGGGGATTCTCAGTGTTGCAGGATTCTGTGCCTGCCCTTTGTGCAAAACTTTGGCCTTTCACACACGCAGCCAAAGTGTGGGTTGTGTTTTATTATTATTTTTCAGATAGCCAAGCCACATTTATTCCACAGCAGGAGTATGTATGAAGGTGTTTCTGTAAGTGCTGGTCCAGGCAGTTCCTTTGACTGTGATGTTAAAGTTCTCATTGTTTTAAGTTCTAGTTCTTGCCTCACTTCAGCTCACAACTACAATTGTAAAGAAACTCCTAATCATCTGTAGGTTGACATAGTCTGGTGCAAGTGACATCTATCAAAGTTTTGACACCAAATCTCTGCCGAATTTTTACCTTCAAAGTACACGAATGATAGAGACTCAAGCTGTATGCCTGTCTCAGTGGCCTTTTGCTCTGCTATTGCAGGTCTTGGCTGCAGATCATGTGTGCTTGAGATCTTGAATAGTGATGTCAAATTCTTGGCATGGGGGAAGCATCTTAGCTTCAGCAGAGATTGCATTGTTTTGTTCAAAATAAATAAAATTCAGACAAGATTGCAGACTTCTACCCAAGCTGCTAAAGTATGTGCAGTTATAAGCAACTGAAAAATTATCTTATGGTGAGCATAAAGAAAAATCTTAGATACTGTCTTCATAAGTCTGTTTTAGATGTGAAAACAAACTTTAAACAATAATCAAGAATGCTATTACCTTGGAAGCTGGCAGAGCTTTATCAGAGGTTAATGGCTTGACAACATGATTCTGTATTGTTGGTACCTTTCTCTTATGAAATGCTCACAAAACTGCTGATAAGCAGTGCTGATTATGAGAGAGGCTGGAAGAAGTCTTGTGCAGTGCTTTACAGATTGGGATCTAAACTTTCTTTGCTTTCTTATTTAAAAAAACAAACAGTAAAGGAAATAGCTTACTCTATGTAAATATCAAAGGAGCCGGGACAATTATTTGCTTATTTGCTGACAGTTGCTGAATTTGAAAGTCAACCACCATTGGCTGTACAACAATGCCTAAATATTGCATCTGTTTCTTCTTTTAATATATAGAGCCTCTGTAGGAAAATCTTGACTCTTCAGCAGTGTGTGATGAAGATGAGTAGGAGTTCATCTGGCTGTCTAAATGTGGAAAAACATGCTGGCCTGCTTATTCTTCCTTAGTATTAAAGGAAATTTACTTTGCATTATGAAGCTTGTTGATGTCAGAAGGAAAAAAAATTAGGCCCAGATGGCATGATGCTAAACAGAGCTGAGTACGATGTGTGCATGTAGAAAGAGGCCAATCAGTTTTTGCTGATCCTGTGTAAGTGTGAGAAGGAAGAAAAATATTTGCTTTTCAATTTGTCTTCCTTAAAGAGATGCAATCTGTGTATATGTTATAGCTGAGCAGAAATTCTCTACATGAAAAAAAAACAACAAACTGTCATTGCTTTTAGCTGGATGTATCTGTTGTTAGTTGTCATATTTCCCATCCATCATGTTTTAAAAAATTGACTGCTTTCTGGAACATTAATTTCATAGGTAAAGAAGGATCAGCCCTCTAAAGATGGGAAAAAAAATAATTTATTGCAAGTATAGTTATTGTTCTTGATTTGTTAAACTCTTCAAGTCGGCGAAAATTGTTTGTACAGTTGAGTAGGTTGGCTACTCATTTAGCTAGAAAGGACAAATGTGTCAAATTTGTAGGCACACATGTTTCAAGTCAGGTCAATAGCAGAAGATTCTTTTCTGAATAAGAACTGTTGATAGTCAGAGAATGAAACTTGTAAAAGATTCAAGGTAGAAAAGCTTTAATATTATTTACTTTTCATCTTTAAAGTAAAAATACCAAGTGTCTTCATCAGTAATAGTTTCCTGGACAGAAAAACCCAGGCAATCTAAAAATTTTTAAATGGAGCTAAGATTGATTTTTTTTTTTTTAATACCATTTACATTTATTCCAAGATTAACTCTAAGTTAGATTTCTTTGTGTGCTATGGATAAAAATTAGAAATCAAACCTACAGTCTTGTTCATTTAGAGATGGGTCATGTAGCTTTTATTATGTACGTTTCTACATGTAGTGGTGCAGAGCACCAGTGCTCTCCCTCTTTGGCATGAGTGCATGAGTTTATAATGTTACATGTCCACAGAAAGATCTGTGTTTGTTTTTTGTTGTTGTTTTTTTTTTTTAATTTGGATAAGAAAGGTGAAAGCTCAGACACACGCTTTGATTCTTCTTTAGTAAAATTGTTTTCTCGACTAACAGGCTTTTGCTGTATAAACTTTCAGTTATTGTGCTGATGAAAATTGCTCTGAAATATTTTGTAGATTAGGTCACAGCTTGTAAAGGTCATTACTTCTTAATAAAAGGTGTTTTATCTTTACCAGGCATGAGGCTCCCCCCCCCCAACATTTCCACTGCTTTATCAGAATCTTCTTAGTGTGTCTCTTTTGTTTGCTCTTTTTATCACTTTGGTTTGATATGGATCTTTCTGGTGATACACATGTGCATATACTTTTGTTACATATGCACTCTTTTTTCATAGAGTAACATGGTGGTTGTGGTCTAAGACTTCCTCTGCCTACACTGCAAAGAAGATGCTGAATCATAATCCATGTCAAATGGATCTATTTTAAAGAATGAGAGGTGGAAGAAGCCACTACACAAAGAAAGATGGCAAAAGATCTTTCATACATTTGACATTTGATATATCAGTTTTTTGGCTTTTAGTGTTTTATAATATTTCTGAAACCTGAGGAGGTAAACAGAAGCAAAAAGGTGAATTTCACCATATGTGTGTAAACTGGAAGGATTCAAAGATTCCAAGAGGTTCTCCATCCATTTCCTTGTCTAATATCTAGGTGTATCTCTCAGATTCACTAAGTTGTATTGTTACAAAATTCTGTGGGTGGCAATCTTTTCAAAAGTACTAGAAAATATAAAGGTGGGAATAAGATTTAGCCCGTATCTCCCTCTTTGGTAGCCACAAGTAGTACTATTGCTCCCTAAGGTTCCTTCAGACAATAAAGGTCTATGTTAATCCTCACTCAATAGAAAATCTTTAAAATACCACAATTCTAGTTATTCTCCTCTTGACTTTGTAGCTGGAATTGTTTGCAAAGGAACAGAAACAGAAAAAGACGAATAGGCTGAACCTCATATTCCAGTGCTATTTTAATTGAGAAGATAAGTAAAAAGCAAAAAGGAATTTGGTTTTGTCAGGTATGGAATCTGCACTTACATCTGGAAATTTTGTATAGTGAACAGATGATGCAATAACCCTTTTTATAACTATTGATTGTGTTTTTATTAAAAATAGCCCAACCAAGAATATATGAATTGCTTCCCTAAAGCTTTTAAAGTCATGACAGCTGACTTTCACAGGTGTTGATTCAGTTTGCTGTAATATTTAGCATCCTTAAGTGTTCTGGTACTTTTCTATCAATTTTTTTTTTTTTTAATTCCCCTACCCCCACTCCAAAAAAGAAAAAGGTAAGTGTTTAGAAAATGGCACGTACAATGTGTTACCTAAGTACATTTCAAAACCCACTCACTCTGCTGTAGAATGGAATGTGACTCTAAGGAAATATTCTCTATAATAATACAGAGAAGAAAAATGGATTTTGTTGTGACCTTTAAGTTGAGCTTTTCTGTTCTGAGCCACATTACTTTGTTAAATACAAGAGAACTGGAGCCAGAATGTGACCTTTTGCTACCATGCAGATTTGAGAAATGGCAAAAGTCATTCAGATGCTCAGAGGTTCCATTGCAAAGATACTGTTTGCTTTGTTCGTGGTTTTTTGTTTTGGTTTTTTTTTTCAAGATCTAAAAAAACCCACCCAACCTCAAAGATCCAGACTTGCAGACCTATACCAGAACAATGGAATAATTTTCAATATTGATGTAAATTAAAGCTACTTCTACTGAGACAGTAGCGTTTGAAGGTAATTGCAATCCATGTTGTCCTCAGCCCTTTTTGATGCCAGAGATGCTTAATGTCTCTGAGGATTGGATTTTCTCTTTATCAGTCCCTTCAAGAAAGGAAGTTGTAGCCGTGAACTGATTAAATTATTCATCCTAATTTTCAGGACTTTTGTGAACCTTCATTTGTAGCCCTATATCTTTGCTGTCATAGGGTAGTTCACTCTCAGTTGATGTGTCACTCATATCTTGCTAATTGAGATATCTTGCTAATGTACAGAGGAAGCAGAGGTGTGCTTTGCTTTAAATATTGATGTTGTAATTTAATGTTCTTCCTTAAACTCCTTTTCCACTCTTCTGTTCAGTGCAGGGCTACCACTGAATGATGATGATCTTCCCTGGGGTGCCAGATCCTGTAAATCCTGTTCAGAATCAATCCTTCCTCAGGACTGGAGTGTTGGGGGCATTCATGCCACTCTATAGTGCTTTGCAAAGCTCTTCTCATTAACTACATGTTGGAATAGGTTCAGAGCTCTAAAAATAGTTTGTCTAGAAGTTACTTGTGTCTCAGAATTAACTCTGAATTTGTTTTGTTTTGTTTGAGCTAGCAGGCTGCCAAATAATGCTGTTCTCAGGCTGTCTCCTGTGGTTCTCTAGAGATGAGATACAACTCCTGGACAGTCTTGGACCTTGTGTGTATTTCTAATATTTATATTGAAGATTCTTCATGTAGATATTCCCCTTATCTCCTTTACCAGAGGGGATTTCACCTTTGTGCTTCTGACTCTTCAGTTTTGATCACTGACCTGGTTCTGAACATCTCTCTTCTGGCCTGTTTCTTTAACAGGTGAAGTTGCATTGCAATAAATAGATAAAAGTGACACTTTGGGAAATGTGCTTCCCAAGCAGGGGGACCTCAGCTACCCCTATATCTCTTTGGTGTAAAACCACATTGTATTCACCCTGTGCCAGAACCTCCTTTCCTGGCAAGAATGGCTGAGTACTACTGACTTATATTCCTCCAGGTCATATATGGGTTTAGAATTAGTTGGACAAACTTGTTAATGAGAACAGGGAATACAGTCAAGTTTTTTTAGAACTTGTTTCACTAGTTTTTAAAACTACACTCAATGAGAAATGAATGTTTTTGCTGATAGTGTTAGAATAGAAGCTGTGGAGCTGTATTAGTGATGGATGTTCTGAGTGGTATGTTTCAAGTTGCATTCACACCATGAGAGAGATTGCTTTATTTTGATCTATGTGAGCGTGTTCTGTAGAAGGCAAGGACTTCAGAAACACTCCTTCACTTTTTTAAGCACCATCTAAAGACTAAAGTCTTCTGGATAGGCAAATGGTACTGGCACAATTAGATCTGGACCCAGTTTGCTACTTGGACCCGCTCCTGTGTTTCTGGCAGATGGGCTCTGAGAATTTGGAGAAGATAATATGCATGCACTGTGTCACTAACAACTGATGTTGTTTTGGTTTTAAGCCTCAGTTCTCTCCATTTAACACTGCAGCTCTCTTTCTTTTCTGCCCTGGGCTTTCAGGAGGAGAGAAGGATGGCAAACCATTAGCCAAGTATCAGAGACACATCTGAGTTGTTAATCAAGGACCAGGGATTGAGGGATTGGAAAAAAACACCCCTCAGTCCAAGGCTATTGAGTTTCCTGATACAGTACTGAATGGGCAAAATCTGAAAGAAGCTTGACCAGAGGTCACGACCTGGAAGTGGGCGTGATGTTCGTTGTAAATTCTCATCAGGCTGAACACAGGCACTAGTGCATGTGTCAGGCAACTCACATGCTTTATTGTATAACCACCTTAACTGCAGCATCTAATTAGTCATAGAAGTGTTGGCTAACAAACTCTCAACTTCTATAACTAACTTTAACAAACTCCAAACAAACTTCAAGTATGGAGTAAGGGGTAGAATACATTTGCCACACTTTCCAGGATAAAATGAGAGAGAAGAAGAGAAAAAAAGATGGAAAAGAGAGACAGAAAGAAAAAGATCACCAGTCATATCCTTCATCCTTCCTGACACCATGAATGGTCTGGATGTAGGGTCAACAAAAGAGAGAGTGAGCACAGGATGGATCCACTTCCTTTTGTAGTGCACATCTCTTATGTAAAATAGATTTTTTTTATGCCATATTGTTCATGCATGTGTGATCAGTCTTTAGAGCCCTCCAGGAAGCGACTTAGGGGGAGCTGGGGATCCGTGGTGGTCCTGGATCCCCTTTTAGTTAGATGTCTGGGACTCAACCCTTCTCTTGATGCAGGTGTGCTGAGCATGAGGCTCAAGGCCAAAAAGAAGTTGGCTCAGGACAGTGTTGCCCCACCTCTGCAGATCCCTCTCTTCCAATCACAACTTTCCTGTTGCCACAGTCAGAATCTTCGAGACAAAACATGCTTACTTGCTTATGCCTGGTTCTCCACTCCAGCCAGCCAGTTCTCCCCACAATATTCAAGTCATGCTTGCTTTATAAAACTGTATCCTGAAAATAATTCTGAGATAATGGGGCAAGGCAGCATTGCAAGCTATTGTAAAATGATTTCAGTTAATGAAGTGACTTTATAATGCTTTTTTTCACTTTTGGGGAAGTGAAGTGGACAGGAAAGAAGCAGCACTGGCAAAAGTTGGGTGACCCTTGGCTATGTAACAGTGTGGCTGGGGAAGAAATAATCTCTAATGATTAATGATTAATACAGAGAAATTAAGACAATGAAAACAAGGATAACATAAGGGAGAGTGGTACTGAAGTGGCAATAATGCATGGTGGCTCAGCAATAAAGGAAGATATGAGGGAATGGATGCAAAAACAGGTCTGTTAGAGCTTTTCAGCTTGCTGATTAGGGGATTGATACCTTATTAGAGAATGTGTCTGAACTTTGTGAATGTGGGAATACTTTCTGAGAAAGGAAACTGAGAAGCCTTTCAGGCAAGGTCTATTATCTGAATGATGATAGACCAAGATATTTGGTGTGCTGTGGAGCACAGCTCCCTATTTGTATTGATTTAGAGCTTGTGGTAGCAATTATGATGTATTTTACTCATACTGATATAGAACCTACCAGGCTTCAGTCTGAGCTTTTAGTTCACCAGCTTGTGGAGCTGCTCATTTGCCAGTTCATTCAGTTGAAACTTTTTATCATGACATGAGGTACCTGTCTGATCTGCTTGAGTCCAGTTAATGTCTGATGTGAAGAGACCTCATTTCTTTTTCTTGCCATTGACAGCTCTAAAGGCAGCCATAAAAAATTGCGTGCAATGCCTGTAGTTCTGAAACACATGTGAAGATGTCCCTTTTTGTCTGTCTGCTTGGTTTCTTAACTTTTTTTTTTTTCCTGTGATGACAGGAAAAAAACCCAACTGTTTACTTTGTCACCATGCCTTGCTTTGGTTTTGTGTAGTATGTATTATAGGAAGGGTTGATACCCTGAATAGAAATTCTGAATAGTGAAAATCTCTGCCTTACCGAATTCTTGTCCATGACTGGAAATTTTTACCCCTTTTTGTGATATCACTGAAGGAACAATGCAGTCCTGTTTCCACACATGGGAAGATACATAAATTTCTATCTGATGACAGAAGAATACTTGCTATAGTAATATTACAGCCATTTGTTTTTATAGTTGAAGTAAAAATCCAAGAGCTGCAGCTCATATTTTACATAATTAATGATACCTCACTTTGTTTTCCTTTTGTTTGTTTTAATTTTAACACCCAACAGCAAATTGAACTCCAAATAGTTTAATTTGTGTGAAACAAATGAGGCAAGAAGTCCTGTGTTCAGTGAAGGTTAGTTAAAGTGCTGGGAAAACACAGACTATACAAGTTTCACTGCACCTAAGAACGAAACATAATCTTTGGAATGTTTTTAGGAAGGACATATTGTGGCTTAGTTCTAAGATTTCCAGTCCTGTTTGAAGAACTCTGAGAAAAACTTTTCACTTACTGCTATTAAGGAAAAGCATACCTAATCTGACCACTAAAAGTGGGTATTGTATAAACAATGACATTCTTTTTTTAGCTTCTTGCCAAAGTTCTATCTATATTGTTGTGTGTCTTCTGAATATACAGAGCTGCTGTTTTTCTTTCAACCCTATCAACTCTGATTCATTGGTATTTTAGCCTTGATGCATTTTTTCATCTGCTGTTGATACCCTTTGGTTCTTTCAAAACCATCCTTCTTATTTGTGTGGGCTGGCAGGAGGGATGTTTCATTTATCCCAATGTCTACGTCTGATAGTTAAATCCACAACATGAAAAAGTAAAAGGAAACATATTCTTTTCCATTTCATTTTGCCTCGCAAGATATTCTAGGGAGAAATCTACCTATTTGCTGCCTTGAACTGGTTGCCTGGCTGTACTCAAAATCACATTAAAATATTTCACTTTTTTTTCCTTGACTGATAATGCTGCAGTGTCCCCGTTTATCTGTCATTGTGCCTTACAGGCATACCTATTCTTGTGGACTGCAGTAATGAAGATTAGGCAGGCTCTGTTCAAGACTGTTAAGTTTTGGATTTTGTTTCTAAAGAAAATACCTGGCACTGAAAGAGTTTCCCCATTTTGTCAGAGCAGGCAGTTAATCACCTATGGGCTAAGGGGCTGCTTTTGCTGTTTGTTTGCTCCTGGACCACTTCTTGTTGCTGGGGTTGTTTCAGTATATTGCATCATCCTGTCCAGAGCTCATGCAGAAGTGCTAGTAATTCATCTTAGCATTTTCCTGTGTCAGCTGAGGTTGCAAACCAAACTAACATCATTTTTCAAGATGCCACTTTAGGTGGCAAAGAACTGAATCCTGTAGTCCTTAGCCAAAACCAAAAATCATATTTGCTGATTTAACAGTATTGAATCAGACCCAACTTTCTATCGAATTAAAGTGTTTTGAAGCTTACCACTGATTTTAGTTACTTTAGTTATTTTGTGCCAATATTAAGAATGAACTACATTACACTGTAGATTGTTTTTTACGTGCCTGTAATATCTGAATTGTAATTTGAGTTGTGAAATTTTACATGCTTAGGTACAGATTCTAATTCTATAATTGACTTGGAAATGTTACAAATAGTAACACTTTTGACTTATATTTGTGGTAATAGATCCAGTTTTGAGTGCATTTCCCTGTTTGGGAACTGTATGGGATTTTCTTTGACCTGCAGTCCCAAAGTAGCCAGAATTTTGACTGAATCGTTTGACAGGGTGAGGACCTAGAAGATAATGATTGCCTTCAAGTTTCATAAAATAAAGTAGCTAAGCAATGAAAACATTTTTTTTGTGTCCCAGGGAACTGACAGTTCTGTGTCAAGTCAGCCCTAGTTTTTTACCACAGAATTTATAAAGAGAAATAATGATCTAAAATTTTTAGATCATGGGCTTTATTAAAAGTTAAAGGATATAATCCCCAGTAAAGCATGCTTTTCTCATTGGATTCTTTATTCTCTTGAATAAGACTTGTTTACTCAAAATGGTGCTGCTCTTTCAGTGGTATCAGTTGATCTAATAAGGTATTACCACTCTGTATAAACTTTGCCTTGCTTTATTAAAATGCAGTTACAAATATTAATCAGTCATGAGACACAAATCTATAGAAGATCATTAGTTTCTGCTCAGAGCTATTTGTTATATGGTTAAGATGGGCTTCTCTAGGGAGAAAAAAAGACAAGTTGTTTTTAGAGGAGTTATTACTGTTAGTTGCTATTAAAAGCATAACTGATACAACTGACAGTTACAGTTACTGTAAAATATAGCTACTTCTTAATTTAAAGTAAAAGCTATGAGAACACAGGAAATGCCCCCATAGCCACGGTAAAAGAAATGTCTCTTTAGAGGTATTTGTCTTCCACTCCCATAATGTCACAGGCATTAATAAATCTTTTGTCATATGGTTGGGAGAATGATGACCCCCACTTTACAGATTAGTAAAAGTGGAAAGGTCAGAAAATTTAGGAGCTCATTCTGGCAGGCTGCACTACAGTTATCAATTCTGTTTGGAGACAGTGGGTTTGAGCGATTCCACTGATTTTTTCCCCTTATTGTTGTGGGTTTAGTTTGAAGGGCAGTTTTGGAGTGCACAACTAGATACCTTCTAGGATAGCCTCTTCTGAAAGGAGTTGTTTGAATATCTTGGTGAAATCATAGATTACAGTATAATTGAATATCTCATTGAAATGTGTTAAAACAGCCAGATGCTTTGCATATGTTTAGACAGAGTCTATTTGTTCAGCTACCCCCTCTTATCCGATAGATTCTTGTGTTTCTGCTGCCAGTCATTTGTCCAGAGTGCTGATTTGACCTGTCACTAGTGGGTTCCACAGGGCTCCATCTTAGGTTCTGTCCTCTTCAACATCTTCATAAATTACTTGGGCTGAGGACTGGAAGGGATAGTGAGCAAGTTTGCAGGTGACACAAAACTGAGAGGAGGTGATGACTCACTGGAAGGCAAGAAGGTCCTGCAGAGAGACCTTGACAAATCAGAAGACTGGGAAGTCACCAACCATATGAAGTTCAACAAGGGAAAGTGCTGGATTCTGCATCTGGGATGGGGCAACCCTGGGTGTACGTACAGACTGGGGAATGATATGCTGGAGAGCAGTGCCATGGAAAGGGACCTGGGGGTCCTGCTCAATGCCAAGTTGAATATGAGTCAGCAGTGCCCTGGCAGCCAGGAGGGCCAACCCTATCCTGGGGGGCATCAGGCAAAGCATCACCAGCCAGTCAAGAGAGGGGACCGTCCCGCTCTGCTCTGCACTGGGCCAGCCTCTCCTGGAATATTGTGTGCAGTTTTGGGTGCCATAATATAAGAAAGATATTAAGGTATTAGAGAGTGTCCAAAGGAGGGCAATGAAGATGGTGAAGAGCCTTGAGGGGAAGCGTATTTTTGTTTTAAAAAATATTGAGGGCAGGGTCTTGAGTCTGTTTTCATGCTTCAGGGAGCTACTGGTTAAGAAAGTAGTGTGAAGGAGTCCCCTTGGCCACTACGTATAGATCAGAAGCCATACTTTATTCTGCCCAGTTTTGAAACATGTTTGTTTGGTGTGTGTTGGGCAAGCTGATTACTTACAATATTCATAAGGTGATACAATTGTTTCCCTTAACTCATCAGATAGAACAGACAGGTAAACTTGCCTGATTTTGATTGTTTTCCAAGCAAAGCTGAATGGGATAACTGGCTTAAAAACAAGTGCAAAATGCCTTTGCAGTGAAAGCAGAAAGTTAGAGGAAACCAGGGGTTTTTGTCAGGAAAGCAATTTGGAGGTGGTAAGACACTACTTTGATGGGTCTGCTGTTTTGAGGGGCATCAAACAAAGCAGTACTGCATTTCCACAGACACCAAACAAGTATGCAGTATTCTGAAGGTGTATAAAATGCTTAAAAGCCTGGGTTTCATTTTCTGCATACTTTAGCCAAGGCATTTTAGTGTCTCATTAAAGAAATGTGTGAACTGAAAATGAAATCTATGGAGTCTACTGAGTGGAATCTCTCAGTAGATGGTCCCAATCAGTTGCAGGTGAGCAGTGGGAAACCATTTTCTGATTGAAATTATCCAAGTATGTGACGACTTCTCTCTTGTATTTAATATAACTTTGAGGACAAAATTGCTGGGCTCGGTAATACTGAAATTAAGAAATCTATACCTAAGGCAGGAAAAAAGGAGTATGTTTTTTATAAAACCTTTGAGATGTATCTCTAAGTAAAGTGCTATATATAGCAGAAGTTTCCAAGTACACCATTTCTATTTTCTACCATTGCCTGTACAGAATGGGAAGTAGAGCAGATTTTCCCACCTGGTAAGGAGAGCCAAAAGTCCTAATGCTTCAGAGAAGTCTAATCAATTAATAAATTACCATGAAGCATCACCTGTCCCCTCCCCAAAACTGCATGACTGATAACAGCATAATTGCTTGGACTGTAAGAACATGTAACATCATGGTATTTTAGGGAAGTGTATTTGGTCCAACATAGGTCTTACTGATAAACCTCAAGGGCAGAATGGACTCAAAATATCTGAATTTATGTTTCTCAAAGTGAGCGTGTGTTCTCAAAATTTATAATAATGAATTAGTTATACTATGGAAATAGTTTAAGTGGTACCTAAGTATGTGAAGGCTAGTTTGGGTAAGAGTAGATTTTGAGTTTTTCTAAAGACTGAAATACTTAGAGCTTTTCTGCTGCACTAAAATAAATGTTCGAAAGACTGAGTGGTTTAAAAGTCCCTGTAATCACTAGATGCTTCTTTCCCTTTTAGGTTCTGGGGGTGGTTAGGCATCTTTTCTTAAGTTTTACTCTCATATGTGCTCTAAATCTTTTGATAGTATGTCTGGGCAAAGCACTCTTTTGAGGATCATAAGCAACTGACTTCAGTTTTGTATTGGTGGCATTATGAAGTTGTGACAGCTAAATAACTTGATATCTGTTGCTGACTTTTTTTCAAAAATATTTAGTGTTGGAATGCTATTGGAATAATTGCTTGATTAATACCATGCAGAAATAGAAATTGGTGAATCAGGGTCTAAGGGAGAGATTTAGAGACTGATCGGAAAGTGTCCACCAGCTTCAAGTAGTTCAGTTTGGAAATTCAGTTTAGCTCACTATTTATTGTCAGAAAAACAGAGGATTAGCTAGAAGCAAGACATGTCTCCACTTGTGGAGTGCAGTTCTGGTGCGATTGTGTCCACTGCACTGTTATTGCCATTCTTGTTCTTCAGTGCTTCTGTTTCAGATTCTTCTACTTCTCCAATGCAGAGACTTTGTTCCAGTAACCTGAACAGTATTTAATAAAGCTTGATGTTCTATGACAATTAAATAAGAAAAATTTATAAAAGTGACACAGAGTGGTTCATTTACACTGTTAGACAGAGAAGTGTTTAACTGTGCTCACCTGTGTTTTGTTGTTTCCTGATCCTGGAATTGTGTGTGTGGGTAAATGAAAGTTAAAAATTATTTACATTTGGTGATGCTAATTCAAAATACAGACAAAGATATTACTTTTTGTCTTTCTATTCTGCTTTCAGAATAATTTTTCTATTTACTGGTCACTGCCTCCAAAGGGATGAGCAGGGCAGATTAGCTGTGCTGGCCTTCTATGAATCCAAGCAATGTGGCTCTTAACTACCTCCATTCAAGTTGGTCTTGGGTTTCTGCCAGCTCTAGGTCTCTTGATATTTAATTTTATATTGAAGAGAAGCATAGAACAAAGGGTACGGATAATCTGTCATGCTTTAGGATGGCTGTTGCTTTCAGGTATGCTCAAAAAAGTTTCAGCTCTTTGATTTGCAGTGGTTGTTTCCTTTGGTACCTTATAATGATTTGAGCTCTTTGCCTGAAGGTATTGTCCTAGGTATCCCTCTGACACGAGGTCATATTCACTGTTCTAATTCTTCTCTTCAAAGCACATAGCAGCAATATGTCCAAGGAGGCAGTGCTTTGCTGTAGTATCCAACTGACATAAAATTCTGCAATAGTTCATGACAAAAACATCAAATCTCATAAGAGGACAGTTGATGCACTTTATTGCTGACATGACTTTGAACAACTGCAGATTCACTGCCTCTAAGATCCTAGTATAGAACTCACTTCTCTTTAAAATTATTTCTTTGGTGTCAGTCTGTAATAAGAAGAAATTCTAAATGTGTGCTCTTGTCTTACTTCCAAGAAAAAAAGAATAGCAACATATCAGCAATGTTCCTAATTTGCAGAGGTGCCCTAATGATGAACCTGGCATCATACCTGAATAGACAAACTAAAATGCGCAGAAATCATCCAGGACATAAAGCAGGTCAAGATGTATTTCACATCTTCCAAAAGAAGGTGCAGAAAAAAAAATAAATCTGTATCTTCTGTAAATATTGCAAGCCTAAACATTCCAGTAGTTCCTTGTGGAATATGTAAACTCAAGAATTTGCTAAACTTTGAGACTAAACCCATAGTCTTTCACCAAACAATTTACTGCAGTTCACTGGTTCCATGCTCTGCGTGGCCAAAGTGCTGTGCTGGAACTTGTGGTTCTTCTAGTCCTGTTTTGGTACACAACTTGGCACTCTGTCTGGGTGAAAGCTGTGCAAGCTTTGTGCTTCTCTTGTGTGACATTGGGATTGGAGAGCACTCACAGAGATTAAGTGCTGATGTTCAAATATAAACTCAATCAAAGTGGAGCTATTCTTATAGTACAAAAATTGTTAAATAGAATTTACCCAGAAAATTAAAAGTATCCTTCCCACTTACTGGTTAGTAATGAAGTCAAATTGACAAGCAAGTAGTTCTCTAATCTGTTGTTTGTTTGTTTTCTATTTAGGTATGTTATGGTCTTTACACAAGAGTTAGAATGTATAACATAAGGTCATATAATGTTAACAGTATCTATGGACTATATTCTGCCTCAGAGCATGAGGGTGAAGTAAGCATTTGGAGAAGGTTGGGGTCTTTCTGTGGTGAATGCATGTATTTCCTTTGACCTGAACATAGTATCTGAAAGCTTAGAAATCTTTACATGCATCCTTGACTTTTTTTTTTTCTTTCCCCCTTCACTGTGTTATGGATAGTTTTTCCTAGGTATCATCTGCATTCCTTTCTTTTTACCTTTTTTTTTAAATTTTTTTTTTTGTGTCTATGTGTCTGTCACTACAAGCTTATTGCACCTTTTATGTTCCACAGCTGACTTAATTTTAATTTAATAATAAAAGATGCTGAGCATTATACGAAATATAGGTGGATAGGCAGGCAACAAAACAGAACAGACAGCTTACAAAAAAAGAGAAGGAATGTTATCAGCAAACAAATAGCAAGTCCCAACACATCTGACTTATTACAAAACTTCTGTATTTTTACACCATTGCTCAGTATTTACCAGTTTCACCAGACTTGAAATAGGAAAAGTTGCTTTGAGAAATGCATTCAGGTTATTTAGTTTCACTCTACCCTCTAAGCAGCAATGTGTCTTCTGATGAAATGCTGTTTTGTAACTTCAAGGAGAATCCTTAGTAAATTATGGCCTACACCCTCTCAATCCCATGAAACAAGGAGTGCCAAGCAGGTGGTTTTCTAGCACACCAATACTTTCCAAAACATAATAGTGTCATTAGAGGAACATGGAGTCAAAGTTGTAAACGCTTTGTTCTTGCATTGCCAAGGTTAGTATAATCTAGACCTCATTTGGTAGAATTTAAAATTTGAATCAAAGCTGTCAGCTCAGACATAAATAATTTATTTTCCCATGCATTCCAGTTACATTACATTCTTCCTGTGTGTGTGAAAGGATTTGTTGAGGAGTTTGTGACATGGTCATGGCATGTGCATGTCACAAATTCTGAGCAGTATGGATGAACACTTAAAAAAAAAATGCTGGTATGAGAAATGATACAGACCATGGCATGTCTAGTGAAATACTCATAGGGATTATTATACAGCAGCCGTTTAGGCAGAGAATTTGTCAGGTATTCAGCGTACCCTGAGCTCTCTCATCTATCTGTTCTGAGCTTGTAATGTGTTAAGGCTGAATGAGCTTGCATTGAATGTGTGTTTAAGAAATACTAGACAGCCCAATGTTTTAGTCTGTTACAGTTACTGCTTCTCAGTTAAACATAATTAACAACCTTGACTGGGCTTGATGGACAGGCTTTGTGAAGGAAAGTTCGTGTTTGGGAGATAACTTGGAGCCATGCCACAAATACAGTTCAAACCCCACCAAAACATCCTCTTGGGCTCACTCTGCCTCAGTAAATCTCAATCTCTTTCCTTACATGCTGTGCAGTCCCTAGCTATGTTTACGTATATTTTTCATTCACACTCTTTTTGTTTTTATTTGTAGGTCTTACATTGCTGAGAGTTTCATATATGTCAGTTGTGTGATTGTACTGTAATTATGCACATGTGCATGACACAGGGATCTCAGTGCGTTTGCAATTAAGAGCATTAAGATCAGGACCTCACTGTTTAGTCTTTCAGTTCTTCTAGGAAACAAGCTTTTGCAGAGGAACACCATCACACAAACAAACAGTAATAAAAAATATTTACTCATAATAAAATGAAGTTGGGCCTTGATCCAGTTTTTGACACTTATCAGCAATGTCTTTGCAAACTGGCAACGTGCAGGATTGCTTCTGAATTTAGCTGGCACAGGATACCTTTTGGAGTCTGCATTGTTGTTGGGGTCCCAAATAGTAGAAAAGTAAATTATCTAAAAAGTTAAAAATTAAAAAAGGTAACTGCAAGGGAGTTGAGGAATGTGATATTGAATGTATCTTGGATGTTTGTGGTACTGTTTGTAAACATGACCAATCCCATTTATCATGCAAGTTAAATATGTCTAAATATGCAGGTTTTATGTTTCTTATTTTTGATGGAAAGCTGCACAAATTTGTTTTACTTTGTTCCATCTTACTATTCTTTTCTTTCTGTGAGTAGTTCTGTACCGACAACAGAAATCTGCTGTTAAACCACCTGTAACCTGAATATTTAGAGTTGTCTTGCGTCTGGCAGTCTACCTACCCTTTCAATTCATTTTCATATTATGAAATATTGTAGTTTTGAATGACATTTATAAACCTTCAGCTGAAGGAGGAAAATTCATTGCTAGTAATAAATGGAGACAGCCATACTGCTATTGCTGAAATAACATCTGCTTATGGGACACACGTGCAGACACAATGATGACTTTGGTCCAATATTATTTTTTCTCTGCATCAGTAGGATTATATTGGGAACCACAATTTTTTTTCTTCTACATAATACTGCTAGATATTCTCAGGAACCGAAAATCAGTAAAACTTTATAAATGAGCATATACTCAAATGTGTATTTCTTTGGACCTTTAAATCCTGCTTTCAGCATAAAGACAGATTGTTGGTGCAGTAAATTAAAGCTGCCTTACTGCAAGTATTTTGTCCAATGTTCTATCGCAGACCCATATTAATATTTTATCCCCTTTAATATCATTACATGATGCAGGCTTAATTTAAATAGATTTGATGGGCCTCTTGGTTGGCTTGACAACCAGAGGGAGAAATTAATGTTCTGCGTTTAATCTCAGCTCAAGGTGCTAAATTATTTTGGAGGTTGAAGCTGTCATGCATATCATGCTAAATTATTGAATGTAATAACTATTAGCCTGATGTCTATTTATAGATTTTTTTATTATTATTTTTTACTTCATGCATCTTCAGCTAATTTGGAAGGGAACATGTGAAGTCTTCCCCATGCAGTACAGTACAGTATCTTTTACAGATGCAGCACTGGGAGTTATTTAACCAGCAGCAGAAAAGGAGATGATGGAGTTGGAAGTCTTTAAAGCTATGGAAACAAAAGAGCTTTTACGCTGACGAACTGTGCAATGTACAGAGACTGTGTAACATAATCTTAACTACTTCAGTTAAAATGCATTTAGCTTTGAAATGCCTGGTTTTCCTATTACTGAAGAGACATAGATCCCAAGGACAAACTGAGCTGCTAAGCACATAACTTAGAAACCACAGCTTACAGCTTAAGAACAGTGACTTGCTACCTTAAGAGTACCATATGCTTTAGGTAAACTGTAATGAAGGATAGACTCAACTATAAAATGTTATTAGCAGTTGTTTAAAGACTGCTAGAATAGGAGTTGTCACATTAAAGCTAGAAATGATATAATATTCTCACTGATGATGGTATGCATTTGCATAGTTTTACACCTCCTCTGTGTTTGTCTTGCTAAACAATATCAAGTGTGATAATGTATATACTCCCGATCAATGTTAGCTTATAAGTCTGTTTTTATAGTGAGGGCTCTGAGAAAAACTAGTCTCTCAAAGTGTGTATGACACATCACTGTTTTCTGAACTGCCCCATCTTTCTCCAGGCACAAGAATCAGTTTCTCTCTGATCCCACTGTCTGTGTTTTATTCTCATCCTTTGAGTATGAAAACAAAAAGTACCTTATCTGTATCATTTACTAGCAATACGATGCTCTGTGAAATCAAGCTTCTCTGTTTTCCTGCAGTAGCATGAATTGTGATCAATCAGTTTTAAGGAAACATGAATATCTGGAGGACTGTCTTCCTTGCTGTGAGTAGTGATGGACCAAAAGTATTTCTGAACTACAAAACTGTGCAGACTTATCGCAAAGTGATGCCATTGTTCTGGTAGTATATGACTTGATACATTTTTTGTTTAGATGTACAACAATAAACAGAAGTCATTCTATGATATGTCTTGTAGGGTGCATTGCTTCAATATTAGAATAATTATCATAATAAAGTGACTTTTTTAGAGATTGGTGTAACCAGAGTAGCTACAGCATTGCCTTGTCATTCTGATAAAAATAATTATTAAATGCATCCTTCTACAAAAGCCTATATAAAAATATATTTTTTATATTTCTGTTACTTTGAACCAGGAAAGGATGAAAAAATACCCTTTTGAAACGTAATTATAATTTAAATAGTTTTGCTGTTTACTGTTTGTGGACTGCAATAGAATTATATACGTTTCCTTAGAGCTCAATTTTCCTTTTTTTTTTTCAAATGACCCTCTAAACCCCAGTCCATATTCATCTCACACCAGCTCTTCAACTGCTGCAGGTTCATTGTTGTAGCACAGGACTTGAAGCTTTTCTGTAGCAGACTCTATGGAATAGCTTGAATTATAAATAGGAATGGATAGATTAAATAATTGCCTTGGAATCAGTGCACAAATGCTTCAGCAAAGCTGGGGATAAAGCCTTAGGAGGCTCAACTCAGTGTGCCTTGACCACAGTCCTCCTTGACTCCGGGGCAAAGAGTTGTGTCCCTTCACTTCATGAACCAGATTGGTTTTTTTTTCTAAAGATTTTCAGTTATTTGATACAGTTTCTCATCTTAGAGATTGGAAAGGGCGATAGAAAGAAGCAAAATATTTCTTTTCTCTTGAATCCCTCCCCCCCACCTTTTTTTTTTATTTTGTTATTTTTAATGTGATAGTTATAAATAGAGAAAGTAATTCTAATGCTGACATTAATCCTCTATGGACTGGTCCCCACCTTTGTCTAAAAGATATTGGAAGAGGAGGGGGAATATTGGGGCAGGATTATTAAATTCATAGTCCTTTTTGTGTTCCCAATATCATGTATCTGATGTTAACTATTGCTTAACTTATTGGAACTTCAGAGGATTTTTTTGTTAAAAAAAAAAAAAAATCAAGCAAAACCCCAAACTGAACCAAAAGCAAAACAACAACCCCATGATAATTGTTTTCAAGTAGCATCATAACTTCTCCTTTTTGTGGTTTTGCAGTTTCTAGAAAGTCTTTCTCTCCTTCTTGCATTCCAAAGGCATGCCATTAGATTTAAGTCACAGAAGTACAGGAGAGACTGTTTTCCTCAGTTTCCGTGGAGTTTTTTGTTTTCCAATGAAACTTTGACTTAAACCCTAACTTCAGTGTCTCTTTAAATAAAGTGTATTGGGTTTGCTTTTTTTTCTTTTTTATCACCAAAGTATTTGGTGGTCTTGAACTTGGATGTTAGAGTTTTAAGCTTTTATTTTCCTCTCCCTCTCTCCCCTCAAAAGGTTTATTTGCCTTATATCCAGGCCTCCAAAGGAATGGATAAACAGACAAAATTCTCCCCAGAGACCTGCATTTAGCATCCATATGTATGTGGGCTTATTTCTGTGGTTTAGATATGTACCAACATACACTTTTGACCCCTGCCACTTACACTCCCTGTACTCTGCTTCCTGCATCAGCAGAGAAATGGAGTGTCTTAATTGCTCAGGTTTCTAGGACCAGTGCTGATCCTTTCCTTACAGTGTCTTAGTTACTGAAGCATGCTCTTTTTCAGAGCTTTTGCTTACTGTTTTTTGTACTTAGTGGAGTAGAGAAAGTTAAAGATAAGTAATTCTGTCTTTTGCAAAACAATATTGTGAGAAAGTACTGCTGGTACATGCAGATCCAGAAAAATGGTAAGAACCAGTGTATGCTTTGTTTGTTTCTTCACCATTTATTATTTTTATTTGGTCTGAATTACTTAAAATATGTATTCCCCAAAAGATTTTCTTTTTCCCTTATGCCTGATTTCTCCTCCAAGTCAGGTAGCTCTTCCTGCAAAAAATTGCTGGGTATTTAACTGTAAATAGAAGAACATTGAGTCTTGGTTGCCTCATGGGGAATATTATGACTACTTATTTTACTTAATTTCTTCTTATTGGTATCTTAAAATATTACTTTTTTTCAAATTGCTACTCTTCAAATTCCTGATCCAAAATGGAGATATAAAGGTAGTCCACTAACTCTGAGGAAAGTAATATTTGTAGTTTTAAAATTGCAGGAAATTCAGTCTTTAACCAAAATTATAAATAGTCCATAGACTCCCTTATTCGACACAGCTTGTGTTTTGCTGTGCACTGTGAAATGCTGATAAAAAACATGCATGGCTGTATAGAAGGCCAGAATAGCTCTCTGGATACAATATATAAGTAATAGCTTTCTGTGCTGTTTCCGTCACTCTCTTTTCTAGTGAATGAACATGATTTGCCACTGTTAAACAATTAGGGTATTTCTTCATAAGCAAATAGGAGTCTGTCCTTCAATCTTGTGAGCAAAATTGAATGAACTGAATATGTTTAAATAGTCTCCTCTTTAGTTTGGTCAGCTAATGTGGCTTTAGGTTTTCTAGCTTGCTCCTAAACAATATTTTTCTATCATATCACACCCATTCAGCTGAATAAACATGACTAAAAAAGCACATTGAGTTTTTGCCTCACTGAGACCCAGTCTTAGATGAGTTAGTTGGGAAAGGGCTTAAGTTCAATCTTACTTCCTTTGAAGTCAATGGTATTTTTGCTCTTAACTCCACAGGATCAAAAACATAGTATAAGAACATGATTTCTCAAGCTATTTCACTAATTAAAAATTGATTTTTTGGCTTTGTGTGGATTAAAGTTGCTACATTCAAAGTTGTAGGTTTTATGTTTCTATGCTGAAAGGCCATTTGCCATACAGCTCCTATACGAACTGAGCTGGGAATAGTGGTAAATCTAATTCTGCTTTAAAAACAACAAACAATACTGCCAACAATTGTGTACAACAGCTATGTACACAAATGTCTGGTACCTGCAAGCATTGCACTGGCTTTAAGATAAAACACTTACTAAAACTACCAGAATCAATGTTAGCTACTTTTTTTTCTGCAGCAAAATCCAAGTTCTGTCTGTATATCTTCTGTTTTGGTTTTTTATTTTTTTTTTTTTTTTGCTAAAATTCTGAGGCTTATTAAGTTCTTTTTGGGCTGCCAGTTTTTTTACTGTCCATGATGATTTAAATTACTTCTTCCTAAAGGGAAGTAACAAACACCTTCTGGATTTAATCGTTCATTCCTCCTCACATGAAAAAACATTCTAGTTGTCAACAGTCTACTTTACAGAAACACTGATGCAGGATGTCTCTCCCAGCATCTGTTCTGTGGCATTTGGAGTCTGAGTACATTCTTTTGATTCTGAGCTGCTCCAGTAAAAATTTCTAAATGAAGATCTTTTTTTCATGACCTATTTTCAGTTTTCACAATGTGTTGAAGTTCATAGCTGAATTGAGAGGAAGATCCATCTGGAGCATAAGTTTATATTACTGTTTTACTACTGAACAATTCTAGTTATTTCTTTACTAGATTCTCAGGAATTAATTATCTTTATATTTTTTTGAAATTTCTTTATTTTTGTCCAGGCAAGTGCAGGTTGGCAAGTATACAAGAAGCCTACAAATCTGTAGTGGGAGTAAAGCATGATGGGTGTATGACTTGAATGCTGTGAACCTAAGACTGCTTAAATGACATGAAATTTTTCTACTAAGTGGAAAATTCTCAGCTAAGCACTCACATTTAAAGCTTTGTTCACTGTGTCTGCCATTTAACATCCTACTCTGTTTTTCCTCATTGTGACTTGCATCGCAGTGGGGAGAGTGTAAGTTAATCAGTGGGGTGAGCTTTCTAGTTATAAGATGTGAAACAAAGGGATAGGCTGTCTGAGAGAGCTCTGGACCCTTAGGGGGATGTAGGAGGTTAAACATGCATCTTGGAATGGTTCAGGTATTTTTGATCCTGCTTTAGGACAAGGGTGTGGACTAGATGCTCCCTTCAAAGCACTGCCAGGGCTGTTTTCTGGCTTAGCTGTGTTATACCTTACAGTGAGAACATCAGTATGGGTGAGTGCAATATAACAAGGAAGAGAACTTGAACGTAATAGAATGTACTTAAGCCATTAGAATGTATTTCTTTGTGTAATTCAGAGGACATTAGGACATCTGCATGTTTTTTAACTTTCTACTGTTGTAGGTATACATTAAGAGATTGTATTTGCTCAGATAATAGTACTGAATTGAAAAACCAAAACAATGGAGAAAAAGTATGTTGTCTCCTTACAAGGCATGGAAATCTGATGCATGATGATATTTGGAGTTAACCAGTGAGCCTGTAGACCAGGATGTGAACCAGTTTCATTAAGTCATTGAACACAAGGAGCATTTGCTTAGCTGCTTGTCTCCAGTGTAGCTTTAAAATGTATGGGTGTATAGAAACAGGTCAGAGTCATCTTGCTGAGTTAGTGTTATAGCACATGCTTTCCCTTTAAGTAGATAGCTTTTAACACTGCTTTTAATAACTATGTGCTTAGTAACTTGGTTTCTTAGCTTAAATAATTGAAGGAGAATATGCAGGTTAACTTCTGTCACTTTTTTGTAGGAGAACGCTGATGAGAATGCTTCTCATTTTGCAATTTTTCCTAGGGAAAGGGACAATATTTTTCATATTTCCTGAGGCAGGCAACCTTTTTTTTTTATGTTGCTGTTCAGTAGGATGAATTAAGGTCTCTAAGATCAGCAAAAAAAGGTGTTTGAATGACAGTAGACTATTAAGAAGGATTAAAAAAGTAGCTAGCTACACATTTTAATAGAATAGATATCTTACTGCTGAAACACTCCTGTATAAGCAATTCTACTGCTCAAAGTCCACAAGCTTTTAATGCTCCTTTCATTATTTTTTATAATTTCACATCATATTTACAGTTACCTAGAGTCTAGAAATCCCAATGAATAAAATCTAGTCTGCTTTCACTTAGTAATGATTCTCCCTCTTACCTACTGTTGACCTATCTTTGACGTGCTGCTCTGTGCTGAAAAGCTGCAACCCTCTGTTGAAAAGCATCATTTAAAATGGACTTGCTGCTCAGCGTGCCCTCTTAGAGTGAAGAGTCAGCAAAAAACCCAACAAAACAATTCTGTTTTTTCCTGTGCACAACTTGGAAGTGATGATCTTAAAAAGAAATAAGGAAATTTGCATTGCTTATTTTTCTAGGACTGTTGTTGAGTTTCTGTAAGAATGTGGAAGTGTATAATTACAGCAAGTGTGTGATTGCAACAGTTGCACAGGCCCCAACAAAGTGAGTGGCGGAGTTTGTGCCAGCAGAAAATCTCTCCTAGCTGGTTAAGATCTGCTTGGAGGCAAGTCAGAGACATAGTCAATCCATCATACTGCATAAGCAGTGCTGGTGAGTAGCGTTGGAATGGGGCCTAAAAGATGTATCAGGTTTTTTTGGCATTCCTGGCTGGCTGACTTTTCTTTGAAGGAAGCTTATATGAAAGTGCTATTATGTTTGTGTTGACTTTTGAGGAACATTCTGTATAGAAACACTAGGCAGCTGTGGGGTTAGAGGCATTAGTTTCTTCTCTGATATTCTGTGTTAGCTTTGCTGTAGGTAGGGTAACAGTATTTGTTGGTATTAATTCTGACTCGGAGTTTTCTTTAACCATTATCAGAGTTTGAAGTAGAAACAGTGTTAGGTGGGAAAGAATGGAATAACAAACTTGGGAGTTTCTTAATCAAGAATTATAACAGACAGTTGGAGAGGGATCAAGGATAAAAGTCAGTGAAGTTTTGGACATTGATTTATTTAATAGTAGAATGGCATGCAACCCATTTATCAAACTGTGGTGAAGAAATGATAATCATGTTGTACTTTGTGAAATAATTTGCAGAGGTGTATTTCAAGAGAAATACGTTGGATAAACTTTGAAAATATTTTGCAAGATGTGAAACTTGCTCAAAGGTTTTTGAAGTTGATGGAACCCCTAATTGAGACCATGTTTTAATGGAGCACCATGGTAAGAAAAGACCACCAGAACATCCTGGCAAGATGTGGAAAAAGCAGTGAGAATTCACTTGTTGCACAGTAAATCAGGCTGTAAACTTGGAAGGAAAATAGAACAATGAAATCTTTGAACTGAAGAAGGAGCTAATAATTTAATTAAAAGAAGTTTTAAAGAAATAATGCAAACAGTTTCACAAATCATGAAAGAAAAACCTGTTTTAATGTATGTCCAGGGTTTGGACAAATCACTGTGAGAAGTGAGAGAGGTGTACCAAAGCCTGAATATAGGACTGGTACCTGAGGGAGAGGAAAATGTATTTTGTGCAGCAGAGGAAAGTAAGTGTGAGAAGTTTTCCACAGACCTTTCTATCTGGTGACTAAACTGTCACTTTGAACACAAATGAAACTTAGATGCTTCTAAATATGCCTAGTCATGCAGAAACCAATGCACTGTACGATAAAGGATGTATGACTTTCACACTGAATGTGGACTGGTGTTTGTGTTTTAGCTTGTGCAGTGGGAGAACATGCTTACTAAATATGCCTCTGAGCTAGATGGGATTGCTTCAGGAAATGAAATTACGTATTCTGGGGCTGAAAATAAGCCAAAAAAGTATTTCAGAAAGATATGCTATCATAGAATAACATTAACTGCTGTAGATAAAGTGTAGAGAAAAAAGTCAATCTAAGTGAAAATATGGAAGTATTCAAGGACAGGTCAGGTTCTCAGAAAGGAGGTAAATGGTGCCATTAAGCCAAGGGTGAAACTAATATTTAGCATGGTTCAGTATCAGATAGAATTACTACATGTTAACATGTTTAAGGAAAGGTAAAGGCCTTGGTCTAAACCAGAAGTGTTTGTGCACCTTATAATTTCTCTATGGTACTTCATATGATTATTTCCACATTCCAAAAAATAACATGCCAGGGTGTCACTTCTGTGTCATTTGAGCTACAAATTCTGAATACCAAATGTGCTAAGTGACCATAATAGATCTTTTTGATCTTTATGATTTGCCTTACCAAAATACTGGGCATCCAGGGACAGTTCTAGCATGTGATGCTGTCAGCAGAAATGCTGCTTCTTGCAAAACATGTTGTCAGGTTCTTGGTTGTAAGGTCACTCTTGTTGCAAGAGAAGAAACCCCAACGAGATCATATGGTACAGTGAGGGCTGACACAACCTGCTTAACTGAGGCCACTAGATACATTAGGACATGTTAATGACTTTTCACCATTGAAGATGTTAGAAGAGTATCTGGAACTTCAGCAACCCAAAAGAGCATTATCCATTGGGGAAACAAGTCACAACAACGTGAAGGGCTGAGCAAAACATCACAGACTAAAACTACTGAGGTACCTCTCTTTATGTGGATGATGCTATCAATGACTTCCTGACAACTTCTGTGCTGTTTTATGAAGGCACCTTCTTTCTTTCAAAGAAGGGAATGATTAGAGCTAGTTAGAGCCTGACAGATGGAAGTCTTTCCCTGCTTCTCTTGGATTGCCTTTTCAACAGTAATTTTGGTTTATGTACCCAATAAAAATATTCAAAAATCATAGTCACAAGATTATACTGAGTGTTTTTCTTGATTGCTTTCACCTAAACTACTGCAGGATGTAATCTGTAAGGCTGGTATCTCATGTTACAGTGCTGATTGGATGTATTCTTTTCTCATCTGTATTTCCTCTTAAATATCAATGAAGAGCTTTTAAATTTTATCAGTGATATCAAAATTATATGAAGTATCACAACTTTTCTTCCATATTTGCTCTTTCATTAAAAAACCAAGAAAATTTGCTTCATCCACTAGTTCTAAATCAGCTAACTGCTTTGGCTTCTGTAAACAAGATAGTTATAAGCAAACTATGAAGAGACAAGTGTGGAATCTTTTCTCCTCTCTTCTTTACTGTTAATTATTATTGCAATTCTGTGGACAGGACCAAAGGCTGTTTTGGCCTCAGATTAATTGGGCTGTGAGTTGACACAGTCACACAGCAAATATCAAGATAATTTCTAGGGGACAAGTTTGAAGCTGTGTAGTTTAGGATACTTTAAACATTTCAAAGTTTCCAGTTTAGGATAAAATTTGTCCTGCCCTATGAGGAAAAGCCAAGGGATCTTGAATACCATACCACTGTTTCCTCGATATTCTCATATGATAATGTAGCAATATAGTTTTGAGTCCAGCTCGCCAGATGCTTTTTGTACATTGATAGTATATGTGAATGCAGAATCCCACAACTGCAGATTCAGGAAACTCAGCACAGATTTCACCTTCTATTTGATTGCTTTTCTGTGCCAAACTTTCAAATTCTGATGAGGAGCATCCAATGATTATATTGTTTTGTTTTTTTTTTTTTTTTCCCCCTCAAATCATCTACATGGAGGCACATTAAAAATTTGCATAGATATTTAAAATCTAAAACTTTCTATATTTACAATCTGAAATTCACAAACCAGAATCCTAACCTGGCACTTTCCATCTCATTGTGGTGGCACAACAGGAAAACACATTTTGTCACAAATTCTGAACTATGGTAAATTGATTTTTAGAGAAAGCATCTTTAGGCTGCTAAATTGCATAGCATAATTTAACACATTAAAAGCTGTATTTTAAGCACAGATTGATACAGTTTAGGCAGTTGGAAAAAATTGTGCATGACTTTTGTTGTTTCGAAAAGGCAGTGTTGTATTCATTCAGAAGTCCTATGAAGTAACATCAATGGCGTGTTCCACTGTTCAGTGGGTGGAAAATATTAGAAGATTAATTTTAAAAGTAGGAAGCTGAAGGACTCCATTTAATTTTATTTGATCCTCTGGATTCGTGGTCTTGTGCAGCCACAGATATAACAGAATGCCTCTCTCCAGGGAAAAGGAATACAAGATGAAAGTTTACACATTTGGGAATAATGGATAGGACACATAGTGGAGCAAGTCCTTACCTGCAATGGTCCATCAGATCCTTTCATCACACTTGTAATTCAGAGACTTAGAAATGACCAAGTCATTGTCATAGAAATCAGTATCTTTTAAGTGAGCATTAGTTACAGGATTCAGGTCAAACTGAAAATAAAAAGTGTATTTGATCTTGTAAGAAGTGTTTCAAAGGATGTTTAAAGAAAAGTGATATGCAGATATGACTGAGGTTGGTAATTAGCTACAAATGCTTTTCTTCTGGGAAACTGAACTAGAGTAGAAATCAGAATGTCAAAGACTGAGTAAGGTCCCCCTCTGACCTTACTCAAAAGGTTATAATACATCAGTATTCTGAGATCCCAAGTGCTGGTATTTTTAGAGCAACTCTCTTTCATGGAGATTAGTTGATTTAATTATATTTAATTTATTGATTGAAATCTATTTAGTTGATTTAATTGTATTTAATTACAGTACCCAGTTTCTTGTTCAGAGTACTTCTGATTTATTAACAATTGTTGAAAATATTTGTCAGACCTGAGATGAGATTCTGTCCACAGTGATGAGTGGCAGTATTGGCATGGACTTCAAACAAATTGATCTCTTATCTACTTGACCCTCCTGTAAGCAGTAATTATATTATATTAAAACAAGAAGTCAATGAGCCAAATTTTCAGTGAAGGGGTGAAATACTTGTTAAGGTAGATATTTGCTTATTAATATGTTAACAGCTTGGCTGACCTTAAAATAATGTTAAGTTGCTCAGTTGAGGATTCAGAAGCCAAGAAATGGCAAATCATAGTTTTGTCGATGTGTAATATTACAGTTCCTACTTAGACTAATATGTACTATCTCAGATCATACCGTGTGATGTTTAGTTGGCTAATTTATTAATTACATTTTTTCAAACCTTTTTTTTTGTATAATTCAAAATCCATGTTTCCATCCTAAAATAATCCCTGTAATGTATAGAATCCCAAAATAGTAAGTAAATAAATCTTTCTTACAGGGAAAAATGTACCCTATCTCTAGAGATATCTTTTATAAACTCCCTGTAAATTAATCTTTTTATTTCTCAAATACTTTATATTGGTGCTATATATACACTGTGCTTTTTAGGCTTTATATCTTGTTTAGAAAATGATCCTATGATTAAAGAAAATGGTTGTAATTAAATTATGAAGATTGACACAATGTATGGAAAGTGGATTTGTATTGATAGTTTTATCTGGATTACAACAGTCCTGCACTAATATTTTTTGTGATCTCCAGTATCCTTAAGGGAGGTGAGAGTAAAGGGGGGAATAATTACTTTGCTAACAAAGTGTAATTTTATGGTGCCAGAACTCAATCAAATGACATCTAATATTCCTGAAGTGTGTGTCAGGTCTCCTCACAACCCCCTTCAAAGTAAAATTAAGTAGTAGAGATTGGCACTAAAGTTCATACTAGAGTAAATTGTATTGGACTGCTGAAAGGAGGAATGGCAAGAAGTGAAAAAGACATTGATTCTATTATATTTTATCCATATTCACACTGATTATGGCAAGGAGTAAACAGAAAACTGCTTTTCCGAGCTGTTACTGCATTGGTGCTGGCTCTTTGATGATTTCAATTATAGCTTATTTGAGGAATTTTTTTTTTCAAAGGGTCTAAAAGAGAACCAGAGCTCAGATTCTCTCGCTATGTATTTTTAAGATTTAAAAATATGTCTGATTTGAAGCCACAGATGTCTTATTTGGAAGAAAAATCACACTGATGCTTTACGCATGTTCATACCTGTGATTAAAAGCTTTTTACATAGACATCCATCTCCTTTAGCTGTTCTGCTGTCCCTGTCTGAGAATAACAGTGCTATCAAAGTGACAAAAGGCTAGGCTGTACTCCTAAGGGAAGTAATTACAGCAGCACAGAGCAGAAGGTAAAATTATCATTTGTTTGCTATTTTATAATGCAGTACCAAATATTTGTCATAGTATTAGTAAAAAGGCCATAAACTTTATGTAGATTTTAGAATACAACAGTAAATGAACTAGTACTGCAATGAAAAGCCAGGTTTGCATGAGACCCAAAAGAAATATGTTCTAACAATGGTTTAGTCATAGCACAAAATATTCAAGATGTAGTATTCTGCTATCTTGTTTTATACAAAAAAATTGCTAGTTTTATCCATGGGTGTTCAAGTTTGAACAGACTGTTCTCAGGCTAAGCTCTGTCAGAGCCTACTGTATCAGAAAGTAGATTGCAGACATATGTCAAAAGGACACTTTTAGGAAAAAAATCTATCTGGATGGCCTCAGAATCTGTATATTTACCTGAGGTGTCAATGTAAAGGAATATTTTGTTAATCTGCAGTTATCTGAGACAGTGTGGACCATGGCTGTAACAAGTTTGATCTTTCACTCTGCATGCACTTCACAAGAGATGACTATGGTTTTGTACCTTTTCCTTATTTACTGCCCTTCGTGCAGTATGCACTGTGCTCAACACAGGTAGTTAAATATTTGTTCAGCGCATAAATGAGTTATTTCAAACAACACACTGGTGAGCTCCTCTTGCAGCTTAATGCACAGAGTAATTATCTTACTTTGAAGAGTTATAGCCACAGAAAAGACCCAGACCTTGGTCAAATAATGTATTTTGTTCATCTATATCGAACTAAATGTTTATTTGTCCCAGGGCAGGCAGTGGGACTGGTTGTTCTGTATGTGATCTGGGACATTTGCAAGGTGCAGGCTTTGTGTCCGAGTGGTGCAGGAGGGCTGCTCAAGGCTCTCCTGCCCTAGTGATAGGGCAGCCTTGGCCCCTGGTGGAACAGCGCAGGTATGATCAACTCTCCAGCTTGAGAGATGGCCCGATGAATGCTGCATTGCATTTGTTCTCTTGTCCCACATTCCTCTGAAATCTTATCTGTCTGGCTAGTAAAGCTTTGAGGTGTAACATAACACCATCAATGTGATTTCAATGCAGAGACTTTAAAAACTCTAATCTGGGTCTCTTCTACCACACTCTACAGACACTTATGGCTCTTGTGGATAATGTATATGGCTCTTAAGTTGGGGTAAGCGGGATAAGAAAAAGGCATAAATAAGGATGAGGTTCATATGCAACATTAGGATCCATATATTGAAGTATGTTATTAATTGATAAATTCACGCTTGATGAAGTGTTTGGTAAACATTCATGCCAGCTATTAATGAGTCATGTTCATACACTGAAACTAAAACTGGGAGAATAATGTTTAACTCTTAAGACCATGAATTACTTGTATGACGCATTGATTGAATTTGGTGTATTATGCTAATAGAGATCACAAAATATCCGCAAATATGGTTTTGTATTGATTATACAAATACATACATACCTATATATATAAATATAATACATATATATAAAACATATATTTCATCAAAGGTAATTACATTCTGTGCTTTTTTAACCTGCTTCTGATACTGAAGAATCTGCTTTCAGTAAAATTTGGAATAAAAAATATTTAGCATTGCTTCTCTGCAACACACTCCAAAGTACCTTCACCATATACTTAATTAGTGTGCATATATCCAGTAAGAAGAAAAATCTTGATTTTCAGATGCAAGGGTCTGAGCACTCGTATATAAATTTTGAATTGTTATCTTGAGCCATGGAGGATTTTTCAAGCGTGTTATACTGGAAGATATCTTTTTAATAACTTTATCAATATGGTTAGTACATTTTAGGATGGATAGAGCAAGTGCTGCAAGCAGTAGTAGATTTCAAGTGGTACTTCCAGATGGGGGCAGCATTGCTTTAGAAAGAAAACCAAGCGTCAGGCAGTACTGGACTGTTCATTGAGGAAGTAGGTAAGCTCCCAAATCAGAGTAATAATTCTGTGGGTTAATAAGATGTTAGTCAGGCCAGCATGCCCCATAATAACTGCTGTTGATCCGTTTGTCTTTTTTTAACCAATAAAATTATCGTAACCAAGGTTCAGCAAAGAGGAAAATTTCATAAGAAAAAAAAAAATTCAGAAAAGCTGAGAAAACCAACCATGTTTCTTTCTTCTTTGGCCCTGGTGGATAATTTCTCCTTAAAAGTAAGCAGCTATTGTTAATCCTGTCAAGAAATTAATTCTTGGTATTGCAACTTAAAATATTCTTCAAAAATCACCCCCTGTTTTCCCAGAATTTCTTATTGCCTATCTTTGGTTATGTAAAGAATTGCAAGAAATAAGGCTGATGGTGTAGAGGTGGAAGGTCACTGAGTTTACTGCCAAGAGCCTGCAAAAGCATTGTCCTCTGGGTTTTGTTTTTGGTGCAGTTTTGGGTTTTCCATAGCAAAAGAGGAATTCCTTCTCTTTCAGTCAGTCAGGTGTTAATATACACTCACTTACCTCCCCTGTCTCAGAGGACCACTACAGCAGATGCAAAACCATCTTCATTAATTCTGGAAAATAGGGAATACCTTGAGCAAATGGCAGTTTGTTCAAGAAAGGAAAAAACAAAAAAAAAAAGGGCATCTAAGTTACATTTAGAGTCTGTTACAGGTACAGCTTAGACCAATTTACAATTTTGGCACTTGATTTGGAACTAGATCATGGCATTTCTTCAGTTTAACGTTGCCTTTTTTTTCCATAGTATAAAGATAAAAGCTGCACAAAAAGTTATTGAATTTATAAAGGCAATCTGAGGAAATTTTTTTTGCAGCTTGATTTTCTTTGGCTAGAGCAAAGGATACAGTGATAGAAGACATTTCATGGCTGCTCATGTAGAACTGCCAGATGAATTAGTCTTGAAACCTGCTGCCAATTGCCTGTTCGTTTGTTAACTGGAACAATCCTTATTCAGTCTGAAAATAGAGGTGTGGCAATCAGAAGATTTGCATCTTTCTATGTATTACCAAGAATGGTGATCAAAGCCTTGTAGGAATAATTGGTGACACTTGTTATAGAAAATTGCTTCTTTCGAACAGGTTAACTGTCAGCTATAAAATTCCCCTCTGGGATGAAAGCAAGCTGGAGAAATATACCTGTAAAAACTCCTATTTGTGCATGTAAAGTTTTTGTGAAACTGTACATTGACATTAATTTAGTTAATAAGTACATATTAAATATAGATATATATATATAATATGTATATTTAATATATACATTGTTTGGATGTACGAAAGCCTTCAGCAGTGTGCTATAATATGGATGGAGTTGTGATTATGACCAGTAAGGAAATTACACATTTTTTGTCAGGCAGCCCTGACTTCAGAATGTGTGTCACCATATTTTTATGGGAAGAATCTCACCAAAGTGGTTGTGGCAATGGCTTTTGGGTTCATTATGAACAGAGACAAGGTCAACAGAGCAAACACCCTACTCCTTCCCCTCTAACTTTAGCATCAATTAATTATAAAGGTGTGTTCTTGTATAAAACACTATCTGAGAAAACTCCTATGCTGCATGTTATTTGCCCCATGTATTTAGGTTCAGAAATGGCACTGTGTGCTCTGATACAGCACATGTAATGAAAACCCATGTCTTTGGTATGGCAAAGGGGACTGAGGTCTAGATAAGGTTGAATAAGCCTGAAATCTTTCTGGATGACTGAACAAATGAACTGTTGAACACATAGGATCGCCTGCAGCAGGTGTAAAATTACATTATCTTCCAGCTTTGTGTAAGAATTGCAAGAAAACTAACTTTGACTTGCAATTAGGTAGGAAACTAAATCCATATACTTCCTAGGGGGAGAACAGCTGGAGGCAAGATGTGTAGGGAGCTTGTTCATTTTGCTTATTTCATATCTGGGTCTGCGTTGCAGAGAGAGGGTGTAATTACAGCATGCAAAGGCATACCTGAGTAATCTTTAGCCAACTCAGCTGAATGCTGATGCCTTAAAGCCAAGGTAAGATAAACTTCAGAAAGGGAGGGAGCATTCAAAGAGTTTGGTGACTCCCTTTTTACTGAAAATAAGTCTAAAACTGTGAGAATGGCATATTAAAAATGTAGTCTAATATTCTTCAACTGACAGGAAATTGGAGAGTCATCTCCTGAATGGGTGTCTCATGAACATATTTTTCCTAATATGTCTTAATAATTGCAGTATTCATACAGTCACTGTTAGCAATGTTCTCAAATTTTCAGAAATTACTTATTTAGTAAAAAAGTGATAGCATTTCTTCTTTTACCTGGTTATGGTAGAAAAGCTGAGTTTGTAAGACCAGTTTACACACCCAGTTATTTTTTTGTTTTTTTTTTTTTTAAGGACATCAAAAACCACCAACCCTTCTCTTTTTTGCATTGGCTTCAGGAATATTGCATAAGAAACAAAAAATAGCTGCAAATATTTCAAGGGATTTTGTGGATATAGAGATCTGTAAAAATGGAGGACCTAGCAGAGCACTAAATGTTACAGCACACAGGAACAGAATTTTTTTGCTCTCTTACCTTTTTGTGGTAGATGCTTGTAATTGGAACAAGTGAGGTATTAAACAGACATGGTTGTTTTGATTACTCAAAATATTCCTAATGTTTTATGCATGCAGGTGGATTGCAAATGTATCATGACTAATTTATTTCTCAATTAATGTTATTCCATTAACTAAAATATTTGTCTATTTGGACATATTTTTTTTGATAGTAAATCAACTCAGGTTCTGTGCAGATGCATTTCAATTTCTGCATTGAAATACTATTTGTACAATAAAGATACTCTATCAGATTTATCCTGGTTAAATTCCATTGACATTGACCATATCTGACTGTTAAAGTCCACTAGGTTTTACTGCATGTGATTGACTACAGTGATCAGTGATGAAGCACTGTTATGTTGTTCATGATTTCAGGATAATATTCACCAATGTGTATAGCAGATAAATGGAAAAACAGATCTTATTTTCAAAACAGGAAATTTGTGCAGAATGTAAATTTTAAACCATGCTTGCTGCATTTTATACTTGTGAAAACTTCTCTTTACTTCTATTATTCAGAAAATCTGCAATACCAAAGCATAGAAAATTGTTCAATTAAACCCAAGACAGATTATGAGGAAATCTATATGCAAGGAAGATATGGCTACCTTAATATCTTTAATTTATGACATGTTTAGTAGCAATAACGTAAATAACTCCTCATCAGGGAATAGTGGCAGAGGGTTGGCTTCTACTGTACAGCCTTTTACACTTTTATATAATGGGGCAGAAGTGTGGGAGCTGGACAATATGTTGCATTTAGGCCTTTTTTTTCATCTTTAAGAAATAAGTATAGTTCATGTTTTTATTGTATTTTCTTTTAAGCTACCAACTCATTTCTTCCTTTCCCAACATGTATGAGGCAGAGTGCTGGTCTTGCAGCAAGCAGTCTCTCCTTAACTTTATCTGAAACTTTTTGAAAAACACCCATTTTGTCCTCATAGGGACCAAAATAAACTTCTCAGCAGTGAAACATTTTCATTTTGATTTTTGTACCTCTGTGCTGATTTTGGCTGGGCTAGAGTTAATTTTTTTCACAGTAGCTGACATGGGGCTGCGTCATGGGTTTATCCTGGCCTGGACACAGTTTTGGTAACACAGGGACGTTATTGCTGAGCGGTGCTTACACAGAGTTATGCTCCTCACCTCACCCCAACCTTGTGTGACTGGGGACACATCCAGGACAGCTGACCCTCACTGACCAAAGAGATATTCCAAACTCAACCCATGAGTTTTCCCACTTTTACTCATCAGATTCACTCCCCAATCCTCCTCATGTGGGAGTAAGCAAATGGCCACCTGATGCTTAGCTGCCAACTGGAATTAAACCACACCCCCTGCCAGGTCATTTGAGCCTTGCAGTTACTTTCAAACTCTCTCCAGGGAAACATCTCTCCTACAGGCACAGAAAGTAGACCATATTTTATTGTTTCTTGTATCTTTCTTCTTCAGCAATGAAGGCCTCTGTCATAGATTGTTTCTACATTTCTTTGCAGCCTTTCCCACTGATATATTGCTATGGAGAGCTGCTCAGTAAAATAGATTTAGCAGTCAGTTTATGTCTGGGAAAATAGAAAGTAAAAATGCCTACCCCCTTTTACCATCTCTCCTACATCCAGTCTGTATAAAACAGTCTGACAAACTCTTTTTATATCCCCTAGGTGGTAGGGTTAAATGTAATGTCTTAATAGTAAAAGCTATGTGAAAATTCTAACTCAGTTCAATGAGGGTTTTCCTCTCAAAGCAAAACTCAGCCAAGTGTTTTCGGAAGGATTTGGTCAGGTGTGAAACTCTTTGACTCTGCCTGGTTAGCATACAGGGTACCATTCGTGCTGCCTACCTGTTCTCTGTATTTTTCACTGGTTAGTATTCATTGTCTGCTGACTGGAAAAAAGAGTAATCCCAGTTAACAGCTTTTCACTTGGAACAATCTCAAAATTAGGTTCTGGGAGACTTTTTGTTGGCTTCAGAATGAATGTGAACCAAACTTATTAACCTTTCCTAAAGATATATTCCACTTAAGCTCTAAAGTGTTTTCAACTGTTTTTCAGTTTGTAAGAATAGACTTCAAGATGTTCTCTTTTTTTATTTGACCAATTTCTATCATGATGATTTATTTTTTATAACCAAAATGTTCCTATTCTGATCTTAATTTTCCACCTTTCTCAAATGATAACAAGTGCTTTGCAAGACGAAAAGAATGGACTTGGAAGGTCTATTAGCAATATCTCTTTTTCTCATTTTCTTTTTTTTTTTTCTATTTTTTCCTTTGAAATCTGCAACAATATTGCCGTTTTGTGGCCTGACTTGATTTTAGAGTGAGAGAGCGAATTTCTTAAGCAGCTTCTTTTCAACGAATCGGAACCATGTCCATAGAAACCATTCCACTAAATTTCCCAGTTTCTTCCCAAAAGTCAGTTTCTATGGCACAAAAAAGAGAGTCTTCAAAAAGAATCTGGAAAGTTACTAGCTATACCATTTCTTATAGGCATAAATATGAGATATGGTGTATGGAATTTCTCTTATCTTTGAAGTTTCTTGCTGTACCTGTTTCTTGCGGTGGTACCTGTAATTCATCATTATAACTATTGTTCTACAGTCTCACTGAATTTTTATGGTTTCATAAAGCATCTAATTAAGTCTCTGGTTGTTTTTTAGTTTTTTTTTAAAATGTAAATCTGTATATTTTTTTAATGTAAATATATGTATATATACATATATGTATATATATAGACACATATAAGGAAAAAATAGAAAACAAAAAAGTGTAACGTTCAGAAACAGCATGATTTGCTAGCCAAAAAGGCAGCTATTTAAAACTACAGGATGACAATATCATAAATAAGTATCATGGTATGAATATCCTTATCTAAAGAATTTCAAAATTTTATTTTCTTATTTCTTTTTTATTGGTGAAGATAAAAATGGCATTAGTATCTTCTACTTAAAAATTGTATTATTCATAGTTCATCTTTTTATATAAGAAGACTTAACTAAAACTTGTGCCTTCTATTTTTGAAGGTAGCTCAGTGGTAAAATATGGCCCTTTATAGGCTTATCATGAAACATGTACTACTGTGTAGAACCACCTGAAGAAGTTTATGTGATGCTTGGAAAAATGTGGTGAAAAAAAGTAATACTAAAAGATCCTTAAATATTTATCAGAGTGAATTTGGGCAAGGAGAGTGCTTGTGTGCAATTTGACTGTTGAATGGAGCTATTTTAAGTCTGCAAAAATGTATGGCTGCATTTCATGTCATATTGGATACACCCAGACTTCAGCCAACTAGGAAAAGCAAAGGATCAAACACATGCTATTTCTGTCCATTTTTTCCCAATCCATTGAAGTTTAAGATCACAGAATCACAGAATATGCTGAGTTGGAAGGGACCCATAAAGATCATGGTGCCCAACCCTTAGCCGTGCACAGGACCATCCCGAGGAGTCACACCATATACTTGACAGTATCATCCAAATGCTTCTTGAACTCTGCTAGGTTTGGTTTTGTGACCACTTCCCTGGGGAGCCTGTTCCAGTGCCCAACCACCCTCCACTGGTCACCACAGAGAAGAGATCAGTGCCTGCCTCTCCCCTTCCCCTCACAAGAAAGTTGTAACTGCAATGAGGTCTCCCCTCAGTCTCCTCCAGGCTGAACAGGCCAAGTGTTCTCAGCTGTTCCTCGTATGGCTTCCTCTCAAGGCTCCTCACCATCTTCATTGCCCTCCTTTGGACATTCTCTAATACCTTAATATCTTTCTTATATTGTGGCACCCAAAACTGCACACAGTATTCCAGGTGAGGCTGGCCCAGTGCAGACCAGAACAGGACAATCCCCTCCCTTGAATGGCTGGCGATGCTTTGCCTGATGCCCCCCAGGACATGGTTGGCCCTCCTGGCTGCCAGGGCACTGCTGACTCATGTTTAGCATTGACCAGGACCCCCAGGTCCCTTTCTGTGGCACTGCTTTCCAGCATCTCGTTCCCCAGTCTGTACGTACACCCAGGGTTGCTGCATTCCAGGTGCAGAATCCAGCACTTTTCCTTGTTGAACTTCATATGGTTGGTGACTTCCCAGTCTTCTGATTTGTCAAGGTCTCTCTGCAGGGCTTCTCTGCCTTTGAGGGAGTCAACAGCTCCTCTCAGTTTTGTGTCACCTGCAAACTTGCTCACTATCCCTTCCAGTCCTCAGCCCAAGTAATTTATGAAGATGTTAAAGAGCACAGGACCTAAGATGGAGCCCTGTGGAACCCCACTAGTGACAGGTCACCAGTTTGATGTCACCCCATTCAGTATTACTCTCTGCTCTACCCTTGAGACAATTGCTCACCCACTGCATGATGTGTTTATCCAGCTGTGTGCTGGATGGTTTGTCCAGTAGGATACTGTCTTGGAGATGGTCCTGTGCAGGGCTAAAGGTTGGATTCGACGACCCTTTTGGGTCCCTTCCAAATCAGAATATTCTGTGATTCTGTGAAAGCTTTACTGAAAACAAAAAAAGATTACATCTGCTGGCTTCCCTTGATCAATTAGGTGGGTTACCTTGTCATAAAAGGAAATCAGTTTTGATAAGCAGGACTTTCATCTCATGAACCCATGCTGTGACCAATGACAGTGTTGTCTTTCAGGTGTTTTTCAATACCTCCCAGAATAATCTTCTCCATAACTTTACTAGACACTGAAGTGAGACTGACAGGCCTGTAGTTTCTGGGGTCCTCCATCTTGAAAATCAGGGCAACATTCAGCAGCTTCCAGTCAGCTAAGATCTCTCTGCATTCCCAAGACTGGTCAAAAATCTTCAAGAGGTGTTCTGTGGTGACATCAGCCAGCTCTTCAAGGATTCTGGAATGAATCCTGTCAGGGCCCATACATTTGTAGCTGGAGCAGCAGGTCGTGCACAGTTTCAGGGTTGACTGGGAGTTGATCATTCTCGCAGTCATGGTCCTCCAGCTCAGGGCACTGAGAACCCCCTGGTCCCTCACTTGTGTTCAAGACAGAGGCAAAGAAAGTGTTAAACATCTCTGCCTTGTCTCTGTCCCTCTTTGTGCGGTGACCTTCCTCAGCCTGTAATGGGCCAATGGTATCTCTACACCATCTATTGCCATTAATGTATTTGAAAAACCTCTTTTTGTTGTCCCCCACATTTCTGGCAGCTTCAACTCCATTTGAGCCTGATATGTGTAATGCTCTACTTTATGTCTCAGATATTGGATTTTCATCTTACTGGTTATCTTTCTTGTGATGAAAACAAATATTATTTCTCCATAAGTTAGAAATCTGATAAATGTTAAGGAGCTCTTAAAAAGCTATATGCTGTCTTCTGTTTGTTACCCTTACTCGGCACTTTTCTTGTGCCCTTTCTTTTATCCTCCTAAGTGCAGGAATAAGGTCAGTGCAGGTTAAGGGTGTTGTCGATGCAGATCAGAGTCACCCTGGTAATGGTGTGTGTGACTGAGCAGAAAAACACCATGGGTATAGGGATGAGAATGTCAAACATTTAATATATGTTACTTTTCAGAATCTTTTTGCTGGTGTCTCATGTTCTTTTGTTGTCTTTTCTGACCCACTGCTTGAGTTTTATTTGATGTTTCTTGTAATCATTACTGGAAAGTCAAAATCAACTTTGCTTACTGGATGGATGATCTAGAAGAAAAAAAGCCTGTGTTTCCATGCTTATAGTGTTTAAAATTACTTGACCCAAGTTTGCTCCACAAAAGTAAGGGGCAAGCAGAAAGAACAGCTTAAAAAACTCCAAACCAATACCCCAGTGTTTTTAAGAATTTGTGAAGTCTTGTGCAACAAGTTTCATGCACACAAACTCTGGCATTTTTATGTATGTCAAGTGTACACAGAGGTGCTCTGGAAAGGTGAAGGAGGTCCCAATTCCTAACTAGGTGTCCTTTTCCATTCTGAATCATATTTAGAACAAATGTATATTTCTGTCTGTAGCAATGGGAGTGATATGGCTGTTTGGAGACCCAGGTGAAAGTTTGAAGCTGTGGGCTGCAGGGACCACACATAGCACAGCATGCCTGCTCTGCTGTAGCAATAGGCCCTAAACAAAATAAAACCAGAAAGCCTTCCAGGGTAGTTTTCCCCCCATAAATAGAAATAATGGATTGTGACTTGTCTGATGGTTCTCAGGGGCTCCAAACCCCTATTACAACCTGTTGGTTAAAAAGAAGTATGGTTTATAAAATATCACTAGGAAAGGTCTGCTGTTGTGAAAATGTAATCTCCTGTTGATTTATATATTATGCAGTACTGGAAATTTAGTATGTATTTGATCATATGCGATTGATGCCTTGTTGTGTTGTACTCCATGCAGCTAGGGGCAGCTAGTGTTCCTTAGACAAGGTTTGTGTGAGTCAAGTAGATGATTTTAACAGAACCTGCTGGATGAATCATTGTTAAGAGATTAGGAGCCAAAAAAATTGAAGGAAGAAGCCTCTAGGAAAACAATTGCCAGTTGTTAGATAAGAATTATAGTAACAATGTAATCCATAAACTTGGAGTCTGGCTCCATTACAGTAAATGTTGGGAATTACTGGAGGAAATGTTTCCATCTTTGTTCTAGACTTTGTGTCCTGAATTCTTGATATTGTTCCACAGAGTTTAGCTGTATAAATGAGGCTACTAGTTTTTTACCTTAAGAGGAATGTACATGTCCTTCATGAATGTTCATCAAAACATAAAATCAGATCTTAAAGTGGGAGAGCCATAGCCGTTTACTGCTTTATGCCACCACAAAATAAATGGATTAATAACATAAACAATAAAAGACTGGGTAGGAAGTCTTGTTCTGTAGAAATAGTAGAAATAATAAGAAAATTCAATCTTTCTTTGACAAGCATGTCCGAAAGCAGCCTGTTGTGCCCGAGTTTTACAAGGTGCTGAGAACCTGATGTGATGTTGGATGCGTTACAATATCCACAGCCTTAGGCTGAGCTGAAGCATGAATGTCAGCTCTGATTAGTTTTCTTGCTTCTGATAATTTGCACTAGATTTAACCTCTCTTGGAGTCTACTGTATTTGCCTTTCCATTTAATATGCACAAAATAGATGTAGTGTATGTTTACACTTTTATGAATGTTAGTTAAATCCTCCATGCTATCACAATCATAGTCCAAACCATTTTTGTTAGAAAATGTAAATAATTGGTACTCTAGGAGCAGGGAAATCTCATTTAGATCCAAATAAGCTACGATCCTATTCAAGGGTCAAATGTAACTTATTTGTGCAAAAACTTAGAATTTGATCATGGTTCAAAATTGATCAAACTTTTTAACCTGTTATGTTCCCTATATATTTCTTTTTGCTAAGAAACAATTACTGAAGATGGTATTAAAATGCTAATGTCAATTTGACATAAGCTTTTTTCATCTTCTCACCATTCTGCTCATGTTTTACAGTCAATATTACTGCAGCTGCCTCTTCTCATTGAGCACAGGTATCTTAAAGGAAAACAAAGTTCTGAGGGAATTCCCCCTTGGGAGACAGTCTACTAAATCAGAGCCTGGAGAAATTAGAAATGGAGAGTGCAATTACAGAAAACACCCCTCAAAACAATGTAGGTGAAACTGGATAATTGCAGTGAACATGAGCAAGCAAGTACTTTAGGTTTAGTGTCAGTAGTCAGGACAATAATTCAGAGGAACTCAACACAGATACTCAGCTTGGCAGAATTCAACACTGGGGATTCCAAAGCAGGAGCAAGAGAGTTTCAGGGTATCTAGTGTTTAGTGGGGAGTGAAAGAAGAAATACAAAAAGGGGAAAAATTATATGAAAATTACAATAGCCTATTTTCAAGTGATAGAAATAGCATTTCTTTGTTGTGGCAAACAAAGAGGACAGCATGAAAAGCATGATGTCTTCCTGTAATTACATTGATCCTGAGCATATTCTTTTCTATAGAACAATGTACAGAACAATGTATAGAACAATGTACAAGGCAAAGGCTGTGACTTATTTTGATTTTATAAAGCAGTATATACAATTATTTAATAGGAGTAAAAAAAAAATCCAGAAAACTTTCCCAAAGGGTGCTAATGTTATTACTTTTAGTACTGTAAATTCTAAAGAGAGTTCATTGTGTTTTTGTTCTGTAAATAATATCTAAATAGAGATGTGTGTGCCATTAGGAAGATCAGAACACAAGAGTTCAGCCATGTATGAACTTTATAAAGTGCAATTTTTACAGAAAGTGACGGTTACAGTGACACATTTTAACTCAGAAGGAGGATGATCCTACAGCCTTTTTTCAGTCCAGTAACATCAAAAGGAACCTAAAATATACTGATCATTGTGACCTGCATTGAGCAAAGCTTTTAAATACACGCTTTGTATTAATACTGGGATTTTATTTCTATAGTGCTTTAGGGATTTCTGATAGTACAGAAAATAAAACTGCAAGCATAAAGTACAGCCTGAATCTATCCTCTGTGGAGCTGGGGGAGCTGAAGGAGCTCTGCTGACATTGCTTTGCTGGCTGATGAGACAGGCTGCCTCCAGGTAAGCCTGGCAGCCCAGGCTGAATAGGCCTAGTGGTAACAATTTTGCTAACAGGCTCAGCACAGCCAGATCTTTGGACTAAACCTTGTGGCACTAAACTTCAATAAAATGGTGAAGGTGCAAAAACATAGAAGAATAGTATTTGCAGGCAAAAATCTACCTTTATAAGAACTATTCAATGTCAACAGCTTAAATACAATTCCAGATACTTTAGTGGTTGCATCCTGCCTTGTGAGAATCAAGTTTTACTCTATTTATTCTACTAAGGAAAAGGAATAAAATTCCTTATGATCTAAACTGATGGAATGCAGTATCTAACGTATTTTATTTGACCATCCCCAAGTATTTTTTAAGATGAAGCTATTTTAAACTTTGTGAAAGTCTCATATATTAAGATGCTGGTGATGTGTCCTTAGTGACTTGTGGTATATGGCTATTTAAAATTTAAATTAGATTTTAAAAGGAAGCATTTAATAAATGTTTACATATCTTTAGAACTAGTGTAGGGTATCTGCCACAATGGGAATTTTTAAAATATGTTAGATATCTGATGTGTTTATGCCTTTGAAATTGTCCTCTAAATAAATTTTAGTTTTTACTGCTGCAGTATGTGACTAATCTTTCTTTGCTTCTTGCATCTGTGGGGGAGATATGCTGTAATTAAAAAAAAGGAAAAGAAAAAACCAGAAAGTCTCTTAATGGATCTTTAAGATCTGAACACATGGGACAAATGTGTTGCTGCACTCTAAATTTTATGATTAACAAAGTTCTAAATTGTTGAGAAAACTTTTAAGATTAGATGCTCAAATCTGTATATCTGTATTCTAGAGAATCAGTACTATGGTCTTGTCTTTGTAGTGGGTTGACTCTGGTTGGATGCCAAGTACCCACCAAAGCCACTCTATTATTCCTCTCTGCAATTGGACAGAGGAGAGAAAATACAAAAAAAGGTTCATGAATTGAGGTAAGGACTGGGGGAGATCACTCACTGATTACTGTCACCAAAACAGACTCAGATTAGGGATATTAATTGAATTTATTGCTAATGAAATCAGGGCAGAATAATAGTAAGTAAAATAAATCTTAAAAACACCTTCACTGTACCCCTCGCTCCTTCCGAAGTTCTACCTCCTTTCCTCCAAGCAGTGCAGATTGATGAGGAATAGGGGTTATGATCAGTTCATCACAGGTTATTTCTGCTGCTGCTCCAAGAGGGGAGTCCTTCCCCTACTTCAAAGTTGGTCCCTCCTATGGGAGACAGTTCTCCTCAAGCTTCTCCAGTGTAAGTCCATACCATGGGCAACAGTTCTCCATGAACTGCTGCAATGTGGGTCCCTCTCCCGTAAGGTACAGGCTGCTCCAGCATGGGTTTCTCACAGGGCCACAAGTACTACCAGGAAAACCTTCTCCAGTGTGGACTCCTCTCCCCACAGGTCTGCAGGTCCCTGCCGGGACCCCACTCCAGCATGAGCTTCCCATGGGGACACAGCCTCCTTTGGGCATGCACTTGCTCCAGTGTGGGCTCCTCCATGGGCTGCAGGTGGATCTCTGCACTCCTGACGTCCTTTATGTGCTGCAGGAGGACAGCCTGTTTCATGATGGTTTTCACCACAGACTTTCAGGGGACCCTCAGCTCTGGTGCCTGGAGCGCCTCCTCCCTCTCCTTTTGCCCTGACCTTGGTGTCTGCAGTTATTTACACATTTTCACTTTGCTCTTCTCTGGCTGCAATTACATCTAGGCAATACTTTTTTTTTCCTTCTTAAATATGTTATCACAGAGGTGTTCCTGATTGGCTTAGCCAGCAGGGTGTCTGTCCTGAAGCCAGCTGGCATTGGCTCTACCAGACATGGGGCAAGCTTCTGGCAGCTTCTCACAGAAACCTCTCCTGTAGTCTCCCTCCTACCAAAACCAGGCCACCCAAACACAATACATCCCATCTGTCTTTAACAGTACGAAGAAATTTCTAAAATACATCAGTCTGTTGAGTCCATTCAACATCTGCTGTTTTGCTATGGGAGACTGAAGTAATACTGAAAGTATTCTTTCAGGTCTGGGAATATAATGTCTCTTTACAAGTGCTGGTGTAGCAGCAACATACATTACACTGAAAGAACAGTACAAATCTGAGTGGTGCCAGGCATGATGTTTAAATCTTTCTGCCATGGCTGTTTCTCACAAATGGTGAGACCTGGGAGCAGAAGATAATTGGTAATTCATCAGCATTCTTTGCTAGGGGCAATAACATGCTCTCATTTTCCTGATCTTAGCATTTTGATTTTCTTTGCAACCTTAGTGTATGTCTCTAGGAACAAAGACTGATTTGCATGGTTGTAGTGTTGGATGTGAACTGACTTCCCTACAACATCTGCTGCAAATGGGATTTCTCTTTTAGCAGTCATATTTTCTTATTGTGAAGCTGACAATAAAAAAAATGAAATTGCTGCTAATTGTGCCAGAAGTTTTAATAAAGAACTTATTTATAGTTTCACAGTAAGAGTCAACTTCCTTAGTGATATAAATCAGCATGGTGCTTTTTAGCTGAGAATGTGTGTTTTCATGTGACGAAATCATTGACTCAAATCTACCCTTAAAAGAATTTTGTTCCCATGGCAGCCAAGCAGAGCAAAAGGCCTATGTTTTGATATATGCTTTGACATTGGGTTTGAAATGCTGCTCTACTCTGTTGTAAGGCTATCAAAAAGAAGCTTGTCTGACAGTTAGTGGTTGTAGGAATGATTTTCAAAACAAACGAAATAATTGTTGTAGGTCTGGGAGGATGATGAGGGAAAGGGGAGAAGTATTTCAAGATTGAGCATCAAAAATTAGGTACTTAATTTGCTAAGAATGAAAATGTGTAGTGTAACTGTATTAGTGGAGTTACTGAGTGTACTCATCAAAGCCCACTTGGATGCTGGAATTGACACTCTGCATAGCTTTAGAAATGTAGCTGTCTTTACCTTTGTTTGGTTGGAGGAGTTTGCTGAAAGCTGACAGACAAGAACTGTTCATTTCATGCCCATCCTGGCTCTGGTAGGCTAATAAAACTCTACTATTTGGATCTAGTAGTAGTGGTGATCCATAATGTGATGATGGGATGTTGCTGGTGATGCTAATATTATGGAGACCTGGGATTTGTCAGAGCCCAAGGAATGCCAAAGGAACCTCTTTTCCATGTTGTGCTACATGGCTATAGTAGAAGAGAGATAAGATGACCTCCTTCTCACTTGAGTATTAATATATGAGCAGGAACACCATTCAGTCACAGGAAGAAAAGCTCTGCAGACTATTTCAGACAGCCAGTTGCTTCAGTATCCATGTTCAGGCTGTAGTCAGTTGCTTTTGGTTGTGGGAAAAGGTTATTCTCACAACAGTCCTTCAGCAGAAGTTATTTATTGGGGATGAGAGAGGTCAGAAAATAGCCTCATTCTTTGATAAAGAATTTATAAAGTAGTTATCATAATTGTCTTAACAACCCACAAAGTCATGACCATTTTGGGTAAAATCAACAGTCTTATCCAAAGGGACACAATAGTATTATAGCAGAGTCTGGATTTGAGATTCCTTGCTCAAGAAGTAGGCCAAAGTCTACCACAGCAAAGCTGGAGCCAAGAAAAACTCTTAGTGGAAAAAAAAAAAAGGACAATTCATTAAAAAATGGGAAATTCACCATCTGAGGTAAGCTGTTGCAGTGTTTAATAATTTTTCACCTTTAGTTTGGAAAGTTTACACTTTTGGCAGTCTACCTCAGTAAACTCCAGCTTGCGAATACTCGCTTTTGTATCCTTGTCAGCAAATGCTTAATATACCCTCAGTAACAGATCTTTTTCACCACATAATCCTATGTCAAGTGATAACCAGTGTACAGCCTTCTCTTGGACAGTGGAAAATGGACCAGTGTTAAAAAACCTTTGATAGAGATGCTTTCTGCTATGTGCTAAGAACTGTGTCTTATAAGCCCATATTTCTGTTATCTTGGACAAACATTTATTTGCTAACATTTAGCTATCCAGCTTGGCAAATGCTGATGTAAAATTGGTCTTCTTTTGTGCATGTTGTATAACTTCTGCAAAAGATTTTCACAATATTTGAGTGTGATATGATTTTGGGTATTTTATATTTTGAAAGAGTAAACAAAATTCTCTACATCATTATTTGTATTAATGAGAATAATCAGCTATGCTTTTAAAACATTTGCTTTAAAGATATCATGAAAGCAACTCAAAACTTTAACTCAGTGTCCTTATTACTTCATTATTTTTCATGATCTTGTCAGTGTGGTAGTTGTACTCTGTATATGTGGATGTGAGAAAACTTTGAGAGGCTTGGTTAAAAGGGCACTGAAAAATATTTCAGTTATTTAATCAAACCACACGAAAGAGATTTCAACAATCTAGCAATTTGCTCTGTAGTGTGAGCTCCTAGTTGGGAGTAACCGGTAGCAGGAGAACATGCATTACTGCAATTGCAGCTTCCAGTCTTTATTTGAAAATTACAGTTAGTGTTCTAAAGCATGATGTTAAAATACTGTTCTCCCACTTTTCTTAACAGCCTGAAATTTGTACTTTGATTGAGACAAACTCAGAATTTGAAGCATGCAGTTAAACTAAAATGTATTCCACTTAAAAACAAAGTCAAGCTATGTCAGAGATGTTATCTGCTCCTGTTTTTACTATGTACTACAGCACATTTTCTCTGTCCTCCATTCTTGTGAGTAAGGAGACAGTGATTAATATCCTGCTTCCATAAGGAACAAGATATCTGCTTAAATCTATGCAGATCAATAGTCTTCCTGAATTCAGTGGGACTACTTGATAACTGAAAAAAATGAGTATAATTCTACACTTTTTCCCCCTATAAAATACATTGTATCTTTCTTGATAGTTCTTAAGCTTAAATCAGAGTAATTTTTCTCAGACAAATGTCTAAGAAATCACTAAGGAAAAACAAAATAAAATTTGAAATTAAACTTTCTAAAGATGTCTTATTATACAGTGTTTCGAATGTTCCTAGTGAGATTTTGGAACCTCATTTGCCTGAAGTTTGAAATTGAAAATTGAATTTGAAATTGAATTTGAACATTTTATTTTAATTATCAGTGCAGGAGTCAAACTTCAAAATACTTTTTGAGCTCTTTCTTTACCTTGACAGATTATTTAGCTCTTTACTTAGTGTAATACTGCTACAGAATGTAGTATTGATGTGTTTATCATCATGGTATGCCTCCAAATGGCCATTAGTTTACAAGAGGTTCCATGTTATCTGTTGGAGTCACTCAAGAATAGATTCAGCCACCAAACTGACACTTAGAGAAGTAAACACAGAGGGTTTCTTTAGAATTGTTGTAATATATGAAGTCATATTTACCTTCATAATTTTTGTTTCTGACTTGTGTTTGCAAGATCTACTTGTGTAACTAGACATTTATTTTCTGCCTTCCTTCCTTTCTCTCGAGGAAGTAGGACAAAACTAAGATGCCTAGCAAAGCAGCCACAAGGGCCTAAATGAAATAGAGGAATGCTATGCAAATGAATAAGAGACAGTCCTTTTGCCTGAGTTATTCAGTTGAGGAAAAAAGTGCATAAATAACCTGCCACTATTGGCTGCCCTTTGACAAGTTATCCAAAGTGAATATGAACTTACCAGCAACCCCTTTTAAGCAAGGAGGAAGCCTTAAGGCATCACACTTGACAATAAGGTCATGTTCTTGGATGTGTAAGTGACATCTGCTGGACAGTTTTACAGACCTGGCATTTAGATATCCATGCTGAATTTATTGATAAACTTGGAGAAAATTCTCTTTGTACTTCTGTTCACTCTTACTTAAATTTACAAATATAATGTGAAATGTAGCAATTTGTACTAGATGGAGTACAAGGAAAGGATAAATAAAGGAGTAATTTGCCATTTGTAGCAGATAAAATAAGGCTTTTACTTCTATCAAAAAATCTTGTAGCTGAGTGTTGTAATTAGAATACCTGACACTGGGAGAAAAATTTAAGCTCACCCAAAGGCCTCCTCAGGTTGTTGTCATGAAATAGAATTTTCAGTGTCTCTCAGTTGTTGAATAGTTTCAAATTTACAGATTTGAAACTGCCCTCATAGCTACATCCAGCATATTTCATATTGAAAGGTAACGAAACCATTGTTACAATGCAATATGGTTCTGCTATTCCATTAAGATAGTAAGGAATTTGATCAACATGAAGTTAAAGAGTAGGGAAGGATACTTTTGACAATTATATCTGGAAAAGTTAATAAAATGTTCTTGTAAAATTATTTAACTGAAACTTAAAAATGCAGTATTCTCATTTTTGAGATGTTTTTCTTTCAAAAATTAGAAAGAACATCTGAGTGCTCATACTCGCAGATTTCTTATTGTACAGTTTTGACCTTGGCTATTGAATTTATGCCTGCTTGCTTTTTCTTGGGTTTATGGCTTTGTAATTTTTTAAATTAATCTCTAAATTCTGTTTCTCCTGCTGCCACACTTCCATGGTATATTCCTGCCAAATGGCTTACAAAGTTATCAAAACTCTTTTATTGGATGTCTTTCATAGCAGAAGTCATGTCTGTTTCCTGTGTAATGTCATAAAAATATATTAATTTCAAACTTCTGCTCCTTGCACCGCGAGCTGACAGTTTGGAAATGACAGATCTGCTAAATGGCTTTGCAAATAGAAAAAGAATTTCAAGTAACTGAATAATTGCTTCAGAGCACCTTTTGTGTCAATAGGCGTCTTTTCATAGAGTACTGTAATCTTTGGATCCAGCCTATATAGCCCATTTAATGCATTTAAAATATTGTAAGGGTGTAATTAAGTCTTGCCATATTCCTGATTTCTTGACAATATCTCCCTTTAAAGTTGTAATATCCTATTATCTGAAGTACATTCAAGTAGTAGAGGATCTTGATGTGCTATTCAAAATGGTTTTTGTCCTGTGAGAACAGTGGGCCAATCATGTCAAACCCTTTTATCATTAGCAGTTACAAGTGCTTTCTAAAACTATTTCAGATTTAGTGATCTAAAAGATGAATCTGTCATCTTAAAAAGAGTCTCCATGTTGACTGACCTTTTTTCTCTCCCAACCCAAAAATTTGTGGGATTGTAGGAGGAGGAGTGAGTAATCAGAGGGAAACTATTATATGTTTTTCTCTTTTTACTTTAATTGATGTCAAATATGATGTAGTCAATGTCACTTCATATGTTATGGCTGTCCTGCAGTTTTAGAAGTGACAAAACCAGAGTGGTACTGGTGTGAAACAAGGTAGGCTAGAGTCTAGCTATACTGGGTGGAAAAGGACAGACCAGGACAGGGCAGGATAGGGTGGTGTGGTAGCTCACTTGGTGATAGAATAATTTGGATTGAAAATTGTGAGCTTTTCTTTTGAGAGTTTTGTGCAGCAACAGAGAAAAGAAATGCCTTTAGGATTAGAAAATGTAAGTATTTATTGAAAGACTAAAGTTCTCTGAGCCTAATGAGGTTAGATCACCTTTTAAATAGAAATCTGGTGTTTTCTTTTTATACAGCTGAGTAGGCTTTTTACAGTATACCAAGCCACTGCTTGGAGGTTGTCCTTAAGGAATTTTTCTCTGGTCCTACAGAATATTTTCTTAGAGCCAGAGGTGAATCCTCTTTCTTACCAATATAATCTAAGTAATTACTGGGCCCGTGGAGTTCCTTTACAGTTTTCAAGAATACAGCTATGGAGGTTTGGGTTGGCTCCCTGCCAAACCCAGCTGCTGGCCACACAGACTCTCCCCTCCCAAGAGACAAGGAAAAAAAGTACCCAAACACAATTGTAGTAAAGGTATATATATATATTCACATATATTACAATTATATGCAATCAAACACTATGAATATACAGAATAAGAACCCCAAACCACTTCAAAAGGGAAAAGGGGGGAAAGGGAAATGGGACAAAAATGGATAAAACCAAACAAAACAGATACACACACTTGTAAACTCAGGGAAAAGCTCAATAAGTAACTAACACAATAAATTCTCATCCAAACTTCCCTCAAGAGAAGCAGTAGGAATCTCCACCTCCGTACGGCGGGAATACCAGCTTCTGATAGACCTCAGCTCACATAGATAAGAGCTAAGCTGACACTGAGCCCTGCTGTCCTCCAAGCACAGGAAAGGAAGAGAGACGGAGGAAAGCTTCCTCCCCACCTTATATACCCCTGATTACATGAAGCAATGGTGTGGAATATTTCCTTAGTTATGACCCTGTTACCAGGGAAGGCCTAGACCAAAACCAAGAAAACTAAACCACCACAGCAGCAGAAAACAAAACCTGGGTTAGTCCCAGTGTGTTAATGTCAAAGCATAACAGCAATGCTGGTAACACTGACCAGGTTTTTAAAGGTAGTACCAGTGCAAGTGGCTGTTTAGAGAACTGTAGAAAAGACATTATGAAAAGGTTAAAATAAGCATGGCATTTTAAAAAAGGCGGATATATAGTTGTCAAGTTCTTGATATGACTAATAATTTGGAGATGTTTCAAAGTAAGAGTGTGAGGTTTAAATTTAATAGAAACAGCAATTATTTAGAAAAATTAAAAAAACCCCAACAATTGCGAAAGTCTCTCCAGGCATCAGTTCCAAGGATCTGCTAATGAGTTATTAAACTGAACTGTGGCCCTGAATATAGATTTTTTTAAAAAAAGAGTGAGGAAAATGACACCTCTTGAATGATGTGAAATAAATGTGACAGTAATCAACTTTGAAAGTGTTGTGAGGATATTACGGAGATACTATCTGATTCATACATTTCTGCATCAATTACAGGATTTTAAGTAAACATAGAGGTTCCTAATTAGGTCTTTGTGCAGCTGTCAGGCTACTTTTACCTTTATTTACTGTTATGCTTTCAGTCTGTGATAGAACACCAGTTATTACAGGTAAAGACTTAGAGTGAAGGAAATAACTTGAAATGACTTGAAAATAATTAGGCATGTGTTAAAGGGCATTTTTCTTGAAACTAGAACTGAGCAAAGGATTCCCAGTGAAAATGTTTTCTGGAATGTTATTCCCCACTACTCGCTCTAAAACACTTGGGAAAGTTTTATTAAGTTTTATTAATCTGAAGAAAGTTTTATTAATCTGAAGAATTAATTCCACTAAAGGAAGAATGTCCCTTATTCCATTAAAGTGGAATATTGTTCTTTTAGGAAACCCAGTAAGACACTGTGTGTGTATGCTTTGGTTTTCAGATACGTGCATACTCATTCTCACACTACGTATCTTATTTCTTTTGCCTCTGTGAAGATTTGCACCAATAAGATACCAGTGTCTGAAATAATATTTATGTACACAAATATGTCACTTTCCATCCTTATAACTTGGATATGAATTTATTTTCTGTAACCTTGTAATAATAAAATATAGATCGATACAAATTTTCAGTAAAAAACCCAACAAAGTTAAAGTTTCTTGAGGAGACTTTGGTTGTACCATAAATGGGAACAAAATTACTGGGGTGGTTCCATAGAGAAAAGAATGTCTTAGGCCCCTAAGGAGGTAGCTGGAGATCAAAGAGGTTCCTTATCTTCACATAAAAGTCTCTGAGTGAGCACAGGCAGGCAGGCAAGAAAGTGAAGACCACCTGAGGGAGAGAGAATAATTACGTGGGTATCAAGTTAAGCTTCTTCTCCTTTAAAATTATGGAAATTACTAGAGTTCGTGGGGATGAAAAGTGCAAGAAAACTTTGCAAGCAGTCCTGATAACTTTTATTTAATGGGGAAATAAACCCACTTGATTTTGGAGAGGCTTGAGTTTACTGTGTCACTTGCATTGTAATCCTTACCTAAATGTGCACCTGTGATTTTACAAACACTGGTTGGAATTGCCTTGCATGTGTAATTTAATAAAAGAGATAATTGTAATGCCATGGAACCTCTGCCAGGAGAAGCCCTATATAGCTCATTAAAAATTCAAGCACAGAATCCCAGGCTTGTCACAGATGGGAGTGCAAATACACAGCTTTCTCTGTAGCTATGACATCCTTTAAACCCAGGCAACATGATGAGAGAAGCCACAGAGAATAACAGTGCATCAGAATTTAGATCTAAAATGCATGGATAAAAATAATTTCTGGGTAATATTTAACTAGCCTGAGTTCAATCTTCTTTCACTGGACATCTTAGACACAAATATTTCACCTGAAGTGAGAGCATTTCAGTTTCTTGGAATTTTCTAATTTTTTGATTGACTGAAAGAATTCTTTTATCTTTCTGGGGGAAAAAAAGCCACTTTCAGTTAAAAAGCCTACCTTTTTTTTTTTTTTTTTTTTCTTCCCTGATGAGGTTAAAAGCCTTGTCCTGTACTTTCTCTTTGTACTGTTTGCTTTTCCATTTACTCTCAGTAAATCTGCATTGCTTTTCTTTTTTTTAGCTGAACAGCTATGCTTTATAGAGAAATATGAAATATTAAATATAATTGAATGTATTTTATTTTTAAGATTGTTATCACAATTGTCAGACCAGCTGCTGAGCTTACAATGTCTTTGATTCCATTAGGCTTTCTCAATAGCATTGCTCTTAACAGCATATTATTCAGTAAGCTGCTTGTGCTGCAAATTAATCTGTGGGATGCAGGTGTTAGATTGTGTGGAAAGCTATAGGATTGAGGACTGTGGATGCTATGTTTTATATACACTAATTCTGGCTTCTCAGCTATTGGGATTTCAAATGTATCTGGTAATTAAATTAGTGTGTGGTACTCGTAATATGTCCTTTATAAACCCTTGTTACTACACAAATCTATATTATAACTATATACTTCAGTGTTCTATAAATAGCTGTATCCTGTTGTTAAAACAGCAGATACAATGCCTGAACTGGGAATTTTTGTTCTGACTAGAAAAAAGTGAAGATGAAAAACTGACTTCAGATTCCATCTAGTTGCTTATATTTGCTCTGTAAATAAAAATAATTCAGTCCTTTAAAATGTTCTGCTTCCTACACAAGCTTTAATTTCTGGACAAAGACTTTTCTCTATTACACTTTTTTATGTGTTCTTCAGTGAGTTCTCCAAATGATTCATCAGATAGAACAAGGAAACTGTGAGGATCATTTTTCTTCTCTAAGACAAAGAAAATTAGTTATAGAGAAAGTACAGATACATGTAGCAGAATGTGTCAAAAATGTGCTCTGTGAGAAATGTCCATATTTCACCCGGAAATGTTATGAGAGAAAGGATATGTGGATAGTGCTTTTAGCTGCACTGATAGCTCCACAGGTAAACACTGATGAACAGTTTCCTTGTACCGGGATAAAGCAGCCAGGGCTAGCAGATTTCTCCGTGCCTGAAATGTGCAACAGTACTGGAATCCCTAAAGAGGCTAAAACTCTTCAAAGTGATTGCTCATCCCTGTTGCTTCACATATCACATTGTTTAAATTATATGATTTGGAGGAGGTTTTCTGAAACCGAATATTTGCAGTCCAGTTATATCATGTCAGGGGTAGATTAGAGGACTCGCTTGCAAACTTCCTAGATTCCTTCTCTTGCTTGCCTTGCACTGCATCTGTTCAGATTAAGACAATAATTCACTCACTTTTGTGTCTTTTCACTGGGAGGTGGATTTGCTTTTTTTTTTGAGGAAAGCCAAGTAACAAAGCAAACCATAAGACTTACAGACTTCTGCTTTTTCCATTTCCGTTTTTTTTCTTTTTTTGCCGGTAGCAAAATCTCAGTCCGATTGATTGTTTTAAAATACAGTTTAACTGCTAAGAAGTGTTTGGGTTCATTGCAGGGCAGAGTTGGTCTATCTTTTACAAGATCCAGTAGAGAATTCAGACTCTCAGGTGGTGCAAAGCAAAGTACTTCTCTGCTTTCCATAGGACTTTCATCACTAACTCCCATATTGCCTACATCCTGTGTCAGGTGTTACAATCAAAGTATTAAAAAACCCCCAAAGCAACTCAACACGTTTTTTCTCCCACTGCCCAGCTTCTATATTTGCTGCAATAGAAATAAATCTAAACTCCTTTTAAGCAGGGTCATCTAAGTTCTCAATACAAGGTAATAAAAATCCTTCCTAGAATTGTTCCATTATAACTAATGCAAAACTTCTTCCTAAATAAATTAGTTCCATTCTACTTCTAGAGATGAAAATATAGGCTGATAACCATGGAGATTTGAAAGAGGAATTTTGCTTGGGGTAAATGAAGAAGTTAACTAAAACACTGAAAAATCATCCTTTTACCAAATTATCTTTGTGGTTTGGTGGTAGATGTTGCCAGAAGTCCAGTAGAAACATCTCTAGTAAGCAATTTTCTTCAAATCATACTATATATATATATATGGAAATTCTTCCTTCTGATTTTAAAATGAACTTTGAACTGATCTCTGAGAGTTCTTTTAGAGGTGTGAAAACATGGGCTATTTATTCAAGTTTTCAGCTCAGTAAGTCTACACTGCACTGATTATGTATATTTCCTTTTGTTGTGTTAATCCTACTAGTTATTGCATGCAAGACTTTCCCTGGCATAACTTTCCTCTGACAGCCGTGAATTAACATCAAGAAAGCGTGGTTTAACAAGTAAGAATGAGCAAGCACATCTGTTGTTCAGACAGATAATCAGTCTTACTGTGAATTAGCTGGACAGTCTAGGTATTACTTTGTAGGCTACAGTGTACAGTGTACATCTGGGTACTTCTGAGAGAATGAAAGTAACTATTCTTATATCTGCTACTGACAATAGATGACAGATGGTAGCTTCTGTGACCCTTTCTGATGGAAGTTATTTTTGATTATTTTTCTTTTATTCCACCAGGAAGAGCATAGATGTCAAACTTCAGCTCAGAAAGCCTGAATTCTATATATCTAAATATGCAACTAAATTACATTGTGAATGGATGAAATTTTCATTAGAAATTAAATATCCCTCTGACACAAGTATATTTGAAGCTAAAGAATGTGATTTGGAGTGCAACTAGGGCATGCAGAATTGTTTTGGATGATGATGCATTTGAAACATTCCTCTCAGCGCTGCTGTCTTCCCTGGTTCTCAAGTCTATCTTTCTACCTTTGCTGTTTCTCATTGCAGTACGTAGTGAGGAGTGAAACCAGCAAGACCAAATGCTTTCTGGACTCTATTTTAGCTTTCCTGTGTTTCCAGTTGCAATTCAATGCATAGTATACTTTCTTACATCAGCTGTCATACAGAAACATCCAAGGTTCCTTTTTCTGTGGGGAAGTTGTCAACTTTAACTGCAATACCAAGGGGCTACTAACTAAGATATGTTCTTGGGGCAATTCATGGATTGTAATTACTAACAATAAAATGAGTTCTGTGTGTTTCTCATTTTTCCCTTTGGGTTTTGATGTACCCAGGGTCATTATTTCCTGAATAGATTGTAGAAAAATGTTTAGTCTGACTTCATAATAGGATAAACAGGAATTGCATTCCCCAGGTGTGTCCTAGGTAATATTACTTACAAAAATGTCCAATATTAGCTTTAGAATAGCCAGTGACAGAAATCAACTGTTTTTTTAGGAAACCATCCTAAACGTCTTTGCCCTTAAATATCTGGATTACTGGGTCTAGTGACACCTATTTTTCACATTGTGTTGTAAAGTCTACTGTCAAAGTTTCCTTACAGTTTTTAAGTAATTTTCTCTTATGTAGCTTTGGGATTGTTCTCCTAAAGTCTGTTCCTAATGTTCTATAATGCCTGTTTTCTGGTACTGAGATTGTTCCTTGTGGATCATCCATGAGCCCTTTCTTACAAACATTAGCACTGTAAGGTACATTATTTTGGCACTGATCATGCTATAAAAGTTGCCTTAGCACTGTGACTTGGTTCCCTTCTTGCACACACAGGCTGCAGCAATCTTCCTAAGGTGCAAAGATGAGTTAGTCTTTTTCTCATTGTCTGATGGAATATACTGGTGTCTCCTTCATGACTGGTCTGCTTGGCTATGTTTTTAGGGAATTAAGTATTTAGCTATAGCCACATGGTTACTAAAGTCAGCACAATCATTCATGTGCTTAAACATATGCAGGATCTGAGCATTAGTTTTGCTCCCCTCTCTTCTGAAGAATAAAGCTTTGTAGTATTAGAAATACTATCCTTTCCTTCTACTCCACCCCCGCCTCCCTGCTTAAGTTCTGATTTAGTTTCTAGCTTTATTCTCTTCCACTTTTAGCCATAAATCCCTTCTCCTGGATTCTCCTTGACCCTCAGCATTTTTCATTTAGGGACTTTCTAGTTTCTCCTTGACTAATCATCTTGTATTTTTTTAATAGCCTGAAGAACTTTAACCAAAATGCCATTTTTAATCTCATTTTCTGTTTCCAGCATGCATTTTAGTAATCCTCTTTTCTTATACTACTTGCAATTAATGTATCCCATTAGTGTCCCAGACTATCAATGTGTCATTTGCTCAAAGGATTAATGTTGAAAAGTGTATTAGCACTAATACATAGTAAATGAAAGGGATTGCTCTTATGCCTTTGACTTCAGCATGCTCACTGGAAATAAGGATGTTGGCTTTACCTGGAGTCCTAACTAGAATGAGCATAAAAGACAAACTAGGATTGGTTCTTAATAGGTGGATTCTCTAAGACATTAATTAAAATTCATTTCCAGTAGTAGGCAATATTCTCAAGTCTGTTAAGAATCCTCTTGTGATTGTGTGCTGTATGCTTTATGGTCTTTGCCATATCAACCTGCAGAAGTAAAAGTTAACTAATTATTGAAATACTGCATTGGAGTAGCTTTGTAGCTATATTTTTAGAGGAAAGAAGAATACAAAAATAGCTTTCTGGTGCTCTTGGACGTCTTCAGTTCTGACCAGTCCCTGACAGGATTAAAACAAGTCTTCAGGAGGATTACGCTCTATTGCCTAGGAAGAACTCTTTTCTGTGGAGAGGTCAGGTAACCAATGTGCATCCTGGTTCAGGAAGGTTTAAGTCAGTTCTCTACCTTCTTGGGAACTATAAGATATCAGAATAATTTCTGTTTCTTGGCCTAGAATGAATATACATATGTATACACACACACACACTCACACACTAATTCTTACAAGTCTTCAGTTGATCTAACAGGTATTTTGGATGCAAGTGAAAATGATAAGCTGGCTTATGTTTTACCTTTGGCCATTACAGTTTTCCCCAACTGCAAAGACAACATGCTATTTGTGAAATTGCTGTTTATTTGCTGGGCCAGTCAGGGACTGAGGTGTAAGGATTTTTGCTGCTCAATGTTTTATATTTGTGTTGCAGGAAGATCTTGAAACGGATACATTCTTTGTTACACTTTGGTGCTGACAGAATAAGTGTCTTCTATAACAGGGGCAGGCCCTACTCTTGGTATTGACCTGAACTTTGCCAGAGTTTAAGCAGCATTTCACTGTCAAGATGTGGACTCCTGATCAAATATGACACTGCAGTCTCAGTTTCATAAGCTGTTGAGTTTATAGTTGATTATCAATAAAATTAACTTGAACTGAATGAATTTTGCTAGCAATCTGGTTATTTTTGTACTTGCACATTTCAGAAAAATAAGATTCCTCATTACTATACTGACCTTACTTGTAAAGTATTTGTTTCATTCCTGCATCCTACGGGAAAGGAGGATCCAGGAAACACAGACTCCTCAGTTAATCCTTGGGACAAGGATGGCTCAAGGGGGAATATTATCAAAGTGTATAAACACCTGATGCCAGTAAATAAAGAAAGTGCACCCAGGCTCCTCTTAGTTTTGTTCAGTGAAAGAAAAAAAGATAATTGGCACTAACTGAAACACCAGAGTTTCATAAGAAAAAATGTGTGGTTTTTTTTTTTTTTTTTGTTTTTTTTTTTTTATGTCAAGGTGATCCAACATTGGCGCAAGTTGCCCAGTTGGTGTAGTTTCCATCCTTGGAGATATTCAAAACATGACTGTATGGAATCCTGAGCAGCTTGTTGTGGCTGACCTTGGTTTGAGAAAAATATAAAAATGCTTATTGTTAAAGTAGATAAGTAGATGATCTCCATCTGCTTGATCTGCCAAGCTTAGCATTTCTGTAATTGTTCCTAGGATGTGAACAGGACATTTGGTTTTATAACTGATGAAACCTTAAATTGAATAAGTTAGAAAGCATTAACAGAAACACTGGGAGTCAAGTTCTTGGTTTTTGTAATAACTGAGTTTGTTCTATGACGGATGAGAGCCGTGGTGGATCAGGATGGTTTTGTCTGTTGTTTCTGTTGCCAGCATGATCTAGTTTAAATTTGAAATAGGAAATAGTTGGTTCCTTTTGCACAGGCCTCTTTCTGCAAGACCCTTAACATGAATTCTAAAAAGCATCCTAAATCCAGCTTATAAATGGTCTGTTCAATGTCTTTAAAATGAATAAGTTACGTACATTTGATGGTATTGTGAATGTCAGGCAACAGATACCCATAAAATTTTGAAGTCACTTGAAACTGTGTCCAAGAAGATTTCAGTCAGGGTCTGAATCATGCTTTAGCCTTGTAACTTTATTCTTATGTGTGAGTGTTCAGGGTGGCCAGATGGGAAGTTTCAGCTGTAAGAGCCACGTACAAGATTGTCTAATCCTTCAAACCAGTTAAGGTGATATGATTATTAGAGCTGGATGGAAAATGAAAATATGAAAATTAGATTATGAAAATCAGGTAGTAGATCAGAAAAGTTAATTTGATTATTTGAAATAGTTTTTGATGTTATTAATTGGTGGATGGATCTCTTCCCATCTGGTACTGTTGAAAAGAATGGAATGTATTTCTTTGTCATGCAGAGAAAGGAAAATGTACTGTTCCCATCACCAAGAATTTTAAAAATACCTTTTTATGAATAGTTATTGTTAAAAAAATTATATAAACTTGAAATGGGCAAGAGGTTTACTCCCCAGTGAATGTCATGATGTGTTATTTCTGGGAAGCAGATTTTCAGCAAATTTCAGTATTTGTGCCTGTCTGGATTTCATGGACAAGTACCACTTTCCATATGTTGGGATTTTGGACTCTTAGTATTCTACACACAGTTTGAATGATTTCCAAGCTCTTCCATCCACAGGTCCCAAAATTTGCTTGGGTGTACAAATGTGGCATCTGGATTCTCTTCAGAACTAGGATTTGACATGTTGCAGAAACACAGAACATTCTGGATAACATTGTTAAATATTTTGGTAGATAGGTCCTTTGTTCTGTCACTCTTTCAGGTTCTTATATTACATAAAAATGTTTATTGAGTTCATTCTTTATCTTGCAAAATGACTTACTGTATGAACTGACCCACATTACTTAATGAGAAATAATTTTAAGCCAACCTGGGCATGCACGTTGGTACAGATCTTACAGTTGCCACTAATTATCTGATACAAAGATAGTGCTAAATTTACAGTTGTTGATGCATGCTGTTAACTGGGTGTTAAGGCAATGTAATTTCGTATAGTTCATGTAGTGTTTTGTAGACATTACAAAATAATTAAAACAATTTGAACATTACTTTTGATGGTCAGTTATTGTCTCTTAACTGATTTCTCAAATATGATTTGACATAATTTTCTGAAATAATACAGTATCCTTAAGCCACTGTGTTTATTCTTGTTATCTCTATTTTTCAATTAGCCTTTGGGTTTTTTATCTTGGAAATATGAAATGACTCAATTATCATTTAGGAACTGTTGTTTTTCTCATTTTTGCTTTATTTTTCTCTCCCTCTGCTCAACCGTCTTTTGTAAAATCTGTTTTGAATATAAACCTTTATGATTTGCATACAGCCTAAATTCAACACAAAGCCTTTGGCATTCAAAAAATACTACTTTTGGCTTTTGGCTTGTTGCATTCTTCCTACAAAGTCCGGAGGCTGTTGCTTGTGTATCACTGCTATATATTTGCTTACAGGACCCTGCTATCGTCTTTTGACTATTTCCAAATACCCATTTTGGTTCTTTTTCTTAGAGAATCCAGCAGAAGCAGTTAGGACTTGGGTCTTGCAATGGAAGTTCTTCTGTTTATTCTGTGGTAATTGAAAGGCAGCATGTCTTATTCCATTCACTAAATGGCAAAGCTGTTTCAAAGACCTTGCAGGACTTAAAAGTAGCTGCAATCATTATTCTTCAGTGACGAATTGGAGTTCTTACTGACAACTTTTCAAATGTCTGGCAGTACACCCCTGGAGAGACTTCAGTCAGTGGCTTCCTTTTGAACAAGGTTCCCTCATGATTGATTTGAGGACATCAGGGAAAAGACAAAGAATGGCAATTGTGTCTATTTTTTCTTTTTTTCTGAGTGCAAGTAAAGAAAAAAAGATGGGTAATTTAGGCAGAAATGGTGAAACATAGGTAGCTACCTCCAAAACAGAAATGGTGTATCTCTTAAAGCAAATCAAAACTTATATTACGTACAGTCCTCATCAAGTTGTGGCTGCTTCTTCCTGATTCCTTATAACTATTGGTTGCTCATCTTGTGATTGTGCTTTTAGATCTATTAAATACATGGGGAGGTGTAAGTTGTGACAATATAGCTGCAAAACTAAGAAGGAAAAATGAGTTTATGAAGAATGAATTAACACCCCGTCATTTGTTAACTAATGTTACATTTTAGCAGACAAAAGCAATACCACTCCCATATGTTGCAGGTATATAAAGCTTATGCAGGCTTGTTCATGTCAAAGATTCAGTGAGATTTCATAGTTCCAGAATAGCTACCAACCTAGCAAGAAGAATGCTCTGCTGGAGAGGGGTTGTGAGGGTTTTAACTAAAACAAAGTTTTGATCTAAGTATAGAAAAGGAAGGAGCTGCCCTTATTTCTAAAATAACATGTGATATCCCTTTGCTTAAGCCCTGAATGATGGAGCATAGGAGATGGAAGCAAGTATGAGGCTGGGGACTCTTTCAGTGGAGGCAGGAACTGGATTGGTAAGGAAGAAATAAAGCACCAAATTGGAAAAAAATAAGAGAATACAGATATTATTAGGGTGTTTTTTCTTTTAAAGCTTTTTTTACTGGATATTGAGATACTATTTTAGGATCACTGCTTCTGTATACTGCATAAGAGGCCTGAATGCTTGACTTGAGGCTTGACAGTGTTTAATGCTTCCATAGAAATGCTACAAAAGTACATCTTCATGGTGACTAAGTTGGTTCTTGGACCTTGCTGCAAGGGATTGTATAGTAAAAACACTTATTTCCCTGTCATGCTGCCTTTTCTTGATTGAGATCAGGAAATAAGTGCTTCCAGGAAGTGGGATGCAGCAAGCCTAAATTAAATTTGTCATTTATTTCTAGTGTTATGTTAAAAGCTTGTATTGACCTCCTCTATGAAGACTGATATTTAAGGGAAAACTAAACAGCTAATGGCATATGGAAAGATAATGGCTTCCATTATCTGCAATCTTGATTACAGGAAAGGTTCAATAATTTTGTATCTATTTACAATAAGAAGCAAACTTCATTATTTGTCCTTCATTGTTTTCTGTTAAACCAGCAGGGATTTCTTTTTCCTGAAAAATTTTGATAGTCCTTTCTCTACCTGTCAACATTGATCAGAATTCTTTTACGGTAACCCTTGTATCAGCCATTTCAAATGAGGTCAGTATCCTTCTGTGTTTCTGCCTTATATATGCAGTTGCAGAGAGAAAATCCCTGAATCCTGTAAAAAATTACATGCCTACTTGATAGTTGTTGTAGCTATGCAAAAGCACAGCCACAGGTTTTGTAGCACACAAGGTTTTATGAATTGTGGAAGGGATGAAATTAGAAAATATAACAACTTTTGAATTCACAGTTCAACAGTTACAACTATTAAGTCTGACTGGTTTTGGTCTTGTTTTCATAAAACAAAGAATTATGTTTTTTTAGTAGACTAGTAACAATTTATTTTCCATGTGTTGGTCTCATGTGTTGTTACCTTCAAAGTCTGTTCTCCCACCTATGTTAGATAAATGGTCTACTATAAATTGTTGATATTTTGTTAGGTAAGCATAAATAAACAAGTCTATTCATTAAGAACTTTTATACCAAAAATCATCTGTGAAAAAGGCTACATTTATTACCTGTGTTCTTTTAACTTATTGTTTGTCAGGACAGTTTCATGTCAGAGAAATTAACTAGTAACACATTAAAATGTTTATAGGATTATTTACATAGTTTAGAATGTAATACTGTGCTAAGTACATTCCTGTAAAACTTAAAGACTATAAACAAGTTTCTAAGTTCTTGGTATCCAGGCTGCTGGTAGATATAAATTCTTTCAGGTTTTGGCAAATGTGGTTTGTTCTTTGTGACAAATGTGGTATAAATAGTTGTCAAGAGGGTCAAAAAGTTTTCATGTCTTGCTGCAGTCACTGTAGATAGAACCTTCTGTACTCTCAGTTACTGAATATTTTGTGAAGCTCTCCTGTACTTTTTAATACCTTTTCAAAGCCACAGTTAAATCAGATTTTTCTTTCCTCCAGCTTGTTTATTAGTGATCTAAGTAAGCTGCAGGATTATGGCATCTCCGTGAATATTTTCAATTATATTTGTTCAATTTGATCAGATCAAAAGTTGACTGTGTATGTGCATTAGTAGTTTACCCTAAAGGGTTTAGAGACCTGGAGAAGCAATAGCAGCCATTTCAGTAGAAATAGGAAAACTGAATCAACTATTAACCTTTTCTCTTTCCATTTTATGTTGGTGGTATAGGGTGTGATGTGTTGCTTCTGTTCTAAAACCTATGTGGTCTTTATGCTCGTAGGTCTGGCAGCCACAAATGTAGTCTAAAGTGGTTTGATGTGAGCTGGTAGAGAGAAAGAAATGCTAGGAATCTGCAAGCATTCTCCCCTCTGCCATAAAAAGAGACCCACACTGTCCTAGTATACCAAAATTGCCATGGACTCCATTTACCACAGTTCTTAAAATCCTTAGAAGTCTGAATATTGGACATTGTCTTACATTACTGCAGATGTGGTCAGGCATTGGTGTTAATATTTCAGATGCCTGTGAAAAGTAATTTGGGCAAAAATAATAATAAAAAAAATCCACCTTAACTACATGATCTGAGTACATTTGAATAAAGATACTCTCATCTTGCAGTCTAGTTACAGCACAAAAATCTTAATATCTGTGCAACACTAAAAATGCTGTTTTTCAGATATCAAAATAAAGCTTGAGGCTAAAAGACCTCTGGCTTATTTCCAATTTACATCCATATGGCTTCCTGACTCTTACAATAAGAAACACTGTATTCCACCATCCCTGTGGTTCTCTTGTAATTTATTTACCTGGGGAAGATCTGCTTTTAGATGCAGCATCTGGTTTTCAATGATTTCCTGCTCTTAGCCAGCTGAATTGACTGAACTAGAATGAGGTCAAGTCTGTTGCCTGAGGTCACGTATTGAATGAATGCCTGAGCTTGGATTTGAAGTGAGAACTGGAGTATTCCCTCTTGTTTCTTTGCTGCTTGCAGTAAATACGTATTTTAAAATGTCAGGTGTATTTGGGAATAATCAATCTGTATTACACACAAGCAGAAAATTATAATGCTTAACCTGGTACTTGCCAAGTACATGCATAGTTCTTGCAAATGTTATGTATCAAAGCAGCTAGAAAGCAGAAAAAGGGTAGAGTATTTTATAGTTAAAAATTTAAACATATATAAAGCAATAAAAATTACTGTAAACTGTTAAATAAGGAGACACTTTTTTAACATCAGATAATTATTTGTGTTAGTGAAAAATTTAGCATGATGTTATTTCCTTTAAAGGTACTCAAGTACCTTTATGTGTTCTTTATTCTTCTTCTCAATAATAAGTTATATTGTGTGCATCTTTATAGGAATCTGAATTAGAGAACCTTGAACATCTGTATAACATTTTCCTGATATTCTGCTTGCATACTCCTTTTTTTTTATTTATTTTTTTTTTAAATTAACCTTTATTTGAATTTGATATAAGGAACTGGAGAAATTCAGTCTTTATATCATTGCATTGCAAAACTTTAATTGTGATTAAGCGTGTGGAAAAATAAGCTTATCTCTATAGTATACAGAATCACAAAATGCTGAGTTGGAAGGGACCCACAAGGATCGTCGAGTTTAACCCTTAGCCCTGTACAGGACCATCCCCAAGAGTCACACCATGTGCCTGAGAGCATCATCCAAACATTTCTTGAACTCTGTCAGGTTTGGTGCTGTGACCACTTCCCTGGGGAGCCTGTTCCAGTGCCCAACCACCCTCTGGGGGAAGAATCTTTTCCTAATATCCAAACTAAACGTTCCCTGACAACTTCAGGCCATTCCCTCAGGTTCTTTCACTGGTCATCACAGAGGAGAAATCAGTTCCTGCTCCTCCTCTTCCCCTCATGAAGAAGGAAGTAGGAATAATTATCCTCCCAGCTCTTGAAATGAACTTTACAGTCAGTCACCAATAGCAGTTACCCATAACAGGAGTTTAAACAGCTTCTGGGACTGTTAAGAAGTCCTTTCCCATCATTCAGAGGTTGAAAAAAGAAAGAAGCTGTGTCAGCCAGCAAAGAGACACAGTTGAATGAAAAATAGCAGAAAGCCTTGACAGGAATTATTTTGACCCATGACACTTTTTTATTTCCTTTACTTTCTGACCTTATTTCTGGAGATAATGAAAGGGACCCTTAGAAGAAATGTACGAGAAATTTCATGTTCTTTTCTTGGCTGTGGAAACAGTGTCATGTTAGGAATCCTGTAAATCCAGAAATAGGTTGGAATGATCTAGGAAAGACTGTGTATTATCAAAATCAGGAGGGACTTTTCTTTTTAAGAACCCACTGTCTTATTCATGGAGTTTGATAGGAAAACAAAATTGTCCCTGTTTTCTCCACAAAGTGTCCCCAGGAAGGGTAAGAGTGCTCTCCTTTATTTGTAGTGTCCCGGGAGCCTGTGAGTTGAGAGCAAAGAAGAGATCCTTAAAGGAGTACAAGATACATCAGAGCAGGGACAGGAAAAGCACAGGCAGGGGCCTGAAGCTGATGGCATGGGGGTTTGTGCAGCCTGTGAGAATCCAATTGTTTCTCTGAGCTGGCATTTGGAATAAACAAGCATAGAATTTGGAGACTATTCTTTGTTTTATCCTATGATATCCATGGAGAAAAGCTGTAAGTTTATCCTGCTCCACTTATGCAGTGAACACACAGTCAGATTATGTTTTTACTGTGGTTCTGCTGAAGAACTGTAGCATGAAATAAGATGTAGCACTCAGTAGTTAATTCCCTTGAATGGATTTAAAATGCAAAAAAAGAAGGAGTTTGAAAAAGTCACAGCCAAGTTATTGATGGAATAATCAAGCTAGTTAGGAATAGACTTCTAAAATTCTGTATTATGGAGGGAAAAGGTTTTTTTGTGTGGCATCAGTATTGTTTAGAAGATGTGTTTTTTTTGATACATCATGAATTTATAGAATCTTTTTGCTTAATTTCAAATAGGCTTCCTTATTATCACTTCACTGAAAATGCTTGAATTTATAGGAGGGCATTTAGTGAACAAGAGAGCTAGTGCTTAAGTAGAAAATATTCAGCTTGGCAGAACTAAAGAACTATGAGTTCATTTGTAAGAGGAATACAGGTTTTTCCGGCATCTTCATTTGGACATAGCTTGGAAATATTTGTGTCCTCTTCATGTCATCATGTTTCAGCTCTGCTATCCATCAAAGACTGAAGATACTTAGTTCTGCCTTCTGTATGGATAAAGCTGGGAGTGAGATAGGAATAACAGAAATCAAGGAGCAGAATAAACAAGTGATTTCTGTTAGTTTAAAATGACAGTCAAGTTACAAAAGAAAGGCATTACTCAGATACTTCAAATATCTTTTGAAGAAGATGTTTTAAGTATATATGAATGTTGCATTGCTTTGAGGTAACAATTCTTAGCCCATTGCAAAACATTTTCTGCCTATATACTGGCACAACCAAGAAATAATCTATTAAGTGGTATTGACTTGAACCATGAGTGGACTTGGACTCTTAAAAATTAAATTTTCATTAAATACAGTATATACACCCAAATACTTTGGTTTTCCTTATGCAAAATAGTCTTTGCTGGCTATTTTTTTGTAAAGCTCCTTTTGAGGGTACATTTTGCAATTACTGCTCTTTCAACGCTGCTGCAAGTTTTAGAGTTCGTACAACAAGCTTTCTATACAATGTTTACTTAAAAAGAAGTCTCTCCCTTTGCTATTTCAAATGCACAAAACCCATACACTATGTATATGCACTTTGGAGGAATGCCAGGAGTGGTTGGATATACCTACTTGTAGTGAATGTGTACTGAGTGATGCTTACATGGGAATACCAAGCTCTTGCTGGGCAGGGATGCACTTCTTAAGTGAAGTACAGTGAAGAACAGTGCAGGCTGCAGAATGTACTTGAAAAATAGAAACAGATTAGTTAGTTTTCTGTTATCATGGCTACAGTGACAGCAGGTGTCAATTTCTGTTTGTGTTGATGAAAAATAGTCCTGTAACTTAGACCACAACTAAGGCCTAATGAACTCCCTAGACCTTCTCTTTTCTCAGAGGTATGATCTGTCCTGAAGTAGTCATAGCTCAGCTGAAAACCTTTTAAGGTATTTGTTACGAAGTCTAAGTGGTCCTAGAAATGTCTAACGCTGAAGAGCCAGAGGAGAGCTTCTGGACCTTTCTCTGCAGTGCAATGTTGCTTTGGTAGATTTCCACCTGTTTGTTAACAGACACATGGCACTGTCTGAAATGTGACTTTCATCATAAAATGCACAGGTGTAAGTAAAAAGCTCTGCACTGGAGGAATAAAAATATGTCACCATCTTGCATAATATTATTAAAGAGAAAATTTATATCTCTTCATTGTCTGCTTTTTAAAACTTCATTCTCATCCCTCTATCTTCTCACTTCAGTATGTCATTAAACTTCTTAGATGGAATACTGCATATCAGTACCTTTTTCATTCTTGACTCTCTCACAGTCTGCTTTTGAGAGCTGGTTTCATGGGTGGGTTTTTTTTTGCAGCACACTAGATATTGTAATACTGTGTTTTGAATAGTCAAAAATTGTTTCTTTGAGCTATTACAAGGCCAAACTTGTACTCCAAGCTTTCTATGTATATCTGGATTGGAGTTGCTTTATGGACTAATTTATTTCTACATCAATTAGTAATCATTATTAATTATTGTTATTAATTATTTATGTGGCTCCAGCAGGTGGATTTAGGGACTCATTGTTTGATATAGACAGAGCTAAAGAAAAGATAGTCTCTGCTTCATAGAACTTAATGTTTAGGATCCTCATGATATCTGTCTGCAAGAAGTGCATTCTTATCCTAGCTTCTAATTCTGTTAAATTTTGCATTTGTTTTCTCTTTTATAAGGCATTGTTTTGGAAACAGGTCCCATATACACAGGCTAGCAGTATCAGAGAGACATTGCATTGTTATTTAGTTTTTTTCCTAGTTACTTGAAACCACTCACTTCATTTAAATTTCCATCAATTCAAAATTTCCTCTTTCCCTTGAGCATGCTTTTTTCATATTTTTCATTCAAAGTACTATTAATACTTTCTGATTATTCAGCAGAAAACTAAAAATGTCTCTTGAGCTACTCAACCTGATTTAATTGGTTTTGGTGTATGGCAAGCTAAATTCAGATCTCCATTTATCAAACCCCAAGTCTCTCCTCCCCTCTAAAACTGAGCAGTGTTCAGGTGAAAAAGAAATCATGAGACGAAAAGTCTGTTTGAGACTGTGCATAAAAAATTTTGTAAAATTCACAAGGTCACTGAAGTGCAGAATTAAAAGCAAGTTAGTTTCTTGTACCTCTCCCTCTCCCCCCTCAGTTCCCCTACTCTTTCAGTGGTTCTCTAAGCTCCTGGACTTTTATTCCTGACAGCTTTCCAGGTTTCTCTGAATTTGTTTGAAGTCATATTTTTACTTTGTTCTTTGTTTCTCCATCTTTTACTTGCACTGGCACAAAGAAAAAAGGGTGGGGGAGTGCATAAGAATATAAAATATTTTTTTCTTGTGCATCAAAGACAAGCAGTATATTCAGAGGGTCAAAGTTCCCTTTTTACCTGAAGAATTTCAATTTCTAGGCTCCTTGAGGTGTATGTGCAGTTGAGTATCACCTTAAAAACTTTGTTTTGTGTTGAAATTTAACATGATTTCACACAGTTACCTTCCAACACCCCCTCTTCCTTCCAACCCCTTGAAATTCTACCTGCTAAGCTTTGCCTATTGTAGACTTGTCAGACTTCAGGAGAATATACATACATACAAAGCTTGAAAATAAATACAACATAATTTGAAAATACAATTGTAGATACCTGGAAGAAGTTAATTCATTCTATTTCAGTTATTTACATGCCTAAATAAAAGATCTGGAATGCATGCTTGTCTTGATCTTGGCCAAATGTCAATTGTGTAATAGTTCATACTTTCAGGACTTGGGCATTTTTATTTCAATTCTATGCTGTTACCACCCCACGTGTCTCTGGGTCTCTTGGTTTATTTTTCTAAAACTAGATAGAAGAGGAAAAAGGCCCTCAGATCAAAGGCTAAGAGAATTGGGATTGTTCAGCCTGGAGAAGAGAAGGCTTCAGGATGACCTAATTGCAGCTTTCCAGTACCTAAGGGGGGCCTACAGGAAAGATGGAGGGAGACTCTTTACAAGGGCATGTAGTGATAGGACAAAGGGGAATGGATTCAAACTGAAAGAGAGTAGATTTCGATTAGATATTAGGAAGAAAAGTCTTTACTATGAAGGTGGTGTGGCACTGGAACAGGCTGTCCAGAGAAGTTGTGGCTGCCTCATCCCTGGAACTGTTAATGCCAGGACAGATGGGGCTCTGAGCAACCTTGTCCAGTGAAAGGTGTCCCTGCACACAGCAGGGGAGTTGGAACTACTTGATCTTTAAGGTCCCTTCCAACCCAGGCCATTCTATGCTTCTGTGATAAAGTAATTCCTCTGTGGTCTTCTCAGCTGTATTACTGTGTAGGTCACCACTAAAATGGCTCAACAGTATAGGAGAAAAGTAAAGTTTGGGTAAGCCTTTTACTCATTTGCAGTTATATGAAGTATAGACTTATCTGTTAAGGATGCTGATTGCCATGATGTCTTCACAAAAAATAAACATTTTCAATGTCTGATAAAATTATATTTTGGGTGACTAAATAAGTATTTGGAAAGTAAGCAATTTACTTTGGGGGGTGGGGGCTCTTATTCATAACACACTAGTTGAACTGTTACATTGAAAGTTTGTAAGATTAAAAATGTTGACATAAATAATGGAGAAGTCAAATGAACTGCTAACAAGTTGAATCCAGAAGGAAGAAATAAATGAGAAATGAGCTTTCTTGTAAAAGCTCGTGACCAGAACCCCTGGAATGGGTTGGGGAAATATTTCCAGTTTCCACTTACAATATATCATTTGTTTATAGATGTGACTGTGGTGTGTGTTTCCACCTGAAAATTTTGGGCTTGACTGCTGTATATGTAGTGACGAGTTTGAGGGAAGGAAGGGGGAGACACATGAGCAGCACTCCTTCACATTTGAGCAAACTATCTTGTGAATAATGTTTAGTTATGGCAAAGACACACCAGGGAAAAAAAAAGTCCCTTCAGCACCTGCATATCTTTATATGGTGGTTACTAGAAGGGAGTAGAAGCATCCAGAGTCAATCAAATGGCTGGGGATAAAGCAAGAGAGTTAATGGCTTAGCTAAGTTAATGGCTTCAAGACTACTGAGTAAACCTGGACTGAAATGATCCCTGGTATAATTAGAGAGGCTGCACGGGAGCTGAAAAAAGGTGAATCAGGCCCTGAGCCTGCAGACCAACATTCTGCTCAGATTTCTGGGAGATCATGGAAAATAACTGAAATGATTACTGGAGTAATATGTGGACCTGTAAAGGTAAATCTTAAAAGCTTCAGCACATTAAGCCCATTTGTAGGAAGATTCTGGTATGGGAATGCTTTTGAACTGAGTTACCTAAACCAGAGATTTGTCCCACTAACTGGTGGGAACAAGGAGAAGAGGGGGTTTGACTGAAGGTTGCAAATTTTGGTTATGATCCCTGTGCATGGTAGATGCAGTATTTAGGGTAACCTGAGGATGATGGTCAGGAGAAATAGCTGTACCAAGGTATGCTTTGTCAGCAGCTTTGAAAAAGTGAACACAATGCTTTACCAAACATTGCCTCTTATATAGAAAGCCCTTATCTATCATTTGAAGATCTACTAATTTGAGCATCTGTGCCAATACTGGCCAGGGCTGGTGGTGGTGGTGGGGAGTTCAGTAAAAGATGGTGTTAGGTCATCAAGTTATTAGTTGTAATTCCTAAGACAGTAAAAATTATGAGTCCTAATTCCTAAGATAGTAAAAGAACAAAAAGAAGAACAACATTTAGGTCAATGAATAGACTTCTGTTCACATCAGAGTAGAAAGCTTAATTAACTGAGTGTTTTATGTCATTTGCAAACATCATCATACAGACTGGCTCAACTGTGCATCTGTTTGTCAGTGCCAAGGGAATACGCAAGGTTCAGCTGATCACCATCTTTGCAGTGCTCATATGTAGTAATTCTGTGTTAATTTTAATTAATAATAAAGACAATCATTACAGAGTTCTTTCATCTTAAATTCTTTGATTTTTAGGCTAAGACATCCTGATTGACATCTCTATCCTCTGCCCATTTGCTCCCTTTTAGGGGCAGTGGGGAGGAGAGGCACTTGCCAACACCTGGGACAGAGTGCAGGGGAGACTGAATTGCCAGGGTCTGTTCTCTGCTCTGCTGCTGACTCCTGCTTTTGGGTACTTGATCTCCAAAGGGGTCCCAGTCCACAGCTCCATTTGGATCTACAAAGAAAATAATACCACCCCCTCCTTCCACATACTGTTAAAATGGTTCATTTTTGAAGGGAGAACCAATCCTTGCTGCCTACAGGCTAGGTATTGACTTTAAATACAGCCCCAAGCAATGAGAAACACTCCTAAATAGCCTCAGGACGCACTGACCCCAAAGAATACCTCCACAACACAAGCCTTCTCCTGCTTCCCTTTCTATTCTGGAGATCCGTGGCTCATTGTTGGTTTATACCAGCAATATATTACTGCTTTCTATTGCTTTGTTTTCAGCTGTTCTGCTCCTTTAAGTGAAGCTGGCATCTGTTCCATGCCCCTCACTTCTTACTTTGTAAAACAAAGAAGTACATGCAATGTTGTGCTGATCCTGGGCTATTTCATTACTGCTTATGCACAGAAGATTTCACAGCTGCAGTGCTGGAGTTAGGAGCTTTTACAGTAAAATTCTTCATATAAAGAATAAAGACAATAAGAGCAGAAAGAGCTAGGTTTGTTTAAAGTAGCTTGAGGAAGCTTGCCCTCTCAGTAGCAACACCGTCTTGGCTTTGTGTGTAATCTTGCACTGATATTGAATTAACAGTATTAATTTTCTTACTGCAGACAAGGTCATAGTGATCAAGTGACTTAAATAGGTTTATAATCCTGGGTACACTGACTCTTCATGCTTAATTTTTATTCTAGGCCATTTCTTGTAGATATCAAATACTCATGAAAAATCAATAGTCAAGCTCTTACTGTAGGTGATTTGAGATTTTTAAGAATATAGGTGCATCTTTTTGGTGTATTTTAAAGAAATTTGCTAAAAAGTTACTGGGACATCACTCACTCCTCAGTTCACCACTCCTCGCATCACGTATTAATATAGCTGTGGTTGAGGACAACATTCTACTTTCAATAATAATAAAAATTCTGAAGAGTGAAAGGACTAGTAAAAAATGTGGGAGATACTTCCAGTGCAAAATCTTCACTGGCAATGTGAAATAAAGCTATATCTCTACCAATACAGAGGCTCACTGCCATACCACACATTGCTTGGTTGTTGGGAATGCCTAGTAAAAGTGTCTGCAGCACAAATGGCTTGCACATATGGCTTCTTTCATGAACTTTTCCCTTAAAGTAAGTCTGATTAGAGACCTCATTCTACTGATTAAATAAGTCTTAAATATTTAAGTTACTCTTCTCTTGCAGATAATCCAAACAATCCACATATTTCATTTAAGACGTGTGTTTTTACCCATAATTTAATTATAGGCAGAAATTTATGTTCTGAAAAGTTAGAAAAGAATGCAGTTATTCCTGAAAATCCCAATTCTCTTTCATGTATGATTTTACAAAAGTTATTATTGAGGACCTGGGCTTGTGAAGAATCTATCACAGGCCAAGATGAGGAGGATGTAAATTTGATTCTGATACTATATGTGTATAGGTGGTTTTGCTCTGTCAGTGCTGTATGGTAAAACTGCCTCCTCATTTAACTGCTTGTAGCTGGTTTGTCTGCCCACAATTAAAGTATTTTATAGGATAAAAGTCTCTGACTTTTCTAAGTATCTGAGGAGGTTAGGATAGCTTTTTAACAAGCTTATCTCAATAAACTGTGAGTATGCTGGGAGACAAGGAAGGAAATGCATAAGAAGCAGTGAGTGACCAGCAGAGAAGAACCTTCCCATGCATTGAAGTGAACTGATTGTCACTGCATTCCTTCCTCACTCTCAGCATCAGCTGCAAAAAAAAAAAAAAAAAAAAAAAAAAAGGGCATAAAAGGTAATAAAAAAGGCAAGAAAGGGCTAAACCACTGAATTTGCTGTGCTGTAATTGATTTAGCAGAATCATCTTTTATGGCTAACTTGTTATCACTGTGGTAAAAACATGAAGGTGGTTTCAAAGAAGAATCTGTTCTTTCTGCATCAAAAAGGCATATGTGTTGTAGGCCAAGCGGGCAAGAAAATTAAATGTATTGGCACTGTGGACAGTGCAGTTGAAGAGAACAAATATGCCAAATTAGTGAAAGACTTGGAAACAAGAGAATGAGTTTTGAATGTTATATACCTGGAAAAAGGAAGCGATGGTTTGAACAGAAATGGAATAGAACATAAAACATCTGGGACTGGGAAAACAGCACTGTGGAAACTGCAGTTAGTTTGAACTCTATGGAGAAAAGTTAAAAGAGAGTCAGAGTTGTATACAGAAAGTTTTGACACTAAAAATGTGAATTTTAGATACGTGTTCTGGATGCCTGAGGGGAGTGGGACAGGGATGTCAAAGCTGCTTGCACTCAGGTGGCAGGAAGGTCAATGAGGTTATCAGAAATGAGAGAGTACATACAGTAGATGGAGTGTAGTAGGTAATATAAGTGCTTCAAATAAGACCAGACTTGATATATTGGGAGGTGCCAACAAGATTGTGTTTGGGAGACAGCAGAAATGCAGAATAGCAGGATTAGAAAATTCTTCAAGTGGGCATCTATAACAAATGCAAGAAGATAATTATGAAGTGCCTTAGAGTGACACTTTGTGGTGCTGTTTGAAGTCACACTTTCAGTCTTTGAGTCTTCCATCACTGTCCAAGAGTCAAAATCTTCTCACGATTTGTACTCACTATGATGTCATCATGGCCAAAACTAATCCCTGTACTAAATATGCATGAGGATCAAAGATCTGCACGTAGTGTACACTCAGTATTCTGTGAACCATGATACGAATAATAAAAGATACATATTATGACTATTTTCCCCATTTATGTCACAAGCCCCCAAACGTCAAAATTGCTCCCAAAAGCCACAGGGCATAACACTGGTGTTTAAAGAAAGAGAGGCTTTGAAGAAATTACATAATTCATCAAGATTTTGTGTCTTGAATCTTGTTGAAATAAGTTTAATTCTAAACCAGAATTAATTGATGTGGTATGGAGTGTGACTTCTTTTTCTGAGGGTGGTGACATTTGTTCCCTAGTAGTATGTATTTTGCTTGTAATCTTTAAACTTTATAAGTTTGTCACAGATTTTGCCATTATACTTCAATACTCTGTTTATCTTTACTCATAAAATGCATGAACTATTTGCTTATTCTCCTAAATGGTGGCAAATAGGGAAATTAAATGAGCAAACATATTCAACTTTAGTTGGGCCACTGAACTTCAAAGAGTCTCAACTAGTATCAGTTAATTGGTTGGATTAGACAAGTATTTGGACATTAAATTCATCAAAACTAATCTGAATGCAGAGAGGTGTGGGGTTTTGTTTTCTTTATTTTCTTCAGATTTTTTTTTTAGTGCTACTATTATAGTATCTAAGGCACTATTAATTCATACAACATGTTCCTGTTATGCCTGAAACTGTAAATCTGAAGGTGGTCACTGCAGGTTATTTCAGGAAGTGTAATCCCAAACTGTACGAGTTCATCCTTATTGAAATGCGATGATCCTTGAGGGGGAAAAATGGGTGCAATGTATTCCTTAGATCCTCTTTCTAACCTTTCGGGCTCCTTGCACATGATGAGAATTGGAGTATAGTTGCAACGTTTTTCAGTACAGCTTCTGTAAACTAATCTGGTGTTCAAAACTAAAGCCCTTGTCCTGGCAAGCCACATCTTTCAAAACAGCATTTTGGAGCTGTTTTTGATGATTTTGCCTGGAGTGGAAACACAGATGTGTGCTGGTTTAGGCGGGGGTAGAGTTAATATTCTTTGCAGTGGCTGTGTTCTGGATTTGTGCTGAACACAGGGATAATAATATGGAGATGTTTTTGTGATTGCTGTGCAGTGCTCACAGGGAACCAGGGCTTTTTCTGCTTCTCATACTGCCATGCTGGTGAGGAGATGGGCATGCATGGGAAACTGGGAGGAGACACAGCTGGAACAGCTGACTTCCACTGACCAAAGGGATATGCCATACCACATGACATCATGCTCAACATACAAAGTGGGAGGAAGAAGGAGGAAGGGGGAGACATTTGTAGTGATGATGTTTGTTGTCCAGAGTAGCCATTATATACACGATGGAGCCCTGTTTTTCTGGGTATGGCTGAACACCTGCCTGCCCATGGGAAGCAGTGAATTATTTCCTTGTTTTACTTGTGTGCACAGCCTTTGATTTCCCTGTTAAACTGTCTTTATCTCCATACATGGGTTTTCTAGCTTTTACCCTTTTGATTCTCTTCCCCATCTTGCTGGTGGGGGTGTTAACAAGTGGCTGTGTGGTACTTGTTTGCTGTCTGGAGTTAAACCACAACAGATGACAAACACCATGCAACTTGAAACCAAATTACTTGTGGAATATATGGCATATTGTGGAATATCTGGCATAATAAATACAAGAACCTAGCTAAAGAGAACTTTACATTTTCAAGAAAAATATTTTTTGTGAAATAAAACATAACAGTCCTCCAAGCATGGGGAAACAACCAAACAGTTAAAATCTGCAGCATAATCTTTCTCCCCTCTAAATTCTCCCTATCTTCCTAAAGAGAAGGGCAAAACATTTATAAGTTAAAAATTGATCTGTGTCTTAAACAGAAAGTGGGATGGAAGAGCACAGTAATAAAGCAAAGAAAGTAATGCCCCAGGCTCATGAAGAACAGCATGAAACTTCTGAAGCTAAAGATAAGAACTGGAAAAATTGTTTGAAGCAGAGGAAGAACAAGTGAGGAAATATCAATAAGGTGGAAAGGCAGGTAGAAACTTTAGTTTGCGTACCACTGAAACTGATGCTTTATTTGGATGCCTACTATTTTGGTTTTCCTTGGGCAAAAATAAGGCAGGTGTAAGTCAGGAACTCGGCTTTTTCTCATGTTAAAGGTCAGAAAAAATATACCAAATGTCATTTAGGACCTTCACTTGTCTGAAACCCAATTTTTTTTGTTATCTTCTTCCTAAAGGTTTCTATGAACTTTACTGTATTTTAATCATCTTCACAATATATTGAATGGTGCTTCAATATGTAAATTTAGGATGAAGGAATGACTTATTGTAGTGTAATAAATCTATTTTTTGTAAGTTTAAAATACTTGCAAGTACTACAAGTACTTGCAATACAAGTACTAACCTTTGAAACAACTGTCATGCTATTTTAATTATCTCTCAGGTATCCTAGAGACAAAATAATTTCACCATCATGGATGAAAAAAACTCACCAGTGGTATTTAATATTTCTGTATTTATATGAGTTCTCCAGAGTTCTTCAGAGAGATGGCTACATGAGAAGAGGGAGATTCTTCATGAGAAGCAGTATGTTGTCATTATCTGTGAACCTGACTGATCACGTTTGGTGTCTGAAAATATGGGAAAAGCTGAAGACACCATATAAATAGGTTTTGTGGTATGATGTGGTGACTTTTCTGGTATTTATTTTTTTTTTTTTTGGTAAATGTTTCCTATGATTTCTAGTTTTCTGAAAGATGTTATGGCAGCCCAAAATATCCCATATCTAAGTAGCACTGAATGTTTGCCTTGAAGCTGAAACAGAATATTTTCTAAAGCAAAACTTGTTAAGAATGAAAGAAAATATGAGGTAATTATATCCTAAAGCTTGCATACTGAACCTGAACTTTGTCTCAGACAATTCTAAGATCTCTATGTGTTATAAAATGTTATCTTGCTTATTGCTTTTGTTTCTGCAGCATGTGAATACAGAGTGTAATTAGATATGTCATATCATTTTTCCTTTTTATTAAAAAGATATGCGTGAAAGTGTATGGTAATTCTGTAGTGTTTAATATCCAGATTTCATACTGTCCTGGGAAGAGTCATGCTTTTGCTTCATAACCAGACAGTGTATGTTTTCAATAAAAACTTATTTAGTGAAAGTACAACACATTCATCCTTGATATTTAAGCAAATTCACATTGCAGAATGATTAATTGCATTCAGCCTTTTCATCCACTTCTAATTTTTCAGGGGACATAATTGGATGCAAATTGGCCAGTGTTAATCATTAGATACCACTAATTAAAAACAGAAGCTGTAGGTAATGGTATGATTATTGGTAGAAATAAATGAAGCAGATCAGGTAGCACTTTTCTTCAGGGACTCATGACTTGTGCCTGAGCCTCATTAAATTCCAACATGTGAAGGTGCCCTGCTGGTAGAGGCTGCTGGAGAGCTGTATTTATAAATAACTTAAAAGTAGCATAGGAGGGCAGTGTCTCAAAAAGATGTGGAACATTCCTATGGCTCAACGACTTAGCAGTTTAATAAATTAGGAACTTTAAAAAAGCGATTTAATTAGGTGGAAACTGGTTTTGCATAACAAAAAGCCAGTTGAAAGAGAAATTAAGGACATTTATTTTCTGACTGTTTCTGAAGCATACTGAAATGCCATATTCTGAAAATTTCATGTATATATTTTGAAATCAAATGATTTATTTCATACTTTGTCTTTTAAAACTGACTACTACATTTAGTCTTTTTGATAATGGCTGCTATTATATATACTTAGAATTGCAACTACTACTGTGGTATCAACATATTATCACCACTTATCCCTAAACATAAGTGATGGCTTGAGCATAAAGAAAAAGTTTTCTGAAAATAAATATTTAAAATTTGATTGTTACAGTTTTAGTTGCATAAAGTTTATCATACACAGTGAGTTAGATATCTACAGAAATAACTTCTTGTGTGTGAAAGAAGTATGCAGGATGCTCATCAGATCTGAACAAATACTGGGTTAGTGCCAGCATTATTGAAAAAAATGCACAAAAGAATATAAATATAAGTAGTTTCTAGGACTAGTATCAAACCACAAAAGCGTATTTTTACATTGCATAACTGCTAGATTCACAAAATAGAGGCCATCAGAAATACAACTCTCTGCATACCACTATATCTGACCTCAAAATAGTGGGATTGTTTCATAAGGAAAGTGCAATTAAGCTTGTTAAAGTAATCTTGCTTCTAACACTAATGAAGTTCATAAAAAGTGAATTAAATTTTACTGAACTGTATAGATACATGGGGGACTTTTATATATGATTGTGAAGACTAGTGAATACATCATCAAGGTATTTTTAAGAGATAATACTGTCCTCTGAAACAGTCAGTAGAGCAGATAGATGGAAAATTCTACATTTGAATTGTCAAATGTAAATCCAAAGTCTAAATGTTCTTGTAAAAAAAGATGGTCTGAGAAGAAAAATATGTGTTCAATGGGGCACTAACAGAATAATTTGAAAATATATATGAATAGGCGTATTGGATGAGTGAGGAGATAGTTGCAAGGAGATACTTGCCTACTGCAATATTACGAATTAAGTACTTTTATTTCAAATTGCTCCTTCCATCTGAATATTTCACGGTTACAAACATTTCATAGTTACAGTATTATTTATTGGCAGCTATCTTGAGAATGGTCTAGGAGTTACCATGAGCTGTAAGTAAGCACAAACTAAAAGTATCATTTCAAGGGCTGTGTGTAGGTAAGGTTTTAGCTACATGGGATGGTATCCTGTTTTGGCCTCAGCTCTGTGCAAGAGATGGACTAATTAAGGAGAGGTGAGAAGAGAACAGCAGTAAAAATGAGCAGAGGTTGGGAAGATATCACTGGCCTGGAAGGACTTGAAAAAGAAGAGGGAACAGGTGAAGGTCTTTAAGTCTTCAGGTGTTAACAGGGTTGTGACAAAGGAACAGTTTTTGCTGTGAGTGCCAGCAATCAGAAGTGTGGTAGTAGTCCAGAGGATGGATCCTCTGCCTGCCTTAGCTTCTTCCAGTGGCATTGTAGCAGAGCCCATGAGAAGAAAGATGGTGGGCTGTCATTCCAGTGTTGACCACTCTATTCAAAAGGTCTATTCCTCATGTTCAACCATGCAGTACAGCTCAACATTCAGGACACCTCTGCCAAGTGTCACTGTCATGGCAGTATCTATTCTAAACAATAATGACACACCTTCCATTATTTTTCACTTTCTCTCAGTATAGAACAAGTGCTGGAGCAGATGCTGTGCAAATGGCAACTGTGATTTGATGTTCTTCTTTGCATGAGGCTCCACCCAGATGTCCTTCACCCATATTGCTGTGTAAATGAACACATTAGAGGTCTAATAGCCTGCCATAGTGAATGCACATGTTATCGCAGTTCAAAAGATGTGTATAACGTGATTTCACCATGAGTCCTACTAGTAGATTTCGCCATGGAAAGTATGCCAAAGTAGAAAGGAACCATTAACACACATAAAAAAAGAAAACTCAGTCCTCTTCATTCTTCCCAGCAAGTCTATCAGTTAAGTCCTGACCATAGGCAGACTTCTCTGTCTATAAAGAAAATGAGTTTTCAGCTTAATTTTCATTCCAAGTTAAAGACAGCAAGTAAAAATGCACTGTTGAAGTCAATAGCGATCAGTTCTTCAACATGTAAACTCAATACTGTCAATGTAATAAAACATTTTTGGTGTAAACAAAACAATGTGTTTTATATCGACATGGTCAGTGTAACTGCTGTCACTTTGCAGGTGACAGTCTAAAGCTACACAGGCTAATGAGTCAATCCATCATCAAAGGAAAGACTCCATGACTTAGTGAATACCTTCATTAGCTGTCATCACAGCAAATGTTCTTGAACTGTACATTCAGAAAAGCAAAATAATGACCACTGTTAACACTCCTTCAAACACATCTGGGCTGTTTCCATTGTACAAGAGTTATCATATGGAGAATGAAAATTTAGGTTGCCTTCTCTGAAACACTGCCAATCTGCATGTACCAAGCTGGGAAAGACTTTTGCTTAGAGAAGTCTCCAAAAAAAAAAAAAGGAAATTAGTAATTCCTTTTGTTCTGAGATCATCAAAAAGGTGAATAAAGTCATGTGTTTAGTTTTCCAAGCAGGTATATAGGTAAATTCCATGCTGACTGTATGAGGAATTCATAAACTTATTTTATCTGTGTTTGCTCTGGATTGTGTAGCTGTGCTGAACACAAGCACTATTGAATGCTCATGACTGTCACTCAAGATGCGCTTCAGATCTCTGTTGCTTCTATGACATATAACTCTATCTAATAATAATAAAGAAAGGATGTAATTAATCCTTATTTTTGTGCTAGTAATTTTAATTTGTTTTTGTAACTGTGAAGAACACTATTCTGGGTTTTATGGGTGATTACTAATATTCACTAAAGTTTATTTGCTTGTGGTTTTCTAGAATGGACTGACAATTTCATGTCAGCTGTGCCTTTACACTGAGTAAGATAGTATTCTCTTTCTCAATGGTCACCAGCTTGTATGATCTTGTGTGCTCAGCATCTCTGAGTTTTTCTGTAGAAAGCTGCAGTGACAGTGTTGGTGGCTTGAAACATTTAACACCACTTGGGTGTGATGCATGCCTTCTCCACCTTTCTTTGCTTAAGAATCATGAAGATGTGTTACAAGTGGCATTGTCTTAAACAGCCCTACCCTGTCTTACTGTGACCTAAAAGTTGATGTGTGTTGTTCAGCAGCAGGTGTGATTGAATTCATCATGCACTTAACAAAGGCTTTATTTTCATTTTGGCAATGGTCAAAAGAAGAATTCATTTTTTTGAACTCATTAGTGTTTCAATCAGAATTTCAGACTTGTTCAGCCGCAAGAGGGGAGAGAAAGATGGTGCCAGTGTCTTATGCCAAACATAATTTTTCCTTCTTCTGCTTCCTCCTTCCGCTTCCATCAGTACTCATCTTTATCACAAACTGCACTAAAGGGCTCTTTTCTGACATTGCAATGGCTCAGGTCAAGAGAAGGTGCAGGAGCAAAAGAGCTGTGGAAAAGCACTAAAACCCTGAAGTGACCAGAAGCTGAGATCCTGGTGTGTGAATCCTGCAGGTCCTGCTTTCAGTTGGCTCTCTGCATTATTCCTCTCTATACCTAAACCAAGGAGAAGGAGAAAGAGTAGGGTTCTTTTCCTGAAAATTCATGTTATTAACATATTTGTAGTTGTGTAATGTGACTGGCGAATGTAATTGTTGATGGAGTTAAATTGAAAGCATGTATTAAAAGAGGAAAAAATGTGGGGCAACAGAATGCAAGTGTCAACAGAATGCAAGTGTCAAAATACATCTTCAAGTAAATGCACCTTGTATATCTATATTAATAGTCCACCATGTAATTTGAACTGACTCAAAATGAGAGATTACTGCTGATTAAGTTAAAATCACATTAAGTTTAAAAGCTTGGATCTTTTGATACTGCAAATGATAATCTCAGTATTGCACAATCTCTAGCCCTTCCAATTTTGTGAAAATTTCATGCCTTTGAAGTGCAAATAGTGGTGATTTCTTTGTTTCACCCACAGTAATTAAAACAGGGCTTCTTTGCCCTGCTATATGTATATCTCTGTTTAATCTTTCAGCAAATCTGTTTTACTGCAATAGCCTTGTAATTGGGAATTTACCCTATTCTACCCTATGCCCTTTTTCTCCTTTTTTGTAGTTTTCAATGTTTGAGATTGTTTTAGTACATTGAAGTTTGTATCTATGGACAAATATGAGCCTGAATTTTCCGGCTTTAAAAAAGCAGCTTTTTGAACTATATTAAACACTTATAATATTAAATGTACATCATTATTAAATACGCAATATATGCAGTCTTAATCAGCAGAAAGTGGATACCCCAGGTGTCCTGTTCTGATTTTCAGTAAATTGCTATTTAAGCTCCTGTAGTTTTCCTACTTTCTACAGATACAATAGCGAGTGAAACATTTAATGAGATTAAGTAAATTAATTTCTTTTTCTTTTGTTTATTTTTTTAAAACAAATTCCCTTTCTTTTAGATGTCAGCAAAATTAAGTTAGCTGTATCTAATTTCAGACTTGAACCAGCACGGCCTATTTTCCATACAAATTTAATCCAGTGTAGTGTATATTATCCATGACTCAGGGCAGCATAACAAAAAAAGCCATCAAAGATTTCCATTATGAATAAAATAGCTGCAAGATAAGATAAATATTCCAGACAGATGATAGCGGAAATTAAAATTTTATAATTGGCCCTCTACAATTAAATTCTAAATTGAGAGAGTTTCTTCTCATTCCATCTATTCTTCATAAACACTGTTTATTACATCTTTGTGTAACTTGTAGAGGGGAAAATTCATTAAAGGTACTGTTTTTTTAGAAGGATTATTATGATGCAAATTGCCTCTTGTAGTGTGCTGCTAAGAAAGAAGTTAATTAGAGGAAAAATGGCCAGTGCAGTGGACTACAAATGGGAGAAGCCTTTTACTTGTGAGGAAGGCTACTTATAAACTGCCTATGTGTTGGTGATCTCATTTTCAAGCAAAAACAAAAATCACTCTCTGATAAAAAAGGTCACTGTTCATGACAGCAAGCTCTTTTCCTGAATCCTTTCTTGTAGGGAGCACAGATTAATTAGTAATACCAATAAATATTACATGACATGTCCTGTGTAGTTAGAAAGTCCCTTTGCTCTTTGAATGTTTAAAAAGGAAACAAAGAGGGAAACAAAAGCTTTGTTTACATGAATCCTAAAGAGATGTTGTTATGTTTTGTTTAGCTAGCTGTTTCCTAGTGCATTTTTAAGGGCCCAACCTTTTTCTTTCTTAGGTCTTGTACATACATAGAGCACAAATGATGGTTTCTAATGACCTTTTGTAGTTCTGTGCTTTTCAGCAACAATTTTAGGGATGGAATCATGGGCACGAAGCAATCCTTAGGGCAAATGAGAGTGGTAAAATAATTGGTACCAAAAGCAGTATATGGAGAGGCACTTCTGACACTTGGAATGGAGGCAGTCTTTAGAGAAAGAAGGATGTGATGAAAAGGAGGGATGCACACTGGAAAGGAACACAAGGAACATATTAGGAAAAAGTGAAGTTTTGCCATACTTATCTACTAGAAAACAATATTAGAAGACTAGGTTACTAGGTAACTCTGCTCTGTGGACAAGAAATGCAAAAATATCTCATCCAGTGCCAGAGCCGTGAATCCCTCTTGCTTTTTGATTTTCTACAAATTCAAATATTCAATTTTGCATAAAAGGTTTTCTATCTCCACCTCGTCCGTTACCTTCACCTCTCTCAAATGTGGAAATATGGAATATGTATCAGAAAGCACCATCCGTAGAAAAAAATTACAACTGTTCACTCATGGAATGAAATAAAATAGTAAATACTGAATAAATCAAAAAGTATAGCCATTGTAGCTGTGAGTGAGACATAGTAAATGAATTGTCTGAATTTGGTGCTCTCTTTGCATACTGTTTTGGCTATGTTTGCCTAAGAATGTAGGTGCTTTAATGAAAAGGTAAATAAAAACAGATACTCTTAAGTTCTAACAGGGAAAGGGAGCTTATAATGTAACTTACAGTGATAGGTATTCTCTCAGCCATAACTATTGCATAATTTTTTGTTCCTTTTATTGTTTTGAAAAAAGAAAAAAAAAAGCATATTTCTATCATGTTACATGTATATGTTTACAGAAAAATCTGTACATCAATACAAATTAGTCATCTTTACTCACAGGCTAAATGACAAGACACAGGACTATTCACCCCTACAAGGCATTTTCATCATTTTCATCATGATGGTGTTCCTGTTGTCATTAAGGAAAGGTCTCTTAATGAAATGTGAACACCCCAGAGTGATGGTCTAGAGTGTCTCTGAGCAATGGCTTAGAGCATCACTATGATGTACCCAGAGTAAGTAAGCAGCAAAGAATTCACTCTGCAGCTGGGGATGCTGTGAGCCCTGCTGCCACCCTGGTGTCACCCTGCTGGCTCTTGTGGGGCTGCTTCTGCTGCTACATGTGGGTCTATATTACAAATATTACATGGTCTTACTATACATGTGACTCAGTGGAAGGCCTTTTGCAAGGAAGGAGACTAACAAAATGTAGAATTTTGCTATATTGATTTTACAGTCCTTATGCCTGGTCTGGATTTTAATGTACACAAGATATAACTTCTTGGGATAATTTTTAAGCTAGTACAAATACAGAATTAGCTGAGAAGCAAAGGTCTTTTCTTCTCAACAAGGAATATTCTCCGGAATGATATGATATGAAAATGCCAGGGTTTTTTGTTATTTGTTTTTAAATGTAGCAGAGTGTACTCTCCTACTTTAATAACCCTTATGAAAAATCCTGTTTTGAAAATACATTGAAAATTCATACATTTACAGGTATTTGAAGTATACAGGTTGTGAATTCATTAAAGAAAGTAAAAGATTTCAGTAATTTTATCAGTCAGATCTCTTAAAAATAGCTGGAGAGGTTTACTGACATGTAGGGGAAGAAATCCTCAGTTCTAGAACCATTTTAGAAACTGTTCCATGATGACTCTTCTGCAAACCTGTTAAAGGTATTGAAAAGAACTTTATTTGGGAAACCACTTTGTGCTAGCAAGTACAGCAGTATAATTTTGAGTACGTACAGGCATCTGTGATTAACAATTTCCTTTGTTTGATATGTATCCTACTCTGTCTTTCTGTTTCCAGTGCAGTCTTACTGGTAGTGACAAGAAAGAAGATAAAGATCTCAAGAAAAATAGCTACTTTAGACATTGCCATCCTCTGAAAAAATAGAGGAAGTGATTACACTATGACAAGGAGAATGCAAGCTATTCATTAAAAGGTTTTCTCCTTTCTCATTGCAAAGTTGACTTGAAAGGGTAATAAAATACAAGAGCTATCTTGTGTTTTGTCTTTAGTACAATCATCTAGGCTTATTGTCTAAAACTGAGAAGTACTAAACAGGGGATGCCTTGGCTAGAATAATCTGCAAATCCATGCTCGAGTGAATCCAGGAACCTGAGGAATTAAAGTAGTGAACTAGGTGCATTAATAATGACAGGCCATTAAGGAACAATATATTATTATGTGCCAGTTTTGGGCTATCAAAATAAGATGCTGAAAGTTAAGATTTAGGCTCGTGTTGTGAATACATAAGTCGTAAAAGTTTCTCCTGGCTGTGGTTGTCTGGTACATCACAAAAGTGAACAACTAGCCCCGAGGTACACAGCAGGGAGTTTGCAGAGCTACATGAGGTCTTGCCTGTTCAGCTGTGCAGCACTACATTGGTAACTCGCCTTGTAGGGGTGAATATTCTGTGAGTGCTATAGCTCGCTGGGTTGATGTTCTTTGTCCACTGGAAGGAAGAGGAAGGGAAATGTATAAATTGTTTAGGGATTTATATATTATTTCATATAATTTATTACACAATGTGGACTGAGTTAGGATGATAGGAGGTGATGCTAACAGTGTCCAAAACATGGCTAAAATCATTACTTTGCATTACTTCTGTCAAGTGAAAACTGTGGATTGTTCAATCCTCTTCATTTCTAAAACTAGTAAGTAGAAGTTACTCCGCATTCTTCCTCTCTCAGTGGTGACTGATTTTGAACCATCATTTTTAGGCTTCTAAGCAAGTGAAAGAGAAACTTCTAAATGGGTGTGAGCGACTCAAGTTTTGTGTGCAATTTACAGATGACCTTCAGAATGCAAGTGTGAATTGGAGAACTGTAGGATACTGCTATTTTAGCTAACGACTCACTTCTTCTTCCCCAAAAGTGCCTTTCATAATTAGATCAGATCCTGGTTAGTATATTGACAGAACACTTTTATATGCTTAAATCTTAGAACAGTTAATATCTATAAAAGCATTAATTTAATTATTTAACTAAATAATTATATCCCCAAGAAACAGCCTGATGGGATGACATGCCAAAGAAGATAGAAAGAACTTTAAAAATCTGCAGTGATTTAATTAAATAAACACATTTAATATTTGCATATAGAGATTATATTGTTTATAATTAACTTTCCAAATAATTTATTTTGCAGCCTTTCAATTTCCTCCATATCATTCTGCCTCATTGATAAATCCGGTCATATTTGACAGCCCCAATCTGGCATTTAGATGTGACCAAAGTAGACAGAGCAATCACTCTTTAAAGAACCTATACTGAGTGACATCTTAAAAAAAAATAATCTCAAAATCAGTGCCAAGAGCCACTTTTGCCTATAGTGATCATAAATCAGGGCATTTCAAGTCCAACCACACTTTACTATTACGTATATAGGGCTTAGTGTATTCTGATTAATTCTATCCACAATTTAGGGAGTTGCTGATCTGTTCTTCTTACTTTCCCAAGAAACACAAAGGATTTTACTATGTGACTCTTCTACTTTTAGCATCTCTGTTCACTCAGCCTCCCCTCAAGCATGGAGAGTGGTATGGTCTTCTTCTTCATGATTAGATTTCAGTAAAACCCCTGTAAAAGTTGCTTGAAAGGTTTTGTTACAGTGAGAATCAAATCACTCCTTATTAAATTGCCTTTGTCCTCCTTCATCCAGGTATGTCCATCATAATTATTCCTACTGTTTGACTTCATGATTTGACCTAGTTCTCTGTTGTCAATCCACTTCCAATAAGCAAAGATGGGCAAAACAGAATTTCATGTGAAAAGAGAAAGGAGAGCGGCATACAGTGAAGTGGAAGGTGCTCTGGAATCAGCGTTTCTCCCTTTCACCCTCATTACTAACAAACTTGCTACCAAAATTATTAAAGTTAGCTACTACTTTTTTTTGTTAGATTATTGTTTCTTCTCACCTGAATGGCATTCTGACCATGTAAGTTTCATATTCAGTGTTCATAAAATGTTGATGTTAAGTGTTGAGAAGTACATGATTTCTGAAGTTAATGTAGAATGCAGAGGAAAACTAGTTAACCATTGCCTTGAATATCTGGGCTTGAGGTACATGCTCTACACCAAAAGTCAAGTTATGATTTCAACCAGACATACATTCCCCCTACTTAATCAAAGAATAAGCAAGTATATGATGCCTGGATATTTAGTTTTTGCCAGCAGCTGTTCTCTGAAGAACTCTTGTTCTACTCATAAATTCTCCAATTAAATAGAGTATAGGGTCCTGGTGGGCTGTTGTGAGTGATCTCTCCCTATTATCTGAGTTTTCTATTTTTGCTTAGTTTTGTAGGGTTTAGGCACAACACTGCTGTTGTCATCTTGGTTACCTTTTTTTTGTGTGTAAGATTGAACCACAGAGTGGCTAGCATAAAGTATTATATTAAAGATAGTACTCACACCATTCCATTTGCTTCAAAATCTAACACTTTTTTTCTGAACTGAAACTACTTTTAACTTGATATTATAATACTTTGCTATTCTGCATCTCTACCCAAACATACAGTCATTTTCTCTAGATGGTATCTGGTAGTAATATTACCCAAGCATTTCTGGGTGTGATGGGATGCTTTTTTAAATGTGGGTCAACTGATTCTGCAGACATTAAAAAGAAGAAAAAGTAAGGCTGTTTGCAATGCCTAATGAAAAAATATTGGCATAATGACTGCAGAAAAGCCTTCCATTGACAAGCAAATAAATAGCTTAACTGAATTGGGAAAAATAGTCATGATTTGAAAGTTCTTCAGCTTTACTGAAGTACTGTAAGTCTTTTGGAAGTGATGAAGCAATCTTGTGAGACCTAAACCTAATCTGTGATGGGTTCTGTTCAGATATTTAGTGTGTGGCACACTCACCTTGGCAGAATCATGATGGATTCTATGATTTATATGTAGAATGTTACTGTAAGGAGCTTTATTTTTTGACTGTCAGGTAAAAGTGTGGTATATATGCAAACTGACTCTGTAAACCAACATCAACATCTGCTGTTTGCTTTTAAGGTCCTTATTCTGGTAAATGTCTCTGCAAAATTATAAAAAGAGGTTAATTTAGGATAAACCTCATCCCTTTTAATACAGCATAAAGGCAATAATCAAGCTTTTCAAAATGGAAAGAAATTCATTCAGAAAAGTTCCAGTAAATGTAATGTCCTCATGTGGATGAACAAGTTGCATATGGCAAAATAGACTTGATCAGGTTAAGCTTGTGCTGATACAAACCTTTACATCAAATCTTGATCCAAGCTTTCTTATACTTTTTTAGAAAATGGCTTCAGATTTTTCTCTGTGTCTTGAAATTTCTTCTGTTTCTAAGCAAAAACACTGGAGATGGATGTGCTTAGTGGGCAACTGTTTGGGACTTTGATGTTTGTCAAGTCTTGCAAAATTGCACAAGTTCCTTGCTATTTCCATATTCAGTTGGTGCCTGCAGATACACTGAACAACAAATTCAGTTTTCAATTGCTGCAATTCCCATTACTCTGTCAGACTATGAAGAAAACGTGTATTTAAATGTATGCAAAGAATGAAGGGTATGATCCAGACTCCAGTGAAGTCAATGGTATGTTTTTATTTAGGGAGGCAATTTTCAATTAACTCAGCCCATGCATGAAAAACAGATGTAAAACTTAAATGGGAATTGGTACTTTCAGGTGTTGATATCTTGCTCTCATTGCATCCAGTGTCAATGAAATCTTAACACAGTTCTCAAGTAGTTGCATGATTAGTTATTTTGCTGTTGTTTATCACTCTGGTGGTACCATTTTGCATGTTTTCCATGTGACAGTGAGATAATGAAAAATAATTTCTCATGTGGGACATATGTGAATAACTGTAGCATAAAGTCATACTAAACCAGCCCTGTTAAATCAAAATTACAGTTGCATTATCATACATCAGCTATTATGCCTTTGTAGCAAATGGGAAACCAGCTCTGTTATGGAATACGCTCTACTTTTTGTTGATGATAGTAGTAAACTGCATTCAGAACCACATGAACCACTGACTTCAAGCCTCCAGGCATGTGATCAGTATACTGACTTGCTGCTTTCTAGAAATTAAGAGTATGGTAAATCCCTGAAGTGGTTCACCTCCACCATTTCCTTTGACAGTCTTTTACAGGACTTCACTGATTAATTGTCAGGCTGAGTATACTTGAACTAAGTCATTAATTTTGTCTGAAAAGGTATAATTCCAGAACACTTTCTATAGCAAGATGATATTGTCTGCATTATTAAATACTTTCTCCAGTGCCCATTATCCATAAACCATCTGCTCTGTAAGCACAGATCCCTTCTATTTACCTGCAGTTCACGGATAGAGACAATAAGCTGAGATTTTGTACTTCAGCTGCCCTTTGATGAAACCGTTTGTTTTTCTGAATGTAAAATAGCAGTAAATTATGCCATTTTGGTATTTTGAAGCTTTTTATTGTGTTGGAAGTAAAATTGCTCATGCTTAACTTTTTGTATACAAATTTTTGCATAATTTAACTACAGTTCCCCATTTTCCCTGAAGGAACTCCCAGGCCAGTTAACTGTGAAAATGATGAAGTGAGTAGGAAGAATGGAGAGATATTGAAGAGAAAGGCAGTTAACCTGTAATCCTTTTTGCTATAAAAAGTCATAGCATATTAGACACCTTTGTCAAATAGTTTATTTTCATTTTAATTTAAAGTATAACATAAAAGTTTTGTTCTATTGGCATACACAACTACCTTTATCTGGTGTGATTTTACACAAACATAATAAATTGCCAAAGCTTTTTTTGTGACCATTTAGTCAAATGAATATAAATTCTTAGCATCAACAGAAGAAATAAGGATCCTGAGCCTTATTCATTTAGGGAGCGTTCCCTGCACACTTGCTTGCCTGAAAGGATCCATATTATATATTGGACAGTGTAAACCAGTATAGGATATACTCTTGGCCTGTTTAACACTTTCTAAGTGTAGCATATATGATTTTAACCCCCCAATTTATGAACATCAGTATGGTCACACAAAGCTTACACCATTATAAATTTGTAATAAAAATTGTCACTAGCTGGCATAGAGACATTGTCTTCTGACTCATCATTGAAATTTCTTGAGAACTAAGCACTCAACCACTACATCTTCAAAGAAATCCTCCAAAACTTAATTCAGCAAAGAGCTTAAGAATTCACTCAATTTTGAGCATGACAGTATTTATATTTTTATACTCCTGTCCAGAGAAGCAGTTGTATCTATGTTAGTAATCCACCCAACAAAATAAAAGAATGAAGAGGATGATATAACTTCATACAATTCAAGCTTGGTGTGTTTTCTCAATTTTTTTTTCTATAAACACTAGTAAATATGCAGAATAATTTTTTTTTTTCTGATAATTCGTGCTAGGGGTGACTCTAATAGCTTGCACTTAAATGAGGGCATGGAGGTTGGGGTGGCAAGTGTATGCAGCAAGGTGATGGGCATGAGAGAGTCCTCAGAAAAGATGAGGCATACCTAAAGGCTTATCTCAAGTGCTTGCAGATCAAAGTACACTTGCCTGGGAACAAGCAAGAGGATTTGGAGCTCCATGTGCAGACACTGAAGTATGGCACTATTTGGGTAACTGAGATACTGTGGGGTGACTTGGATGACTGGCTTTCTGTGATGCATGGAGACAAGCCCTTCAGGAGTGACAGACTGGGAGGACGAAGAGAGAGAGACATCCTTGTACATGAAGCAGCAGCTTGAATGCATGGAGCTTCTCTATGAAATGAAAAATAGGGCCTTGTGGAGCAGGATCCAGGAGAGGCAATTAAGTATGATGTGTTCATGAGTATTTTTTACAGAGTATCCAGTTAACTTGAGGAATTGAGCATAGACACCTTGGATCTCTTGAATCTGCTGTTCACTACAAAGAAAAATTGGTCAAGGATGTGATCATCAGTAGCAGCTTTGTCTGTAGGAGCGTTCAAGATCCAGAGGGAAGTGAGAAAGTCAAGTAGAAGACTTTAGTTTCTGAAAACAAAGGGGGCTTTAGTTTACAAGGTAAATGCGTTTTAATAACTAAACATGTTCATGGAGCACATAGATCTGAATAAAGACCTCTGCCTCAGTTTTATCTGGGGGAAACTTCCTCTCAGTCACAAGGACTTCTCTGTAAATCAGGCACCAAAGAATTGAATGTCTGCGAGGTAACCCTACTCCATTACAGTTTCAAATTATTTTGTACAGTTTTTACACTGCTATCAATAAGACTTGAAAAATATTACTTATTTTACCATCTTCAAGATAGGTGTGGATTGCCCAGATTTGATTAAAAGTACAAATGGGCCAACAAAACCAAGCATAGCTGAGAATACAGAAATCAACCTTAGCTTTTAAATGCTAGATTTTTTTTTGTAGTGTTGGATTTTGGAAACATCCCCTCCACTACTTTTTTAAGTGTATAAATTGCAGACATTGAAAACTGGTGCTACTGGCAGAAAAAGGAACATCAAATCTCTTGACAACAATTGTGGACTTTATTTAGAGCAGAAGTAGACCGTAAAAACCTCCTAAACTGGTACCACAAATGTAATAATCCTTTAAACATGAAGGATAATTAAAAATAACCAGTAGTGTATTCATCTAGACCACCTGGGAAACAATGAGGAACATTTCATAAAACCCAAGGTTTTTAAAAGAAATAACGAACATCACATGAAGACAACAGAAGATGCAGTATAAGGGGAGTGGGCTGAGAAGGTGATTAGTTTACAGCCAAACAGTAGAGTTCTTGCCGAAGATAAGGAGATGCAGAGAGCCACATAGAGTTAAACTGAACCCAGTTAACCTTTGAGATTCCTAAATACAAATTAACTGTATCTGTCTCACTAAATCTGTGAACTAAAATTATCAGAATCTGTGAAGTTGTTTTGCAGATTCTTATCTGGTTTTGCTACTGCTCAAACATTCATTTTTGGCCACTGTTGAACTGGATATTGGGCTAAATGGGCTTCTACTGTGAGCCTGTGGCTCATGTCTGCTTAACTGACTCAGGCAATTCAGTGAGGACAAAAAGAAGCTAGATTTTTTGAGTTAATCATAGTGAAAAATATAGCAAGTTAATATATTTTTAGTTATATCTTTTGTAGAAAGTTTTTTTTTCTTAGAAAAAGGCTAGCAAGATGGAACACTAAAGAGTAACATGATGTGTACTGTGTGCTCCAACACATGCACATTATATGACCACAAAACTACATAAGATATTTTTCAACCCATAGCCTTAGTATTTTACAGACTTCAGTTGGAAAACTTCAGTTGAATTTGAGATAGTTGTGACACTATTGCCAGGTGTTAAAACACATGAAACACATGTTCAACTTTTGATACATGTATTTTATATTTTTTAATATTTTTTATTATCTTAATATTATTTTATAAAAGAAATAAAGACCAGACCAGAAAAGAAGGGGTACTAGTGTGAAAAGTTCATTATATGGGCAATTGGAAGACACAGCTGGCAGTGGTAGAGCATTCTTTAAAATCTTGCCAGTTTTCCACTTGCAACACGTGTTGATTTACAAGCACAGGTGCAAAAAGGGGGGTGATTAAGGAATTTATTCTCATTCATTGTAGCCTGCAGACAAATGTCTTCAATATTTAACCAAGAGATCAATGAAAGCAAATTGTTCACTGACAACCAGCTAGTTACTTTCCTTCAGGTGAAATACTGCTCTAAGTACTCTACCATTATGAGGACAGTTCTCTCTATATATTCCATTACTTCCTGCGTTCATTTTCCTCCCTATTTTTATTACCCCTCCTCCAAGAGTCTCCTTACAAGATAAAACTGGAATTACTTAGAAATGCAAAGCAGCTAGTTACTGCTGTGTCATATACCAGTAAAGCTCCAGTAAGGAGCTGCACGTTTCAATTTCATGTATGTTGATCACTGTAATTTCAAAGTAAAGTATAAAGCCCAGAGTATACAAACCTATTTCAGGAGGATTTGCCTGTAGTCTCCTCAGCTGGGCAGTGCTGTTTCACTTGTGACACCATTTTGTCCTTTGTTGGGCAAAGAATTTACCAACTATCATTACTAGCCAGTACTGGAGAGAGCACAGCCCCTGTAAAAATAATGTCAGCCTTTCCAAGGAGGTAATAATTCTTTTTTAGTGCCATAAGGTCAAGTCTGATATTCTGCATGATATTTTTCATAGAAGATGTGTAGCAATAAGAGGGACTCCTATCTTGTCCTATCCTCTCCTTGCTATGGGAAGCTTGACAGGAGATGTGAAATTCTTTACAAAGCTACCAACTAAGCTGGGATGCAGTACATTTCAAAAGGTGCTGTATAGCTTAGAAGCTTAGAATCTTGTCATCTTTTATGCCCTAGTGACTAGGAAAGTGGCAACACATTGTCAGCTTACAGAATTCTACATGAGAATTATTTGGGCAGTTATTTTTTTCTGAGGGTCATAGATAAGGAGCTTTTGATCATTCTTAGCCAAATTTATTTAATCCTAAATTGCACGCCTGTAAACCTGAAGAAGCTGATCCATGTGGTAAACAATCAGCTTACAGCATCACACCATTTAGAACAGCCACAACTTCTTATCTCTCTAGCATCCCACGTATTGCTTTTGTCAGTTCTGTCAAGAGATGGCACCGCTCTCTTAGGCCATTTGCTGATACTAGATCTTAACAAATCATTCTGCTCAAGTAGTAAACTGGTACTTTCCAGCTATCTTCAGCAGTTACTTCTCCGTGTGCAAACAAGGAAACAAGAGGGAAACAGTTTCAAATTAAGAAAAAAACTCATTAAATATAAACTGCAGCTGACTACTCTTTATGCATGTTCAACCATGTCCTAGAAACTTGTGTCTGTTTTCTAGGCTCCTATTATGTTTTGTTCTCTACAAATACAAACCCAAAAGATATTTCCAGCAACGTGCTCTTCATTATCATATGCTGTTGTATGCTCTGAAAATCACTTTACAAAAGACTTTTCAAAAAATCTATAATCGTTATTTGTCTGACTATCCTACTTACTTAGTTAAGAGAGCTATAAATACTCTCTTGTAAACTGACTTCTCAAAATAGAGAATGTTTTGAGAAAGTTCTTTATTTCCAGACAATTTTCTTGCTTTTAAGAAATACAGTTTCTTGAAAAAAAAATTGTTACCGGAACTTGTAGCACTAATTCAGAAGAAAGAAGTAGTAGTGGAAAAAAAAATAAAATATTGTGCAGCTAAGAGAACTTAATAAATGAGCTCTGAAAACATGCCTATAAATATGTGAAGATGCTAGAAAAGTATTTTTTAATTAAAAATTTGTTTCCAGATTTTATTATGCATTGCAAATATTTTTACCCCTAAAATTAAAAGTTACACTTCCATTGATTTTAATAGGTCTGTAGTCCACCCTGTTGATTATTTATCAAATGCTATCATAGTAGCATGGTAAAATAGACCTGGTCAAACAGATGTGTAAGGCAAGATCCTGGCAATCAACATGACAATTTTTCTAGCAAGAAAATTGCAGCAGTTCAGATACACTGAAGTTTTGTCTGTATGTCCTCTGCATGTTGGTTAATTCTCGGTATACTCTGATGGACTTTTGTAACCAGTGACACTCTCTGGAATGCCTTTACCTACTAATAACAACGTAAGAAAGGTGGTCTTGGGTTAGGTCAGATGTTCATCTAATCCTGCATCCTGTGTTTGCAGAAAATGCTTAGGGGAAGAGAGCAACAACAGTGATACTTCCCTTTGCATATTCATCCAATTTCTACTTTTAGTAGCTTAAGTACTTAGAATCAGAGAATTACCGGTTCAGAACAACTAAAATCTGTGTTGGGGGGTGGGGCGGGGGGCAGGGCAAGTTCTGCCAAAGTGGGATGGTGCACTGGTCACACCCTCCAGACAGCTAGAGCTTCTAGACAGTCCTGGAGTGGCTGTCAGTCACTGGCACACCAGAAACAATTCTCCTCATCCCACTCCTGGAGTCCCTAACCCAGTTCCAGAACGGCTAGCAGAATGGAAGCCCCACCTGGAGGAGGCTACAGGAGACCACAGCAGATAAAAGCAATAACACAAGGCATGGACATGTCATGTCCCTATTGTCTTGGATCTAGAGCAGGTAAGACCCCTCTGGAGCCAAAGCATATCTCTCCTCTCTCTCTCTGTCATTCCTTTCTTTAGTTTTTCCTAATTTCCTCTTCTCAAAATTTGGGTAACTTAAGGGTGGGTGGGTTAGAGGTTGCTAAGTCACTGTTTTGTGAAATGCTTTATTTTGATTAAATGTTGCCTTTGTCAAGTTTTCTTATGTTCAAAAGTTTGCCAGTAAAAGTCTGTTGTTTAAACTCCCAAGAACATTGTCACGTTTCTCCCGTGCACCTACCTCAAGGTATAAAAAAATCCTAGGTCCCTTTAAGAATGTATGTCAGCCAAGGTCTGGGGCTTTACAAGGGACCTTAAAGGTCACCTAGTTCCAACCCTCCTGCCATGGGCAGGGATGCCACTCACTTGATCAGATTTCTCAAAGCCACACCCAAACTTTCCTTCAGTACTTCCTGGGATGGGGCATCCACAATTTCTCTGCACAACCTTTTCCTGTCCCTCACTATGCTCTGAGTAAAGAATTTCTTCCTAACATCTGATCTAGGTATCTCCTCTCTTAGTTTAAAACCATTACCTCCTGTCCTATCATTATCTGCTTGTGTAAAAAGTCACTCTCCCTCTGCTTTATAAGTCCTTTCTAGGTACTATAAGGCTGCTCTAAGGTCTCCCTGGATCCTTTTTCCGCCAAGTTCCCTCAGCCTGTCTTCACAGGAGAGGTGCTGGACCTTGGGCCTTCTCTGGACCAACAGGTCCACATTATTTTGGCTGAGAACTCCAGACCTGAACGCAGTAGTTCATGTGGGGTCTCTGAAGTGCAGAATAAAGGGGTAGAATCACCTTCCTGGACCTCCTGGCCATTCCTCTTTTGATATATCCTAAACTAAAGTTTATTTTATTATTCTGGATACACTGTACTGTTGTCTATATTCTCAGCTGGATATTTACCTGCAATTTTATAATTGCTCATACAGACCAGGAACATTATATAAAACAGAATAGATATGTATCATATGCTTCTCCTCATAAACCCCTACTTCTGTATGATTTCCCTTAGAATCCTCTTTTTAATTGTTCTTCTTGTGAGTCCAAGAGAATACAGGTGTACTATTTGCAGTTTTAATGATGTCCGACATTATCTCTGCACATGCAATCTTCTGTGGATTTTTGTAACTCCAAAATTTGAAAGAAAAAGCAAACCATAAATTCTTTAATAACTAAATCCAGTGTGAAGCATTTACCAAAATAAAGTAAGAGATGTAAATTAGTGTCTGACAGAAAAAGTTCAACTCTTAAACGACTTTAAATAATGACCTTTTTCTTTTTTAGAAAACTTACTATCAGAAATAGTTACTGGCATGACATCAAGGTATTTTTGTTCCTATGATTTTGTCACTGAACTCCTTCAACTAATCACAGTTCCACAGAGTTGATTTTTCTGCTTTAAGTACCTGCAACTCTACAACATTGTGTTCTATATCTGCTATAAAAGGGTAGGTTAAACATTGCTCACCTTCCAGATTCTCTGGTCTTGATTCAAATATACTTTGTTACATAAGAAGAAAAAATTGCTGACATCATCTATGCATATCATTCACTTTGGGTTTTCCCATTTGTGCTCATTTTCCTCTTATTCCTATAGGTGTTGGATTCTCATGACATAATTCCAGTCAGTTATTTGCAGCCTGTTAGTATGAACACTAGACAGACAATATATATTTGACAGCAACCAACTGGGTTGGCAGTCCATAATTTGTTCATAGAAATAGACACTAGGGCATTAGGGGATTGTAAATGAAGTGCTGATGTAGCAGTAATTACAGTCAAACTCAGCAGCATTGCCAGAGTTAAGGACAGAAGTTTGCTTTAAAGTCTGTTTCAGTGGTTTATGTAATTCAGCTGGGTAATTTGCAGTTGAATGAAACCTGACATGGAAATTGTCAGCTCAAATGATTTCCTTCTGAAAATGGTTCAGATGAGAATCTAGAACACAGCAAACATTAGAGAGAAAGTTCATTCTTCCAGATATGGTTAAGTAATAAATCAAGCATAAGCATTTGCAGCTCCCAAGAGTTTATTTTTCAAGGATTTGCATCTTTGTTTTTAATATATATTATAAATGAAATGGTACTTCTTGTTACGATTTTATGAAGCTAACTGTCAAACAACAGTCACTCCACATAAACCAATGAAATATGATGCAGTGGTGAAACTGAAATGAAATGTGGTACAATGGTGCAGAATGGTGTGAGGCTACAACCAGCCAAACAGTCGCATTTTGAAATTAGTTCTTGGTCCTCATATGAGTAGTTTTAAGTAACTACTCTTAATAATAGTCTTCACTCCTTCAGGTGACACTGAAGCTTCATCTCCTAAAGGGTCACAGTACATGAAAGCAAAAGAGGGAAATAGCAGGGCTTATAAAAATTCAAATGGATATTAAATGAAGTTTTCAGCAGTGTTGTGGCTGTGATTCTTCAAATATCAGATGACTTTATGGGCCTTCCCTCATTTCATTTGGAGCTTTCTCTATATTGCAAATTCAGAAGTTGAAGAAGAGGTCACTGGCCAATCAACACAGCAAATGGATTGTAATTACTCCAGTCCCCAAAGGTAATAACATTTTCCCTCAAGTGACAGGCCTGAATAGCCTTGTGGTAGCCAGGGTCACCTGAAAAACTTCAATCCTATTGAAGTATTTCGCTATGAGAAAGGAAATCTTGCTCTAGGAAGATTTTTCTTGATTAAAACATCTGGATTTCAATATTAAGTCTTGCTCAGTTCATATTTGCCTTTGGTGTATTTATCTTCCAGTAGTGTATGCCTGTGCTTACTATTATCTATTTTTTTTATCAGAAAATAAGTAAAAGAACAGGTTAGGTGTTTGGTATTGGATGTTAATGTTACTTTTATGACGTGTAATAATCCAGTGTAATCTTCTGGAATATGCTTTTCTTTTTGAGATCTCTTGTCTGCTATTTGTGCAATTAATTTAACAGATGTGCTGTTAAATTTCTAGGAACAGATAGAATGGTTTGTCTTGGAAGGGACCTGACAGATTATCTAGTTCCAAACCCCTGCTGTGTACAGGGACACCCCTCACTAGACAAGGTTTCTCAGAGCTTCATCTAATCTGGTGTTGAATACTTTCAGGGGTGAGGCAGCCACAACTTCCCTGGGCATATAATATTCTACTTTAATATTGAAATTATTCATTAGTTCATTACTTACTTATCAATTACTTCTAAAGTCAAATGGAATGAACCTCCAATAATTTCTGTTCAGGTTCAGCCCTCATTAGTTGCAATCTCAAGGTTCCTGTGTTGTTGGTGTTCACTAAGATGGGATTTGGTTCTCAGAGGTTGTAACATGAAATAGAAAGTGTTATAGGCAATATTATTATAATAATTTGTTGGCCTGAGCAGCAAAACATTCAAGCTTGTTTCAGTTATAAGCAGAAATTGGATGTGTTTCATTGATGTTGCTTTATTTATAGAATCTCTTTTCCTGAATATGGGATGAATTAAAGAGAGGCACCTTGTTCTCATAATATCAAGATTTTTTCCACTAGCTCCTGATACAGAAACCTCTTACTGTTGGTTCTGAGGTTGCGCTGATGACATCAAGCACTTTGTGGGAGCTTAGGGTGCATTGGCTTTGAAATGCTGAGCCCCAGTTTATTGCTGCATGAAGGGAGTTTTATTTAGACAGGCTGGAATTCTGTGAATAAAACAACTACTTTTGTGGCACATTTTAATAACTTTTCTTAGCTATACAAGCTAAGTACTCAACTGTGAATTTGGTTCTCTCCATGAGCTGATATTGACAAAGCCCCAGTAACCTCTGTCTTCTTTTGGCTGGGCTAGCGGTCATTTGCTTCTCAGTACCTGGTGCTGCAATTTGTTTTGGATTCAGTATGAGAATAATGTTGATAACACATTGATGCTTTGGTTGTTGCTTAGTAGTGCTTGCCTTGGGTCAAGGACTTTTCAGTGTTTCATGTTCTGCCAGTGAGGAGGTGAACAAGAATCTGAGAGGGATCATAGCCAGAATAACTGACCCAAACTGGCCAAATGTATATTCCATACCATAAAAAGTCATGCCCAGTTTATAAACTGGGGGAGTTACCTGGAATGCAGCTGACTGCAGCTAGGGGATGGGCTAGATGTCTGTCAGCAGGTGGTGAGGAATTGTATTGTGCATCACTTTTTCTTCTTGGGTTTTATCTCTCTCTCTCTTCTTTTTATTAAAATTATTGTTTTTCTATTACTATTGTCGTATTTTACTTTGCTTCAATTATTAACCTGTTCTTATATCAGCCCATACATTTTATTTTTTCCCTCTGATTATCCCCCCTATTCCACTGGGAGGCAGAGGGGAGTTGGCAAAGGGTTGCATGGTATTTGGTTGCTGGCTTTCATGTTGAAAGTCTACGAAAATAATAGAATGTTTGACACTTCTTTCCTGGTCTTTTTTCCAACTCCCACCTTCTCCTTTAGTCTGCATTGCTGTATGCTTTTCTCTCCTTCACTTAAGTGTCTTCTGTCTCAAATGGAAAATGCTCTATAACGCTGAGGGTAATTTGGATTCTAGATGGAAATTGTATGCAGTTTTTGGTACTTTTAAGCTGAAGAAAATGAAGGGAGTGCTGATGAAAAATTATTTGTACTCAATATTTTAATCTTTAAATTAAATGAAGAATAGTTGGGATAGATGTTACTGCTGCTAGCTTTAGGGGGGCTATTCAAACTAAAATCATAATCTCCATCAGAATGGACAGGGGAAAAAAAAGGGATGGGAATTCCAAAACATTCTCAAGGTTGCTGTTTTTCAGAACCCATTTCAGAATCTGAAACTTCATGAGATCTGTTTTGTGGGTTAACCCTATGGATTAACCAGTGTTCATGAGACCTACACTCAGGTGACTTTGGTTCTCTTCTGGACAGAATTGTAGACCTTGGAAAAATCAGTGGCCTTCAGAAACATGGGTTTCTTGGTATCATTGAATTCCACTGGGATTTTATATTTAATGCAGTAGTGCAAGAATTCCATATTATGAGCATTGCTTAACATGTGGGTCCCTGCTTTACTATGACTACCCTTGGGAAGACTGCATAAATCTTTTAAAAAGTGTATTCATCGTGCATCTAATGCAACTAGTCAGTTTTTCTTTCCAGAGCATATAAATAAACTGCAACCAATCAGACTGTAGAAAGGTGTTAACTCAGAAGAGATGTATAACTCCCATAGCTTCTTGATTTATCTTATTGATAAATGGAATGAGACATTTTACTTGTCATATTTTTCACATAAAAAAGAATGAATCAGCAGAGTTTCTCAAATGAAATGCAAATCCTTGAACTTAGTTTTTGTTTCTTCTCAAGTTCCCACTTAGCTTTTAAAGATCTTCCTTGATACTGTTGTTTAACAGATTTCTCTAGACCATGTAGCTGTGAAAATTCCTTCTCATTATTGTGTCCCTATGTGTTGCATGAAGTACTTTGTAAATTACAATTTATGTTCTTCCCACCATGTAGACAGCTTCTGTGCTCTGTCTCCTGACACAGACTTGTGCTCAAACAATAAAGTGGAAGCAAATGTGGAATTATCAGAAAATCTTTGTCAATTTACTGTCTTCACTTGGGATTATGACTCCTTAAAATACGTGAACTAGATTTAGACAGCAAAGGAACCTATGCTTAAAAGTTGCTAAACGAGTATTGTGTGTTACTGATTTTGAGGTGAGAATGAGAGGAAACAACACCCCAAATCCTCCAAAGCTTGAGAAATGCAAGAATATCCCTGTTTTTTGTTCATATGACATCTTTGTTGGTGATACAAGCTTTTCAGATTCCTGCACTCAGTTTTATGGCTGTTTAATCCAAGTCAGGTTTTAAATGTGCCCTGTGGAATAACGGGACTTAGCTACAAAGGGGAATTCCTGCAAAAGTAAAAAGTAAGCTGTATATTCATCTCTGTAATTTGTTCTAAGTGCTCTCTTTATGCTAACTCATTTCATAGATGATTTTAGAGCATGTGTCTGCATAGAACTTCCCATGTGAACTTCAGAAATTGAAGCAGTACCATTATGTCACAGCTGCATTGCAATGAAGTTGATGTAGCTATACCCCTTTTAGGTTGGGCTGGTTAATAGCTCTTCGTAATGTTATGCGGATGTGCCAGCTTTGTTCGAGATAGCTACAGGCTGTCTGTGCTTCATGCTGCTAAAGCATGTAGGTATGCTCTTTCCATGTTTTTCAATAAAGGATTGTATAATCTTGCTTAGATTAAATTAGGATTGTTTGCTCTAGGGAATCCTCACAAAGTATCTAGTACGGTGTGTATTTGACACAGGTTAGTGTGCAATATAACTCCTCTGTGTGGGCAAATTAACAGTCTTCAAGATAAAGACTGTACGTCCCTCTTTGCCTCTCCAGATTACCCGAAGGCACTTCTGGGATCAGGGGCTAGAAAAATGTTAGATTTCAAATTCACAGCAGCTCTCACTAAAGTGCTGCAGCTGTTGAACAGTTAAGAAATATTTGTATAGTGGCAGAAGAGTATTTTATTTCTCTGTTTGTTTAGGATCTGTGCAAAGAATGATTTCTTGTGGTTGCTATATTTTAATGACACTGCACAAACTATATTTTATGATGCACTTGAGTCCAATAACTTAGGTGGATGCTTGAATACAATTTAAATATGCAAAAAGAATGGACTAATGGTGTATCCTCAAGGACCAGCTAATACCTTTATTTATAATTATGTCACACTATCTAAATTTCTGAAGATTTATGTTTGTCACAAGCATTGTGTTGCTGAAATGTAACACTTTAGATTTAAGTATACAAGGACCTTAGTATTTTTTCTGTGGAAATGTGTTACTGCTATTTGTGGGTTTTGGTGGTAGTGGGGTTTTTTTGTTGGTTTCTGAGTTTGTTTGTTTTGTTGTGGTTTTTTTTTTTTTTTTTTTTTTTTTTTTTTTTTTTTTGTTTTTTTTTTTTTTTTTTTTTTTTTTTTTTTTTTTTTT
>JAWWTY010000123.1:35788011-35922721 GCA_035222235.1 Margarornis squamiger
TTTTTTTTTTTTTTTTGTTTTTTTTTTTTTTTTTTTTGTTTTTTTTTTTTTTTTTTTTTTTTTTTTTTTTTTTTTTTCAGTTTGTAACTCACCACTAATTCAAACTCCTCTTGAGACTGGGCTCTGAGAGTGCTTTTCCACTTAGAAGAACCCTACAGACAAAAAACCAAAAAAACGCCAAACCTAAGCACATTTAGAGAGGGAAGGAAAAATGGAGGAAAAAATAACAATATTTTGTATTCAGTGGTGAGGAAAGGGCTTAGCCTGGGAACTTGAAGTAGTCCGTGATTTTGGTCTGAGCGCAAGGGGTAGCTGTCTAGCAAAACCCACTTCATGTCACCTTTCCTGCTCCCCATCTGCCAAACTTCACCTGTCAGGAGTGCAGAGTGCTGGGACATTCTCTGTTGGCAGGTCTTGTGAAAAAGAAGGAGTAGGTTGTCTTCTGGGGCTCCATCCCCTTACTCTGCTAGGCTAAAGGTTCAGATAATTCCTTCAGGCTTGCTACTGCTAGCGGTTTGCTCATTTTCAACAATATCTACCTTCTGCCATTTTTCCTTGTGAAATTCTCACTGCAGGACCTCAGTTTGTGATTTCTGAGCCTTGCCTATTGACGCAAAGCTTAATCTGAGTAACTGTTTTCAGAGAAAGAGAACCAGTACTGCATAAAAATGTTAAATAAAGTGCTGGCCTCTGTATGGTAGATACTCCTTTCTCTTCTGAGCAGTTTAATCAGGCAGTTTTTGGTTTTAATGATTTTGGGACTCAGTAATCCAAATAATTTGCAGATGAATAACCTCCATAGGATATGTCAGCTGGACAAAGGCACCAGGGACTCTGGAAAGCTCCTTATTTCCTAGAGATTAAATGCCATGTGGTAGGCAAAGCTTGTCCATCTTTTGCTGGAAAAATATACATCCCAGAACATCTAGAACATGCACTTCTGTAGAAGAAGTTGTGTGTGTTGTGGCCCCAAGGTATAAGTGGTGCCCCAAAGGAATTTTCTTTTTTTCCAAATGTTATTTAAATGCAGTTTATTTTAAACTCTCCCTAGTTACTTTCACAGACACTCTTATTCATACACAATGGAAGATACAATTTTTTCGGATATTCTCAATCACCTCAATCAATGATTGCCAGCTGCTAGTTAAAAAAAGAGACTTGGACATAATTATATTTTTTACATCTATGATCTGCTGGGCTGGTTCCTATGGTTCTTCTGTGTGATTTTATTAATTACAGGAAATTTAAATAGTCTGAGTTTAAGGTTCATTTCCTTTATATTTGTAAAAGCATTCATCTTAAAGAAGTCATTAGGTTTCATGTTAAGCTTTATTGTGATACATGTATATGATGAACTATTCTGATACATCCAAAGTTTGTATATGATGTTTCTATGTTGGCAGATGTAGAGGTACATTTACAGTTTCAGTGCAACCTCTTCATTTTTTGAGGTTTTGTGGATTGTTCTTGTAGTTTTGGTCTTGCAGTGTTGTATTTACTATTCTAGATTTTTTTTCAACTCATATGAAATATGACAGGACTCCAGCTTGAAATTCCAGTCCCACTGCTTACTAATAGTGTTAAACTTAAGTTTTGAGACTGTAATACTTTTTTTTTCCTTTCCTCCTTGAAGGGCTCGAATCATTAGACATTTATCACGTATTTGCAGTAGCTTATCCTTTCAGCCCTCACTGGCACTCTGGAACATGAGTCAGTGTAATGAACTGCAGCAAGAGCATCTGTGACTCAATAGACAATCTGTTTAATAAATGTTTATTGATTTAAATTACAGATTATACACATGCATCAGATAGTGAAATAAATTAAATTAGAGCTGGGTATGCATCTGTCTACACTTGACTATATGTCTAAAATAATTATGGCAATATTTGAAGCAAGGCAAAGGGGTTAACTGGTTGAGGAAGCTGCTGGAGGATTGCTGTTCTTTTTTTTCTGAAGGTTCTAATCAGCTGCAGCACCTTTAGGAGGTTTCTAAATATACCACCAAAGGCTGAAGAAAGTTTTTTTACTGTTTACTTTCTGTACTTTTTCAAGGACCTTTACCTTGTAAGAAACTGCTACAGACCACAGCTGGTGTAAGTAGAAGTAAAGGCATTTCCTGTATGACCTAGCAGTAAGTTTGGCTTTATGTCTGTCTGCTTTGAGACATATTTCTATGGCCATATTGTATAAGAAATCAATTTCTCTCTTCCTCAATATGCTGTTGACTCTAATCAACTATTAGTGGTACAGTGCATGTAGCTATCCTAACAACCTTCTTATACATTTTGTGTACAATTACAGTTTTTCATATTATTTATTGTTCATGACCTCTATCCTTTTTCCCTCCCCAAGGCTCCAGTTTAGAGGTTGTTTACCTATAGAGGATGTTATATTCATAACATAAAGCATGTCTGAAAGCTCCACTTTTTAAATCACTACCTTCAAGTGACAATTTCTGGACATTGTTGTCAATAACAGCACTGCTGTGTGACTGCTTTAACTAGTTGAAATAATACAGCCACAATTTACCTGTGTGATTTACAATCTCAGATCACCTGTTTCAGAAGTTCTGTTCCTAAACTATGCTGTGTTTATTGTAGAGCAGTGTGTGTAGTATTTTGTAGTAACTTTATGAAGTAGCCAAAATAATCTGATTTGGTGATCATCAGGTTCTGCAGTATAACTCAGTGGATCATGTTTATGGCTGTGCTAATAGAAGCAAGTTTGTAGTTCCATTTCTGAGACAGTTTTTAACACTGGCTTGGCTCCAGAGTTCACTTAAGCAATCTTTAGGATCCAATTTTTAGGTAATGGTTAGATGTTTCGGGATGTGGTTGTCTGCTTTTTTAACTTCAAAGGCCTTGTACAGATCTTGTGCAGTTAAAGTCTTAAGCAACTCTTTCTGCCTGAAAAGTTTCTCTCAGTTCTTCTCCCACATGTGAATTCATCCTGTGATTCTCTAGCCTCAAGGTACCTTCTAAGTGGAAAAAAGGGATTTTAGGATGCTCAGTGATGACTGAAGTGATGTACATTACAAAAGAATTTCTTACTTCCTTACTGTTAGCATCTGTGTTTAGATGAACTCAGCTTGATTCTCTTTGAGGGGTTCAGAGATTTGATCTACACATAAAGAACCCAAATCTCACAGCAAGGTATAAGATGAACAGTCATCAGTGTTTTCTCTTAATTGGCTTCAGAATTAATGTAGGCAGGTGAATCAGAGCAGTGTAGCTGTATCCAGTTATACACTTACATAGCTTATACACCCGACTCAGGGCTGGAGGTGTTGCTATTAACCACCTCAAAGTGGCATGGATACACTTCAGGGTGTTTGCCCAAGGATGAAGATGTGGCCAGTTCAGAGTCTTCATGCTGCTAGAACTTTTCCAAATGGAGTTGATTGTGGTTCTGGTTTTCCTTGGTGAATATCACCAAAAGCCAGCATGCTCTGCATGTGGGAGGTGGGGGATGGGTGAGAGGCCACTGTGAGATGCTTGATGTGGTTCTGTCTGATCATGCTCCTCATTTCTGCACGTATGTTGTCCAGGAGAGAGTACTGGCAAGTTTGAATAGTGAGCTGGGCAAAAGAGCTGGCCCAACCAGAAAGCAACCATGTCAACTCCCATCCTCATTCTCTTATGTCTGGATCATGTAAAGTTTTATGTTTTCCTAAAAAATAAAGCTGGATCAGTTTCACTGATTTACCAGGTGCTGGCATAAGCTGATAGTGGAGAAAATGAAGTGGGCGGGCAAATAGCACACAGGTGAGGAGAGGAAAAAGGGCAATGACTGACTTAAGCTGCTTGTTAGATGGTATTCTCAGTGGCATAATACAGTTGCTTATTTGTCCTGATGCTCCATCATATTTGCCTTTTCATTCATGTGAGAATCTCAGTAACTCTTGATAAGTATTTTACATTTGGGTTTACCTATGTTGTCACATAGTCTTGAACTGACTGCTGTCAAAAGAGGTTTTTGATCTGAATCCCTTCCTTGTGGCTATATTGACTTACTGAATGATTTTATTTCATTTAACATATCAAGGTGATTATTATGTTAGCAAGAAGGGAAATTTAGTGATCCCTGTTTAGATAGAGAACTATGTTGTCTTTTACTAATTATGCTGTCTGACTGTTGAGTTTTGGGAATATCAGCTGCCTTCCATGAATCTTCCATTTATTAAAGTAAATACTACTAACACTTACTTCAGAAGGGTGTTGCATGGCTAAATTAATGTTGGTAAATTATTCTGAAACCTTAAGATGCCAAATAGTCTGATGCAACAATTAATGTTGCTAGTGATAAGTATCCTCCCATTTCTGTATTACATTTTCATTTCCTTCAATAAGGGAAAGGAAGCAGAACATAATGCTCATTGATGTTTTCAAATCCTTCATTGGAGCTAATGTCTTATTAATAGCCTGGAAAAGCTTCCTTGCAAATATGAGGTTTGATTAGTTTTCTTGCTACTTTTGAAGTCTAAAGACTGTATAGAGCAGCTATTACTTCTTCATAAACAGTTTCTGGGATGAATTTGCAGATTTACTCATGTCTTATCTTGGGGTAGTCCTAGAGATACTATTTCATGAATATGTAGAGCATGTTTGCTATCATCTTTTTTATGTTGTAGAGTCATGGCAAATTCCTAGTTTATTCAGAAAGTGGCTTTTCTCTGCTTTATACTCTCTATACAACATATGCATGTTTCTTTGGCAACTCAGACTTCATTATTTATATGAAATGAATCTGCAGTGCAGTATTACTATGCTTTGAAAGCATTAGGCTGTTTTCAGCTCTTCTGTTCTATTACAATGAATACTGGATTTTTTAAAAAATAATTTTCTGACACCACATTTCAGTCTATGATTTGTGATTTTGCTCACCACATAACAGATAAATTTTTTTTTTTTTGAGTCATCTCCCTCCTTCCTTCTTTACAGATACCTATGCTAGGTACTTTTTACACAGAGATCTTTAGAACTGTGAACAGTTTTAACTATTTTCCATGTCTTTTACACTATTTTTTCTCTTATGGTCACATTATGCCATTCTATATTTCAGTTTCCTTCTCACTATCATTTTCTCACTAAAGATTCTCTAATGAGATAGGAAATGGAGTATCATGAAATGGCATTTTTAGTTTGAAATTAGCTGTAGTCTAGGAAAAGAATGAAACAATATTGCAGCTGAGACAAAGCAGGACTTAGAAGATCTGTGTTTTAATACAGGTAGTAGTTTGAATGGAAGAGATGTCTACATAAAATAAGAAACACTTTAAAGTAAGCTTAACTGAGTTCAGTGGGCAGGTGTGTCATTAATAAACTTGGAAGGGAAAATGAACAGAAATTTGCACAGAGCTCAAGGCATTTAAAGAGTGTAAACTATGTACAGTAGTGTTTGAGGAAAATACCAGTGGTCATGAAAATAAAATGGATGTCTACATGTATTCAATAGGTTGCTGTAAAACAGACCAAATGTGTTACAGAATGATAAAAAATCACCTTGGACATTATGCAAATTGGGTCTTAAATAATATTAGAAATTGTCACGTAGTTTTGACACGAGGAAAACACAGTGATAGAAGAATCTGGAGTTCTGCTACAATGGGTATTTCCTTCCATTCTTGTTTAGCACACTTAGTGGTAGGCAGATTTCTAAAAATTAATTCCATGAATAGTGCTAATAAAACCCCCACCTGAGATACTGAGAAAGTACTAAAATCGATGGTGGCTCATGAGAAAATTAAAGATGGTATTGTTTACAAAGGCATCAAGAAGACAGCAGTACCTAATCCTATATAGATTGAATACAAATGTCTTCTAATGTCATTAAAATACAACATAAAATGATTTCTAATACAAAAGGCTCAAAGTCATTACATATTTTTGTGACATAAATTGTTTCATAAAACAGACTACCTGGGATAACCATCTTCCAGAAGCAAGAGTGGAATGAAAATTTCTACTGATGCTATGCTTTAAAAACCAGATGAAGAATAGCACAGAGGTGGAAGAAGAAATATTAACTTGTTGGCAGTAAAAAACCCCAACCCAAAAATATTGATCCTATTGATCTTGATTGCAGAATTCTGATGCCTTATACAATACTGCAAGCATTAATAAAACTGAGCTTGTGGGCAGCTAGGTTCCACTTCCCTTCCATGTGAAAATGTAATTCTACTGGGCAATTTCTTGTGGTTTTACTGTATTTTTGGGGGTGATTATGGGGGGGATGTTTGAAAGTAAATGCTTCTTGCCAGCCATGAATCTCAGGCTCTGGCTTCTCAGTGTAAAAAAGGAAATGTTGAGATCATTACCTCACACAGTGAAGTAGGCTTCCACACTGCAAACTGAATAATTTTTGAATGGCCCAGTGACTCCAGAAATGAAATTTCTCGTTTTCATTATCTGTTTGCCTGCGTTTTCAGCAATCTGAAAGGACTTTTGTACAAAGGAGATTTCTGCTGAATCTAGTACTCCTCTGTCAGCAAAATTCACCATTTAATTTCTTTCATTAATGTCTTTTTTTACCTTTTGTGTTGCTGTTCTACTGTTTCACATCTCTTATAAACTTGTTACTTCAAGAATTAGAATGCCCAAGCTGTCCGTTCTCTTGGATGTCATGGTAGGGGACATTGTTGAGGATGCAGTTTGTGTGCACTGTGTGCTGTTCAGAGCCTAGAGAGGAAGTTTGGCTCAAGCACTTCTTCACTGGCTCCTCAAGATAAAATCAGTCAGGAACCTAAACTGCTGTAAATAATATACATGCTCAACATGGCTACATTTTCTTTTACAAAGATTCATTCCTTCATTTCGAGACGCATTTTTTATTTCACCATTAAGGCCTTTCTTCTGTATTTCATTACTCATTTCCCCCTCTATTATTTATTCATAGCCTTTATATTTCTATGATTAGCACAGGCTAAAACATTGTCTTTCTTTTTATCTTGCTCATTCTTACTACAACAGTGAAATCCACACTGATTAGAATGGAGCAAATTTCTCATCCTGTAGCAGCTTGCATAGCCCTTAATGCAGACATTACTTTTTTACAATTCGCTTATTCAGTCTTTTCCTGTATTGCACATATAGATGCTGATAATTTAGACTCCATGCATCCATTTGAGTTATACCTCAATAGGAAAACTTTTCAAATAATTCAAATCCTTTATGGTAAGACAAGGGTCTTTCCCCGATCCCCATCCCCTTTTTCTATTAGAGTAACTTAATTTCTTTCAATTCTTATTATCAGCTCAGTTTGGTCTTTACTTCACTATTTCAGTTTCACTTTTTCTTATCCATTAACTGTTAGTAGAACAGTCCATGGGTTTGTTTGTTTAAACAAAATTCTACTTACTACTTTCTCTTCCTCTTTCACATTCATTACCACTCATTCTATAGAGAAAAACTGACTCAAAACTCACGTGTGAGTATATACTGGATCAAAAGCAATCCCACTGGTTGGCATTAAAATTCCAAGTTGGTTTCTGTGAAATGATAGGGTAAAATATAAACCCCCATATAACAAATATTGTGCATAGAAATCTCACAGTGAAAAATCTGGGGAGCCTCACAATATCAAGTAAGATCAAAGTAGTGAAAATCATTAGAGTGAAGATAAAGAACATAAGGACTAGTAGAAAAGATTTAGTTACTTTAACATGAATAAGCCTGCTAGGGTGCCCGCCAAGAGTAACAATTGGTTCAAACCTTTCCGGGAGCAGACATTGCTTATCCCCAGGTCTGATGAGTATAGCTGGCTCCCCAGAAGGTTGTGTTGTGTACTTAGAGTCATGTCCACAATAAAGTGTGTGAATATGCATCCATACGTAGCTTTCTCCCAAGATCACAGACATTTTGCAAATATTCTCCTCCCATCTCCACACAGTCAGGAAAGAGAAATCTAGGTTTGTCATTTCCTCCAAGGTAGACCTGCACTATTTGTAGGAACTTTTCATATTGTTGTTCTTGGAACTTGGTATCAAGGCAGTATGTAAAAATTAATCGATTTCCATACACACATTCCACCCATTTAGAACAGATCTGGTCCTTAGGAAAGTAAAAGTATTTAAAGATGGCTTTTTACCCAAGAAAAACCTCTGTGTGTATGTCTCTTCTGTAGATAGCTTTTAACTCTAACAAATTCCCAGCTTTGGTAGACATGATGATGGAAGGCTGAAGTTGCTGGAAACAGGTAAAGAAAATAAACTGGAATGGGTGAAATGTAAAGGGGTACTCTGGATCCTGTTGTGTTGCTGGTACTTGTTTTGATGAACATTGCTGCAGAATCAGTTTGCTTTTGGAGGTTGTTTTCTTTGTGGAACAGACAATTCACAGTGGTATGTAGGTGAAAATACCAGACAATAAACTACTAATGGGCCCCTGCCTTGCTTAATCATTCTTTTGGATTGCTAAAGCTTTGTCACCTGCCCCAAACTGAGGACTCTGCCAAGTCTGAGCTGGGGGAAATGGAAGTAACTCTCCTTCACTGGAGGGAATTTACTTGCAATTGATTTATCCCCAAATCTCCCGAGGCAAAACTTCCAAAGGTCTGAGACTGGAATATTGGATAGTGATCTTGGCCAGGCAGAATGCTTGAACTATTTAATTGAAAGTCTGTCTGAAACTCATTTATTTACTTATTGAGGACATAGTATTGTTTCAAGATGACTAGTATTATACTTGAAAACCATCATATTAATTTACCTTTTCTTCCAGTGTGAAATGACCAAGAGCGTTGCTACATCAGATGCTGGTTCCTGAATGGTATTAGAATTCTAAACACCAGATATGAGTGTTAGTGTTTTCTCTAAAGAAAAAAATACGCTTTTCTGTGAGGAAACCTTTGGAATTTATTCTGATTTTCTGTTTCTCTTGGATTTTATTAACCTATGTGTCTGCCTTGTACTCTTTTATGGAGAACAGTGGTAAGAAATGCACACATATGGTTCAGATGCTTCTAGTGTGGTTTTCACAGAATGCTCCCTGATGTTAATAATTTGCTGAAAAATGATTTTTAAGAAAGGGAAATGAGGCTGCAAGTACAGAATTATATTAGAGAGAAACTGGAGCTTTATGAAGTGTGCTGATGAGTGCTTTACTGAAGGAGGAGGTTTTCCAGGTAATTTCCAGGTATGTGAATCAGTTTTCACTGTAGAAGAAGGATTTTTAAATTTTGGATTTAAATGAAAACAGAAAGTAGTTGCTTCTTCAAATACCGGGGAACTGTTTCCTTGCACAACAGTTTACAGTAACATTACCGTCTTTCAGCTAAATGAAAAACATTTCCTGAAATTAAAAAGACAAGTATTTCAAGAAGCTAATTCTTATAGTTATAAATCTGGTGAGATATTTCTGTGATCTACTGATCTAACTTTCTTTAGGAACTCAATAAAACCAGAAATTTAACTAACATCCCTGTATATACTGACAATGAATTTACCCAAAATAGAAATTTTTTTCGTTCAGTTAGCCAAACTATCTTATATTTGTTTAAAGAAAAGTCTCAAAGCAGTTTTATATGAAAGTGTTCTAGAAATAAATCACCTCGATTCCCATTCATCATCATACTGATTTTTATGGTCCAAAGAGAATGATGATGAGCGATGTTATAGCCTGGTAGAGATCATATTAATCTGAGAGATGTAGGTCCTGGGCTTTGGTTTAATGAATACTGAAGTGTTTTGCACAAAATGGAGAAGCTTTGACAGTACAGACTGAAAAATACTCTAAAGCTTTTAAATAGCATTCCATATATTCTTCTCTTTCTAAGGTATAGGCTCACCCATGGATTACAAGCAAAAAAAGGTCTTTTTGATATCTTTGGTATTGCTGTATCAGCTAGCAATGTTAGTAAGGAATCAGGTATTTACTGTGTTAAGCTCTGAATGAAAAAGTAACTCCTTCCTTAGGAACTAACCTATGGTATGCTTAAAAATAAATCAGTTTTACAAAGCCAAACAATACAATATTCTTGGGAGTATCACTCAATATTTGGAATAGCTATAGAGTAATAAAAAAGATGAGAGAATAGACAGTAAATATATATATAACAGGTTGTCTTCAGCTTGCAGTATTCTGTCATGTGCCTGTGATTGCTTCAATTAGTCTTGAACATTTTGAACTTCTTTCAACTTTTCTGCGTAAGGTTTGATAAATTAATTCATTCAGCCTAATCTTATAGGCTCAGTTCTTAGCACTTACTCCTTGTTCCAGTCTTCTACTTCTCTGCCTATTGATACCTATTATCATAATGTTGTTTACAAAGATACTACAACCTTCCAAAAGTCAAAACTGTTCTATTCTATTTTTGTTTTTACATGTCTGTTTAAACCTCAAAATCTTTGCCATGAAGATTTTGTCAAGATGTTTCTTCTTATTTTTGTTATTAAAAATATTTAATGTACATTCTCAAACATCGACTTTCATCCTTGGCTTTCTCCTATGGAATATTTAAGGTTGATTTGGAACCTGCCCTTATAGTTAAATGACATCTAAGTAGCACCTAGACTTTGACCCCCAGTGAGTAGTCTCCTGAATAACTGAGAAAATATATGAGGAGATGAAAAGATAAATATAGCCCTATTTTCATGCTTCATGCAGTCTTCAGAGGAGAGTATCTGGTATTGGTGGCTAGACTAAATCAGTAGTGTGGCAATTTTATTTCCTGGCAAATATATATGGCTCTGCGAGTATTATGCCTACCTAATTCAGTGGGGCAGATTCTCTACTAAAATGTAGGACTTTCCAGTTTGAAGGATTTTCCTTTACAGCAAAGTGAGAAAAAGAGCTTCTCTTTTTGGTGCTCATGAGTACTAAATTGTGGACATCATGTCTAGATTTTTGACCAGGTCTTTTTCAGACATCAGTTCCTTGTTGCTGTAACACTGTGAATTTTTTTTCTGCTAACAGAAGTAGTCTTTAAGAAGACTTTCAGTTATATATTGAGGTGCTGTTCACATAAACAGGTAATTCAAATTTGGCTTTAGATGTGTATAATATTCTGTGCCATTTAACTTCTGAAATGTGAACAAGATCTAGACATATGATTAGGTCAATACAGAACTTTACAGCACAAGTCAAGTTATGAAAATAATTTCATCCATTAAAAATGAAGTGAATTTTAAGTGCTCATTTAACTTGAGAAAGGGAATTTAATCATATATCTGTGTGCTGTACAACAGGTGTTAATAATTGCCTGGCCTATAGAGTTGCTGCAGGTCTTGGGAGCTATCTGCCAGAAATTTTACCTGAAGGAGTGCTTCATTGACAGGTCCAAGCCAGTGGAGCAAATTAATGACTGAGGCACTATCTCCCTCCTTTTTAGTGCCCAGAAACAAACAAACAAAAAAACCCACCAAAAACCAACCAACCAACCAACCAACCAGGAAAAAAAAAAACCAAAAAAAAGGAGAAATATGTACCACAGGAGTGGTACCAGTATACCAGTAGAACATGAACAAGCATTGGCAAGTTACAAGCAGGTCCAAAGAGATTTTACAGTTTAATAAATAAACCAACTGTAAAAGGCATTGTAAATTGGTGCTTTTTATTATGTTAAAGTATTTATATTGCTCTTGTGATCAAAATCATGTGGTTATTAGATTCTTGCAATTCACAAAAATGTTTCCATTAATGTAGCACCTTTTGCATCATACAAAGTTTGTTAATTATTCCTTAATAGTGGTAGCAAGAGCTTATTTTGCATTGTCCTGTATCTAGTTAAAGAGTTACAGGTGTATTTACAGATGAAAAAAATACAATCTTTTCGTGAATTGACAACTTAACATCCATCAATGCATGATAATACTCTTTCACAAAGATAGTGTAATAAAAACACACTTTTTTTGGTCATATGCAAACTTTACACTTTTCCCTAAAAACAGTCATATTTTTGACTAGTGCAGGGCAACTAAATAATAAAAGTAATTCAGAAGGTTATAAGACCTGTTAAAGCACTAGGTATGAAATGAGTGTCACACTTCACTTTCACAACTTCAGACATAATTATTGCTGCTTAATGGTTGACAGGCTAGGGTCAATTTTTACAGTCCAAATGTTAAGAGTGGATGATTGCAGCAATAAATACTTTTCAGCAACAGCTTTCAAGTAATAATAATAAAAAAATCCACTTGTATCTGATCAGAGTGATAAAAGCACATGAAAGTGCAGAAATTAACTGACTTTAAAAGAATTTGTCAGGTTAGAACTGCTAGACTTCACAATTTATTTTTCTTTTTTGAATAATATTAGTACCTACAAATTAGCAACTATTGTTACAGAAAATCAAATCCGAGATGAGGAGGAGAGAAAGTATTTTATCTGCATTGTACTAGGCTACCTGTATTTCTAAATAGCATTAGGAGTGACTTGTTAGTAAAGTATCTGATCTTGTGCTGATGAGGCAAAAAAAAGTGTTCAGTGTTCAGCATTAGGCTGAAGCATAGGTTTAGTCATCAGCAAACATGTTTAGGGTACTAATATTCTAATGCTTTAGATTATATTTCTTTTGGCTTCTATTGCTGTTCTATTAGCTTTGGTACTAGAGATACAGAAGACATATAATATCTGACTTCTTGATTAATGCTTAGGTAAGGCACAATAATGCCTTCTAGTCCCTAAACAGACTGTAAGTCTGACAGTGGCTTTGTTTACTTTGCCGTTTGGCTTTAGTTCATGGTAAACAGGTACGAGGGATTAGGTGCTATTACCAGAGGTGCATGAGAGCCAACCTACTGCCTGACAGGATGTTTTTGGCATTGGATCATCTCTGTGATTTGATCTAGGCTTTTGATGCAGTGTGATGTGGCCAAAGTAAAGGCCAATGACTGCTCCTTCCTTCACACTTTTCCCTGCTCTGTCTTTCTTGCTCATGGTCTGCTCTCTGGCAGGTCCTCCATGGCTGCTGTTGACTTCTGGTCTGCCAGCCTCCTATGCCAACCTTTTGGTAGGCTGCTGTCATGCCTCTGCCAGGACCCACAAAGCCAGAGCTCAGCCCCACTCAAACATACCTGCTACTGGGAGGAATCTCATTTCCAGTTTCCTCTGCCACTTTTTCAAGGGTTTAATTTGCCAGTATGGCTTTAAAGTTCACCCTCTTCTACAGGAGTGGTAGGGCCCTATAAGCCCTGATGTGGTTTTCCACTCCTCCTGTCTCCTATTCCTCCACAAAAAGAACCCCTATAAACAGATGTATCACTCTCAAGAAAAAGTAATACAAGCAGTAGGAAGTTTCACAAGCTCTCCTATCAGAGCTCTCTATTAGAGCAATCCTACACATTACGAGCTGGGCATTTGTCTTGTATAAACCACCAATTATACCTTCTTACCAGAAGGGAATATAAACCTTTTACCTCCCTGCTTGCAACAATTCTCTTGTATTAAAAGCCCCTTCAATTTAGGCAACAGGTTTGATTTCTATTGGGCCATACAAAATATCTATGCCATACTATTTTCCCCAGGTCAACGCTATCATTCTTTTTAGTTATTTTTTTGGATCCTCAAAGAATGCAATCTTATTTGTGTCTTGTAACCAAAACCATTTGGACCTGTAATTGAAGAGCTGCTGAGAGATCATTCACTAAGAAGTCAGACACAGCATTGCATCTCTTCAGCACAGTGAACTGTGTATGTCCCACACCCAGAGGTCTGGGACTTTTGAATTTGGTCTGTGCCTCAAACACATGCTGATCTGTTTCAAACCTTTCTTTCAAAAATCAAACAGCTTCTTTCTGCTAGAATTTTTTTTCTGACAAACATTTCCAGCCTTGTTTCTATAGCATTCTCATCCCTCCAAAGGAAACTCCTTGCCCCTCCTGTTTTCAAAGTAGATGTATGCTTCATGAGCACAGTTGTGCCACTATAGCTTGGTTCTGAGCTTTTCCCCAAAGATTTCAGTAAAGATCTTCTTCCATGCTTTGCATGCTGCAAGAATCCAGCCTAGGCATCTTTGGAAAATTGCTCTCAAAAGCCATGTCCCTCATAATACTGATCAAGGCCTTGTAGATAAATGGGCAGGGAGTGCAAACTTTGTGTTGTAAATATTCATCTGTGCAGAACATCAGCTGTTCATTCACAGAGGCACACACCCACAATAAGAGTTTAAGTGGTGCTAATCCAAGTGGAAATGGTTCCTGCTGCTACGTATTCCCTGTATGTTGCTTTCCAATCTCATCAGATTTACAAATAACCATTCATTTGCTTTCTTCTTCTGGTACTGTTCTTTGTACTGTTTATGCCTTTGATTTATATAATTTATATTGCTTTTTGTATTGTTTATACTGTGCTCTCTGCTGGTTCTTGCAGAACTCTTAGACTATGTGCACTGCCTCACAGCTCAGCAGTTTGTAGTTACAGCAATAAAAAGACTGCAAAGGTATTTTAGATTCATGTTAGAGTTGAAAAGTCTGACTACTGGATGAACTGTGTTTGAGTTAAACACAAAGAGATTTTCACATCCCTTATAATAAGAAAAATATTAAAAACCTTCCCCCCAGGGGATTCATATCCATGCCCTTTAGATATGAATTTATCTAAGAGAAACCCCCAACATTGTCCCATTCAAATTGTACTGTCTTGAATGGGTCTTGAAAAAGCCCCAAATATTAACGTTATGCTCCTGACTGAGGGTGGGTTTTTTGGCATCCTGATCCATATTCAGATCAAATCCTTTCATTCATGACTTGGGGATGGAAGGCTGTGAAGGTTAAGCAGCACTCCCCCAACAATGTTCCAGTGGTGCATTTTCCTGCACAGTTCAGATTCCCCTAGGGATCAGGGTCTGCTCACCAACACCTCCCCCACCTCCCCATAAAAACCTGCTCCTTCTCTGAAGATTGCCATCCTCAATAATGGGAGGACACTCCAAGTGCTTTCTTAGACTGCCAAACTGGAGTGATTCTCTTATCAGGGATACTCAAAAGCAGTGCACAGAGAAAATCACTGTAGCAAAAATGGTATAGAAATTTAGCAGAAAATAAACCCCCTTGCATTCCAGCTGGTCCTCAGAGTTCAGAGGGGCTGGAAGCTCTCAATAAAGTCATCCTTTTTTCTGTTAATCAAGGGTGTGTTGTTTAAACAGAAGAAATGTAATTTTGGTACAACAACATCATGTTTCTGGACTTAACGAGTCAAATAGTAAAAACATGAAGCAATCGGAGAAACAAAACAGAAGAGACTCATATGCACAGCAATATTCAGTTTGAGCAATGATAGCAACATCACAGGAAACAAACAGGGAAACTGGACAATAGAGGGAATATAAAGACACTGGTTCCTTCTGTGTAATGAATTTCCAATGCAGAAAATTAGATGTGGTTCTGTGCCAAAAAAAAAAAAGATTAAAGTTTCCAAGTTACTCACAAGTGCTATTACTTTTCACTGGAGTAAAGGAGTCCTCAGTCTTGAAATTTTTGCACTGATGCACAGGTTGAGAGGAGATTTGTGCCCGCATATTGCTCACTTTCTCATGGGTAGGAAACTCAGGGCTTCTGCACAGTTATCCTGATGGGAAGAAGTAAGGTTGAAATCTCAATTTAGTGATCTAACAAATAAAATATCATATATAGGTAAATCATGCATTTCCCTTCTTAAACTGTGATACTGTTTACTTCAGTATTCCTTTCAGTTTTCCAGAGTTTTTCCATGAGCTGGATTTGATACTTCTCAATTTTATCTCATGTTAGGTTAGTTGAAGAGTGAGTGGCTACTGTGGTGCTCATTCTGCTTTTCTCACTCAGTAGTCTCCAGATTTGTCACTGTTCTGTTTCTGTACATATTTGGAGTATTTCAGTTACCTAAGGCTGATTTTCTCTTGAAGGATAGCTTGGATTAAAGTTACACATGGGAGTGTGCATGACAACCAAAGGATCAGCCCCAGCCATTGTGGGTTTATGAAAGGCAGGTCCTGCTTGACCCACCTGATCTCCTTCTATGACCAAGTGACCCACTTAGTAGATGGGGAAAAAGGCTCTATATGTTGTCTATCTCTACTTCAGTAAAACATTTGACACCATCTCCTACAGCATTCTCCTGGAGAAACTGATGGTTCATGGCTCGGATGAGTGCAGTGTTCTCTGAGTGAAAAACTGGCTGTGTGACCAGTCCCAGAGAGTGATGGTGAATGGAACTAAATCCAGTTGGCAGGTGGTCACTAGTGGGGTTTTCCAAGGCTCAGTATTGCAGCCAGTCCTGTTTAACATCTTTATTGATGATTTGGATGTGTGCACCCTCAGCAAGTTCACAGACAACACCAAGTTGTGTGGGAGTGTTGATCTGCTGGAGGGAGCTGCCCAGTGAAAAAGAGTCTGGGTGTGCTGGTCGAACATGAACCACAGTGCACCCAGGTGGCCAAGGGCATCCTGCCTTATATCAGAAATAATGTGAAGAGCAGGACTTAGGAAAGTGATTGTTCTGCTGTAGTCTGCAATGGTGAGGCTGCACCTCAAATCCTGTGTTCAGTTTTGGGCTTCTCAGTTCAAAATGGACATTGAGGTACTGGAGTGTGTCCAAAGAAGGGCAGTGAAGCTGGTGAAGGGTCTAGAAAACATGTCCTATGAGGAGCGGCTGAGGGAACTGGAATTGTTTAACCTGGAGAAAAGGAGGCTCAGGGGGGACCTCCTTGCTCTCTGCAACTAGCTGAAAGGAGGTTGTAGTGAGGTAGGGTTTGGTCTCTTCTGCCATGTCTCAAGTAAAAGGACAAGAGGAAACAAGAGGAAGTTCAGATTAAATATTAGAAAAAATATATCCGAAAGAGTGATCAGATATTGCAATAAATTGCCTGGGGAGGTGGTGAAGTCACCATCTCTGGAAGTGTTCAAAAATCATCTGGATGCGACACTTGAGGATATAGTTTAGAGGTGATTATAGTGATGCTAGGCTGATGGTTGGACTAGATGTTTTTGAAAGCCCTTTCCAGCCTTGATGATTCTGTGAAAAGAATTTGGATAATTATCTTAGAAAAACACATATACTCTGGGTTTAAGCAGTACAGAATTGCCACAATGGTTTATCTCAAACCGTTTTCAAAATGGATCATGTTAAATCAAATGCGGAGCTTTTATCATGAACCAAGAGTATTCCTAGGTAAGTAATTTAGGGACTGTTATTCTGGAAAAAACCGTATTACTGAGTAAGTATTTCTGAGCTCACATGTAGGAAGGTTTTTCTGGTGATATTCTCCACAATTCACTCATCATTCACAACATTTGGTGTAGTAGCAGTCTGGAAGCAGAGGTGAAAAGAACCACAAATCTCATTTGATGTGCTATGTGGGTTGTTTTTGCTGCAAGCAGTTTAGATATGCCTTTATAGCCATTAAAAGTTTATTAAAATGCATGAGAGACATTAATTACAAACCAGAAAAAAAAGTCCATTAATATTACATATCAAATAAGAGTTATATCTGCACATTCCATCCCCCAAACCCCCAAACACTAAGAAAAGCATACTTAAGTGTAGAAAATTAGAAATGGCAGGAGAATATTTTTATACTGTGCCGAGTAACTGATTAAACTATTAAAAAGTGGATCAATAATGAGACTTTCTGCCTAGAAATTCAGCCAGTTCCAAATAATGCTGGCACAACTCCAGGACATCATGATGCAGCTGACATTTCCTGATCTTGCATACTTTGAAGGTAAATTGTATAGTTCTTCCCAAATAGTTCTGGGAAGAAAGAAAATAAGCCATAAATATTTGAAGGGTAGTGACAACAAGGAAGAAGAATCTTCTAGAATAAACACAGTGGTTCAAATAGAGTTAACAGGAAGATATTAAGGAAAACATGAAATGTAGGTGTACTATCACAAGAAAATTCTTGTTCATAGGTTACTTAGTTATATGTACTTAGATAAAAAATAATTTCAAAACAGGGATATAACATTCTTCCTGGGATCTTTTCATGCAGGTCTATGCACAGATGTATTTGCATGCAACAGTAATATACTAATGACTGAGAAGATTGTTTGACTCATTTACCCCTGAGGTCTTTTCATTTCAGTTACATACTGTGAAAGTGATGTAGAGTGAGGTTCAGAGGTGTATAGAAGATGAAGAAATGAACAAGCATAAACTGGTGTCATAAAACAATATTCATTCCTGACTGCAGCTTTAAAGATGTTACTGTTTTCTTTGTAGTCAGCTCTAGCTGTGTTTTAGCTTTTTAGCCTCCTAGGAGACTTTTTACTGCAGGATCTTCTCAAAATTAGCTATTTCTTTTCTAAGGTATGTGCAATGTTAGTACATCTGTGTGATTCTTGCAGTGCAGCTCAGCAGGCTTTTTTGCCAAGTAGTGGCTTTCAAGATAACTCCCTATCGATTTCCTCTGGAAGCAATTGATTAGTAGCTTGGCTTTAAACAAAATATTTCTCAAAAATATTTTCTGCTTAAATAGACTTTTCATAGCTTGTTACCACTTGGATTCTCCTCTAAATTACAGGACATATATCTTTGGAAGAAAATCTTTTTCATTTCATACTAGGAAGTTAATATGTGGTGATCTCAGTCAGCAGAGTCAAAGGTGTCTATGAAATGCCAGGTGGATAAGCTGCTTTGAATTAAAGATGAGTCATCACTTGTTTATATTCATTCACTCATGTCTTAAAATTAGAATCCTAAATGATTAAGAGAAAATAAATTAGTTTTTAAAAAATATTCTTTATGATAACTTCTGAAATTTTACTGCAGAACTTAATCCTTCCTTGCAGAAGGAAGCTCAATTTTCACAGCACCCTCAGTATTGCAACATATTATTTTATGTGCTCTTCTCTAGGTACAAGATATGAGTGCCATTTTCAGTATAGATATGAATCTGCTCCGTCAGAGTGTAGTAGGCCAACAAAGTTTGCTAGGTCACGAAATGTTAAAAACTTTGTCCATTGAAACAGCAAAAACCTTTAAAACAGCAACATGAACCATAATATTAGCCATGAAAAGTCTCCTTTATCTTTAAAAATGCTCTGGTTTCTTCTACACGTGATATTAGACTAGTGGATGTAGCAAAAATGTGCAGAATAACTTGATATTAGATTTACAGTGTGCAGTTGGAAATGTTTGGGATACATTACATGAGCTCTGCTTAAACATTAGGTCCCAATCACTGTTTTTCCTATTTTTTTTAATATGTTTATATATATATCAGCCAGATGGAAAAGAAGAAATAGCTGATGCACAAAATTCCTGACATTTTTTCTTGTTACTGTTACATATGTGAGTGGTGTCCTATTCCAGTAACCAATTTATTGAATAGTGTTGTTTGGTTTTGAATCAAGAAAAAGCATTCACATTGCTCATGAAGAATTGTATAGTTCCTGTATTCAAGTTTACAAAATGTACTGAATATGCTGCAGCAGATTTAATATGTCCAGCTGTTTCTGTGGCACAGCATTATGGCAGAGAGGGAAAAGAACCAAATATTGTAGTCCTCTGTGAAAACTGTTGAACATTTGAATGGAAACTATTTTGTTATGATTATAATGTCTGCATTAGTTAAACTAAGAGTTAGATGTCTATTTGATAAAGATGGAGTCCTTCAGCTGGAACTTAAAAATGCTCAGTTTCAACCTGTCATATTTTAGATGGAAAGGGAACACACAGGTTGGGGCATATAGCTACGGAATAGTCACCACGAAAATTGCCTGTTCTGGAAATCTAGCACATGTATGTTACATACCTGTCCACATTTTTTTGCAGTTCAGGATTTGACACACAAGTCAAAAGAACCTGAAAATGGACTTCACACAGTGTTTCAATGCACATAGATTGGAGACACTTCTGTCTAGAAATATGCTTAGCATTAATGAGCGTCTGAACTGTTGACTTACCCAAGCAGAAAGCTTGCTTTATACTCAAATTTAAATCCTGAAACTAGTTTTGTCTAGACTAATACACAAACTATAATGTTATGTCATTTTTCCATGGGCTTTAGTAAAGATTAGTGACAACTGGTCATTTGCTCCGAATATATATGCTTTTAATCAAAACATCTCTGTAGTGATAAGTACAATGAAATTCTTTGTTAACTCTGCCCTTAGTACATTTCTGTAGATACTGCCAGAATATGTCTAGTGAAAATACATACTTAACTGCAGAGAGTTTTGGAAATTTCCATAGGAATTTTTTGAGTTTTAGGCTTGTTTGTATATGACTGAATTTTACATTTTCCTGCCCTATGGCTTTCAAATTATCTGTAAAAACATGCATTAATAAATCTTTGTTTATTCCCCTCTAGATAAGTAAAACCAATTTGAACTTGTTTATTCGAGAAGCCCAGAGTATTTGTAATTAAATTGTAAATCCTGTTTTTCATATATTGCTATATCTACATTAAACTTTTGAATTCAACTTTCAGGCACCATTTATCCTTTACCAAATAATAATAAAGAAAGACTATATATGTTAAAGAGCATTAAAACATTGGTTAAATTGTAGCCAAAGGTAAGTTTCTGTGACTGCGAATGTGTAACAGAGTGAGTTTGGGAATGAGTAGTTTTGAAAATCTATGCTATGTATCTAATTTCCAATGATTTTCAGTAGTAGTCAGCTTCTTGTGCTCTGCACATCATAAAATCATTTACAGAACATACCTGAATCTGTATTGGAGTATCATTTATTCACAAGGATGTTGCAGTGAACTTGAAAAATTAGCAAACCACTCATTGATAGTCTGTGGCATGAATTTAATATTTAGATAGTGTAGGCATCTGAATTTTAAGATTGGGCATTACTAGATAGAATTGATCACTAAAATACAGTAAAATTCAGGGTAACCTGGAGACCGATAACCTGCAATACTTTCTCCTTTTGACTGTTGTTATATCATGCTTTTACTAGCCCTGTAGTTTAAATAGATAAAGCAACATACTTTAGCATCCTTCCAAAACTTGAATTAAAAATTTTTTACTGAAATATGGTTTGATGATAATTAATTTTTTCATTGTGGCATTAATTGCATTAAATCTTCTGCCAGTTCTGGATAAGAAATAGAACTGTTAAAAAAAAAAATAAAAAAAAATATAAAAAAATCCTGAGAATTATTATGGAACCATGTAATGGGAAAACAAGTAGAATGTAAGACCGTGTATTTATATAGGCTGAAGAAAAGTTGCACAATGGTATATCAAAGAACATAGAGAATATATTAGAAATGTCATGATTAGAAGAAAATAGTGGTTAATCATAGTGTTAATATTATTAATCAATGAAAAAATTTTTCTCAAAATTTTTCAAAAATTTTGGAAGTGTATGGCACTTTTTTTGGTCAAAAAGTCAAATACTTTTTTGATTAAAAGTGCTGTAAAAAAAAAAAAAAGAGTAAGTTTCTAAACTAAGAAATATTGTCTATCTCTTACTTATTGATGAAAAGGAAAAATGAAATAATCAGGAATGTCTCTGGAATATGAGCACTCTTGGAAGAGCCAAAATGTCCAGGGATTGCTGCAGCAAATGCAACTTAGTTGTATTGTCAATTATGTGGTGAGAAGAACTTGTTCCTAGGTTTACTCTGGAGTGAGGAAGTGAAAGCAAAGTTTTCTGCAGGCCTTTTCTGACACACTCATCCAATGTTGTGTTGGTGATGGGCCAAGTATTTTCCACAGAATATCTTTAGGGAGGAAGAACTGGAAAGCAACAGTGATGGTCAGATATTTTAGAGAAAGAGGGCTGATTTTATTCTGTTTTTAGCTTGTGAAAAAAATATTTTATCATTGGAAGCTGTTTACCAGCTGGAGAAGGGTAATCCATCATATACAGATAAGATAGTTGTAATAGTGTAGGTAACAAATCTTTCCTCTGTTTTGTATTTCATGAGTAGTATGGCTTTCATAACATACATAACATCATACCATGAAACTAATTTCCAGTAAAACCATTAGTTCCAAGGCTTTCTTTTAGCCTATTCTGTTTTTTTTTTTTTGCCCTGACTCATTAGTATTCAGCTTTTTATAATGAGATTTTCATCAGGAGTACAGGTTTATTCTTTAATACTGCTTCAGGAATGAAATAAACCTGCTTAGACTAGATTTTTGGTGCCAAATGTGGTCAATACTTCCTCTGAGAAAAAGAAGAAGCTAGACCAAATATCTTGTTATTGCTCCCTTGTGTGCATGTTCTTTTCTAATATTATTTGCTCTGTTTCATTTTAGTAGTTACAATTATGTCTTGGTCTACCTGGACAGAACAGTACATTTTGATGAAGTACCAACTGCAGACAAAAAGTCTACCTAAATCTTGCAGAGTTATTAAAACAGAAATTGTAGGTCAAACACCTCAGCATTCCTCAGTCATGATCAGAAGATTATTCTACACTGGAAGCTTTATGAAATGCATTCCATACTTATAAAAATGGTTTCTAACCTAAAAGATAGGAAGTTGGAGAGAAAACTTGCTGTATGAATTAATTCTTTGACGTGTCTCTCTGGGTCCACCAGACCTGTGTTATGATGCAAACAAATAGAAACAACACAATCCCTCAAACTAATCCTATCCCACAATATTTATGAATAATTGAAGTTTGTTCTTTGTAAAGAAGTAATTCAATGCCAAGAATCTTTTTTTTTTTTTTCCCCAGTTTGGCAGGCAGCTGTCTTCAAAATTTTATACCTATAGCATTATTTGTCATTAGAAATATTCTATAAAAATCAGTAAAAACAAAAAGCCCAAACCAAACCAAGCAAACCCCAAAACAACCAACCAACGAAACCTCCCAAAACCCCCCTTAAACAATGAAACAAATCTCAGCTTTTAGTTGCCAGTCTTGCACTGCTCTCAGAGCTCCAGCTGCAACAACTGACAGTTTCCACTGGAATCTCCAGGTTTTTTTAAAAAAATGTAAATTTCTGTCTCTTTTGGTGAAAATATAACCTGATTCAAAGATGGAAAACTGATACCCAAACTGGCTATCTCCCTGCTAATTTTGTATGTTACATTTTGGTAAGGAAGAAGGGATTAAGGGAGTTCTTATTCACAGTCCTGAACACATAGTTGTCAGTGTTTAATAACAGAGCATGCATCCTTCCATATTTTTGTATGCATTCTGCAAAAAGTTTTTGGAATGGAATATTTTTCCAGATGAAATTACTGCTTAGCCAAGACCAAACTTGGAAGTGGGATGGTGTTTACTTCAACTAACTGGCCTTTGCCTGATTTCCTTACTTGAGTTTATCAGCAAAACAATACTAAATAATTTCCTTTTTTATAAATAGATTCTACTCATAATCTAATAGGTTGATGAACACACTTTTCTGTTCATCTTGGACATATATAACATCACAACAGAGACTGTCTCTGTCAAAACCAATATACAAGAACACATTGCTCCATTTGTAGTTCGTACATGTAGAGTAATGCTTATAAGCTATTGAGAATATGAAACAATTTTAAGCTGTGTTTGTGAGGGGTAAGGCCTAATTTCTTATTTAACCCTCAGTCAGTAATAAAGCATATATTAAAGAAGGAAGAAGCAATTTATATCCCATTTAAAGTGAAGCTTTATGTTCATGTTTCAGCAGAAATTTACAAGAATTAATCACACAACCACAGAATGGTTTGGGTTTGGAAGCAATCATCTAGTTCCAGCCCTCCTGACATTGGCAGGCACGCTTTTCACTAGACCAGGTTGCTCAAAGCCCCATCCAGCCTGGCCTTGAACACTTCCAAGGACGGGGCATCCACAGCTTCTCTGGGCAACCTTTTCCTGTGCTTCATCAGCCTCACACTAAAGAGTTTCTTCTAACATCTAATCTAAACCTACTCTCTTGCAGTTTGAAGCCATTCCCTCTTGTCCTGTCACTACATGACTTTGTAAATAGTGCCTCTCCATCTTTCCTGTAGACTACTGAAGTTCTTTCATATCTGGGGCAAAATGTAAAAACAGTCAATATATTTGAGGAGGAAACTAAATATATATCACTGAGCTACTATTCTAACAGACTTGCATAATTTTTCAAATAATAATTTTGAGTCTGGAAATTTTGAACTTGGAAAGTTGTGCCCAAGTTAATGAAAAAAAAAATACTATCCTGTGTTCTGATATTAATTTTTCATGAAATTAATGTCAAGGCTGTTGTGGCCAGTGCGCTATCTGGAATGTATTCCAGGTGCCAGAAAGAAAAAATGCATTGTAGTCTGTCTTTAGGTGCTGACAATGAGATACTATTGTCTGTCCCCTACTGAGTGTGGAAGAGGAGGAGAGAAAGTTTGGCCGGGTTTATTTTTTGTGCTTTACTTTCTCTGCTTTTATAACAGGCTTGTTAATGTCTGTGCTCCCAGCTGTGCTTTCAGCATCTCCACAGGCAGCTGCCTGCTACTACCTATTTCTGTAGTAGGTCTCCTTTGTCTTGCTTGCTGCCTGTTTCTGAACATGCACGCCTCCAGTGCCATGCCATACCTACTGCTAATTGAAACCTCATGATTAAGTGTTTTGTTACATCAACACAGTTAGAAGTCTAACCTCAGCTATTAATGACAGATCACTTGTCAATAGTGTTACTTGAAACAAATGTGGTAAAAACATGAAAGAAATGCTTGATTGAAATGAATTTTGGTAATTTATTCACTCTCTATCAAATAATGTATTTATTTGTTTTTAATATTTTTTATTAGGTAAAGGATTTGATCGTTAAAATCTTGAAATGCATCTAAATACATTCTATATATAGTCAACGTATATTAATAAGCATATGTAAAACTTGGTTTAAAACTAGTAAAGGACAAATATGTGAGATTATTTTTATTGAACATTAATTTACATTATTATAATCTAAGACTGATACCATTACTATACTAATAGATATTTGACATAGAAACCATTTGCTTCCTCAATAATTATATTTAATTCTTTGAAAGTGTTACATTTCATTCTCACCTTTCAGCTTGAAAACAGTTTTCATCACAATGTATAATTGCCATTTTCCTGGTTTTGCTCCACAACTGTTGTGTAAGGCATAAGCAACAAATTTTCCAGTGGTCTGTGCAGAGGGCTGGTCTTGCCACTGCTGAGTGCTCAGGATTAAGACGAACTTTCACATTTCCAGTGGCAGGTTGGTGGGCTTTATGTTGATGTTTATGCCATACCATGTTTTATCTAGCCTGTATGAATGTCCTGAGGCTATATGCTAAAAACCATGATGAAACTCTTGTTATACAAAACTGCTTCATAGAAGTTTGCTTGTTTTGATGAGAAAATTTCTGTGAACAAAAGCATAGATAGTGAGCAATTACATAAATTGGGACTAAACCTGGGAAGCAGAAGAGAGAGATTCAGGTCCTTACTCTGCCTAAATGAAAGCAAAGACATAAACCTGCATCTCTTCTTGAGGGGAGTTCTTGTCTCAGTGAACACTGAGACCATTCAGAGGCAGGCTAATCCAACTCTTTAAGCTTGCTTCACAAAATAGGCTGACTTTTTAACATTCTAGTAGTCCAGTAAATCACTGCTCAAAGCAGAGTGAGCAGAACAGAGTGGAACAGTGTAAGCAAAGGGGCTTGCAGCAAACATAGTTGGTAGCTGTGTACTTCCCTCAGACTGGAAGAGCAGGGTGAGCATGACACTGCACTGATCGCCATAAACCACTTCCAGGTGAGACACCAGGTTGCACACTGCCAGCATGGGCATCTCTACATTCTGATTTCCTGGGCAGGGAATAGACAGGTTCTGTTTCTGGCCTTAGCCTGGCAGAATTGGGTGCTTGAGCTTGAATTTCCCAATGTGTTATTGCAGACTTTTCTGGATAATGGACTGTTTGTGTAGGAATCAAGGGAGAGTTGGAGTTCTTGATTAAGATAAAGAATGTGTGCCTAAATGTGACTTTATTGTTCATGCTGATAAGGTAATGCAGGATGTTTTAAACAAATAAGATTGTATGACTGAGCATTGAAAAATTTCAAAGTTCAAGAATTGTAAAGCTAATAATAATTTAGTTAAATAAAGGAAACACTTTCCCCCCTTCCAGTAATACTGCAAGAATATAGCAGCCAAATTTCCCCTCAGTTCAAGGATGTTCAGGACTAGGATTTGGCTTCTCATGGACTCTGCACAGATAAGAATTTGTTGTCAAATAAATCACTGAAGTGGCTGCTTTGTCAGTTTTGTCTGTGAAGTAGCCAGAGCAGTAAAGCAAAGCACTTTGGGGAGGTACAGAATGTGAATAAAGATTAAAAAATCTTTAGGGAAAGAAAGAATGCTGAAGCAAGAAAAGTCTGGCTATGTATTATATACCACGTTTACTGTACTTCACTAGAATGTGACAAAACCAGATGATATCTCAACTGATTTTTAAAAGTGCAAATTTACAGTAAATGGAATTAAATTAATCTAGAAAGGAACTAAATGTCACTGGTCTATATGGACTAAACCCAAATTTTGTGAAGCACTTCTTTCCCCCCCCGCCCTCTAATGTTTGTATACTCCCATGAAATGATTCCTATGCTTGGAAAGTTATGGTAACTGTTTTCTTTACTGTTTAATGCTATTAACCAGGCATTCCTGGTTTTAATTGTGGTTTTGTTGTCCTTAAGCCAAAATCTCAAGTCCTTGAAAGGATCTTAGGACATACATTTTGATTAGCTAAAACTTTAATTGATGTAACTAAAACAATAACTCAGCCAAAATTCCTGTTGATTTCACTAGCAAGAAGGATCCAGTCTTTCAAATCAAAGTAAAGGATTCAATAAAAAATACCTAAGCAAGCACAGAATGAACTATGTTCACAACAGTCATGAATTATGCATAAAATGAAATTATTTGATTCACTTTGGGTATTTTATTTACAGCACCATTCTCATAAATAAATACTTCTGTTTTAGAAAACAGAGTAGATTTTCACTGGTTTACATGGCATTAGGCTTGCAACTAAAGGCAATGAGAGATTTGCTACTGACTTTGGTAACAAGTAAGTCAAGGTGAAGAGAATTTGGAAATCCTAGTTTCAGGGTGAAAATCAGTTATGCCTAAGTGAATGAATTTTGTCAGATGAAAACAGAATAAGCTACTAAGCTCCATTTTCCTGTTCTGTAATTCTGTCTGATTCTATGAACACTGAGTTTCTAATTAGACTGTCAAAGCACTAAATCTTTTTAAGACAGACTTTAAAAAACCCTTTTCCATTTGATGGAAAACTAGAGATAGATTTAAGGGGGGGGGGGTGTTGAACTACTTGTTACTGTCTTTTTGAGGAGATTTAATTAGTAACAAAGATATTAGTATTTGCCTTTTCAAGCATCACAAACAATGAAAATTTAAATATTTATCAAGTCTCTTTTTCAACAATTTTCTTTTTATCTGGACCTACCTTGTGGCTCTCTGTTGTCTTGAAGCAATGTTTTTCAGGGTAGTGGCTTCTGTCAGTCAGTCCAATGCTTCTGCGTCTGGGTATGCCGATACGTAACAGTGGGCTGCTGACACGGAAATGGTCAGAGCAGAAAGGAGGTCTGTCTGCATTTTTAAAGATTATTAAAAAAAATAAAATAAATTATCATCAAGGGAAAATCAAGATTCTCTTAAAAGCAAGGCTCATTTTTAGCTAGACCTTTTCTGTACTTATCCCAGAGTCATATAAATAGTAAGCATTAGAAAAACGTAGTAAGTAAACATTACGACTGTCAAAATAAGATGCATTTAGATGAAGAATCTTTAGAGGAGTGGATGGTATTACTTATGTATTGAAATTGATGACATAGTCTTGTCATATTACCATGAAGGGTTTATTTACATTTGGCTTATTTCCAGGCAGCATTGCTGTTTTTCTAGTGCAGACAAATCTTATTGAAACTTTGTCATGGTTTTTCCATGTTGTAGAATTGCACAATTGAAAACAATACTAATTATGTTTTAAGTAGCCCATTGTTCATTTTACATTAGAAAAAAAAAAAACCAGCAGCAAAACAAAACTCAGTATACTATAAATCCCATTAGAAGTTCAGGGAAAGAAGCTTTTATTTATTTCTTTATATAAATGTGTGGCAGGAAGAGACTTAAAGTGTGCTCACTACTCTTCAGAGCAGAGTGCAAGGGAAAAATGAGTGAGCCCATGTTATGATCTGGTTATTAAAAGTCCTAGAAATGCCTCTGCCTGAATCAAGGTGCAAACAAGTCCATATGCTGAAGTCAATAGTATGGATTTTATTTAACAGTAAATGTGAGGCAGAGAGAGAAAGATACAAAGAAACAAGAAGAAGGAGGGTCAGGGAAGAAAGAAAGTGACAGAGAGAGATTAAATAGAAAATATATCATTCCGCTGTGGAACCTGGTGCCATCCCATAGATCCTCTTTTTTGAGTCTTGGTGGTTAAGGTTCCGCAAAAGGGACAGAGTCTAATGGATTAATACGCATTCAGGAGATGCCCAACACCTCCCCTGAAGTTGGGGGGAAGCTCTTGTGACAGGCTCTGGAGTTGTTGCCTCACTTGGATCATGTGCAGTCCTCTGGTGGTGGAAGGCCTCAGGAATGAGACTGGGGGACACTTTGGGGATCTTTGATTTTTATGACCCTTCTCAGCTGCCTCTCACTTGAATGTCCTGTCTGTGTCTTCCCAGAGGAGGGTTGAGTCCTGCGTAGCGTGGAGAGATTTTGCCATCACACACCCAAAATTCCCTGAGCATTGGTAGGCCTGATTCTTCACACAAGTGCGGAGTTTGACTTTCTTTATGGATATATTCTTCTTCACTGAGCCTTGTTTACTTCTTCTTAGACTTGAGACAATTGGACAATTGTCTTAAGTTCCCATCACAGTCCAAATTCCAGTCAGGAGGCATACTGGGGAGGGAAGAGGAGGGCTGTACTTCGGTGGTTGAAAATGGACTTCTTTACAGTTTGAAAGAAAGTCTTTCTATGATTTTGACAATGCTTATGACAGTAACAACATTTCAGTATCTTACAACCCACTAGAATGACCCAACTTTTCTTTGGAAGAAGGCAAAAACTTGAGACCCTCTTTCCTAATTCTGCTTTTTCCTAATTCTGAATTGTTCTCATACATTTAGACTTTTTTAAATCAGAGAAATTATTTTTTGCATTTATTGCAAAAATGGCTTTTTAGTATTGGCCTTATTAGAACATAGCTTGGAAAAGCAATTTGTCTCATCATCTGTGTATTCCCAGTGATCTCGATTTGCTGGCTATTTTCTTGCATGAAGAAACTTGTGTGATGTCAGGGTTTTTATCAGAGGATTTCCCTATGAATGATAGAATCAGGTAGAAGTAAAAAGGATATAGGCAATAAAAAGAGAGATAATACAGATTTTACAGGCCATAAGCAATGTGCTTTTCTGCCTTTATCTTGGTGAGTGTGGGAAAGGGAGGAAGTGTTACAAAAAAACCCTTGACCTCCTTATGAGAATCAAGAATAAAACTGAGAGTGAATTTATAAAACTGGATCATCGGTGTAAATTGGTTTTGAGAGCTTTAGTTAAGTAAATTAAGTGGTGAAAATCCAAGGCATTCAGTTTTCTGCATGAGAAAAACTGGTTGAACCACAGGAAAACAATTTAGTCTGGGATAGTTGGACTTTTTCTGCTAGATTATTTTTGCAGTGTAATCTTTATCTCATTTTACAGTCCATAGTCTGGAAAATTCTTAAAGATCAAAGTTGGGGAACTTGCAAGAGCAGGTAGCTTTTGGGCAGAAATTTTGCTAATTTGACAAGAGAAGAAGGAAAAGCTTGGGGCAAAGCAAGAATATTAAGTTATTACAAATCTTCCTCTTTAATTTGCAGCAAATTGAAACAAAATTTTACATTTAGTATTATGCAAACATTATGTTTAACAAATACCAGTGAGATTCTAGATCTTGATAGGTATTTATGTTATGAATGATGACTAGGCCGTAAATCACACACAGAGTAAATTGTGCTCTTAAAGAATGTTATTTGATCCATTTGATCAGTAGAAAATGATTTGTGTAAATATATGAATACATGTGGATTGCCTATGCTATCTACACTTCTAATAAAAATAAAAAAAAAAAAAATCCTGCTAAGATGACAAGTAATTTCCTGCAAAAAGGAGACTTCTTTTTGCTACATTATTTAATGAAGCTTCGAACTGTGGAACACCAGGCAGTAACTAGTGCTGCTTCTGTCATTACCACCATGATGCAATTTTCTCCTTGAAGTAGCGTTTTTGAGACTCCAGCAATTTTTTCCAAGGTTTAAATGGGAGTCAGCTATTTAATCTTGTTTTTAGGAAAAAACTGATCTCATAATAACTTATATAAATCTGAACTTATTTTAAAAAGGAAGTGGAAGAAAATTACATATTAAAAATTGTGTCCCATTGTTAGTGTTAATAGGTTTCTCCTCTGTATAATGAGAGAGGCACGAAAGTATTGGAATAAATACTTCAGTGAGGTCTTTGTAGGAGCTTAAATATATTTTCCAAGACAGAATTGAATTCTTGAAGAAAGGAAAATTTTTTAGAAGTTAATGTGCGGTGTGTTGAATCTGGCCAGCACCCACAGAGCTTCTTGCTCATCTACCCCACCCACACCTACCCCAGCTGGACAGGGGAAAGACTAGGAAGAGCAAAACTCATGAAACTCATGAGCTGAGATAGAGTTTAAGAAGTAAAGGGAAGAGAAGAAAAAAATCCTAACAAGTGATGTAGAGGCAAATATTTACCACTTCCCATGAGCAGAATGATACCCAGCCAGTCTCTGAGAGATGGACACTTTTGAAAGCCAACCTGCCTTTCCCCCTCTGCTTCCACTACACTGTTCTACTGCTGAGTATGACATTATGTCTTATGCAATATCCCTTTCACCAGTCTAGGTCAGCTACCCTGGCTGTGTCCCCTTGTAACCTTTTGGCTGCTTCCAGCCTTCTTGCTACTGGTGCAATGCCCTGAAAACTGCTGCTGGTTCTAGTATAATAAATGTCTTTGTGTTTTATTTCATCTAACACTGTGAGTTTGAAGGCCAGCTGATTCTATGTCTGAAAACTTATAACATACAGACAAGCAAGTCAGAGAATGTGTCAGTTGTTATTTTTCTCTCTGGACTCCTCCGTACCACTACCTGCAGACCCAAATGTTTTTATTTCCCATCCATGTCAAGATAGAGCTCCTCCTTCCTGCTGAAAGGATTTTTTTTTCCCATGATATTCGTCTAATTTTTCTTATGTGAAGTGGCAAAGTAAGTGTCACTGCATAGTTTTCAAATAAGTTTGTTTAATTTTGCATCCTCTCTTCTTCTCCAGTAATGTGCTCTTTGATATCACAGTAAAACATTATCTGGCTAAGGCTTTGAGTCAGGGGAGACGGACTCTCAGAAACCTTTGACTCTTTCACATTTGGAGCCGCTGCATGTGCAAATGTACCGGGAATTAATGTATTCCTTTTCTGGAGTCCCGGCTGGTTTCTTAAAGACTTACCAAGTACTGCCACAGTCAAAACGCCTTCAGGCTTGCAAATGAAGAGAGGTTGCATAACCAATTGAAGAGCAGGCTGATGGCAGATAGGAGATACCCATCTGTGGAGAGTCTTTGAAACTCAATCAGTTTCATCCTGAGAAGTTTGGCTTCATCAGAAGATTCAGGGTTATCCTGTGGACTGGAAGGTAAGGTCTGTGCACTGGAAGTTGCATTATATCTTACCATTCTGCTTAACAGGTTCCCGACTTGTGCTTTACCTGATTAAGAATTCAATTGAATGAAAACTATTAAAATACATTTAATTACTAATTAAAAGGTAAACACTGCGTCACTTTAAAAAGAAATAAAAATCTGGAAACTTGACAGCATCTGAAAAAAAACATGGAAAGCTTTGGAAATTACTCTGTTCATCTTTATTGGATATACAAAGCACGTTATGCTAGGATGATGTAAATTGATAGAGCCTCACTAAGTGTAGTTATACCTCTCTTGCACTAGCTATAAATTTGTTTTGGAGTTATCTTTCATGCAGTTTAGAGAGTCTATTCCCCTTCCTAACACTCAGCTTCAACAATCCCACTATCTGTCTCTAACTTGCAGAGGTCAAAAATTGGCCCACTGGAAAAGATCTGCCTTTTTCACCATGACTCTAGGCAAGGCTACCACATAGGAAATACTGAATGTCTGTCCCTGAAGTGAAGGACGGGGTCAGATTTTGGGATGTTACTTCCATAGGAGGGCTAGGACTAGACTTCCCTGCTGCTGTTTCCCTCCCAGAGGAAGGATGTGGAGGGGAAAGTTTCTGCCTCTGTGAGGAGCAGTGTTGCCCAGCTTCTCCATGCTGGACAATTGAGCAGTGTCAGCAAAAAGTAGCTGTCCACATTTCCAGACAGTTCTGTCATTGGAGGCATCTATTTTCCCCTGCCTACTTCTTGAAACAGGACAGCTGTCACATGTAGTGCTAATAAACAGAGACTAGTTTTCAGAAGGCACATAATATATAATACTTATCTGCTTCCTCCTCAGTTAGTTGGTTGTAGCACTTGATATTTAAAAAGTAAATCACATTTAGTCAGAATATCTAGAATATTAATATATTTGAGGAAGAAAAATATTTTCCAATTCTATCTATGTGAAAGAGCAACTTCTGTTTTACTAGTTTGAAAATTCAGGGGCATACTGTGAGTTTTTCTCCTGGTTTTGAGCATTCACATTAGTGACAGTTATGATTCTGTCCCCCCAGATGAACTTAAAGGTTGTGTGTTTTCCATTCTTTTATTTATAAAAGCCGAACATCTGTATCAGTTCATCTCTACTCAGGAAAACACTTAGGTACCTGCTAGGAATTGCTCTCCAGAAGGGCACTGTCATCTACAGAAAAAAAAAAAAAAGGCAAAAGGTTTGAAAACACCTTTGTGAAATAGTGCAGAACAGACATAACTTCAGGAGTTATGTTTGTTTGTTTGTTTGAAGTTAGAATCTTAAATTCAGAGAGTTCACCCCCCCCCAAGTGATTAATATTCTTAGTTTAATCTTTTTGTGATGTCTAATGACAGAGAGTGCTCTGATAATTAAGGTATCCTTGGGAAACTTACCTTTTTTGACTACCAGCACTATTTTGATTGTTTCGTAACCACCTGATAGTTTATTGCAAGCAGGAGAAAATGATGCTAGTGATTCTTTCATATTTAAAAGTAAAGTGACTGCATTTTTTTTTCCTTTCTAATGGTGTAAAAGGTACAAAAGTAATTGTCCTTTGTTATATAGTATTCTCTTGTTTGTTCCTAATGCTGATTGTATTTCATTAATTCACATATACCAGACATACATTGTGGATGTATAATACACTTCACATCTTTGTAAACCAAGACCTACACAATATATTAAAATGTTTTCAAGTTGGAAACTTAGTTTTATTATTGATAAAAAGCAAAATTTTTTTAGAAGATATTAATTCTGAAACACATGCTTGCTCTTACAGATACATTAGTGCCAACTGATTCTTATATATTATGGCTTATAACTGGTGCTGCCAAAGATGATCATGTAAGTTAAGATACATCAGTTATTAATGGCATTTGTTCTTTAGAGAACTAATTTTTTCCCCTATACATATTGAGATAGGTTTTGCCTTCAAGTCCATATTTCCCCAGTGCTTTTTGTGTATATTGGACTTTCTTCAGAAAATCTGCAGCAATTTAAGCAACTCCACAGAAATAATTTTGCAGTGTTTAATTCTGAATTTGTTTGCATGTGTATGAGATGCTAGGAATATAAACATTTACAATGGTGGTGAGATTGGGCCAATGTGAATTTTAAGGCCAAATGTTCTCTCAATGTATTAATCTAGATATTTTAGCGTATGAAAACTGCTTGGAAGTGCCAGCTCTACCAGTGTTGAAATGCAGGTAGTTGGTTAATACTGGGTATTCCTGAGTGACCAGTTTTACATCCATTGTTCACAATGTACATTACTTAGTTGTCTTGGTTAGGTGAAACATCTGCTTTTACCTCTCTGAGTAAAGTGGTGTGTACGTTTGTGTATGAGGAGAGGAAGAATGCATGGTTTCTGAATCCATATGTTATGTAACATTTAGGGAGGTTATGAGGAAGCTTATATGAGACTGTCTTATTCCTCTTTGTATTCAGCAAGTTCATTTTAGAACATTATCTTTTGGAAAAGCTGTGTGCCCAGTGTGGGCTTATTCAAGTGACATAGATTGGGTAAATGTCTAAGCACCAAAAAGAGAGAAATTGTTTAGTACCAGATTATTTAGGACTTCCTGTGAGTTATAACTGGAATAAATTGCTTCACAAAAAGAACTTCAAACTGTTGTGGGTGGGAGAAGACCATGTCAGACTTCTATTCCATCCCTTCAGACCACAAAATGTGTTGAAGCTGAACCAACCACCCAGGTATTTCAGACTGTACTTCCTCATTCATCAGCTGAAAAACAGGGAACGACTAGACACCTCACTTTTGACAAATGAATGTATAGGAGTCCCTGGACGATTTGTGACCTTAGAGCAAAATGTGATGTTCACCTGTCATGATTCTGCTCTTCAGGTGATAGTGTGAAATTCACACTATTAGTGTGTAATTAGCCAGCTAAGCATGCACATCACTGCACACCATGAAGAATCTCAGGCCTTGCTGGAAAAGTTGTGAAGTTTGGAGGCCAGTACCTGTGGTGAAAACTTTCAGCTCGTGAAGTTGAAAGCAAGGAGGACAGCGAGCTTGAAGATGTTAGCATAGATGTTGAATAGATGTCCTCAGTGGGCAGTGGATTAGAGAGTGGATTTGACAGCCAGCTGGAGAGTGATCAGTATCATCTTTGAGACAAATGTACAGGGTTGGAATATGTGCTGATGATTATGCCTGTTCCTGGGATGCATTTTTCCACACTAGTTTGAGTGAAATAGGCGGAATCTAGGTGTGAGGCACTAGATTATTATATTAATTATTGGCTATGACCAAATTGAGTGTGTGTGGGGAAGGGACAGGTTGAATTTCATGAAGGTAAGGTGATCCTTGCCTCAATCCAGTCCCTTGATTCCTCCTAGGGGAGCCCTGGAGCAGCTGTCAGTCACTGGCACATAGAAACACTGCCTCACATCACATCTCCTGGAGCCCCTTCTCTTTTGCACTCTCTCTTAAGGTATTAAAAAAACTGAAAGGCCTTTTAAAAAATTTGGTGGGTGAATTTTTGGAGCCTTGTATATTTTTAAAGTAAAACACCTTCAATGAGCTCATAACTCAGAGTCTGGGAGAGTGGAGGATGTCCTCTTGTGAGCTAAAACAGGATTTAAAACATTATGTGCCAGTGTTGCAGATTTCACAGAAATGCAGGAAGATAATTCTCACTTTTCTCGTCTTCTGTAAGGTGTATGAAATGACAGACATCCCCTTCGCTAGAGTGCACCCAGTGCCTTCCTATGCCAGGAGGTTAGAGAGACTTTCATTGCACTTGGCCTCCACAGAGAAAAATAAATGGACTTGAGGTCTTCTCTAATGAAGGGCTTCTGATCACTTACTATCAGACCAGTAGCAGGTACGAAGCTCATGAATACAAATTTAGCACAGACATTACAATGGTGAGATGGAACCCCCTCTAAGAGGATGTGTTTGGAGAGTCTTAGCAGGGCACAGATGTTATTCAAGGAGTGCAGTTCATAATGTGCTGCTGCTGGGGGTGGCACATTAAAGGGACTGTCCTCTACAGTGTGTTGTAATGGCTTGAGCCTGGGGGCAAAGGCAGCTCACAGAGGGGATATTACTGATGCAAAGCACTTGTCTTGATAAATTTAAGCTTGAATTTAGCCATGTCAAAGGCAATACAGACAGTACCACTGAAGCTGATTAGAAAACTTCCACTCAGTACTATGCAGGCCACCCTTTGAGTTTGATTGCAATGGTGTGATTTTTTCCTAATACAAACCCCCTATTTCTTCTTACCCATTTATATGTCAAACTTATGTTCACATATTTTTTGCAGGTGAAAGTTTCTATGCATGGATTTTATATGGAATGAGCGCAATGACTCTAGGAGATTGCATATTTCATAATAATCACTTCAGTGTGGATATAAAGGCTCCTGGCAGTATGTGGTGTACAAAAATGCCTTCAGGACATAACAGACTTGTGGTACCACAACCATAACTCACTTCTTTTTTGTCTTTTTTTTTTTTTTTTTTCCTAATTCTAAGGAGCTCCTTTTTAAAATTTTCTTTTATTTTAAAGAGAATTAAATTTGTAACCCTTTTTCTCTGATTCAGTTTGACAACTCTTATTACTTTTGCTCTTTTTAATGTGAAAATGAAGGACAGAATTTACACAGCTGAAGAGTGCAGAGCATTTATTTATTGGTAAGCACACCATGGATAGCAAGGACTACTGAGCTGATAGGTAAGGATTAATATTACCACACTGAGCACTGTATACTCACCAATCTGATGAGATATCTGATATCTGACTTGCTGCTCAGGTGAGAAGAGCTCAACAATCTTTGCTCCTTAGATTGAGCTGATCCTTGATCTTGTTGAGATCTGCTTGAGCAGATCTTCTGCTTCTCCTTTTTTTTAGATTTTTAAAACCTTTAATGTCAGTATTTTTCCCTGAGTCCTTACGCTGCTAACTATCCCCATATCCACACTTACATTATTTTTTTTCTGTGTTTTTAGACTTCTTAACTCACACAGCTTTTGTTTCACTTCCTTTCAGTCATCTCAGCAGTTTTCTCAGCAGACTGGCCAAAGGTCGCACAGCTTTACTGCCCCAAACTGCTCTTCAGTTCATAGACTTTGTCTGAGGGCTGCATGTGAATGGTGTCCCCATATACTTTCCTTTTCTGACTTGTTTTTATTTTAGTGTTTTTGAGAAATTATTAATATTTGCACTCATGCATTTAGGTACATCTCACTAAGCACAGATAGTATATTGAAAGAGCCAAGAATAAATTTAATGTCTTTACAGAATGTAGAATGATAAAGTAAAATGTCATGATAAAAGACTAAGAATAATACTTAGGGTTTTCATTGTGTTTTGCTGTTCAAGGATGTATACAAATGTTAAATAACTAAAATAATACTAAAAAAAGTATATTTAGAATAAAATATAAAATATATCCTACCATTCAGAAACCAAAGAGAATTGGTTCTACTGAATATGAATGATATGATAAAAATGGCTTGAGAGAGATCTCCACTGTAAATCATATACTATTACTTTCATTATTTGCCCTTTTTTTGCCATTATTTGCCTGGTACACAGAAGATCCTATGATGGACTACAATTCCACCCTTTTGCACACTGGATGGCCAAAACCAAATAATGATCTTTAGTCAAAACAATCTACAATCTAAGCATAAAATGAGGGATGATAGGCAACAAAAACTGAGGATTTGGTGGGATGTGTTAGGTTGTAGTGTAAGTGGTGTCCTGCTAGATGACCTGCCCAACTTCAGCCTGGCTTTTTTTAGACACTAAACAAAAGAGGTTATAAAGAAGGTGTATATATCTATCTATCTATCTATCTATATATTTTATATATAGATATATATATATGAATTGAAGAACTGAGTGTTGCAGCTGTCTTTTTTTATAGGATTTATGAATCTTAAGAAATCTCACAGGAAGCCTGTATTCAGTTTAATGATAAAACCCAAATGGCTGAGACTGCTGCCTTTACTGCAGGACTGGCATTCTTTGCATGCTGGAAGAAATGCCAAGTTAATTATAATCAAAATAAATTCAATTTTCCTGATATTTAGTTACATTTTTAGAATTTAAAGCTGTGACTCTGCTGGCATTTAAACAGATGTGTACCTTGGCTCGTGTGAGCTGTTATCATCTGACATGATGAAGTGAGTCACAAACACCTTGGCACAAGCTTTCGTCCCTGAAAATACACAGGTCTCTAGTAGACTCAGAATCTACTGCTATTAGGTCTTCAGAAGCATTTTGAAATAGTCTTCAAAGGTGTCTTGTCTGGTTTACACTGTGCTCTTTCTTTTTAAGACTGAAACTTTAGAAGAAATTCAGATGTCTCAGAATTCCTCTGGAAGCCTCCTTGGTTGTTTTCTGACAGCCTTTTTGTGTTTTACATATTAAAGTATAGAGAAAGCTGGTGGGGTGTCTTCTACTCTCTCCAGCGCCTCACCTGTTAAAATGAGCATTTACACAGTGGTGTATTAAAGGTTAATTATCTAAGATTTACAGAAGATTAAGGGTTGAACTTTATTTGGTTTTGGTGAATGCAAGACTCTCAGCAGAAAAGGAGAAAATTCTTGTTGTTACTGAGAGCTTTTATAGTTTCACATCTGTCTTTGATCTTTCAGCTTTCTTTATACTCCTATGTACAGATGGCAATCTATGTACTGCACAGCACATATATGCTTCTTCTCAGAGTAGAGTGGAACCATAGACAATATCCTTGTGTTCTGTCCTGAAAAAATATGGGATTAATGATCTCTAGTAGCAAAGCTAAGATGTGTTATGTGCCAGAATGTAGAAGGTTTTTCACTGAGAAGCCTTGATTATGGAGATGAATGGATAATTGTTGAGAAAGAGGAAAAAACCCAAAAACATTAGAAAAAGTAATAATTAAGGTGTCTTTTATTCCATCTTGGGATACAGACTGTGTAATCTCTCAGGATTTCTTTCATCTCTCCTTTTATTAGTCTGTTTCTCTAGAAGAAGAAATGTAGGATGCCAGGATTAGTACCTGTCTGCATGCAATGCTGTTTCTAAATAACATGTAACATCAAAATAAGATCTTGTCCATAGCCAATGTCTTACTCTGTGCAGCTCTTTATCTGACTTCAAATTAAGACTGAGGCTAAAAAGGGGACTGGTGACCAACTGGCTCTGTAGTAAAGGAAACCCAGTCAAAAGGTAACAGAGAAATATAAAAAGGCATCTAGGGACACTGCAGACGTGGAGCATATTTATAAATAATGTAATGCATTATCAAAGCTAGGCTACCATGTAGTTCTACTTGCTTTAGTGATGGTTTTCATGTCCCTGAGGGCACCAACAGCCTTGGCCGTCCCTGCCCATGCCCATCTTCTCCCAACTTCCAATTTCAGCTCCTCAGGGCCATCTGTTCCTGTCCAAGCAATGCCATTGCAGTGCCAGTCTCCAGCTCCCCACAGCCTCACAAGCTGATGGTTTGTCCTGGCCTCAGCTCATCTTTGTCTCCAGGGATGAGTCTGATACGCAGGAAAGGGGCAGCCCCACAGCTGTCCTGCTCTTGGCTGGGGTGGTTGGATGGGGTCTGGCTGTGGCTACCAGGTTCTGGCTTGATGCCCCCAGGGAGCCCTTGCAGCCCCATGGGAGGGGCATAGATCCAAGTCTGGAGCTTGTTGCTGCAGGCTTGATATGGAGCCAGGCTACCCTGCACACATCTGAGAATTTGCACGTCCCTTCCTTGAACACTTTCAGCACCTACAGCCTCAAACAAAAGCCAAAATGAGTTTTGTAAGAAAGTTTTGTCAGTTTTGTAAGAAAGTTTTGTGAAAATTATGTATGTCCTGCATGACTATATTTAATAACAGAAAAAACAAGGCTGGAAGGGACCTCAAGAAGTTGTGGAGTCAGTATTGCTTCAGTAAAAGTCCTGTGTTCAGCACATATTTTCCAGTCTGTGAATACTACAGCTGTATGTGTGTTACTTGTCAGTGCATAACCCAGCTTCTTAATCAGAGGTTTGAAATGTGTGGCTGAGTTGCATTCACTGCTTTAAGAGCAGTGTGGAATAAAGAAGTAGAGAGAACCTCGAGAGGAAAAATTCCTTGTGTTTGTAGAAGGAGCTGACTCATGTTTAAGTTAGAAATACAGTTTTCAACACACTTTGGAAGCTGATGTTACATGAATGTTACAGTTCTTTACTTTTTTTTACCTTTCAACAACTTTTTTTAAATAAATGTTTCATTTTCACAAGCCATTTGTACCATTATGTAAATTCAACAGCCAAGTCTGTGCACTGTCATTTCCTTTGTTGATTTCTAAACATGTCCAGGATGGCTCAGAAAATTTGGTGTATTTAATCAAGTTTGTGCTAAGGCACTTATGGATCAGATTGAGGTACAAGCTACAGTTGTCAGAACGGTCTGTTATTTTGGGACAGGCAAAGGGCATTTAGAAATAGGTTAGAGCAGAGATACCAGAAACGAAGGTAGTTCTGCCCACAAACAATAAAAGCCAGGCTACAGTGATGTGTGATGCTTCAGTCTTGCGCAATTAACCTTACTGTAGCTTTTGCTTTCAAAAGCAGTTTCTCCTGTCACTTGATCACCCTGAAAACGTCTGACATTTCCACTGTATTTCTTTTCCTTTCACTCACTTCCCAAGACACTGCTTCACTCTGTCCTAACATTATTTCTTTACCACAGTATCTGCAGAACAGGTTAAACCCATGAAGAGAAGAAAAATTTTGCAAAAACTTGAAGACACTTGAAGACTCTGAAATGTGTTTGGTTTTTTCCCCTCCATGACCTGCCCACCCCCTAAAACGAACAAGCCCTAATATTTTTAATTCTTTTGCTCAGAAAAATCTAGATTTTTGTAAGTTAGAATAATCAAAATGTATCTTCTTTAAAAGGATCAAGCTGTTGCGTATTAAAATTTTAAAATTTTTATTACACTATTGTACAGACTGGTGATATGGAACAAACAATGAAATGAAAATTAAGATGAAACTTTTTTTTCCTGCTTGCATCTTGTGAGTGCTCTATTTTCTATTTTAAATTAGAACATGATTCATTTTTTTTAAATGCTTTGATTTCAGCTAAGTAGCCTATTTTTCAGAATTTCTCCATCAGTTCTACTTCCATTAACTACTGTTGAATAGGCACAAAGAGAACAAATTCCTTAGCAGGAGAGGAAATAATGTTGTTAAGCAAAGACCTCTGCTGAATATTCACTACTGATTGTACAAAATTAATTTCAGTGTGGTTTTTTGTATTCAAAAAAACTGTGATGCAGTATAGTTCCTGCAAGAATAATTGCACAATAACTCTTAAAAGGAATTTCAAACAAAATAGAAAACTTTGAGAAGATAACAGGCATGTAAGCTAAGCACAGCCAAACCAATAAACCACAACATGAATTTTTATTATCAGTTCTGCTATCTAGATAGTAAAAATTTCATATTTTTTCCAGAAAAGACAACATACCTCTTGACAGTATTGCAGTGTGTATAGGATTTTGAAGAAAATGGATTTTGTAGTCTGTCTGGTGAGCGAGTTTTTGTGTGGAAAAGCCTTCAGATTTTAGTGCTGGTTTAGTTAAGTTATTTGCTGGTGGGCATAACATAGTAGATGAGATATTTGACATCATGTCACTTATAGTTTTGATATCAAATGTTCTGTTGTAGTTTGGGTGGTTTTTAATTTTGCCTCCTGTCACTATTAGTGCTTTGGGACAGGGTGAGAGATTTTTTTTTTGAGTTTCACATGAGTTAAGATGATAAATTACCTTTAGCACTGGCTGAAAGACTAAATACTTTAATCCCTTCCTAAAATCCCTTTTATACCTTTTGTTTTCAGAAGTGTACACACTAAAAAACTCAGTCAAATCATGCAGTTGAATTAAAAAGTAAAATACTGTTGACAACGCCCAGCTCTACAGCTGAAAATAATAGAGATTGGAAACATGATATAACACACAATTTATTATAGCAGCTGTTAAAAATTAGAAAGGTGAATTGGATTAAGTTGTAAATAGACATGAACTGGATGTGGTTTTAATCTGGTACTCAAAAGTGTGTTGCAAGTTAAGAGAAACATTTATTTTTAATATACACAATTAGGAAGGCCCTGGGTAAAATTATAAATACTGTAGAAAGTCTTGCAATTGTAATGGGCTTAGTGTGTGAATGCACCCGGGTTGAAGTCCCTAAATAGCTTTGAATAGCAGAATAATTTGAAGTGAATGTTGCTGCCTGCATTCAGTATCATTGAAACTCATACAAAGAAGACCTCCCCCTTTTATTTATTAAAATAAATCACAGTCCCAGAGTATACATTTACTCATAAGCCTTATCGCCCTCAAAAGATTTTTCAGCAAATGATTAAGAGCTTGGAAATGCACTTTTCTGTAAGAAAAATAATAAATTTGCTATTTTTATCCTGTTAGAAATGAAAGTAATAAGATTTTGTGTGGAACCAGGTAAAAAAAAAATAATAGCTCTATGACCTACTAACAAATTGGAATTTTTTGTCATTCTGAGATTAGCTTGTGCTAAAAGAGTTCCCACGATACTTCATGGTACCATGGAGAATGCCCCATTGTTTCCTAATGGTAATATTTCTTGGAGAATTGCTTTCACATTTCACTATAGTCTGCCTTTTGGTACCTGTGGGATACATCAGAAGAACCAGCACGTTGCAGGTTTGTCCTGTAGAAGAGACTCCTGTGTTCCAACAGATACTACACAATTTTGTGGAATGTAGGAGTGTGTCATATAAATGTTGAAGCAAGGCAAAGTGAAAAATTTCTATTACTCTTATTCCATACCTTCCTGACTTTCAGAAGAAGGTAAAAATTTAGTAATAGATTACCCCATAACAGTTAGTCTGAGTCTGACCCATTCTAGTGCTTATGTAAAGTATTTCTCCGTAGTTGCATAGTGACTAACGGTGAGAACAGTAAGAACCTTGCTGATGATTGCAGCCTCTGTATCTCACAAAACGAAGATGATGATGGTGATAAGCTATAGTCGTATGGCATGTAACTGGGAGGGAGAGAAAAGAGAGAGAGGGTGCTTGATCTGCATATAACAAGGTAAATGTGGAAGTGTGCAGACTACCAAAACAGAGTTAATGGCTCAGAATAAAAATTGGATTTCTATAGTAATGAAATGAAAAAATGCAGAATACTGCAAGTAACATTAAGAAGATTGAAATGTACTGTCTCTATTTCATAATTTTTAAAATGATCAGAAATATTTAAAATTGAAAAGGAGTTTCTTAGCATTCTCAGCTCCTTGGAGTATTTTGAATCATTCAGAGGAGCACAGAAGTGCTGAACTAAGAAGCAGATATCCAAAGGCACTCTGGAGTTTCACTCACTTTTATTCTTAATGTTCTTTGATCACTTTAAAGTCAGCACAGATTTTGGAAATTGCTGGAGAATTTTTTTTTTTTTCACTAATATTCCATAAAAGAGAGCATAGATATTTTTCTTTGTTGTTATTTTGACACATTTTTGACATCAGCCTACTGATACATCATGGAACTGCTCTGCTGTGATGTCCAAAGATCCTAATGATCCCATTCATATTTATTACAGGAGTTTGTGGGCTGCAAAACAAATCATAAAGCATTTCAATGTAAGTGGATCAAAAATTGATGCAAAATTTTGTATAAAGTGCTTTGAGAATCAGAGTAATTTGCCAGTAGAAATGATCTCTTGGTAGCTTTAAAGAGGATTTTAGTGTTAATAGTAGTTACAAATAGTGAAACTTTTAGTTATTAATAAGAGAGAAATCATTAAAAAGTCAGTATTAGCAGAACCAGCACGTTCAATAGAACAAGTTTTCCTAGAATGATTAAGAGAATGAACTTATATGGGATAGTTGGCAAAAATTTTGGTGTGTTCTGCATAAAAGAATGGCTTCTCCATGTAGACAATATTGTTATACTGTCTGTTTCCAACATATAAATCATGCCTGGGCAACATAAGACTTCAGATAATCAAAGTTCTTCCTACTTGTCTTTTGGGTTTTGAAGTTCTTGCCTAAATTTGGTTGATCTTTTTTTTTTTTTGTAGAAAAAGTTGTATGTATTTTTATTTCAAGGATTTTAGTAGGCCATGCCAAGTCTTGTGCTGCAAAAACCAGAATGTTTCTTGCAAATCAGAAACCATAAAGCAAAAGCAACATATGCAAGCAAAGCCAAACAAGGAATTCATTCACCACCTCCCAGGATCAGGCAGGTTTCCCAGGAAAGCCAGGCTCCATCTTATGTAATGGTGACTTGTGAGGACAAATGCCATCACTCTGTACATTGCCGCCTCCTCTTCCCCCAGTTTTATATGCTGAGCCTGCTGCATATGGTATGGAATATCTATTTGGTCAGTGGGGACCAGCTGTCCTGGCTGTGTCCCCTCCCAGCTTCTTGTGTATGTCCAACCTCCTCACTGGAAGGGCTGTAGAAGCAGAAAAGGCCTTGACTCTGTGTAAGCACTGCTGAGTATTAACGAAAAGATCACAGTGTTATCAACACTGTTTTCCAGCACAAATCCAAACCACAGCCTGATCTTCTGTATGGATAACTGCTTATGTCGGCAAATGGTTGGTTGATGATAACCTGATTTCAGAATGATGGGAGTGGGGTGGAGGCCAAAAGAAGACTATTATTAACAAGTAATTAATGTGGTAGGACTGGAGTCATTTAACAAACAGGATCCAAGATAACCAGCTGTACAGAAAGGTTCTGCTTTTGTCAATAGGATCCCCAGTACTTGCCTGCCCTCAGGGCACTTTAAAATGAAATTGAATATGTTCTCCTCAGAGATGCCTTAGAAGGAGAAAAACTGTGGCTGGAAGAAAATAATTGGAGATTAAGATGTTAATAAATTTCACATTTGGCATTATTAATGCGTTTATTGAAAGATAGTTATTGTTTTAATTATACTAAGAAAACAAATTATGTTAAATTCCATCTAACTCAGTTTTGAACCTTGGAAATGGAAATAGGTTTTTCACCTTCAGAAAAGAAGAAAATCCTATTTCAAAGATAGGAAATCAGTTGGATTGTGTCTAGAAATTTGTTATGGATGCTTTCAAAATGTTTTTGGCATTGAAGTTGCTGTGTGTTATTATTCTTCAATGTAATTATAATTGGATTGATTGCATAATCTTAGTAAAAACGTTTGCAGAGTAGATACAGTCTAACTGAAGTCCAGACAGACTTAAATTTTCTGATAACACTATTAAAACCTAGAGTAAATTGTAAAGGAAGTACATTTGCATTTCTGCTGCACAGTTATAATCACAATTTGATGTGTCCACAGAATGAGAATATTCAAGTTGCATAACTTAAGGACTTATAAGACTGAATATTGTGTTGTGTATAGACAACAGATATTGCAGTTATGAACAGGCTATTTTATTTAATTTTTCTTCCCAAAGTTTGTAACACAGCTTCCTAATAATGATTTCTCTTTGTACAAAAGAACTATCCTGCAGCCATTCAACTTGCATATATTTTGGGTAGTTGGGCTCATATTTGGCAGCTGAGGAAGCAAAATTTCACTCCTGAAATAAAGGCTAGTCCAGGATAATATTCTCCAGGTATTCAGCTTCTGTTGCTGGCAGGCAATAATATATTTCCACTATCATTGGCTACTTTATTTTCACTATATTGGCCTCTATAACAGTGTTAACTATGCTTCTATTCAATAAATACTCTTTGAGCATTTTGTTAATACCATACTTGTTTTGATGGTCATTGTTTCTCTTAGTTTCACATTATGTTGTCTTGCCCAGGATAATCTTTGATAATATGTCTATATGTGCCAAATCAACCATATTTGCTTCCTCTTGGATTTCCCTTTTCTAGCCAATTATTTGCTTCACCATTCCCATTGATATGATTCCATGCTTTCTGCCAGTATGTTGTGCAGAATCATAGTTTAGGTTGGAAGGAGCTTCTGGAGGTCATTTTGTCCAACAACAGTCTCATCAGATCATGCTTCTCAGGGCCCTGTTGTCTAGTTTTGGGTATCTCCAAAGATGACAATTCCATAACCTCTCTAGGAAACATAACATGTTTCAACGAGTGACCATTTCCCCTTGTCCTACCACCATTCTTATCAAGAAGGATCTGTCTCCAACTCCTCTGTATTCTTGCAAGTGTTGACTAGAGGGGAAGAGCAACCTACCTTGACTGGTGCGCTGCACTTGCTAGGCAGACTACTAATGCTCCTAGTACTTCTACGTCTTTTTGAGAACTTCTGCTATTACAAGAGGCATGTAAAGGTAGAATTAAAGCTTTGGTCAGCTTTTGTCTTTGGCCTGCTCTGCTTTGCCTCATTTGTGGCTTCTTATAGAGAAACCAGCAGCTGCTGCTGTTAGTATCACACTGACACCTGCAGTTACTGACTTTAACAGAAGCTGGTGCTCAAGCATTACCCAGCCTCAGTTTTGTCCCCTCAAATAAAGAACTATTTAAAGGAAATGCCTTCTGTGGCTTATATGGAAACCTGAGTAATATTGTGCTGTTGGAGTTCTCAGAACACCTCAATAAAAAGAAAAAAAAAAACCAACAAAAAACTATGGTAATCCACAAAGTTCATTTCAGACTCTAATCTTTTTTTTTTTTTTTTTTTTTTGAGAAAAAAATACTTCCAAAATCATCTTAACTGTAGCTCTGGCTGCATGAGATAAGGAGTAGTGCTGAGACAATCCTGTTTCTTCATTTCAAACTACACATTTATACCTGTGAGCAAGGGCTTTGCCTGGCAAGATGAAACTTAATATATCTTGCTTATATTGCATATTTCCTTGAACAGTTTAACAGAATTGGCACGGAAGGAATTGGCTTAAGGGCAGTATATAGATGTTTACTACTCTATGCAATAGTCTGTAAAATGAAATTATGTCTTTAAGGAAACAAGTTCCAAATGTTGAAAATTACTAGGAAAAGTCGTTCTTATATAATTTGCTTTCAGTGTTTTGATGTCTACATTCACTGCACTTTTGGGTAATGTAATTTAGTGGAACTGTTAATACTCCATTTTTTCAAAGAGTTTAATGGAAGTGAAACTTGCCATTTCAAAAGTGTTGGAGACAGACCTTTGACCTCAAAATATTCCAATACTGAAAATGGCAATGGAAACATCAACAACTGTGGGCTTCTTCCCCTTTTGTCATGCAAGAACTACTTCTTTTGGATTTTGTTATCACATTCTTGAGCTTTCTAGTGCGTAGGGTTGAGGACAGCCCAGGTGATACAGAGATTTTCTTTAGTCAGGCCTGTGATAAACTGAACGTGTAGTTACTTTGCCCATTGTTTTCAAAAGTGAGCATCATCCACCTAGGTGGCAGAGTTTTTCAGAACTGTCCCTACTTTAAAGGGAAGGGGAATTATTTGTTTCAATAGTCTAGCTACACATCAAGCTGCACATGTACTCTGTCATTGTTCTTGGCACTATTTTCATAGATGATCAGCAGATTGTATAGCCAGCAGTTAGCACTGGAACGGTTGAGGCAAAATATTTTATCTATAACCTGCATGCATAACCTCACCAGCATATATTCTTAGGTTCTTTTATTTTGTTTAGCAATTTAAAGCATATGTAATTTGCAGAAGTTCATTTTGTAGCCTGTTTAAGTATTTTGTGTCTATAAGATGCAATGCATATTCCTGACTAAGCTTTCACCTTTCTTGCTTGTCCTGCCCCAGAGAGTTTGTGTCCTCCATAAGCATTTAGAAACTATATTTGACTATATGATTTTTTTCAGGTAAAGTGTACTGAACGGTGACTTCGATTTTTCTTTCACATACTTCCTCTGTTGCTCTGTTTTGTGCTGAATTATGATTCTGGTGTTGTTTCTCGTATCTGTAACCTGCTATAGCAGAGAAATAATACTACGGTAAAAGCATCCAGTTGACTTTCAAGGATACACAGTTCCAAATTTGCTAAGTGTCGCACAAAGGCATTTTGACTAAATGGGTAGTGAGGAAATTTAGTGTGAGAGTTTGACCTGTTTTACTCAGTCTCTATATTCCTTAGCTTCTGGAAAAAGAAGTGGCTGATTCCTCCCAAGTGCAGGGCTTTATAAAGGTCACAACAAAACACTACCAGCTTCTAAGTCAGGATGTGGCACAGAGTATTGAAAGCCACATATTATAGGGGACTATATCTGCAATGATTTAGCAATTACAACATCCATAGTTTTGTTTTAAATGCACTCATCAAGTCTTATGACTATGCCTTGAGCATAAGCTGCTAAGGAAATAATTCTGAACTCTTTCTAAGAATGACTTTTCCCTTGAGAAACCAGCAGAGTGAAGTAAGGATGATATTTCTGTGATGTATATCTCACTGAGAAGTGCTGCTCAATTCAAATAAACATTGACCATTTCTGCAGTGGTCTCACTTACAGAATAATAAACTGAGATGGCTATAAATCTAAAGCTGTGACAATGACTTCCCCATTTAGTACACTCCTTTATGTTATTAAAAATAAAAAACTGCTCTAAAAAGCCTTATGCTCTCAAACTAGCAAAATGTTTGTTTCCAGATTTCGCTCACTCCCTGTGTAACTCTCTCTCAACCCAACACCCTTCCCTGATGGGGACCAGGCTTCTAATTGAGCATTTAAATGTAAACCCATTTAAATGTATAAAATGGCACTGTGTGATGCTTCAACATAACAGCAGATCTGAGCTCTGGATAGGTTGTGTATCTCTTCAAAATGTGGTTAGGAATACAAGTGGGTAGAAGTTGTTTCTCTGTGTTGAGAAAACAAGCTGAGAGCTCTTGAAAATTACATTTTCAGATATGATATTGTGACATGCAAGTAGTTTTATTATAAATGTCCAATGTTATAAGACTACTGTTTCAGAGCAATAGTATTCTAGCTGAAGACAGTTTATTGAATACCCTTAAAAGGAAAGGAGACTCTGAAGAAAGTGGAAAATAGGCTAGTGAGCTAGCAGATGTTTGTTATGCCTATAGCTCCTTGGAAACCTTTATCTAGTTTCAGTTTTGCGCTAATATGTAAGGGTAAAAACAACTGACAGCTTAACAAAACATTATCATGCAGGCCACTTGAATACTGTTCAGTGAGAAAATTTAGGTTCTAAGAGGCATCAACCTAAAGGGACTTGATCTGACCATTTTTATAATTAGAAAATAGAAAGTATTGAATTTCTAATACAAATACTGTCTCTGATCCCAGAAAATATAATTCCATTAACTACCTTGAGCTGTAATATATAAATCAGAGATTGTATCTGAGCCTGATGTTTTGGATAGTTTGCGTGGTGTTTTTTCCTAGTATGTAAGGCCTGTGTAATGAATTTTGGACTATTTATAGTATCCTCTAAATGAATGACTCTCTTGAAATGCAAATGCTTGGGGTTTTGGTGTTCTTGCCCTTCTGTTCCCTCCCCTCTCTGGCCGCCCCCCCCCCCACCTTAGCTGTGGGCAGTATTTTAGAATAATCCTATGTATATTAGTATCTGATGTGTCATTACTTTTAAGGTTTCTTATTTGACTGAATAATATAGGTCAATACTCCAAGTGTTTCCTGTCACTGGTCAGTTTTTCTGGGGCAAATTAATTTTCTATTCTGTAGAATTTGTTGATACTAGGTTCTGTACGTATTAGCAAGCAAAACAGAAAGGAATTTAAAATACACTGTAACCAAAAGAACTCTATTTTACATTAGAATTTCTAAACCATGGGCCTTATTTACTAACTAGGCTTTTTTTCAGGCTAGTAGCTTGATTAAAATAATAAAAACAATGTCTGACATGCTCTGTGTTATGTATCAGCATCTGATTCAACAGTGCTTAAAAATTAACTTTGGTTTGAGGCCTCTGTCAGGGATGTTGATGTCAAAAGCACCTCCTTTATTACAATTTAAGGTCACCAATTGAATTCCTACTGTGTTATCTGTCAGATGCTAATTGGCTAAAAATACAAGCCTCTCTTTTTGTGTCCAAGCTAATTCTCATTAACAACAATATAGAGGTACAAAATATGTGGCTAAAATCCCACTGTTTTTTAATGTATAGGCTACACTTTTTTAAGTATTAAGAATTATTATTTATCCTTTCATATGTCAAAGAAGTGGAGGAATTTTCTACTGAACTTCTTGAGCTCTCTTCATAAGGCTGAACTTGCATGAAAAAAATACTATATGCTTGACAAACAGAATTATCTGAAGAATGATGAATGTATCGGATGCCAGCTTTTTCTCAGTCTGGTGGGTGAGTTTTTGCAGCCTTTGGAAAGGTGAGTAGTCAGATCGACAGGATACCTACTGAATAGGAGAGAAGTGTCAGTAAACCAACTTCAGTCGACATGGGAAGTGATGGCATGTGAGTGAAGGGAGGTTATTTTGGTTTCCAGGTGTTATACAGGATAGCAAGGGCCTATGTCTTGCTTTTGAAAAGGAAGCTGGTATATAAACTACTGAATTCCAAATGTCAGAGCTCTGAATATTAATGTGTTATTAAGGTAATTTTTCAGAGGAAAAACCTGTTTCACAAGTCTGCTTATCAGTGTTCTAAAATGGGAGAGGGAAGGAAGAAAAAGAGTGTATACTGATTCAAACTAATATTTATTTTGGTTGTTAGAACTTGTTCATATTTCCCCCTAAAATTTTCATTTTTATTAGTATACATTATAATCCCTGAAGGATATATGTTTTAGGGCACAAGGAAACAATTTTCCCTGTCAAATATGAATGACAAACCCCAGACCCTGTAGTATAAATTAAACAGGAAATAGCAATTGATTCTTGTAAACATACTTGAATGAATTTATTCTAGGTTGCATTTAGTATTCTGTATTGTATTAAATAAAAATTGTGTATGAAATATTAGTTGTGTTGAAAATCATCTAATGTGTATCTGAATGCCATAATAATATACATAAATAGAATATTTTTTTAATGTATTCCTCTCTCAAGTATAGATTTTTAACCATCTTTCATGAACAGATGAGATTAGGAATCATACTTTTCATCAGACAGCATGTTTTTGTTTTTTTGGAATACTTTCACTACAAATATTATTACCACAAATGACATTACAATGTAAAAGATATTTTCTTATAATTGTTATTGCAACTGTTATTTTAGTGCTAACTTTCACATTTACTTTCCTTCAATGTAAATATATTATGTTAAACAGAAGATTTCCATTTAAGTCTTGAGTTTCATAAAGGGAACAAATGGTAATGTGATGTTTTTATGCCAATACTAATCAAATAAAACATGTTACTGTCATCTTCCTGCTTGTACCATTCCTGGCATGTACACAAAAACTCTATAACATTAATTTATGCATGCTGGATATGTATATTTCAGTGCTTTAGAGTATTTCCTACTACTACCACATTTGCGTACAAATACGCCCACATGCATAAACACAGAAATGCTCTTTTTTGTAGTTTGGGTTTTTTAAAGTGTTTAACTTTTGGGGAAAATTTCACCAGCATTTCTTAGTGCTGGATTGCAGCATCATTAGACCAATCTTTTTTTTTTTTTTTTTTAAATTACTTTTCCTGATAAACCACTACTACCTACCAGTCCTTTACATGAATGCAGAGCTCGTTAAGGGGATCAGGGTAAAAATGTTGCTTAGGATGGCTTTAGCAGAGATCTCATATTTACACAGTGCCTGAATAAGCAAGTGAAAACATATTACAAAGAAAACCAGAGGCCTACTAAGTCAGCTATTTTAGAGAAGCAGCATACTCTTAAGTGAATTCAGCAGTCTGTAAAGGACTGTGATAATGCACACTAACAGTGAATCTTAGAACACTCTTGGGTATTCCTGGTTTATGGACCTCACTGCAGCTCTTAGCTGCTCTGCTGAAACAACTTTGCACACTTAATATTTTGTGAAGTGATTGAGCTGTGTTCACACAGCTAAGGAAAAGGTTTTCATTTCTGCCCGGCATCATTGACAGGCACTGTCAGTAATTTTTGCTAGAGTTGGGCTGGCAGGTGAATTCTATAACCACAGTTTGGGGCTCTTGGTTTATCCTGTGACAGGTAAGCAGTTTAATGAATAAGGATGTAGTCAGTTTTATGTAAGAGTGGCAGCTTTATGTAGTCATACCCCTTATGGTGCTTAAATGGTGTAGTCCATGTGTATTGCTCCGTGTGATCAGAGGATAGTCACTTCAGAACTTGGTCTAGCTACCTTATATGCACTCTAAAACCATTTCACTATCCACTGTCGCTCTGCTGGTGGCGTGTGGCAGTGAACACTGTTCCCAGGAAGCATTGCTCACAGCCTGCACACAAAGATGAAACCAAAGAATTAACCAGGTTTTCATGAAACATTAAGACATTCATTCTCCTGCATGTGTTTGATGTTACTAGATGAGTTGCTGTAACTGAATGAGTAAACTAAAGATGCTATAATCGATGCAATGCAGGAAAACACTGTTAGCATAAGTACAAATTAGAGCAAAGGGTAATTTATATCTTTTTGTGGCCACTTCTTGGCATGTACCCTAAACAATTAATGTGTAATTTACCATACATGCTGGTTGCATTCATGGATGGAAAATGGAAACACTGCTGTGCAAACTTAAGTAACTCTTGGATTAGTCATGCTATGGCAAATAACATCAAGGAAATAGCAATGCATCACATGCATAAACTTTCTAACGTGATCTAGACTTCTTCATAATTTTGGGTGCCTTATGATCTTTTGCATCTGTTGATGTATATGAAACAAGAAAGTCGATTAGAAATACTTCATTTCACTTTTTAAACTGTAGAGAGGCAATAATCACAAGGAAGGTATTTATAGCTTTTTTTTTCTTTCAGAAGATGTGCAAATTGTTTTGATTTCTTTTGCTTAAATCAGTTTTCAAAAAATATATTAAAATGCCAGTTAGCTTCTCGGACAAAATCCTTAACTATGTAGCAATTTCTGACAGATTTATGTTTGACTCATTATCAATTACACTGTAGCATTCACCCTGTATCTGGAATGTCGGTTACTTTCTCCTGTACTATTACTTTCCTCTTCGGCCATACCCTGGGAAGCATTCTGGAAACAATATGCATTTTATCCTCTACTTTCTCAGATTGTAAATCAATGTTTTTCTGTGATCTTATTGTTATAAGCAGCTCATCTGAAATTTTGATCCTTGTCATAGAATGTGCTATTCATAGTCATAGGGGTAGTTCTTGCATAAAAAGTTAAATGTCATACACTTCAAATTCTTAATGTAAAGATTAGGTCCATAAATACCATAACTGTTCTTTTGCTTTGTGCCAATATCTATGCTACAGAAAGTGACATGTTTCTTATTAAAAATAAAAATAAAACTAGGAAACAGTGATGCAATGAAAGCATCATTATGACCAGGGAACAGAAAGGATATTAGACTTCTAGTGCCTATACTTTTGATATTAAATACTTCATAATTTATGAATGGTTGTTACAACCTTAATTGTATGCAGTATTACTGGAAATTCATACAGAGCGTAAGGAAAACTGTACCAAATTAGAATGCAGCCTTAACATTTCTTTGAAATGCTTTTGTAGGTTTAAAGTGAGCTGATTAGCCTTTTGGTTTAAAATTAGGGTTATGAATTTTACTCTTTGTTTTAGAGTACATATTTATCAATATGGTTTTCTATCATATTAAATCCTGATAAATTTTATGAAAACTTCTACTTGATCTGTCTTATAGCTATGCTGAAAACTCTTTACCACACAGAGGGAACATGTGGATTTTGTTTACCTGCTATCGTGCATCATTTAGGAGGTTCTTTATGGATCTTTGCAAAGACAGTACAGTTTTAGACTGACAAAATAGATTGGAAGTTTTAGAAAATGAATAGTGAGGACTAGTCCTAAAGCTGATACAGGGTTTATCTGAACAGAATATGAAATGGCAAAAATGTTCCCAATAGTGTGTGTAAATCTCTTAATGGTTTTGTAGAGGAAAATGGTCAGTTCAATAGCTTGGGAGTAGAGAGGACAAAGAGAAGAGGGCAAAGATCTTGGGGGTTGTGCTGGCTGACACTACCAATGTATGGTAAGGATGCTGAAAGTCACAGATGCTACAAGTGAAACCTGATTTGTGAACATCTATGTTCACGTATTAAATCCTCAAAGATGTGAAGTCTGCCTTTTCTCAAAGGAAAAAAAAATAAAAAGGATGTGGCAGAGGAGGAGGAGGAGGGAAGGCTTTTTGAAGTTTTTTGTTTGTTTTTCTTTGACTGGAGTGCAACACAGGATGTGAGTGGCTGAAAACAATTGTCAGGCTGCTGAGATGCCAGGTCTTGCATGAATTTATACCTTCACAAATGGTTAAAACTGTTCATTTTCAGACATTCAGCTTCACCTTAAATAGTCTAATGGGGAGAGGTACTACTGTCAGCTTGAGGTACTTATTGGGGGCAGACAGGTGTAATTGCATGGTAACTGAGGGGAAAACATGGGTTTGTCTTCCCCCCACAGTACCTGAAGATTTTGTGTCTTGACGTATGTGGAATCAACAGGGAGATGGCCCCAAACTGAAGTAAGAAATTCAGTGTAAAGTGTGGGAGCCAGATATGGGAAGGGAGTTTAGGGGTTATTCAGAAAAATGTGTACTGGAAAAAACTGAGGGTAATATTCTTAACACCATGAGACTATGCATTAGCACAGCTTTACAGACCTTGCTGACAACTGAATACAGCACCAAGCCTCTATACCTGAAGGTTAGAAATAAATATAGAGTAAAAAGTTCATTATTATTCTCTTTTATGCTGCATGATTTTCAAAGAGCTGTTCTAAACAAAGAAGTTATTAGGTCTTCTCAAGAAATTATGTATCTATGAATATTTTAGTCTCCCATTGTGGCATATAGACTTCTACATTAAGAAAGGGAATACCGACTTGATTACTTAATTTTAAAATGAGACTCACTTCATTCTGTGAATCTTATTTCCTTAGCTCAGCTATTTTTATTTTTTTTTAATTAAGACTGTGATTTAAAAGATTCTGGAAAGCAAACAAGCCCCATTTATTACTGTCAGATTTATTATTGGAGAGAAAACATGGGAGATATATTTTTGAAGCTCATTGAAAGGTTAAGGGTCGATAAACCAAGCAGTTTTGTTACAAAACTGGTGAGACAAGACTACTAACATTTTCCTTTCTGAAATGGTCAGCATTAGGAACAGAAAACCATCCATTTTAGTGAAGTAAATTCCTGAAGTATACAGTTCATTGAACTCATGACATTTCAGATCACCAATTGGCCTTTCTGTTAGTGTCTTGAGGAAACTTTCAGGGACTATGAGAGCAGGCTATTCTGCTTTACACTTAGAGGGTTGTTTTGTGCTAATCTTTGGATTTACAGCCTGGAAAGCTAAAAAACTGGACTGGCTCAAAATGGGAGACATGCTTACCTCTCTGGCCTGCGGTGAAGGGCTGTTGAATACCTGTGCTGTGTTTGCATAGGCAACACCTTCAACAGAAGAACCAAGAAGTGTTTGAGTCCAGGTTCTCCTTTAATCCAAGTTTTAGAGCAATCTCCTGAAAAAGTAATTTTTGGTTTAAATCCAAGAGAGTAGAAGAAAAGTTTGGATCTTGGTATCCCACCTACATCAGAAACAAATCTGTACATGTGTTTATACAGAATAACAATATCAGCAGGATAGGATATGTCATGGTTCCTCCACCTTTTCGCAAAAAATACTGTTATTTACTTGATGCAGACACAGAACTGTGTTCCCAGATATCACTCTTGACAAAAGATTTACCTGGAGAGGAAATTTATCCTGCAAATGTGTGTGTTTTCATTTTTGTTCTTTGTTTGTTTGGTTTTTTGGTTTGCCTTTTTTTAGGCCTATGAATTTTGTAAGTACTGATGGTCACTTAAACAGTAACTCATTCATCATTATGTTTTGTGACTCTTGTTAATAGTACCTAAACTTTTCTATGCAGTGAGAAGATCAGGTGCTTTACTTGGGTTTGTGAATATCAATGTATAGTGGAGAATCTAAACATCAGGCCTCATATTGGCCTGAGCCAAAGCTAAGTTGGTCTCCAAGTGCTTTGGTCTTGGAACTGATGATTGAATCATCCAGGGAAACAGAACATAAGAAAGCATATGGAGGAGATGGTGCTGGTCAGCTGACTATAGAAGATGTCCACAAAGATGATCACAGGGCTGGAGCACATTCCATATGAGGACAGGCTGAAATAATTTGGGCTATTCAAGGCTTTGAGGAGACCTTATAGCAGCCACCCAGTACTTACAGGGGGCCTACAAGAGTCACAGAGGGATGTTTTAAGAGGGCGTGTAGTGACAGGACAAGGGGGAATGGATTTAAACTGAAATAGGGTAAGTTTAGATTAGCTATTAGGAAGAAATTCTTTACTGTGGGGGTGGTGAGGTGCTGCAACAGGTTGCCCAGAGAAGTTGTAGATGCCCCATCCTCAGAAGTGTTCAATGGCATGTTGGATAGGGCTTTGAGCAACCTGATCTAATGGAAGGTGTCCATGCCCATGGCAGGGGGATTGGAACTAAATGATCATAAGGTCCCTTCCATTGCAATCCATTCTATCATACTGAACCTGGAAAGTAAAATTGTTACTTGGTGTGTCCTGAACTATGCCTTTTCTTGCACTAGTGAAGTCAAAGACCCTGCAATTAAGGTTGTGGAAAAGGCAAGGTAACACATGGACTGTTCCATGTGGCAAGTCATAGAACAGGAGAGTGTCTAATCTTGAGGTCAGGCTCAGCAAATACTGATAAATAAATAACAAATAAATAAATAAAAAATAAAACATTTGCTTGCTTTCTTTTCTTAGTTTCCCTCTCCTCTTCTTTCCAACCCCTCCCTCCAAATAAAATGTAAACTTGCAGCTAATAAGGATGTAATTATTTTTTTCACACTTAAATACTCTCTTTTGGATTATACCTTGTTGTATTACAAGTAAGAATGCACTGCTTGTTAAGTACATGGTTCTTAAACAGTTTGTTCTTACCAAACTTGTCTGTTGTTTTTGCACATCATTTTTACATTTGAATTTCTATTAATGTTGTTTAATTGTGCTTGTGAGGCTAGTAAAGTCAAGCAATAATTAAAAAACTTTATTCATTAGAGGAAGTTTCAGAAATACAAAAAAGTGGAAGGAAGAAAAATATAGGGGGAAGACATCTCATTTCACAGTCAGTGGTCTATTAAACTTTGCAATGCAAGCAGAAGTGTTCCCAAAATAATAACTCCATTCCACACTATGTCTTCTACACATACCATCACTTTGATATTTGCCCAAGAAGTTTTCCAATTTCTCTTCAATGATATCTGAATTATTTAAGACTTTTTTTTTTTTCTTTTAGAGTGGAAACTTAAGGATGTGTTGGCAGTATGACCCTGACCATTAACATATAAATAATGTAAGCTGCTCTATACTTTGAGAGAGATGATTGGCTCTGTAAAGGTATTGGGACAAATGTGTTTGCTATTTAATCCTTATTCACACAAAAACTAATCATACTGGAAACAGCTTATGAAAGATAAACTAATAAATCTTTGCAAGGACTATTGACACTTACAATATTTGTTTAGAAAAAGTAGTGAATAAAGGATATGTATTAGTGAGCAAAATATTGATTGATAAACCTGTCATTTCTAAGGGTTGAAAAAGTACAGCTCTTAGACTTATTGATGCAGAGATGATGGTCATTTTTATTTTAGTAACAAATAATAGTATGACAGATACAAGGATATTAGGTGATAAATCATGAGGCAGAAGGATCCAGGTAACAACTCTGAAAAAATACTTCATTTACAGAGCAAAACTTAATTTGTTTTAAACAGAAAAAGTCCACCTGAAGCCGGATACTTTTGTCTGAACTGTGTTCCCATTCTAAATTACTAGGGGAAAGAATGGCAGGGTCTTAAGCCACAGTGTTGTTCAGTGACCTATTTGTGAAGAAAGAGTAGGGCACTTTTTATTGTGACATTTCTACTTGGGAAAGATAGATTTTATGTTCTAGTTCCTTTAATGATTCAAAATTCTGAAAAAAAAAATATGATTGGTTTATCTGATCATTGACTTAGAGGTTGCTTGACCTAGACGTGTAAAACCAGGCCATTGGGCTCCATTTTCATATCTCCAACAATCTGATTTGTGACCTTGTCTTGCCTTGGCCTGCTTTTTGATTTGACCTTATTTCTGCTCTTTTTAGGGATTACTCTCCAGTGCAGATGCTGTCCTCTGTTCTCATTGATAGTTTCTGTCTACGCTGTTCTTTAAAGGTAGCTCAATCCACAATTCAGGTGAAACACTTCTCTATGTTAAAATCCTCCAAAAGCCATTTCAGGTTTGGTTGGAAGATCTATTCTCATATAATCTTTAGGTTAGTACATTTTCAGTTCTTCCAGAATAGGAGCATTGGCAGTCTCTGGGCTGTACACGAGGAACCAACTTGTGTGGGCTCACAAAGAAGACAAGGTAACTTAGAACTAAGTTAGCAAAATCATGGTCACTTTGAAAGTTAGTATTGCAAAATGACACACACCTAACTGTGGTGCTTAACACACTAGAATCTTGTGGTACTAATATAGTACAAATAATGAAACCAAGTATTGAGGCCTTTGAAGTAGAAGGGGCTGTGATATATACAGTGAATGTACCCATTTATCATCCGTGGTCCTGCCTTGTATAATCAAGGAAAAATAAGTTTTTATAATTAAATAGGCTTATATTTCACCTTTGGACATTCATACACAACTGATAGTCTTGGGATGCTCAGTGTAATTCTTGCTGAGATATCATGGTCCTTCTTCCCTGCAGCAAGAAGAGAGAACTTTAATTCAAAGCATTGGATGTCTGTGTGTTAAACAGATATAAAATTAAGTTCACTGTATGCTCTCACCTATCTTGTGTTGTCTCACTCAGAACTAGAATTTAATGAGGAGATCAAAGCTTTTTGCATCAGACAGTCTTAACATGAACTCAAGCTTCTTCACTCTAAGTGCGTTTCACAAATGGCCAATGAAGACAATAGATCTCTTATCACAGAAGATGAGTAGCCCATGGTGTATGTTTGCTGTTTGTTGGGGCTTTTTTAGAAAACAAGTTATGAATAACTCTGACGTTTTTATATGAAGCCTGGTTTAAGGTGATACCTGAAGTATTGGAGAAGCTGTGGTGTTCATCTGAATTACTGACCATTTAGGACAAAGATCAGCAAGACTTCCTCTGGAGTCCTGGGCAATCATGCTTGCTTTTTCCTAAGATTGCTGATACAACATCTGCTAGCTTTTTCAGATAGTTTGTGACTCCTATGCTTGCTGTCAAAAGAGAAGGCTGAGGAGACCACCCTGTGCTCCTCTGTCTCTGCTGTGAGATTCATCTTCCCTCAGTGTATGCATCCACATCACTAGAAAATCTGGCTGTTAGAAAACCTGGCTGACAGCAGCTGAGAACAGTCTCACACTTATTGTATGAGCATGAATTAAAAATTTAAGGAGAAATTGTGTGAGAGTCCTATGCTTGCTCATTCTCTGAGACCTGATCTTTGTCTGAGGAACTGAGAGTCCCCTCAAATGTGCCAGGCAGTATGCTGGCAGCATTTATATCAATGCATCAATGGAACAGGGAGGCATTATGCTTCTTGAAAGTTGTTTTCTTGCCAGTCTCGTGTCATCTGAGATGCTCTAGGAGATTTAAATATAGCTGGCAGATATAATGTAGGACCTGTTGGAGAGCTGTTGACACAGGGGGTTGTCTAAAGTGTCTGGATGCATCTCATGCCTATGTATGGCAAATGATTCCAGTTTAATTGTATCATGTTTCACAGGGTTTCTGAGGCTTATGAAGATTAGGGGAAGACCTATTATGGCCAGATATCAAATAAGTATCTAAAAGTGCAACAATCTTGTAAAGAATGTATGTTGTACTCATAGGAATGCTTTAATTAATTAAATTAGTACTCCATACAGAAGAGGATTTGAGCACATTCACATAATTAGTCATGTATTTTTCCTTAGTCTATATAGATTGTGAAATAAAGTTAGCATATATAAAGAATCTCAATCTGTGATATTGGCCCCTAACCTGGGTTTCTGTTTTTCAGGTAAAATCAGTCTTATATTGAATTTTTGTGTCCATAGTCAGAGATTTCATTAATAGCAAACTTTTCTGTTAATTATAGCCATATCGCCCCAGTCTCCATACTTTTCATTTCCAAGCCACATGATTTAGATTTAGGTATTGGATACTTCTTAGTGTTCTAGATGAATTTATCAAGATAATAAACTGAAAGGGTTTTTGTTTTGTAGTTTTCTGTGTTTGGAATTTGCAAACAGATAAAGATTTCCAGTCTTCCAAAAAGTTAGTCTTTGATTCTATTTTCTTAAGTAGAATTATTATTTTCTCTAATTCTCTGCTGTATACTCATTTATACATAGAGAAGTAATGTAGCTTTTCAATTTTATTACTTATAGTAACAGTGACCCACCATAGGCTTAAAAAGTCTGTTTTGCACTTCAATCACTTGTTTATAATGTTAAAAAAGGTTACAATTATTTCAGTACTCCATGCTTCATAAATATGAACTGACACAAAGAAATTTAATGTGTTTTTTCCTTGTTGTTGTTGTTTTTTTTATTTGTTTTTGTGGTTTTGTTTTGTTTGTTTTTTTTTTTAAGGTGGAAAAGTTGAGAGCAACATTAGCGTAAATCTGAAAACTGACTGGGCAAAATTGTTTAGGACTGCATTTTTTCTTTTTGTTTCACTCATTGTCATCACTTGATAATTTCAAAAAACTTATCCATTCCCAGAACTGAAGATTTTTTTGGCCTTTGTGTCACAGAATTTTGTACATAACTAGTTGAGTCATGTAGAACAAACATATTCTTATAAATAAAGCAGAATGAATGTAGTGTTTCATTTATTTGAATAAATTAATTTAGTTTTCTGAGATGTATATTTAACTAGCATTTCGTGTATGTGAGTTGGAGTTTGCACAAGAGAATTAATAAATTTTCAGAAAATATTTTGTTAGGACTGCAGCATATTAAGACTGAGCTGTAGCTGAATAGCACTGATTTAGCATTCAAAACATTAGAAAATTATTTGTATTATAGCAAACGCTATGTATGTCGCCTCCCAAATTTCTGTGAAGATTGACATTTAAAATAATTTCAAATGTATGCAAAAAGGCATGTGAAACTAAGATGCTAAGAACAATCACAACACAAAAACTAAGACATATTTTAGCTTAATTAATGTTGTGAAAGGATTCTTAAGAAAAGATATTAAGAATCTTAAAAACAAGAGTAGTAGTAGATAATTCTTAAATGCAGAGTTAGCATGGCTATTTTTGTTACTACTTTTCAGACATTTCTCCTTAAGTGGGAATATTAATCTTCCAAAAGCTTCAGGGAGAAACTGTTGTTTTCTCCCAATTCTCTCATAACTATTGCTCTCACTTCTTGGAAGGCAATAGCGCAGAACTAGCAAAACCTGTCACTTCTTACTGTAGCTCCAGGTGGGCAAATCCTTATTGTCTTAGTCTTCTCGGCTGCCAGTAATCAGGACAGGAAGGAGAAAAGGGCAGGCTGATACTTGGTTTTAAGAGCTATACGAGCTATGGGTGCATGTTCATGGCATCTACATATAGACTCATTGTGCTCTTAGCGTTATTGAAAGGAAAGGGTGGTTAAAACCACTTAAGAATGATGCAATTCTTGGGGAATTAATGTAAAAGGGAACATTACTCACTTGCTTCTACTTAATGAGAAATTTTTGAAGTCTTAGGTATGATCTTAAAAAAGTTATTGGCCCCTCCCCCTGTAAATGACATACAACCCCATTTCTCTGCTAGTTTGTACAGATACTATTTTTATATTTTGTTTGTTTGTATAAGCTTGCTAAAGTGGCTGTTATAAGATTTCTCACATTGGAATTAACAAGTGGAATATTTTGTCAGTTCTCAAAAATTCCTTCTGTGCTTTGATTCTGAAGAGGAACAATACATTTCTAAGACATAAAGAAACTTAATGTTTGCTCTAAGTACAGAATAAACCAAGAAATTTAAAATGCAGAGCCAGGATGAGTGTTTCTATAATGAAAACAGTGCAAACATTTTTATTTTTTTTAACAGTGGAAGCAGTACTCTTGCTGTGATAAAGCTTCATAACATCCACATGATCTTAGAATAATTAAAAGTATATTCAATAACTTAAACATGGAATTAAATTTCTACTTCATATTCAGCATATAAGCAGGTAAGATTCCACTGGAGGTCAAGATACTTGAAAGTGAGATACATTTACAAAAGTAGGCATAATGTTTTAGTTGTTCTTTGGCTTTGCTTATATATTTTTAAATTTTAATTCCACATAAGATAATCAATTAAATGAAGTTAAATCTTAACAAAAGATGAGAAAGTGACACAGCCAATAATTTTTTCCTCTTGCACAAAAAAACCCAACCTTTGAGAAGTTAGACTAAAATCCAGAGGTCCCTGAAAACTTTTAAATTTCCCTTATTAAATCATCCATCCTTTGAATTCAATGACTGGTTTTCGCAATGAACTGTGTGAAGTGTGAATGTTCAGGCTTTGAACTTCTGAATGCTTGAAGTCCATCGTGATGCATGCTAATGATTCGTTACCAGCCTGAAAAGCCATGCTGATTTTACTGTTGGTACAGAGGGTTTATAACATAGCTGATGAGTACTGTATCTAGCCAGATTTTGTCTTTAAATGTATGTGGATAGTATTATGCAAGATTATTTTCTTCATTTGACTGGGAACAAGTTGATCCCCTTGTAGTAATCTTAGTTATGATGTTTTAAATCCAGAGTAGGAAAAACATAAGAGTGGATGTCCACAGCATTTAGCTGCTGATGCTGTTGCCCAGCACAGAGATGGGCAGCTGATGCTGAATAGCCCCTGTAGCAGCAAGCAAAGGCTGTGAGAGGGTCTGTGATCAACCTCAGAGTCATGCCACTGTCCTGCAGCATTTTCTTCTCAAGCAGTCATTTGCTTTTTTCACTCTACAGAAAAAGACAACAGCCTGGATTTAAGCTTCCCTTGGGCTGGACAGGTTTATAGACTGCTACCAAAGATCATCCTGTGCACATCTGTATGCAGAAGCCACTGTGGCAAGAGGGAGAAGTACTGCTGCTGGGCTGCAATGGTACTTCAGTCACAGCCACTGCCCTGTGACTGAATATTTGTTCCTGTATAAAATTATTTCTCTACTAAATTCTTCAAAACAGACTAAGGAGTTCTCTGAGGCATCAGCAGCCCTGTATTAAATGTCAGTGTAAGGCCAAAAATTGGATTTAAGCCTTTTTCTACAGATATTTTCCTTTCAATACATGTTGTCTCTGTATGAAGGTCTACATTCTTTCATATCATGTTTACAATACATCAAGTTAAAGTCTGATTTACTTTAATAATTCTCAAGTTCATTTTAGGATCAGTGTGTTGATGAAATGCATTGGCAAATGGCTGAGAAATACCACTGAAGTTATTCCAATCACTGCTTTTTCCAGTACTGTTTATTGTCTAAGAATCCTTGTCTAATCCACATACTAAGGAATGGATTTCAGTATCACATCTGACATGTTAGCATTCAGAGTGCTGTTTCTAGCCACGTATTTTAGGTGTCTCTATTAGCAATAAATGGGTGGGAATAGTAAATTATTCTATTAATTTATTATTCCTGATGAATAGTCAATTCATTGAATACTGTTTACTGTCATATTCATGTGTTTCTTGAAAGTGATTGGAAGTGAATTGCTGTCAAAAAGACTTCACAGCTGCAAAAAATTACACTTCTACTTTTACTGTATTCCCTTTACCCTCAAATAGAATATGCTGTTTCTATCCTTCCATGCCATACAGCCATCTGTCACTCACGTATCTGCAGACAATTACAATGCATTCACATCATATCCCAGCTGCCTGTGATGGACTTGTTATGTAGTGCAGTGTGTACAGGATAATCTCTGAATATCCATCTCACGATAGAAACTGTTCTTTCATTGGTCGCACCCTTTTTCAGATGAAAGATCTGAGGCTCTGATCAAGTTCCCAATATCTAAGAAGAGTTTTGCCTGATATATGTAACACAGGGCTATCTAAAATGAACACCTCACTATTTCAAATTATTTTGTTTTAAAAGTGAATTAGAAATAGTTTGGTTTACTTTGTAGAACTTCTAATATCTCAGATCAATAATTTATTTTATGATGAACATATTATGTCAGTTCTGTAATTACAGGTTGTAAGGGACCAGACCTAAGCATGTTTGGTTTCAGACATTCTGACTGTTGTGACAGGAAAGATGTGATCGGAGAAGATGATCCTGCAGAGTTGGAGCATCGCTGTTCTGAGTCAATGTCCTGCTCCACCTTTAGAGTCGTGCTCGGCCTCCTCTCCTCAACTCACTTCCTGGAGAAGGGCTGGATGAGCGTGTGTAAACAAAGCAGCACAAAAAATCTAGTTTACATAAGAGGTGTGCACAACTGTTGCTTTTAGCACCAAGAAGCCTGTCACAAATACCATAAAAAATGCTTTCGAAAAGGCACTTTTTTTTTTTCTAAGAACACATTATTTTCATTTACGCTCCCTTGGATTGTGGTACTATTTCCTGATCTGTTTTAATCATTAAATGCCCACTTATTTAGTATTCTAAGTATGAATATCAAGTCCTTAAAGGAACCTGCAGAAATAGGAAAAAGAACTATGGTCTGGAGACAGCAAAAGCCAGCTGTTTTCATTGTACGACCCAGACTGAGTTGAATAATACAAAATTTTATGCTTGTTCTTACATCTTCCTTTTCTTCTCTTAATGGACAGATAGAAAATAGAGCAATTATATATTTATTAATCATGTGTTCCTTTACTCTATAAAAGTTATTAAAAAGATGACTGTTGGCAGGGGACGTGAGTAGAAAGGAAAACTAATATTTCTCTTACAGAAAGCTAATAGTTCTCTTACAGAAAGCCAGGATTATTGGTGATTTTACTGTTTATTTCAGACCTAGTAGATATAGCATTACAGATGGAATCAATTTGAATGTGAAACAGAACAGTGATTTAAGTATTCCTTTTCAATGACATCATCCAAAGCCCTCATCATTAATGATGCTCAGAAGATGAGCAAGATGAAGTACATGGTTTGCAATGTCTCTGCAAGCAAATTCTGAGGTTTTACTTCATGCCAAGGACAGAGAGAGAGAGAGAGAGTGGATTGTCAACTGCAGTGCTAACCCACAGAGAAGTTAGCATAGCTTGAAAACCATGACTTGAGTTTGCATGTATTTCACTTCTGCAAAATGTTGTGTCCAGTTTGTCAAAAAGAGCATGAGGTTCCACAGTGATTTTTATTTTTGCTAGCAGTGGGATTTACTAAATATTATATGATCCTTATTTGTGTTGACAGTTAATTATGACTTTAAAAATACTGAAGGTATTAGTGTATGTTCTACACTTTCTATTTTTTTCCCTCCAGTTCTTAATTTAGAATAATTGTGTTTCTTTCATCGTTTACTTTCTAAGGGATAGTTAACACCCTTGGTTCAACTTCTGACTATGAATTTCAGTGAAGTCAGTAAATAATGTCTTTTGAATCATTTGCTCTTAAATCATATGGTCTTTGTTGTCAGGAAACATGTAAGTGAATTAGAAGGGTGACATCCAATTAACACAGCCTTTTGCAGGTTTAATGAGCAATGATAGATTTAAATCCTTTCTCTTGCACTTTCAAAGTATTGAAAGTATTGAAGTTACAAGTAGAACGAGCTAGAGAGAGATTGTTGCTCCATTGATTCATAATAAATTATTTTAAATTTATTTTTACTGGGATAGGTGGCATCTTCTTTGAAAAGATACTCATAGGTCATTCGAATAGATGTCTCATCCTAAAATCCAATAAAAGATTAATTCCTACAGCATGTGGAGTTACATGGTAAGATGAGTCATACTGTTTCATTATTTGGTTTTATGGCGATTAAACAGTGAGTATACCTTTACCACTGATACATGTGGCTTTTCTTGATTTCCAGTTGACATTTCCTATTAATAGCTCTGACAAAAGGTGTTACTAGTTCTGTAGCAGCAAAATATACCCTGCAAAGCAATTACTTATGGTTTTAATTTGCAAATAGTGCCTCTGCATAACACATACTTTTTATCTTTTTATGGGTAAGAAAGAAACTTTGTGTTTTGTTTGTTTGGTTGTATTTTTTTTGTTTTGTTTTTTTTTTTTTTTTTTTAAGGGAAGAAAAGTTTTATAGCTATTCAGAAATAACTACAGTTATGGCATACAGTGTATTTGATTATTTTGGTTCTAGTTTCTATAGACAAAGTATTTGGGACTGTGGTTTGATAAGATGCTTTTTGGTTTCCCTGAACACTTCTAATCAACAGCAGCAGATCTACTTTTTATTGTTCTGTAAGTTGTCTTTCACCAGAAAGCATTTCTGCTGTATGCTTCTTGTGTTTTCCCTAGGTTCTTTTATAAAGCCAGCAATTTCTCATATCAAGATTCACCAAATCTCATCATGAAAAATACTGGAAAAAAATTTACATGCAGGACAAATTCAATCTTTCCATATTTTCAGTGAATTTTCTGGAGCATAGTTGTCTTTTTCCACAATATGATTTTATTAAATTTAAGTGTTATATTTGTGACTTGTTATGTTTGTGCATTGATACAAGTAATATCAGAGCTAGGGTCAACAGAGTTTCTAAGAACACCTCTGGGATGCTGAGTTGAGGAAATTTTCACTCATTGAGTATGTTCCATCAAAAAAGAAACTGACTCATAGATTCAAAAAAAACCAAACCAAAACAAAAGCAAAACCAAAACGTAAAATCGTTGTAAACTTGCAGTCATGTTTATATCCCATTAACTTTTGAAATATGAAGGAGGATTTAAATGGTAGTTGTTACATTATATTATGTTATATTAATCTTTTTCTTGATATAGAAATTAAAATCTAAAATTGAAGTCAGTTGGAGTTTTGAAATTATAAGAGCTGGAAACCCAAATAAAAATTGTAATTTAATGAGTTTTTGTGAGTGTAATTCATCTAATTGTATGTGGTAATAAATGAAAAATTAATAAAGTAGTTATAAATGTATCCTGCTGTGAATATTAGAAGACACTTCAGCATAGCTGAGATATTAAGGTATAGAGGCATTGCCGTCACAAGACACATAAGCAGTTATCAAAAGATAGAAGGCAGGACTAATAGATAATTTTCTTAGAAATGCATACATTTTCAGATAATGAAATAAAAATAGACTTTTTTTTAAAAAAGGTGCTCAGGATTCCTAATAATTTGATCTCAAATGGGAATACACGGAAATAGGCCATTATTTTTCTTTAGGAATATAAGCTTGCATTATAGAATCAAAATTATCAAGATTCTCCCTGCTACTTATTATATTTAATTGAACATTCTCTTTTTCTCTGTATGAATAACTCCCAGTTGTTTCCTTCACTTTCTCTTCTTCCTGCTTAATAGCTCCTCTAACCTTAAACTTCCAATACATCCCAGAATTCTCTCATCTGTTCAACTCAGTATACACTCAACATCTTTTGCTTTGCTTATCAAAGACTCTGCCTTCTGGACACTGGGGTGTCTTTCCCTGTGTCCTTGCTAGCATAGATTGTTTGCCTGAAATAGTGCTTCAGTTCATTGTGTCTTCTTTTCAAACAAAAGTTCACATATAACATGCATGTATTGATTATATTTTCGGTTTTGTTCTTCCTTATGGTTATACTTCATAATTCTTCATGTATCCCTTGTGTATCTCGAGGGCTGGTGTGAAATGCAGCTGATTAAACCTTGACAAACACTGGGTTTTTGTTTGAATGGTGGAGGTATGGAGAATATAATGAAGATTCACATAGTGGTCATGTCCATACTTGAATACTAATAGCTTTAACCAAATAAACTCAAAAACAGGACTGTCTTATCTTGGAGAATGAAAATGAGAAGGAATTATGGTTTCAATCACTATAAAAGCCCTTTAAAAACTCTTCATGAAAGATGTGTTTTCCACCTCTAGGAGAAGCTTGTGAGAAAATGGAATGCTAAAGGTCTACACTTTGAACACAAGCTCATAAATGATGACTGCTTTTCTTTTTTGTTTTTTTTTTTTTCAAGGGGAATGCATAGAAAGCATTCAAGAGAGTATATGCTGGAAAAATTGTTATTCTTTCACTCTGTATAACTATGTGATCATTATACTCTTATCAGTTATTTCCACTTTAGTCTATACTCCTGGTGTTTCTAGAGAGACACAGAGCTGTCATCTAGAGACTGCAAAGTAGGATCCTTTCCTTCTAAAAATTGATGGGGCTTCTTTTAATTGACTCCCTGTAGGTAGAGTTCTTCTTGACATTAGTATGCCCCCCAAATGCCATGAATTTACATAGGTAAGGATTCTAAATTTGAAGTTTTTGTGTGAAACTGTTTAATGCCATTGGAGGGACTGCCTACAAACCATTAAACATGGCCCCAGGGATTCTTACACTTCAAGGATCAGGGTTTGAGACCTACTGTTTTCCCCATTATTTTAATGGGAAACATTCATTACACACACTAGCAACTCTGTTGTTTAGTCTCTTAGTTATCTCATTTATACAGCTGAAGTAGAGTTGAAAGAAAATAGGCGAGAATTAATGAATTCATTTTTTTTGCAATCCTATTTGAGAAAATGAATTTAATATCTTTTTCCCCCTGAAATAACTTTAGTCTTCCTATGAATTGTTTCAACTGATAGTCTTTTCTATTAAACACTGTGAAACTAGACTTGAAGAAAGAAGCATTGTTTAGTTTTCTCATAAACATTGCTTTCACTGACACTTTGCTAAACTATAGAAGTGTTTGAACTTCTTTAAATAAAGGGGTTTTTGTGATTATAATATTAAAAAATATATATAAAAGCCTTTGTTTTCATTTACACTGACCCAACAAAGTAGTAATATTTCTTCTTCAAAATACTTTGGGTTTCTTTTATTGTCTTCCTCTTTTAAATATATTTCTCAAAAAATGTTTAAATTTTTTTTCCTGTGAATTTTGGCATTCCTTTAGTCTTCCTGTACTAAAGCATACCTGATAGTTTACACAAATCCTTTACTTTTTATAGCTCTACACTTCTGCCAAAAGTGATTCTTCTATGATGATTTAGCTTAATTTTATGAAGAAGTAGCATAATGCTTCATATCCTCTTATGAGAGAACACCACTGTATTGTTGTTCCTTTTCATTATTATGCCTAATCCTAAATTTCAAACTAAAAGTCATATTGCATCATTGATGGCAGAGCTAAAAGCTTCATTGAAATCACTGTCATTGAGTAGCTAAAACCGTGATCCATGGATCAGTTGGAGAATGAAGGCTATGAATTGAGGATAGAAAAGCAGTGAGAATCCATGGAAAGACTGGTACTTAGAGAACAAGTTTGTGGTCTTTTAGCTCAGTGAGGCAGAAGGCAGCTGGATGAGATGCAGATGGAGGATTCTGACTGTTATTTTCAGAATCTGTCCCTAAATAGAGTTATGGCAATGCTATCTGAATAGGATGGTTGTGTGGTTCCTTGCGGTCATCTTAGTTGGATAGAATGCATGAAAGACATTGGGCATCTGCTGCAACAGGTTTATTTCATCAGTACTTGAAAGGATCGGTCTGCTTTGGCTTACCAAATGGTTTGAGCACAACAGGTATGTAGAGAATGAAGACAGGAAGAGTGCAAACTGGCTGAGGATGACGCTCAGTTAGTTATCAGGGGTTTTCTTTTCTTCCCCTTGCATACTATCACCTCTTTTTTTTCACCTGCTTTGGTCAGAGCTGAGTGTATTTCATCTAGCAATAGAGGGTTATTCAACTTGATATACTTAGCTGGGAAAGTGGGCTGTACTAGTACATAGCTTGGAAGTCCAGCTACAGATAGTGCAACTTGACTATATGTGGGAATTTTCCAGTTTCTTGTTTCTTAACTAAGAGTGAATCTCAACTGAGAAAGGAAGGTTTTATACTATGCACTATTTAAAAATTCAGCTATAAACCTAAGTAAAACAATTCTTTAAAATAGTTGGGGCTGAAAATTTTAAACTGTGGCGCTGCTTTTACATCAGCATTGTGACAATTCTTGCAGAAATATGACAACATTCAGCTTCACAACAGTGATATTTAACAGGACTGTGTCTTCAAATGATGTTGCCAGAGGAATTATAAATTGGTCTAAAACTCCAAGCATCTTCCTTTTCTTCTGCCAGTAGTAATTTCATGACCAGGTTGAATATCCCAGCCCACTTTTAAATGGCAGAGGCTGGACAGTCCTCTATTCCCTGCCCAAGCACAATTTTCATCACATAAGGCTGCAGTGCTCTTGAGCTTTATGAAAGGTAGTGCTTCGGTCTATAATCCTTTTATCTGATGAGCTTCAGGAGGTTACTAGGGTTTCTGCTTTATGAGGGCCTATTAGATAGATAATAAATCTTAGCCTGCAAGTAACCAGTGCAATTATAGGCCAATAATACCCTAAAAATTCCTGTCAGAGAAATTAGACATTTATTTACTGAAGATTAAAGAATAACTGTAATCCAAGAATCCAAATTAGAAGATGGGTTTGTAATAGATGTTGATAGCTGAGCATCAGCTCTATATGCTACACGATAACCATTTTTTCCTTCTCATTTCTATTTAGTCCTTGTTAGCTGAAGCACATCTCTGTAAGAAACCTTTCCCTATGATATTTTTTTATGCTAGCATTATCAGGGGTAGCAAAACTGTAAGCTTTGTAGGAACTTCTGTACGAAGCTGTTGCTCTTAAAAATCAGGTGTGCTCAAAAGAAAGCTGGATGTAAGCCATTTCTGTACAAATAGTGAAATATATGTATTGATTTATTGAGGGTTAGTTTGAAACATTTATTTAAAAGAAGTCATCACTGAATATAAATGTGACAGCTGTTAAAATTTTTGGGCCATACATCATGGTTTAAAAAAACCCAAAACACCAAACCCAAAAAACCCCCCAAACCTTACATAAAACCCTGCACAGCTTGAGTCCTTTTTCTATAAATATTCCTGCATTGTTTTGGGTTTTTTTTTCTATATGTAATTTTCCAAGGTTATTGTGTATGCTTCAGAAGCAGTAGGATTTGTACATAATGAGGTCATTTTTTTAGAGATGAAATATGAATACTTTGCAGGCTATTTGCTTTTTTGGTTACTCAAAAATTAAGCTATGAATTACAAACATATTTAAGTCAGAATAATAAATAAAAGGCTTGGATATCCTAGAAGCACATATATTGGAGAGTATTGGAGTGTATATATTGTATCCTTGGTACTTCTATTAACTATGACAACTTAAACTCCTGGCAAAATTACAAAATTGGGCTCTGGGTGTATGATGTAAATTATAAGCACCGGATTCTTTGAGTTTAACCTTTCTTGTTGACTTTCATCTTATTTTGAACAGTGGGAAATTTAACTAAAGCTAAATGCCTGGAGATCATAATATTTTTAGATCCCCATCATCTTGCCAAGTAAAAGAGTTTTGAATGACCTTCTGAAGAACATATGAGAAAATTGCCTACTGTAGATAGCACAGTAACTGTGACCAAGGACAGAAAGGACATATAATTCTTTGTAGTGAACTTTTTACTGGCTAGTGGCAATCTATTACTGGCAGTTTGAGGCTGAAATGAATATCAGACAGTCTCAGCAAAAACTCCATCTTTCACATCTGAGGAAGCCACACACCTTTTGATTACTACTGCATCAGGCTGTTCACCAGAGATTCAAACGCTTGCGAACAAGTCTCTTTAGATAAGGATGAGTGAACTGGCCCTTTTGACGGTTCAGTTCAGCATGCAGTTCAAGTAATTAATTTTATTTTGGGGAAGAAACAGTTTCCTGGAGTCTTTTAATGGAAGAGAGAATCCCATCTACAGCCTTTTCGTTTACTTTTTAAATTATTTCATCTCAGCAAACTCAAACTGTTTGGGCTAAAAATCTTATTTATCCATGTGAAGGCACTTTGTGTTTACTGGGCAACTTGTTCTTATATTTCTGCTAACATTTAATAAAATACATAGCATTAAAAAATAAAAAAAAAAGATAATATTGGGGACATGACAAGGTGAATCCAAATAAGCAGCTCTACATCACTATGGCTGGTCAATATGGCCAATTCCGTATTTGCCACAACAGATTTATATGTTGTATTTTCAACTTCTCTACAGCCTGGTCCTTCAAGAAACAATTTAGTGAAAGAACTTTACTTTTCAGCTCTGCTGTCACATTTCAGCTGATGTTTTTGTCATCTGTTATCTTAGACTTGGTGGGAAACAAAGTATTTTGGAAGGAATTTTCAGAAATCCACTAAAAGATAGCTCAATTTCCCTTGACAAACCTTGAATCAGAGATAAGCCTTGAGAAGCCAGTCCAACCTGAGGTATTCTGCAGAGAAGGTTGTGAAATATTGTATAGTTATATGCAGCAGATAAGGTGTTGTGTGGCATAATCCAGGATATAGAAATACAGTTATTAAGAAGCACTGTAATCAAGTCATATATTAAAATGATCAATATTTATGTGATAGATAAAATTCAAATGAGAAAAGTTAGACAATCTATCTCATCAAGGTCCAGGATATTATTATAATGGCTATTCGTCTCAGTTCATGTTAGAGAACTAGGTTATGATTCCTTAAAAATACTTTTTTTTTTGTATGAGTAAAGTTGGCTTATGAAGTTCATTGTAATTGATAGAATTTCATCATTTTTTATCTACTATGACTGCTCCTGGGGGCAGTCAGGAGAGAAATATAAATCTCTCTCTAATCATAGTCTTTCTCTCTGGAATTTGTTATCCTAGCATGAGCAGATATAGAAGGGCATCTTAGCAATGTTAAGTCTACTCTTATTTTCATGTTATAATGTATATTGGATATTATTTTCACTGATGGAAACAGGATAATGTGTATTTTAATCTAAAGATAACATTGACTAGAAACAAGTTTGGAGCATCTCTTTTTCTTATTTTGTCAGCAAATCACTTAAAAATTAGTAAGTTTTCACAGCTAGCTTCCACTGAAAAGGGCTTAAGCAAAAATAAGCTCTTATTTGTCAACAGTCTTTCTGTGAAAATATGATTTACCAAAGCATACCTTACAATTGCTTGTAGGATACAGAAACTTACAGATATAGTGATGTGCCGTTAATCTTTGGGTCTTATTCTTTTGCCATAGTGTTACATATTGTTAGCAAAAGTGGTTTAAAAACTTTTGTAATATAATTTGCATCTTAGTAGAAAGATCTCAGGTACCAGCTGACACCAGTCCCTATGCAAATATAATTGAGTACTAAAATAAATAAAGTAACAGGGGAAGTAAAGGGGGGAAAATCACCACTAAAAAATCCTGTTTGCCGCAAAATTACTCTGTGGACAACAGAAACGTGTGGAATATTCTGCTCTGTCTCATCCTTGTTATAATGTACTTGGTTTAATGTACATCGTGTAGTACATTCATCCTTCCAGTAATGCATAAAGCACAGCAACATGAACATGTATTTCTTGCACTTTGTTCTTTAATGTCCACTTTCATTTGATACATTATTTTTTAGAGTGTATTTATGTCTTGGGTGATCATTCAGGGAGATCCAGTAGTACTTTTCAGACCATCAGCTTTGGAAAATGGTGCCATCCTATTTTCATTCTTTTGACTAATACTAAACTCAACTTAAGACATTGCTGTTGTCATGGATGGATAAGTAACTCTTACTTCTTCTGTCTGAATATTTTTTTTCTATCCAAGATGCAATAGAAAGAGGACTTTGCATTTGGAAAGACTGACTTTCCTGCTGAACTTCAAAGAGTACTGAATTAACACTTCCAGTTTACCAGTCACAGTGTTTGGTTTTTCAGATAGAATATTTTTTTTCAGTATTTAATTTCTGTATGAATAAAGTTGGTAATTGTTTAAGAATTTAAAACTCAAGTTTTCATTTCCTTAACATAATTCAAATTAATCAAGCTAACTAGTTTTCTGCTATCAGAACAGGTATTAAGACAAGTAACAGCAGGGTGAATCTGCAAAGGATATAATTTGATTGCTCAATTTATATATCTAGCAAATTATGACACACTATAAAGATCTCATCCAAAAGGTATGATTCCTGATGTGTTCAAATCTAAGTTTCTAATGATCTCTGTTGGAATGCACCTCCGTGGATGGAAATTTTTTGTAGTGTACAGATTCCTCAGTTTTGTTGGCTATTTTTATATTGTGATGCTCCTCCTTTTTTTTCTGTTTCCTCTCATAGATTTAGTCTCCCTATCTGATGCACTTTCTTCCCTTCTTCAACTCCATATTTCTCCAGTCTTTATTTTTCTGCACATTTTTCTGGTGTGCTATCCAGCTCCCAGATTTTCTGTTCTGTAGCTCTGATGCAAGAGCTGTGGAGTTTTGAACACCTTACACACCTTTTCCACCACTGTCACACATTGACACAGCTCTAGTATTCAGCTGGGCTAGTTCTTCCCTCTGTTGACAGTCAGACAAGTTTCCTCTGTTTTCTTTGCTGAGACACTGCCAGAACACGGTAGAAAAAGGAATTTACAATTTTAACTATGCTTATATTTCAAATGCTCAAGAAAGAAAGAAGAAATTCTAAGAAACATGTCATGAAGTCAACCTAAAACCTTATGTGCTCGGGAATACAATGAAATACTGCTACTAAAAGAAAAAAAAAAAAAAGGAAGCCTTGAGGCAAACCCTTTAAAAAGTTAGAGAAAATAATAGCAGTTTGAGAAAACTGGGACCCTTGTGATGCTCTGTCTCTCCCACTCCTTTACTGAAGGAAATTGTTGTTTTGTGACTGAAGTTTGATGCAGTATTTTCTTGTGAGTGAGGAGCAGTCTGTGGACCTTTTGGGGCCGTACTTTGATTGTGTGCGCTTGATGATCCATTCTCTATTTTTCAGTTTCTGAGTCACTCTGTGTACTTTGATAGTGGTTATATTTTGGAACTCTTAGGTTAGCAGCTTATTGTTTCATACAGATTTCAAAGGAAGACTGTAAAATCTCCTCGAGCTCATCTCTGCATTTCATGGGAGTTGTCCATAAGGGAGTCTAAAAATGTACTGGATGCATCCCAAGTCACTAACCTTTTTCATACCCTTTCACATCTTTATATATGTGTCTGTGTGTGAGAGAAATAGAGAGAATTAATGGTGGGAATAAAGTACAAACTCCTTTTCAAATAACAAGGTATAAATAATTTGTTATGTTGGATAAGCTAGAAGATGGAAAGACGGTAATGAGAAAAATGACTTCTAGTAAAATCAGAAAGTCTAATAAACAGTTCTACAGGAGAAATAACATAGTAAAAGAAGATATTTTGTTTACTTTTTGGCAAAAATTGACATTTAGTAGATAGGATAAAATGCAAATATAATATTAACAGATCTTTATCATTAATTAAATTATATTACTTACAAAGGGTGTGGTTTATAGGTGTGACTGGCACTATTAATGTGACTGTCCGTGCCTGATGGTGTGGAGTTTCTGTGATTCTCTGCCTATTGTAATATCACATTCCTGGCCTGAGTTAGAAACCTTGCCTGCATTTCTGCTCAGGGAGTCTTAACTACTTTAAAATAAAGTGTCATTGTTGGTTTATTTTTAAAGCTAGTTAAGAGTAAGAAAGATGTGATAATTTCTGAATTGGAAAATGGGAGGAACATAAGCATTCATTGCAAATTGGAACATTTAAAAACCCTAGGAAATTCATAAATCATAGAAGACTGAAAAATATGCAACTATATTCTGGCTGATCTAAATTAAAAAAAAATATTTTGAAGAAAGCTCAAAGTTTAAGGGCTCAATGGGATTTCATAAACAGAAAAATAGGCAGAAAGTTTTATGCTTCTGTTTTAAATCTTTTAGCATCAGACTCCTGAGAAGCCCATTTGTCTTATATAGTATCTTTAAAATGCCTCAGACACTGAGTGATGCAAGTATTAATCAAATGAAAATATCTAACTGTAACCTTCATTCATGGTATCTTATCCTATTCATCCTATTTAATCTATCTTTATCAATTCTTCAAAACAAGAAAAAAAGTCAATGAAATAAAGTATGCAGTGAAAAAACTGAGAATCTAATAGAAATATCAAATACATGTTCTTCTTTGAAAGGACTGAAAACTTGAATTCATTTTGAGTCAAGAGTGGATTATGTCTACTGATAATTGTATTTCATCCCTCATGTCTGTGATTCTTGGTGTTCCTACTGGCTTCACTAATCCTTTGATTCATAAAGACAGAAATTTCCTCTAGGGTTCAAGTGACACCTGATTGACTACCATATTCTGCATTCTGCCCAGTAGGGTATGATGTAGAACAAGGTAGTCCAGTGGACTATAATTGCTTGTTTTACAAGAAAAGATTTCCTCTTCCTTTAAAAGAGCAATAGTATAATCAGGGAGGAAAATTTTGTTGGAGTTCAAACAGTTAGTGTCATGTTGAGCCCTTGCAACTTTCAAAGTCATATTTTAATGTTGTCAAGATGGCTCTTTATATAGTGCTGTCACTGTATAAAAGTTAATTTAATAAAAATCAAGAAAGGCATGTGCATATTTTACAGTCCATTTTGTCAAAATTCAATTCTTTGGATGTTATTTCTGTGATGTTATGTATTCAAACGTTATGCTTTTATCTTTCATTGTATTCATGATTAAATAACACTCTCTTCAGTCTACTTTTTGTTTTTCTCCTCAGCTACCTTCAGTCTCTCTCATGTCTGGAGTTAATTTTTTTATTATTTGTTTCTTTAAGATGATTGAATTTAATAAAATACATTATTCATCACCTCAAAATATGAGGTTTTATCTCCAGAACCCTGACGTATGTAAATGAGTTTCCTACTGAAAATGTCACATAGGTCTTTTTTCAGTACCTTCACTTCCAGCAAAACTCTGGGTGTGCAAATATATAACTCCAGCTACAGTGAAAGAAGTAATTTATCTGCAAATCAAAAGACACTGCCACACAGTTAGAATCAGAGAGGCATTTTACTGTAACACATTCTGAAGATATCAGTTTAATTCTGTAGGTGAGATTCTGATCTTGTTTTCAGCTAATTTTATTTTTTATTTTTTTACAAATTTTTGGCCTTTCTTTTAAGGTTGTTGTGAAATGTCCTTATATTCTTCTCTTGCTCTGAAACAGTTATGGCTACAGCATAGTCAGGGGTAGTAACTCTGAGCTTTAAATACAGGTGCATCAGAAAAAGAGTCAGCCAGCCAGACCAGGCAGGCTGAGGGCAAGGAGGATTAGAGCAACTGACCAAGCGACAATCTGGGAGTACAGTCAGTGAATCATCCCAGAACACTGACAGTGGTGATTTTTGAAAAGTGTTTGCCTAGTCTAATTATTTATTTAGTGAAGCTACCCTACTTCTGAAAGATGTTACAGCAGATATGGCAGCAGCATGAATGATACTGACCCAAGGACTTCCTTTGCTTTGTTTAGAAATTGTACACAACCAGTCATATGAAGAAAAAGAAATACCCCATGGCTATGGGTCTGCTCATTTCTAAACCAAAGGAAAATTTAAAGTATTGAATAATCATTGAAAAATTAAAAATTACTTGTTTATTGCATTTCAAATATGGTAATTTTTCTCCTTTTTTTGGTAAGGAATTGTATGAATTCACAGTTACACATTAATTTACCACCTGCATACAGGGGTCTCATGGTCTCATACAAAATTTCTATTTCACTCCATCAAATACAGTACTTCAAATTTTCCAGATTAGCAGTCTTCACCTAAAAAGTACTGAAGGACAAGAAACTTTTATGGAATTTTTTTTTTCCAGTGTGTGTGACAACATCAATGGGTTTGTCACTCTCAGCAGCAGTTTCTTCCTGAAACATTTTGACAGAATTGGGAAGCATTAAAATAATTTTTACATAAACACTAAAATGGTCCAGGAACAACTTGATATTTCTTCACTATAATCAAAGTATGAATGAAAACACCTACAGTAAATTTCCAGGTCTCATGTATTGTGAGTCTGAAAGATAGCACCGGGGTTCTGAGGAGACGCTGAAGGCACACGTGTACACAGACTTGAGAATTGTAGGTCAAACTTTACATTTGGATTGTTGCCACAGAAGTTGTTAGAGGTTCCTGGGATAATGGTGTTTTACTCCAGACCTTGATGGGGCAAAATGAAGTAGCAATCCAACCTAATCCATTTGTCATCTTTGGAATAATTTATGTGCAACCTTTTTGAGTAAAACCTGATTGACAGGTGTATGTTGTCATTGTTACTGCAGGGCTATTAATCTAAGTACAGTTATCTGTAAATCTTAAAATAAGTCTGTAATATTTGAATTTGCACCCATGTGTCTGTTTCCTTTTAGTTTTTTCAACCTTTATGGTTTATCTAAAAAAAAGATTGCAGGGATCAGTAAGTATCAACTTGTTTCCCTAGCAGATTGCTGCTGTGTTTGGCTGCAGAAATAAGCTATAAAGGAACAGAAACTTCAGTGACACAAATGTCCCTCTTTGAGGATTAGCAAGGTTTTCAATGGGAGAGACATGAACGTTATTCCTGTCACACGAAAAGGGGAGATTTCCTCGACCCTTGGTGATTTATTTTTCTGTCAGTACCCCAGAAAAGCTGAGACCCTTGTGCCTGACCAGTCTGTCAGTGTCCCCACTGAACAACCCTGCTGGATTGAAGGGCGATTTGACTGTCCTTTCCAGGGAGCTAAGCCAACAACATAAGGGAGACCCCTCAGCATGTCTTTCCACTTTATTCTAGTGTGTTATCCACTGCTGGCAACTGCCAGTGCATGTGAACAACTAACACTAACAGTTTACAGGATAGCAGTCTTTAACCTGTCACATTTTTATATTAATAAGGTTCAAAGATTGCCAGTCATAGCATCTAACTGCAAAAACATATTCAAAGCAATGCAGAGACAAGCTCTAATGCCCAATGAAAGTATCCAGTGCCCATAAAGTATGGCTCTTACCAAACTACTAGGTGTCCCTATAGAGGGAGAAGACAGGTTCATCTCGTCAGCTGATCCCAGCAGTTATAATGGAGTCTTCCCTCACTTTTCCTCCATTCTTGACTTACTTTTATACTATTTCTTTATGTTTAGGTGGAGCTTGAGTGATTTGAGTAATAAATATTTTTGTCACTGATTGGTGTAACATTCTCTCACTTTGCTTTTAAAGATACACTCAAAAAAAAAAAAATATAGGGCGCATGTCCAGTAGGTGGTTGTCATACCTTGGAGGTGGGTAACTTTGGGATGGAGGTGTGTGTTAATATTACAATTAGGCTTTAATGAACCAAATTCATCTGAGGAGAGAGATTTTGTCACAGTTGGTTCAGCAGCAGAAAATCTTCTTCTTTCTCCCTTGGTTGGCAGGTGCTGTGCAGTTTACCAACTGCAACTTACCATCAAGTTCCCCTCCCTGCAAGGATTTCCACAGAGCCTGGCTGTGGTGCCTCCACGCCACCCCACTCTCCGTTCCATCCCCCTTAGCAGGTGCTTGCTGTTGTATGGGGAATTATCATGGAGCTGTCAGACACGTTTCATCCAGGGAGTGGCAGTTTTGTTTTACCCCATAAATTCTATACTGTTATAACTTCTGTTAGGATGTCAATATAACTTCTCAGTTTCCCCTAATTTTTACTGCCAGCCATCTTCCCACAATACCTTATTGAAAAACCTGGTTATGTGAGAGCATACTTGTGGAAGACTAAAAAAAACTTTTCCTTCATAAGTAAAAGTATGACTGTGGTCTTTTCTATGCAGCAAGAGAATAGAATGAGTCTTAGATAAAAGATACTGTCTAAACTGTTGTCAGATGCCCTGAGTACAGACACGAGTGGATTACTCTGATTTAGAGACACTCTTGTAAATCTTGGCATATGAACATGGAAAAGAAGATGCATATTGAGCTGGAATCAGCAGGGCACAGATGAATTACTTCAGAGGCTCTGATCAGTGCTACTTTGAAGAACTGTGACAATCTAAAATCCATGGCTCCTTGCAACTGCTGAACTCCCCATAACCTTATGCAAAGATGATTTAAAGTCTATTTCATCTGTAAGAGAAAGACATTTAACTTATGTTTCTTGAGCAGTTCTTGTGTAGGCTTAATTTTTTAACAATAAATTGCACCAGTGGCAACAAAGGGAGCAATTTATTGTGAGTTAGTATGTTCCTAGTTTTGCACATAATATCCGTTTTCAGAAAGGTTTTACTGTATGTGCCCATGAGGTTAAATACAGAACTGATTTAGGATTACTGCATTATTTTCAATTCATTCATCAGATTTAAAAAGGAAAAATATACTTTACAACTGAGTAAATTACAGAATGGATATGCTAGGGTTATTTTTAAGAAACAAAGAAGTACAAGTACAAAAAGTTTGAAAACTAGATAAATAAAATGGAAAATATTAAAGGACTGTTTACTTCTTAAAAGAAAGAGTCAGAGAAAATGCAGATTTCAGGAAATATTTCTGTGGTTGAAAGAAATATTGTAAAACCAAACTTCCACAATCAAATAAATACTGAAGTTTCGATGCGATACAATAAAATTAAACAGAAAGGACAGTAATTTGTTTATGCTTATTGCATGCAATTTTTGTTGCAGAGAATTAAAAGGGAGACTGAAAAATAAGGTAGCATGTGAACACATATTTGTTTCAATGTGAGTAAGGTTCAAGATAAAGTACTGCTTTTAAAGTTCTGTGGAGCTAGAATCCTCAGAAGCACATATAATTGAAATGTATGTTACTCCATTTTTTTCTGTTTTCATTGTTGTAAACATCAAGCTAAAACTTAAAATACCCTAGTCCCTTATGCTCAATCTGTTATTTGTTTGTTCTTTCTCATGCAAACCAGGTTATAAAGTTCTATTGCCATATTCTCTTAATTGCTTATTATATCTTGGCTTTCAAAAATATTAAGTGACACAAAGCAAATTTGGAAAGATGGTGAATGTTTGCCATTTTTCACTAAGTCAATAACAATTGCAAATTAGCAGCTGTGCTTTTCATGACATGGCCCCATAAGTAGGCAAAATGTTATATGCACTACCTTATGGAACAAAACTTTGTGAAACTGGCAAACCACAGACATAATTTCTTTTCTGGTGATTGTTTTTGCTGGGTTTTTTCCCCTTTTTTCTTTTCTTTTTTTTTTTTTTCTTTGAATAAAGTCATCAGGTTTTTAGATTGCACTGTGACCCTTCTTCTGGGTAAAACTTTTGAGGAAAAGGAAGCTGGATTGTATAGCACACTGGCTACCAGAAGCAGCATAGCTGCTCTAACACACTAGGTAAGCCTGCACTGTGTCACAATCTCCAGGCTTCCACAACCATCTTACTTTAGATGAATGGCACATTCTAGCTGAAGACACTTTGGTTTGTGGCTACTCCTGTCCCTGACTGGCAGCACCAATTACTGACTGACTAATATCATATGATGCCTTAAGGTTTTTATATATTTGTAGATTTTAATATAGTTGTATAGTTTCTCACGCTTAAGCTTGCAGTTAACAGTTTAGAAATCCCTTTCTCACAGTCTTGAAATTCTGTTTATCGGTCTTCTCCAGAAAAAAGGTTTTAGCAAGGACATCCTGTTTGGGACACATGCACCTGTAAAGGAATTATAAGACATATTGCAGTCAAAACAAGACAGAGGGTCCAGAACCCTTGGCAAGGCTCCAGTGGGGCAGTTCTGAAGGTGGTACCAAGGACAAATGGTTTTTGGATTGGATGTGTCCGCTAGATACAGTAATTAGTTAAAGCTATAAAATTCTGAGAATTCTATGCTGGTGTGTGCACCTATGTATTGTATAGGACCTGAAAGTCCTTCCGTTAAAGACCAGCTCTCTATTGTATCTAAATTAATATTGCATCAAAAGTTCTTTCCTCCCATTTTAGGTAACAATGCAAGCCATTCAGAAACCTGAGACAGGGACTGATAGTATGTTACCAAAGAGAAATGCTTTTCCACTCTCATGCAACAACCTGAGCAAGTAGACACAAAGAAAGAGTTATTTCAACCATATGTGTTTTCTAAAATATATGAAGATTCTAGTATGATGATAGAATCCACTGAATACTTGTTCAAATGGCCACTGAAAGATGAAAGGACAGTTTATTTCCCACCTTTTTTCTTCCCCATTCGTCTGACTAGTACTCTAGCAAGTGGCCTACCATCCTGCTCCTTCGGCTAACACGATTTGTTGGAAAAGACAACTACTGCTCACCTTCATCTCCCCACTCGATTCATTCCACAATCTGAAAATAGCCCAGCTAGTTGACAGATTGTTACGAAGAGATTATTTAATTTCACAGATTTTTGCCTCAGTGTGTTATGTTTGCTGTTCTGGTCCTGGAGAAAGACTTCATGAGGATTATTACTGAACTTATTAACTGAAGTATTATTCTTTTAATTTCTGTCCCCCTTCTAGCTTATATTAATCACTCTGGTGTAATACATCATTTCTAGTAGCTTGGATCAACTGCACCTCTATTGCTAGGTGCCCTGCTTAGTTACCTTCATTCCTGATCTCTCACATAGCTGTACTCCTCATTTTTCCTCCTTTATTGATATTATTTTGTCCTTCTGGATGATCAGCTCTTCCACAATTGCACTTAGCAATCCGTTTCTGACTACTGGAAACTGGTGCTCTGGATGGTCAGACAAGATGAATACTTACCTTTCCTGGTTATTGCTGGAACCGTTTTGGATTTCTGAATGGGAGGGCTGGTTCCACTGTGCCTGTTTGCTCTGAGTGTATGGAAACCTGCAGTTTCCTTAGAATAGTTTCATAGTAGTCTTTGCTTCTTCTTTGGATTTTATGGCCTTAGTATAAAAGGAAGTTTTGGGTGTAGTGCCTTGAAAGTACTCAAATCATTGCAGACCTGATAGTTTTCAAAAGAAAACTTCTTGCGATAAAAATTCTTTGTTCAGTGTTATTTTTGAAATCATGTCTTTGTCTGTGGGACTAATGCAACTGAATACTTTTGAGCAGGGCTGTTCCCTGCCATTACAGGCATGACAAACAGAAGGTGTGTGTTTTTAAAACACATTATGTTTTACCACCTGTACTCTGAAGGAATAGTTTTGCTTTATAAAATTATAAACCTTTAATGCATTGGTTTTGCATATCCCCTTAAGGTTCTGCCTTATACCCTAAATAGAATAGATTTTCATAGTATTAGGAATTCATAATCATTAGGGTAAATGTAGCATGTAAATGACTTCTCCCCAACTGAAATGGGTGGCAGACACAGAGGGATGAAGCTTGTTACCTCAAAACTTTAAATCCCCCTCAGGGATCTAGGAGGAGGGTAACAGACCAACATCAAGCAGAACAACAACAAAAGTGTTGTGCATCTTCTACATAAACACAATTAGAGAAGAAGTAATTGAAATGCTGGAGTTTTTGTGGCAAGTTTCAAACATTTTCTATTTTATTTTTTTATTAATCAGCATAACTTTAATGGTTGGAACATAAAGCAGAATTTGTTGCCTATAGATTTCAATGGCAGTTTTCCCCAGGGTATAATTAGAAGTGTTGTGAGATATTTTTTTGCTTCATTTCAAATATGCAAAGCCTGGTTATACTTCTACTTAAGTCAATGGCATGATTTTCATTAACTTTCTCCTGTGATAGCCTGGGCGAGCTCAGAATGAAGGAAATGCATACCAGGGTGCCCTATTTAATGCAGTGGCTTTAACTGACATAAAGAAACCTAATATTAGCTATAAAACAATTTAAGATTAATAACATAAAGTAATTTATCTCCCTCCATAAACAAGGTGTCTCACAACATTAGTGTCTGGAACATGGAATGATCAGTGTTGCAATTAGAAAACTTAGATACCCAGTACTGTTAACAAAGGGCTTTATGATGAGGAGTGAAAGAAAATGATGGAACACATTAAAAAAATCCTACAAGCCAAAAATAAAGACTGCAAAGACCTGTATAAGTACTAATGTATATGTGAAAAATGTGTTTGAAAACATAAATTTTCTGTTGGAATAACTGGAATATGTTTTGACTACCATGGAAGTATATAGAATATACAGCAAAACAGAAAAAAAAGACCAGAAGAAAGTTTATTGCCAATAGGAATTACTTGGAAGAACTGATAAGCATAGTACAACACTTAAAATGATTTTTATGTAAATATAGCTATTGGAGCAAAAGAAGAATTTTATTTATTAGTAAGGCTTGTTAACAGTACTCTAGATTGCAGGCAGATTTATATGTAGCTTACTCAGATCTGGGCTAGAATTCTAAACTGTTTTTAGAGGAATGCCAGTCTTTCTACTAGAATTTAAGACCTATTCAAAGTTTTTCTTCTCCAAGAAGGGATTTAATCACTATTTAATAGACTTTGTTTAACACTGCCAATCTAGTCTCTTAAAATGATATTTCTCTTCTAGCTCCCATTTTGAAGTAGTCAGGAATATTCTTATTCTGATGATTCAGTTTCAGTTATGTTAAAAGATGCTCAGCTTTCATCAGAAACTTTCATGTCAAGGGACCTGAGTGATCTGAAAAATTCTGAAGCATCCTGTAAAATAGTGACCATTTCAAGGTATTTACAAAGCCAGATAAAGCAGCACTGGCCTGTTACAAGAGCACAAACAATGAGAAATCATTAGAAATACAGACCACATGAAGGCTGGCAAAATATTTGCAGATGTGACCTTAGTGTTTTCATAGTTTGATATAAAGTCAAACAGCTCAAAACATACCAGAATGTTAGCAGACATTTAAAAAACAAAGCCAACAAAAGACACTCAAAACTAAAACCAAAACTAAATCTAAATATTCTATCTCTTTGCAAATCCAGTGCATTGGAGTTTGTTATTTGCCTGGAAAGAGCCCCATGAATTTAACATCTGTGAAAGTAACTTGGGAGTGACTGTATATATGAAAGTATGTTATTTTAGAGTTATCTCCTTGTTGTCCCACATGTGTTGTGTGATCAAGATGATCTGCTCCATGACCTTCCCCAGCCCAGGGAGACAGGTTGACAGGACTGTAGTTTCCCAGATGTTTCTTCTAAACCTTCTGGTAGATGAGCATCATACTTGATAACTTTCAGTTGACTGGGACCTCCCTGTTTAGCTGGGACAGCTGATAAATGATGAAAAGTGAGTGGCTCAGTGAGCACTTTCAACAGCTCCCTCTATACTCTTGGTTGGATCCCATGTGGCCCCATAGATTTGTGTGTGTCTAAGTGGTGTAAGTAGTCACTAATTATAAGGATTTTGACCCCTTGGATTATAAGGGGTTTCATTCTGCTCCCCAGCCCTTTTTTCCACCTTAGGGGGCTGTGTATCCTGAGAACAACTGGTCTTGCTATTAAAGACCGAGGCAAAGAAGGCATTAAGTACTTCAGCCTTTTCTTCATCCCTGGTCACTATGTTTCTCCCGGCATCCAACAAAGGATGGACATTAGGCCTCTTTTTGTAGCAGAAGTATTTATAGAAAATGTTTTTTATTGCTTTTTACTGTGGTAGCCAGATTAAATTCCACTTCGGCTTTGGCCCTTCTGATTTTCTCTCTACATAACCTCTCATTATCCTTGTAGTCCTGAGTGTCCTGTCTTCCAAAGTCTGTAAGCTCTCCTTTTTCCCCTGAGTTCTAGCCAAAGCTCTCTGTTCAGCCAGGCTGATGTTCTTCCCTGACAGCTTCTCTTTTAGCTCATGGGGACAACCTACTCTCATGCCTTTAAGACATATGTATTCATTCAAACTCAATTTCTCTAGCATTACTCGCATGATACACTATAGACTGTTTAAATAAGAGTGGTCTAATGGTCAGAGCTGTTGATTTCTCAATGTTATTTTTGATGCGCAATCAGAAGCTTTATTGCAGAGTCCACCTGTAGACATAGCCTTGCTTGAAAAGGTTGGCCAGCTGTAAAGTGTGTTTCTTTCCATGTGTATATAGCATCAGATCCTTAAGTGCTGTAACCTTTCTCTTTAAAGTTCACTGTGGTGATTTACTTAGGCTGCAAATCTGGTATGTAAAAGAGTATTTTACTTTCTTAATTTTTTTTCTGACTGCAAAATTATCTTTGTAACTGGGATTGCACATTCCTTTATGGACATCACTAGATGTGGAAAGATTTTAATTTGCTGTTGTTATGGGATATGGGATCACTAAATGATCTTTCACTGAAGCTGCTTTTGTCAAAAGTAGTTTAAGAGTTTAGAGATTTTTTTGTGTAAAAAGCAGTAAGATTTAATATAATTTTGTTATCAGGAGTTGAAATGCTACTGTTTTTAAATTAGCAGTAATGAGTATGTTAGAATGAATAGGTGACATATACTTTGTGAAGCTGCAGCTTAGATGGCTTCCTCTTAGTTGTAGTTGACCCACATAACAGTCCTATTCCTGAATACACTAGATATGGAGAGAAGGGGAAAGAATTATTTTTAAAACAGGATTTACTGCTCCCTGCTAGAGGAAAGTGCCCTACATCTGTCTCTGCCAGCAAAACTCAGGCTCAGCAGTTTGATATGACACTAATTTACTTCCAGAGAGATTTATAAAACTTCATAAATAGCAGAACAATATGATTAGATAGTACTTCTGTTGATTCAATTGCAACAGAGGTTTAAAGATACTAAGAAAAAAATCAAATGGTCCAAGCTGGAATTAAGCTTTCTTAATGGAATGGGAAAAAAAACAAACCCAGCAGTGATGGGAAAGAAACGAAGAATTTCTGCTGTGATCAAGCAGGAAAATAATTTCTTAAGCTGTGATGGATGTATTGCATTCAAAGGTACCACACATCAGTGGTGTTCAATATGCAGATTTCATTTATAACTTTAGTGAAATTTAAAAATTATTTATTTCAGTTTCCACAGGCCATTTGCATCTTTTTGTACAGAATGGGCTATATATTAGATCACACCCTCAAATGTGTACACAGAATACTGTGAGGACTTTTTTGTTAATGACATAATATACTTTTATTCCCTTTAATATGCAGTGTCAGCAATTCTCTGATCACATGGGTTTTTAAGCTGAGCAAGGCACGAGTTACAAACTAACAGCCAGCGTACAAATCTGTTTGGAAATTCAGCCATATGGTGCAGATATGATGTGCCTCTTAGCATTTGTCTGCTCTGGACAGTTGCCTGCGAGAGGCAAGGATACTCTATTGAAATCAGTGGGGCATATGGTTGTAAATTTCAACATGTAGCTTAATACCAATAAACCTTCAGTCAAAAATCTTCAGCAAAGGATTTATTTAGAAAAAAGTTTCAACTCTCACTGTATAAAGCTTGGCTCAGCTTTTTTGCTGATACTTGTCCTGAGTAAGCAAAGACTCTGGTATCCACCTTTTCTTTTTTCTTTTCCCCAAACAGGCCTTCTAATTGAGACTGTGGGGAGGGACTTAAGATAAGGAGAAGAATGCATCTACAAGTGTGAAAAGACTAGAATGCTGATGACTCAGATAATCCAGGTGTTGAGGGAGAACACACCTGCCACCTCAGGGTACCAGCTGGGTGTTGTTTCTTTGTCTGTACACAAATGACTGATCTGTGATAATTCTCCTCGAGGAGGCATCAGGACAATTCACACACATGAAGATATTTAACTCTGCTGATGGCCATAATGGATCCACCTGTGCTGACATGACGGGTAGCCTTAACATCTTAGAAGGTATCAAAGACTCTTGAAATGTCCTGTGATTCAATTTTAATCATCCAGTGAAGAAGTCCCCACCTCAGGGGAGGTACCAGAGACATTCCCACCTACCCTGAGCCCAGTAAAAGATTGCACTTGGAGTTCCCTTGGTAGATTGAGGGTCTCCTTCCCTTGTTCCACAGGACTTCTACCACTTTTAGCTTCTCCCATAACCTCAGGAGATCAAGACTATGACGACCATTGGAGGCACAGTGACCAGGTCTCATCGCTGGATCCAGAAGGGGTGTCTTGTGGGTTGCCTGGGAGTCCATAAACCTGCTCCTACTGCCTCTGCTAGCACTGCAGCCTCACTCCAGCACTGTCCCTCCAAACCAGTCCTGCCAGGTTTGAATGGGTGGAGGAAGGTCAGCTGCCATCTCATTTTGGTCCAGTGGGTGAGAGCTTAGGAATTTTCTGGTTAGTTTAACCCAGTTTTCTCAGTACTGTTTAGTATTCTTCTTGGTAAGGAGGTTTGGTTTTTTTCCTCACATCTGGCATATTTGATAGCTCTCTTTCTCTCTCTCTTCAGTTTTCCAAATTGTCTCAAACTGAGATGCTTGTTTGAAGATATTTGCATATATTTGAACATAGAAATTTTTTTTCATATTTTTCTGGCAAGACCATTTTTGGGTTTCTTTACTCAAGAAAATGAGTTGTGAGTGCCTATCAGTGGGTAGGGAAGTTATTTACATAGTTGAATATCTGTATTAATAGCTGTATTTCAGCCCTAGCATAACAAATATCCAAATACCACATTTAATTTAGTCCTATCATTCCAAGAAGTACAAAGTTTTTGCTTAATCCATTAAATCAGATTGCTTTTTTCCATTCCTATCCAATAAAAATTAGCTCTTTGACCAGTGATCCTGGATTGCAATACAAACCTATGTATAATGTACTTCTGCCCTCTGCTTTGGAGTCTAAAGTAAAAACAAAGAGAATTTGATGTCTGTTGCCTTGAAAAGGCTCATGCTTGATCCCCATCTTTAAGCTTGTAACTTCCCAGTGAATATGAAACTGAATGAAGAATGGTCTTGTGAGCTGCTGAGATTTGTCTCCTTTTAAGATTGCTTTCTGGGTTTTGGCTCTTTTGTTTGATGTTTGTTGCATTACTTTTTGTTTTGTGGTTTGGATTTTGTTGCTTGGTTTTTTGTTTGGTTTTTGGGGTTTTTTTTGGGTGGGGGGAGGGGGCGGTTGGTTGTTGGTTTGGTTTTGTTTGGGAGTTTCCTTTGTAGTCTTATTGTGTTTTGTTTTTTTCCTGGAGAGGGAGAACTGAAGAGGGGAAAGGATAAGCTGTTTACCTGTTTTTTATTTTCATTCATGTATTCTTTATCATTTGAGTCATTGATGAAAAGGAAGAACAGAGGTTAAAAATTAAAATTATTTGGCAGTATGTTTAACAGGAGGACTTTAGGATGAAGGAAACACTTTTGCTATCTGAGGTTATTTCATGCTTAGCAAAGTTTATATCATGAGTTTTTTGAGACTCGTGCGTGCCTGTATCTCTATGGTGTAATAATAAATTAATAAAATCAATATATTTACAAAGATGTAAGAAGTTCTCTGTAGTATATTCTTGATGGTACCTGTAGGCAAGCAGAGAGAAGCAACTGGATCTGAAGGCCTTGTTTGCAAACATGTTCTTTCAAGATTTAAAGTGGCTTGAAGTTGAGTCAAATATCCTATTGCTGAAAATTATGCTTCCAGAGAGCATTGTCTATCAGTCCTACTAAGGATAATTCTTAGCAGTGTAAGGATTACTCCTAACAGTGCATTCCTATACTACAATGGTGTCAAAGGCCCTCAGACTGAGACAGTGGAGGGGCAGAAACTTCTCTTTTAATTGCAGATTTGGGATCTTGTGCATCAGTTTCCACTGAGGTCTTACTGCAAGTGGTAAGCAGTCAAATCACGATGGAACAGCATGGACCACTTTTCTGAGGCCATTAATGCTATGGTATTTATTGCCTTCTGGCAGGGGATTACACAGCAACAGAACTGTGCTCTTTTATGCTGGAAAAGCTCTCCAGAAATCTCCAACACCTGGAGACCTTCAAGCTTGCACAGTGAACTATGTATAATCACTATTAGAAAGCAGTATCTGATTACCCTGACAGCTGCTCAAAGTGGTAGGAAAATGACTAGGATATTTTCATTATACATGTACTCTGAGAGACCATTTACTGCTGATGTCTGAAGTTGCTGTTTTATTTTTCTTTGCTTTTCTTTCTAAAGTACAGTGATTATTTAAACATGAACTGACATAGCATTTGAAAATTTGGAGGTATTTCTCATGAGGGGGAATCTAGCTGGTGTGGTTTATTTCTCTAATTTTCTAACCGCATCCTTAGAGGGGTGATAGTATCACTGGTTAGGAGCATCTAAACATTGAACCTCTATCTGGGCTCTGGAGAAGATTAGTGCAGCTGGAATTGAATATAGGAAACAGAGGCTGTTTTGAAGAAGGTAGGTTGGCTGAAGGCCCTTCTTCCTGGTTGAGTCCTTACTCTAAACCCACGTGTATTTAGATCAATGAAGTTTTTGAATAACATTTAAGTTAAGTTGCCTACTGCTGTGTCAGCAAACTCAGCAATGGAATATCCCATCAGGGCTGAGCTAAACACCAGCAAGAAGTTACCAGTGGTCCTGTCAGGAAATTAATTAATGGGGACTGAATTTTCTTTAGAAGTTGAGAAGTTTCCTGTTCCACAAGCCAGTGGAGATACCACCAATCCTCATTCTCCTTGGGTAGAAACTGTTATGTTGCAGTAGGGTCATAGAAGGCATCAAATGAAGACTCAGTAGAGCCAAGTGCTACTCCTTAATAAAAAAATTAAAATCTTGGTCTTTCATCATAGTTGGTCTTATGTAAAACATTTCAATTACTTGCAGAGGAAATCCCATTTGTCTGGTCTGGTTGTTCGAAAGAAATATATTTGCACACAACTTGTAACTAAGCTTACTGTTTTGTAGGGCAACAGTGTTCTGTAAAACCCTTTTCATTAAAATGTTTGGCTCAATCTGCTTATTACATTTTACCTCTTGAAAAGGCCATGCCCTTTCTGTGAAAAATATATCCACAATATGTCTGGGAATATATGCCAAAAATATTCTCACACTCTCTGTAGTCAGAAGAGTTATGGTCACTAGTTTTCAAACTAGAAAATGAAAATACAGATATGTAACTTAGAAATGTGAAGAGATTTTCTTAGATGCAGTCTATCCTTTGAAGGAAAAAGAATGCCTGGTGGGAGTTACCAGTGGCTTTTTGTTTGTATTATTCTGTGTTGTAACTCCAACTACTTGCGAATAAATATACTGAGAGGTAATAGCATCCAGAGGGAATAATGCTGAAACAAAGGTTAGGAATTTCCAAAAGAGAGATTTCTGTTTCCAGTCAGATCAGGATCTTATTAGGTGATGAAAACATCCAAAATTTGAATTTTATCTATAACAATGCAGAAAGTAAAACCTCAAAAAAACCACCCCCTTTCCAATTGCATCTTTCATGCAAATATTGCAGTGTAGAAAGATGACCAATAAAATATAAAATTATTAATTCAAAATGATTTTTAACTGTTTCCAGTGTTAGAAGTGTATAGATAATGCTCAAATAACTCAGTCAAATAGTCAAATAAACACAAACATTTTGAGGGCAGGCACCAGGGACTAAATTTACAGTTTGCTCTATTCATGTCCTCTAATGTTTAACAGAAAAATATAAACAAACAATTATTCACTCAGTCATGGATACATCCTCAAATTGATCTTTTGCAGAAAGCAGCTGAATTAAATGTTGCTTGTTTGAATGCACCTTTGCCTGTCACAAAACAGGGTAGGAAAAAATTTCTGAAAAGTCAAAATCTCTTTTTACCTTGACAGATACAAATCAAGAGCTCTAGGTTATTTTTTAGTCAATATAAACACATAAAAGATTCAGAAAAGGTTTATTTTAAGTAACTCACTTTTCCACAAAACTTCCTTTGAACCTTCATGGTTCAAACATTTGCCTGTATGTCAGAAAACTTGTGTAACAGTGACTGACCCCACTTCTTTCCTCTTCCCTTTGATATGAGATATCATCTAGTAGACTTTCTATGTATAAAAAGAAATCTCCATTTTCTTTGGTGTGCTCTACCTTTATGTCAGAAATCTGTAACACTGGGTACTATGGCTGTTATTTTTAGTCTGTCAATATATTTGGAAGAGGTAAATTATGATCTTGAAGTTATCTGTAGATTTCAAGCTAAGGAAAGATTCAACAAGAAGCATCCATTTACATTTGCCAGCATAGACAACATAGATACAAATATCTGTAAAAACACCACTGAGGAAGGAAAAGAAACCAAGTTTAAACTATTCAAGATGAAATTATAATATTTTCTCTCATCAGTGGGGGACCCTGGCCTGATTTCCTTATGAGATCCTGCTTTCATGCATGATATCTTATATCTCAGGTTGTCCTCCTCAGAGAGACTGCCTATTGGCAAATTATGTTAGCTCTCCTGTTCAACCCTATTGGATCCTTTTTTTCTCCCTGCTTCTCTTCTAAGAGAATACACCATAATACTCTGAGCTGAAAAGGACCCACAAGGACCATTGAGTCCAGCTCCTACATGAACAGGCCATATAGGGATGAAGTTCATGATCTTGGTGTTCTTAAACACCATGTTCTAACCAACTGAGCTAATGTCAGGGTTGTCTTCACCCCATTTGTTTTGTCTCTTATTTAATTCAGGCAAAAAAATGGCATCAAAACTGATGAAATTGAGGACGTATTCATATTTTATTTTAATAAGTAGATATTCTGCTGGCAGATGGATCTCCTCGGCTTATTGATGGTTTTTCAGTTTGGTAAAGGTAATCCTTCAGAGGTCTATCATCAAAATTATTAAGCCCTCCATTCACACAACATTCTTACATGAATGTGCTTACTGAAAAATACTGTTGCTAAAAACACTGCAAATGGAATTTAGGATGCTGGACACTATTACTAATACTTGCTCTGAGCTGTGATCTGTTTGCAGTCAATCTCTATAGAATGCTAATATGTTTTAGACTGACATTCAAAGCACCTTTTTGAGAAATATCACAACAGCAGCAAATGTACTAGCAAGCAGTATTGAAGCATTTGAAGCTTGCCTTCATAGAAGCAGCATTACCACATATCCTAGTACACCTGAAGATTTTAATGCAATTTATTAAATTGAAAGACTGATTTCTTAGCTTATTAGCATTTTTGCAGTGAACCTCATGGAAAATGTATGCCTAGATTTTTTTTTAGTCTGTATTTACAAATTGTGGAATTTAGCTAATTAATTAGACTAAATGTCTATGCTAAGTGACTTCTAGTTTACTGCAAAACTTGCAAAGCATTTATTGGGTTCCAGAGCATTTCACTTATAGCATATTAGTTTAGCAAGAACACCTCTGAGCTCCTGTGTAGATTCGGAAAGCCATACTGTAACTGATGTATTATTGTCCCTTTGTTGCACACCTGCACACAATTCATTTATCTATTGCTTTTCTCTTTATTTTTGCATTCCAAATAAGCTACAGCTGCACAGATCATATGCTGGTGTTATTAAGAGATAAGTAACACTTAGGAATCCACAAGGTCATTAAATATTTTAATACAGGTACCCCAGTGTATCTAAAATCTTTAGTGTGTATGGCTGTATAATAAGATGTTAGCACAGTTTCTATAGAATTAATAATCCAGTCTTCCTATTGCCTCTGAGAGAAGAGAAGTATGTATGATGCACTAAGCTGGAAGTTGGTGTAACACACCAATGCCTTACAGAACATCACATAAGGTGCAGTTCTCATGAGTATTAAGGTATTACCACCAAAAATTCTTTTCCTATTCACATTCTATTATGAAAGATAGAATTTTTTGTGTGTTTTTGGACTTTGGTGGCTTTTTAAACTTTCTTCTGGAGATAACTATGTTCTGTAATTATTTTTCCTGCATTTCTACATGCCATACTATGGATTGAACTCAGGATTTGGTGGCTTCTGCCATTTTATCAGATCTCTGGAGCATTTGAATGGGAAAGGTTTCGTGGGCTAGACTGCAGATATCAAAATTGCCATTTTAACAGAACTTAGACAGTTAAATCCAAACTGGTGGTTTTGAAAACCCTGCTTAGCTATTGTCTAATCTCAAAGGGGTCCAAACTGTGAATTGTACCCTAATTTCAACTTCAAGGAAAATCTTCTTACATCTTGGTCAGTTATCTTTCTGTCCAAGTCATGTTTAGCTGCTCTTAAGAGAACTTTGTCTAATAAAGTCTCCTGATGACTCAATCAGGAAAACCACCAGAGTGTGCTTCTCAGACTTATGCAGAGCTCAGTTTCATGTAAAATGCAGTAGTGGTCAACACTCAGGTTTGGAATATTTTCTTCTTTCCCTTTGCTGTTAAAAAATTCACCCAAGAGAAGGCAGACTCTTCTGTTTCACAATTTCTAGCACTGACTGTTTTAAAAATACAGAGTTGATCTTTAGAAAAGGGACAAAAATTGATGTTTCACTGTCACATCACTGTTTGCTTTGCTTATTTATTAATTAACTTCATGGATGCATCTATTAAGTGTAAGTCAACAGTGTTGTGAATTTCAGTTTTGTACTGTAATCTCCTAATAATTGTAGTGTCATTCAGTGCTACCTTAAGTTTTAAAAAACCCTCTGTGTATGCAGGAAGAATAAAAATTATCAAAGCAAGGCACTTTGAAACTAACACGTCATACTGACTTCATTGTATTAAGTGTCACATAGATTTTATAGTTATTTATACCATCACTATCATCAGTCTTTTTTTATTTTTTCCCCCGAATCTTTGCTTTATTAGTCAGGATATCACTTGAACCAGACTCTTTAAATGAAAAAAGGGAAAGGCAGTCACTATTGTAGTTTGGTTTCATCTTGAAATATGTGGTTTGCAGTTTTGACTTATAAATCTTCTATATCTTGCTTGAAAAACAGAATATTAATTTCCTCATAAACTTTTGTGGTTTCTCAGCAGTTTGGTTTGAAGCACCTGAGTGCTTCAAAAGCAGATCTGATAAATTTGTGTTGCTAAAGTCCTGAGTGAGTTATGTGATTTACAGTCTGCAAAGGGAGAAGGCACTACAGCCCCCACTGTTTTCAGCTGCAATTGTCTGTGTTTTAACAGCTCAGACCTTTAGATTTCAAGCAAGGTTCCCAGAAAACAGGAACACATCAATTCTGTCTGCCTGTCAAGGGCATGCTTTGAAATTATTACACTGCCAGAGAGAAGCCAGACAAGAACCCAGTTTTTCGACACTACATTCAATTATACTCACATTTAAAAGGGGATACCAAGCCTTTGTTAACCATTTTATTATTATAGGGTGTTACAGGCAACTGCATCGTCTTGGAGACCTTGGAAATCATTCATCATATGATCTAAAAGAAGAGGATTCTCATAGAGCAGAAAGGGATCACGCAGTTAATCCTTATGCACAGCTGATGTACAGTGCTAAGGTACAAAGATAACTGTGAATATGACTCTTCTCAGCTGTTAAATTCACAGCCTTGAAACCTTCATGTCTTGATGCCATGTGCATATTATTTCCTAATCCCTTTGTGGTTCACAACTTTTTGTTTAGGGAATATACTTATTTCCATTAATTCCATTCCAAATATTTCTATTTCATCACCCTTTTTTCTAATGATAGCATAACTTCTTTAATCAAGTAATTTATCTACTAAAAATACAGCTCAGGACTGAAATAAAAGTTCCCACAGAACTGGGTTAAATTCAGAGTACTTTTTTGTCCCATAAATATAGAAAAAATATTCTATATTTAAGAAATGTTTTAAGAATATTTTTTTTCTCTTTCTTTTCCTCTGTAAAATAAAATTGGTTAGGTTTGTTTTTTGTTTGGTTTTTTGGCTCGTTTTTTTTTTTTCTTTATTTAATGTTAACTAATCTTCTCCTTAATATCTAGTATTTCTTAAAAGGGAGGCTTTCACCCAAAATTGTCTAAAATATCCTGTATTTAGTCAAACAGAATCCTTATTTTGGTAAAATGATGTTATTTCTCTTTTTCTTGGTTGAGAAAAAGAACCCCAACTGCAAGTGATTTCCTCAGTTCTTCCCCCCCCCCCTCTTTTTTCACTTTTTTTTTCCTTTTTTTTTTTTTTTTCCCCTCAAGCTGTTCTCTACTTGATTCAACACTAGCTTGTCCCAGTCTGATGATCTACTGTTGTCTTTCCTCCTTCATGCTCTAACTCCTGCCTCTGCTCTTTCTCTCTAGGCATGTTACCATTATGGATAGTCAGCAAGTTACCTCCTAGCAGCTGGAGTCCAGAAGTGACTTGGAGAATCTAGAGGAGAAAAAGCATCTCCCTTCCCTTGAGAGAACCCTATGTTTGACTTCCTCTTGGAGTACAGTAAATATAGTGTATTATTATGCAATGGTTGTGCATGTCCTGCCCAGTACAAGAATACAGTCAGGAAAGGCAAATCTTTGCAGAATTAACTGCTAAAGTCTTCAGCATATGCAAACTTCATTTTTATAACTTATAAGATCTTTAGGAAACATGTAAAGGCAGATCTTTGTCTCTAGTCAGTCCTCTTTTCAAGTTGAAATTTCTGCTGCAGGCTTTAGGACTTCTGTGGGAAGTGGCTCTAAGAGTTTGCTAGGCCATAAGAAATAATTTCTTTTTGATCTTGTTCTTAGAAATGATTGAGGATTTTTGCCTGAGAGTTGTCTAAAAAGTCAATCAGAGACATATAGCTTGCAAAATTTTGATTCTATTGGTTTAAGTTTTTTTCAAAATTAGTCATAGCTAGATGAAAAAATTAAAATGAGAATTATGAATTTAGAGGTAGGAATACTTTGCAGAGAAATTTTTTCCTGCTTACTTCAAAAACCAGGCATACTTTCACCCAATACAATAACAGGGCAATTCAAATTCTTCCCCCGGGAGAAAAATCCTGTAGTACTTTACTTCTCTTGAGCTGAAAAAGAAACTGTATGAAGACTACAGCTACAGAAGGACTTTTTTTTCCTGGACTAGTTTCTTGTTTCAGTTGTCTTGCAGTCTTGCTGCAGGTATACTAACAATGTAAACTACATTTCCATGCTTCATGTGGTAGTTTTCCCTTTGGATATTCACTATATTGTTTTCTAAGCAGCTCATGAGTTCAAGAAGCCCCCTGTATTCACCGAAGTAGACAAGGTTTCACTAGTGTGGCTGTAAGCAGAATTTGACCAATAAAATGGTCTCTTTCTTCTCTGCAATATTGCTTGTGTCTGCTGGTGACTGGGTTGCTTGTTTTATCTCAGTGCTTTTATCTGTTCTACTCTCCAGTAAGACCCTTCTTCCAAATGGTTCCATGCTTCCAGGCATATTTTAATAATTCATCACAAAAAGCTAGAGTAAGCAAGATAAATAACCAAACATGATCTATGGCTGCACCTCAAAGGCAGGAAGCACAAATTGTGTTTAACCACATAAACATCAAGCTCTCATCTCACTTTACAGACAGGGAGGGAGTACTACACTTGGTAAAAAACACACATAATTTATAAACACCTGACTTAATACAACAAGGAGAAGAAATGGGTGGGAACGTTCATAAAATAGATGGTAATTATTTAAAGGGGGTATTATTCAAAAATATAAAGGTACATTCATGTGCATAACAGTTTTTAAAAAAACCTTATTTTTATAAAAGCAGCTAAATATGTTGGTGGTAAATGTCAGCTCTATTTCTCTTACACTGTGTTTTTTGGCTTTCTCTGAAGAAAAACCTCAATAATTGTTTAAGGTCTTTATTCAAACTGGAGCCTTTCCATGTTATTCAGGATTATTTGGACTATTTTTGTACAACTAGCTCATAAAAATATACCTGACCCTGCAACTACTCGACAGTTGAGTTCTTTTTCTTTGTCCTCCCTTCCTCTGTACTTGGTTCAAAGACCCTATCCTTTCACCTCCCAAACATCTTAGCAAATTTTTAAACTTTCCTTGGTGATATAGAGAGTCTATCTATTAATCATATTTATCAAAATAGTTGGTTTACTGTTCACATGTTCATTGTATGCTTCAAGGACAGCAAAGACCTGAGCATCCCTAAATACTGGGCAGTTGGGCAATAAAGCTATAAAATGGCAATGCATAGAGGAGAAAAGGACAGGTTTTTGGGACAGCCAGTGGAAAAAAGTGTGGCAGCTTATAATATTCCTAATAGCATTAGCTTCTCCTCTCTGCCTTCTGTAAACTGTACCAGTTTACAGACAAAAGAAGAGGATGAGGCAACAATGGAGAGAGAAGGGAGATAAGATTCACTGTGCAGATATCAGGGTATGATATGAATGTACCAGGACATGTGCTAGAAATGTCCAATAACTCACTGGCTTTTCTAGCACTTCTATTTTGGAGATGTGCAGAAACTTTCTTTCTCAACAATTCATTACAATTCTACTGCTACATCTTAAAAAGGTTCCTTTAGCTTAGGTATTTGTACACAGCATTCTGAGAATCCTTTGATCTTCAAATGATACTTTGCATTGGCCAACTATTTATTTGCATCTTTCTCTTTACATTCTCTATTCAACTCCCCGAATTCTTTTAGTCTCATGAAGTGTTCCATTCATTTGTACTACAGATTACTCATAAACTGAGTCATTGGCTCAAGACAGAAGAATGATCAAACAGCTGCTTTTATGTATTTTTAAACAAAAATGATAGTGTAGATTGATAAAGCTCTGGTTTGTCACTAGGATTTTTGATCTCTTCACCTACTGTAAATTGTGCAGAAAAATCTGTGATACCCATGGACAATTAAGATGGTCTGATACAGACTGAAAGCAGCCCTGGCGAGAAGGCTGCTGGTCGATAAGAGGTTGGACATGACCCGGCAATGTGCACTTGCAGCCCAGAAAGCCAATTGTATCCCAGGCTGCAACAAAAGAATTGTGAGCAGCAGGTCCAGGGACATGATTCTGCCTCTCTACTTGGTCCTTGTGAAATAGTAGCTGGAGTGCTGTGTCCAACTCTGGGGTTCCCAGCACAAGAAAGACATGGACCTGTTGGAGCAAGTCCAGAGAAGGCCATCAAGATGATCAGAGGGATGGAGCATCTCTCCCGTGAGGAAAGGCTGAGGGAATTGGGATTGTTTACCCTGGAGAAGAGCAGGTTTCAGAGTGACCTAATTGCAACCTTTCAGTACCTAAAGTGAGCCTACAAGAAAGATGAAGAGGGATTTTTTACAAGCACAAGGGGGAATGGCTTCAAACTGAAAAATGGTAGGTTTAGATTGGATATTAGAAGGAAGTTCTTTAGTGTGAGGATGGTGAGGCACCAGAACAGGTTGCCCAGAGAATCTGTGGTTTCTCCATCCCTGGAGGTGTTCAAGGCCAGGTTGGACAAGGCTCTGAGTAGCCTGCTCCAGTAGGAAGGTGCCTCTGTCCACAGCAGGGGGTTTGGAACCAGATAATCTTGAAGGTCCTTTCCAACCCAAGCCATGCTATGACATCATTTAAATAGAATGAATTTGGACAGTGCCCAGAGGGGTTAACACAGTGTGAATATTTCCAACACTTTTTTTTTTATACTTTCATGATCTTACTTGAGACAGCAAAGTACTCTTATTGGCCAGTAACCATATAATGTACAGTATTAATAAGTAACCATATAGTGTCCAGTATTAATCATGTAACTTCTAAATATAATTAATATAAAGGACTTGGGGCAGAGGAACAGAAAGGCCTTCCATTTCTGGTAAATTGGGCTTGGTGTGGGAAGATATCTTTACTTTATCCTTTTTGCAGTAGCTAAATTCTTTCCCTCTGCTGTTTCAGATTCTTAAGTGCTGCCTGTAATGTAAACTACTAGGATTAGACAGCAGGTGTTTGCTTCAGGTAGTCATAAACTCTTTTACAAGACTTTGAAATGTCAGTATCAGTTAAAAAGTCTTGGTGGGAAGTTAGCCACTGTGGAGATTTAATGGAAATTTTCAATACAGTGCTTTTCTTCAAAGAATTATATCAAATTATCATTCAACTATGACAGAAAATAGTCAACTGGATGCCTTCAAGAGGCATGCATCCTCTTTTGGAGCCCATATGTACTGAAATTATGCTGTAACCCCCTGTGCTGTTTTCAGGACAGTACTGGTTTTGTCACACTTCTCATTTCCTGTATGCATGACATAGCTGTCCAAGATTCCAAAACTATCCTGTGTTTGGCTTTTTTTTTTTTTTTTTATATATTACACCAGCAAGTCTTTCTTAAATTTCTTATGATTTTCATTGATCCTACTCATTAGTCTTTTTTCCCTTATTTTCCTTACTTCTAAGAAAAGATTTTAGCTTTTCAACCATCTGAATAATTGCTAAGAGAATGAATGGTTATGACGCGTGTAAACATCCAGATAAAACTGGAATTAGGAACAGACATTGTCTCAGTGGAAGAGATCTAAAATTTGTGAACTGATTTAATTTAGAGGTATTATAATAAAATAATTTAAAAGTAATCAGATAGCTAACATAAAATGAATGCCCAAAATATGCTACATTTTTAACTTTTATTTCTAGAATATGATGTACATAGCAGTTTTGATAGTTAGAAAATTTCTATTCTCTAGCTTTATAAGGAATATCCATATATATATATATATGAATTTATTCCAACAGCTGGAAAACATTTGCAGTGGTTTACGTAAAATATTTCACATGTGCAATTGTTTCCTTTTTGTCTGTGATGTTATCAGAAAAGGTGCATTTCACTGTGGTCTATCTTCCTGCTGACTTACCTGCAAGAAGATCATGGTAGAATAACTGATCAATACTAATGCATTTTTCAGTGACCGTGTCATCAGCAGAAAGGAACCAGACATAGTCCCCTGATGTTATAAAATGTTGTCTTGGGTACACTTATGTGATACTGCAAGTTTATGATGGAGTTTCTAAAGATTTTCATGTTTTAGTAGCATGTTGTTTTTTTACAACACTGTTTTTACCTCAAACGGGCATAAGAAAGATGACACTTTGAACTGCTCTTTAAAATAAGTAAAAAACATGTTGAAACTTGTGGAAATTTTCAAAGACGTTTTTGTAGAGCATGAAAAAGGATCAAGTACTGTGGGAAATAGCCCTAATGATTGCTGGGAATATCTTGTGCAATTTTGTAAAAGCTCAATCTGTTTGTTATTGTTTTTATTGCTTCATATGAGGTCATTTTTGTGAGATAATTGCAACAGAGAGGCCGTGGAACGCAGTGCCGATCTTTCACATGCAGACTGCTACTCAGTGCATAATTCTGCAAGAAAGTGGTTAAAATATTTCACTCATTGTTTTAGCATTCTGGTCCAAAAATGCTGTTGTAAGACTGCAAAGAAAAATCGGTTTTGTCCCAATCCAGACTCTATTTCTACAAATCATATTCAGAGTAAGAGTAATGCATAAATGTGACTGTCAGCAGATTGTATTGAGCGGATACTAGATGATATCAATTTTGTTTAACAATTTTATTGACCTGTTTTACTACACAAACTTTATTTGGGTTTTGCATTGTGGTTTTTAATTAATTTTAAAGATATTACTTTAAAACAAAGAAAGTCCGCTGTCATATTAACTTAAACAATCCACATATATTGCTCGGTAAACATTCTTTTTTGATGGTCTGATTTTCATTTTGTCTTTAAGATTTCCATTTCAAGGCAGCCTGTTGCTACCTTGAAGTCTGTATTATTTAATTTAGCTGTCCCTTAGAGGGAAGAGAAGATATAAATACCAACAATAAGACTTCATGCTACTTGTATAAATAAACAACAATTTTTGCTGCTTTAATTCCTGAAAACACTGGCTGTCCTTCACGTGCATTCCTGTTTATTGACAGTTAGGATACGACTTAATGCTAAAGGTTGATTCAACACTTACAAAATGCTGAATCACGTTTTTTAAGTAATGGTGTGTTTCATTTTCTGTAGAAGAACCAACATAACCACTGTGAACCAGATATTTAACTTTCAGTCATCAGAGGTTAAGTGAAACATCTCTCAGGTCCAGCACATAATTTGCATTACATTCCTGTGGCTATTCAGACCTTTGGTTTCAAAGTCCTCAAGAATTCAGCTACCAAGAGATTTATTTAAAAGTTTGGATTCCTCTGCTGGAAAGTGTCCAGTCCAGTGGAAATGAGCAGTGGTAAGGAGCATGGCTGGAGCAGGTGAAGGTGCACAGACCACACAGCTTGTCTCCAGACCAGACTTTTACATTCTGTCTGGCACAGACATTATTCATGGTAGAGAGTAATGCACACATAAGTTCAGTGCCATTTCTGATTTCATCTTTTCTGAGCATTTGGTTTTGATAGTTATATTGATGAGGTGATTTTTATGAATTTTAGAAAATTGTACTGGTGTGATTTTTTTCAAAGAGATTGATTTATGAATGATATTTGATGAATTTTCTGTTTTTCCAAGGGTCTTACATCAGAAAGAAAATTGATGTTTTCAAGCTGGCAGAAATCATGATACTGAAAAAAAGGAGGCGAATTTTTTAAAATAGAAAAAAAAAGTTAAAAATTCAACACTACAGCTGAGCATTAACTTGTATGACAATTGTGATAAGAAAAAATATTCATGACCATGGGTGTTTTTCTTTTTATTTCTGGTCAGTTTCTCTGATTTTTATTTCTGGTCAGCTTACTGTGATTTTATGTAAATAGTGTCAAGCATAAAAGGCTTTTACTAACATGGCAAAAAAATGCTTCTTAATACCTTTCGAGGGATTGATTTGGTTGTGTCTGTGCATTTTATTAAAGGTAATGGTACCAATCTTTCTGATGCTGAAATTAGTTTTGGAACAATTTTCAAACACTTTTTAGAATGTCTTATTATAATCTGTAATTGTGCTTCTCCTTTCCCCTTGAATGAAATGTCAAATATTACATGCCCTTGCTGAAAATCTTTGATTATTTTACTTGTTTATTTGATGGTCAGAAGACATGAATCCTGGTCTGTTTTACTATGGTTTTATTACTTTGTCACACCAATTGAAAAGGGATATATCTCTTCCACCATTTTTCAAAAGGTCAATATGACCATTAATCTCTCCCGAATGTGTGCCACACACAATATCTGCTTTATTGCATATCCATTACAGAACCAAAGCTTTGCACATTTGATCAAAATCAAACAGATTCTTTTTTCTCTCATCCTCTCAAAAGCCCTTGTTTGCCTGAAAACTTAGTGTAACTATTTTGTTATAATCCTTTTAGTATTTTCAGTGAATTAGCTAGCAGTAAGAGTGTCTAGATGTCAGAATAAATAGATATGCATGTTTTCTTCTCTACCAGGCATATCCTAGTTTAAACTGTGCTAGCAGTGAAGCTACTTCAGTGGAACAGACTTTTAATTTATAGACTTGACTCAATATTTCTTTGAAGGCAGAAACAGGATTTACAGTTTTCTTCACTAAATAATGATGTTTTGGAGGAAAAAGTCTTTGCTATGTGGAACTTTGGCAGATACCAGAAAATCTCAGATAAGGCTCTCTCATAGTCCATTTTCCATTTATGGACAGCGAGCTCGGTTTCCAAGGTATGAAAAAAGATTGTAAGTCACTTGAGATTATCTATTGCCCACATAAGAAAGCCAAAACAGTAGGTTGTGAGACAATCTGGAGCCACCCTGTAGCGTTATAATGGGTGCCACCAGTAGAATGGGTGTTAAATGCAAGACTGTATTTAGTCTTTGAAAAATTCTTCAGTGGATGCTTGAGATTTGGTAAGAGACAAAGTCACAAGCAAAAAAAAAAAAAGCAAAAAAAAAAGCCGTATGGAGCATCAAAGGCACTACAATGAATTTGCAAGGGGGGGCTCCCTCCGAAAAGGTGGGCCATTGGTGCAGATATTTGCAATGTGTAATGCACAGAGCTGTGTGTTACCTCAGAGGTGTGGTGGCTTTGGGGCAGAGCGTGGTTTAATCATGGCTACACACAGTAGCCCCATGTTTATGAACTCTGCTGGGAGAACTCTACAGGCATGCCTGTTTTCTGTGTGTGTACAGTTGGAATCCTTTGGACCACAGCTGGCTCATTGTCAAACCAGCACAGATGCTTTCTTATCTTGTTTTTCAGGAGGAGCGTTGTGCTTAAATCATCTCCTCTGTAGACATGCCTTGCAACACTGACAGGAAAAACCTTATCTATTCTTGCTTAGGTAACCACTGAGAATGGCAAGACAGATGTGTACATTGTTTTGCAATCCCTTTTTTTTCTCTCCTAAGTATTCTGTTTTTATTGAAGTGTAAATAATAATTTGATTTGTGTTGGCTACAAGCTTTTGGAAAGAAAACTCACAAATACCTAGATCTAGTTAAATACATTTTCATCTAGTTCAGGCTTGTTAAAGGTGTGAGAGAATTGCAAAAATACTTGGGAAGGAGAAAATAGCTTGGTTTGATCTATGACTGACAGATAGTACCAGCCAAAATAATGTTGTGCAGGTTTTCCTATTAGAAAGCTCAACTGGCAAAGCATACTTAAAGACAAGAAACAAGGTCAAGTACAGCATTTGCCGTGCAGATTTGGAAGGCACACCAGTACTTGTTCTGGGATGTTTGACTTGCTTGTCAGTTTACAAGAATAAGCCAAGAAATGACACTGTGTTTCACTGGAGTAATTAAAGATAATGAAAAGATTCAGATATTCAGACTTATCTTCTTAGCAAGACCCATATGTATGACACTAAGCAAAAGATTCAAAACGTCAGGCTCGTTTCCAAATTAAGCTTGCTATATTATCTTCCTTTATAAGTTAAAACCAGGAGGGATCCTTCCCTTGCTTTTCAGCATTTTATTTGCTTTGCAATCATAGTAAACATAACATATCTGACTTGTTATCTATAAGCACAAAAGGGAGGACATGACATCAGCATTTTCAGCCTTATTTGTTCCCAAGGATGTCACAGGGATTAGAGAACTAAGTAAATCTATGCTCTTTATAAGTATATGTTTCAGGGCCTGCAAGGAAATATTAATTTTTCTTCAACCTCTCTCTCTTCCTGCTAGTCCTCCACAATGGACTCAGTGATGACTTCATCTCTGCTACCTATTCGTTGTCCCCTGTATGTCATTTGAAATCCCAGGGGTTACTTGGGAAAGCTAGATTCAGTGTTGCTCAAGGTTCACCCTAGAAAATGTAAAAGGAAACATAAAAGATAACCACCATCCAACATGTTTTATTCTCTGAAAGAGTCACTTTCTGATCCTTGAGTTGTTTTTGTTTCTCTTTCAAACAGAGGAAATCCTTAACCTCAAAATATATCTTTAGCTGCCTTGTGCAGTGCAACAAGTCTAGACAATTGAATGCCTCTACAAGTCTTCAGTCTGTGTCCTAAGAAAGCACTGGGAAACAGATCAGCTTCAGTCAGGGTACTTAACCTTTCAATAAATTCTTATTTTTTTAATAAAGAAAAAAGCAAAGAGAATAGTTATGGCAATATGAGATTCCCTATTAGGAAGTCCTAAGATTTTTCATTACCTTTGCTAATCCTACTGGAATTAAACTAAAAATTAATTTTCAAAAAAGAGCATTAAGGGCAATTTCCATCTGGGAGGGATCTAAGCCAGGATTTTCTGATGCTTGATAACCTGAAATCTCCTTCACAGAAGGAAAATATTTGGGTGAATGGGCAAATAAATTGTAAAGTCTTCCAGTTAACTCAAGCCATTTGAAAATGAACAGTAAAAAGACCAGTTTTTGCAGATTGGCTATGAAATATTAAACATCAGCAAAACTGACACAGAAAGTACTCCCTTTCTTAGCTGTCTTTTTTTTTGTTTGTTTTTGTTTTTTTTTTTGTTTGTTTGTTGGTTTTCGGTTTTGTTTTTTTTTTTTTTTGGGGGGGGGGGTTTGGTTGTTTTTGGTTTTTTTTTTTTTTTTTTTTTTTTGTGGTGGTGGGTTTTGTTTTTTGGTTTTTTTTTTTTTTACTTTTTCTTTCCTCCCTATATTTAAAGCTTAGATGAAGAGAAATGAAGGGATAGACTTGAAGACAGATTTGCCTGATGGTACAGCAATCAAGTTATATCTTTATCAAAGTGACATCCAGCAGAATGCACTGAAGATCAGCTAACAGTACGGCAAATATACTTCAATACTTCACAGATGTATTGTGCTGAACTGCAGAGAAAATGGTCAGGTACTGGCTTCTGCAGAAGCAAGGTAAATACTTCTGATGAACTTGCCAGTCAAAAACCCCAGTAATTTTCTTTTTTTCATCTGGAAGTGTTAAAGAAAATACATGTTCCTTTGTAAGACTGAGACTAGCTCTGATACTGACTTTTTTATGGTTTATTTTTTTCTTTTTACTCTAGTCTGAACATGCCAACCAATTCTAAAATTTCAAAGTGATTTTGCAATTCAGTAATGGCGAATTCTTAATTTGTTTTGATTGAACAAAGGAAGCTCTCAGTACAGGAAAAGTATTTCCAGTCCAGCCCTACTCATAGTACTTTTCAATTACTCCTGGAGATGTTATTTGGATGAAAGCTCCTGTCAGACTCTATAAAATGACAGACAAGGCAAAATTGGCATGCATTAAGGCAAATGACAGGAGAAAAGCTTAATCATGCCTGTACCAATAGATTCAAGTTATTTTGGTGATCACACTGCCATCCTGTGTGTGTCAGTAAGGCTTCACTTTCATCTCTGCAGAAAGTTATGAGGCAAAAAGGCAATTGGCCTTGATTGCATTCCAAGAGAGGCCAAACAGAAAAGTAAAGCTTTCTTGGCACTGATAGGATAACTGGTCACACTAATACACTCTGTTGTATCACACAAAACAAATGAGAAGGTGCTAGTAAAATGGAGGAATTAATTCAAAGAAAGCTTGGATGCCCCTTGGCTCTCTCAGTCCCTACCCCTGACCCAGTTCTGTTATGAAGAAAAGTCAGTGGTAAGTGTGGAATCGTGTTAACCAAATGAGTAACCATCAGGTTACTCTAAGATAACGACTATACTATTATTATGACTGATATTGATTATAGGCTACTAATTAAGGAAAGGTTAACCCAGCCCTTTCTCATAATTCCAGGTGTATTTATTGAACATCCACCATGAAGAATTTGAGTTTCTCCATAGCCACAGCTTATACTGGAGGCTGCAAAACTCACTAATGAGAATTTTTGAGGAACAGAGCTGGTAAACCTTTAGCTTCTGATGCCAAAAACCTTCAGAATAAAGAACCATTTAGAGACTCGGCATCTTTGAGTAGCAAGGTATTTGTTTATTATAATGTTGGGAGCTGCCCAGCTCCTGCTGGACAAACTAGCTCGACTCAAAAGGTGCAAAACAAATAATTTATAAACTTCAGGTACACAATTTCATCATCTAACATACATATTCATAACTAGGCAGAGTCCAAGCGGAGCTTGGGAGGAGCTTTCGAGAATCTTCTTTTGGCTCAACTCTTAGGTGGTCTTCTCCTCTTACTTCATTCCCTGGGGGTTGTTTCAATAGTCTTCATCAGCATGACTTTTTCAACTTTCTTTGTTAAGTGACCTCAAGTTTCTTCAAGTGTACAAAGTCCTGGCTATGGGCCTCCTATATCTACTTTAAACATCAAAATCTATTAGATTTATGGCCTTGTATTCTACTCTGGTTTATTCCTACCATTCTTTCTATAGTGAACTGACTCTGGTCTACTAAGCAGGACAGAACAGGACATTGACCAGTGTTTCTTACAATGTTCTTCTAGCAAAACAGCCAGAACAAATATTAGGCAATTCTTTCTCTTAGCTCAGAGGCAAGGTGCTGTGTTAACTCCATCTGTGCCTTTCTCTGGTATCACTTCTTGGGGCAGTATTGGAAATACAAGAGTCTGGCTTAGAGATAAAATCCTCATCATACCTATTTATATTATATATATATATATTATATTTATCACACCATATATAGGTAGATGAGCTCTAGGACCAAGTTATTTCCTTGAATATTATTTCTCTGTTTCCCTTATTTTCCTTAAATATTGATTAGTATTGTTATTAGAGAAAAATAATCTCCACAGGATCTCTGCAGTCCTTCAACCCTTTACTAAACTCATAGGAGAAGTGAAAATATTAAGAAGCATTAATTCTCTGCATTTGAAAGTGAAAAGGGTGCTGCTGTGTCTGTCACACAGGAGTATATCTCAAGTTCCTAAGCTTAATTTTGGTCCTTCACATGGGACATGCTCAGATGTGGTAGTGAGAGATGGAGTCATAGATAACAATTCTTTGCTTTTTTCAGTTTTTATTTTTATGTCTCATTACCATGGGGTTGGGCAGTGGGAATGTTCGTGGGTTCTTCCTCTGCTCAGTCCATTCTTGTATTTCCTACCATTTTTTTTTTTCTGTTTACGAATTTCTTCCCTTATGGCCCTGATTTAAATGTGATTCTCATTATTTTACTTCTTCATTCCTTAGTTTTGCCCACTGTAATAAATGCTTCATGCATTCAGAGGCATGATCCCCCTTTTTTTTTTATATTATGTCCTCAGTGTTTTTTACTTACCATACCTTCAGCTTCTCTTTCCATTTTATCAACAAATTGCCCTTTCTAGATATTGTGGCGTTTTGTAAGTTTGGCTCCTCAGTATCCTGCTTTCATTCTATTTGGACTTTTGCTTATGTTTTGTTTGTTTGTTTGTTTGTTTTCTGTTATTTTTCATCTCATGCCATTCATTATGCTGAACTCCCCTTTATGACACGGGACTGTCATCACCTTTTACTGCAAAACCGCAGAATCTTTCTGCTTGATGATGGCTGTTGCAACCTTTTTTTCTGATATATTTTTTGTTCTTTGCTTCCCTGACTAATGCTCCTCATTTTCTATTGTCAGTTCAGTCACCATGTCTATTTGCTGTGCATTCTTAATAGTATTGAGATTCTCAGGGGATTTCTTCAGTTGGGTTAGAGCTGTGAAAGTGTCTGATGTGTTTGTGGATCACAGTGCTATCCTTCAAAGAGTCCAGAGCTGCTATTAAAAATATATTTGCCAGATATTATGAGAAAAGTTATATGGAATTATAAAAAAAAATCTTTTTCTAAGATACAGCAAAAAACCCACCCTGAATTCTATTCACATGACATAAAAATATGTGATGCACTTTAACAGTGCAAGCTCAGGTTTTATTAAGGCAGAACCTTGTATCAAAGGTGACAATCCCTAAAATTTCTATGTATTAAACAGTGGCATGCATGACTCATTTATTGCTGACAACCTGAACTGTAGCTGGCTTATATAAACACAAGGCTTCACAATTAATGCTCAGTAGTACTAGGCTATTAAAAGTCTTAGTTGATGTCTCATTTATGATGAAGATTTTCAGCAGAACTTGGGAATTTTGGATCATGTGTCACACCAAAATTCAAGATCAAAAGGATTTGTCTGAGTTAGATTCTGTCACTTTGTCATTTACCAAATCCCCAATCCTACAGAGTCAGTGTAAGTGTTAATAAATACTTAAATGAAGTTAAGGTTTCACTCAAGGGTCTTTTTCTTTCATTAACCTTAATGGGCTGTGAGTCAGTGCTATTGAACAATGGCAATGAGAAATCAATTACTTATTATAATAAGGTATTAGACAGAGGCAGATCCTACACTTTGATTTTATGTTTTCCTACATCTATCAGATTAATATTTTTTTTATAAACCCACAGACTGAGTAACTTCTGTGGATTCACAAAAGCACAGACCAGACTCAGATAAGAGTCACTTTAAAGTGGTAGCCAAACGTACCTGACATGTATTGTGTTCAATGAATTAGCTAATAATATAACTCAGTAGGTGGTAAATGAGCTAATAAAATATGTAATATATTTCTATGTTGGAGCCCAAAACAAGTGTTAAAATAAGATTTACTGTTATGTTTGTAGTAGTTCGTATAAGTTGCCTGGCAGGAGGTGAGTGTGCTGCACTATTACAAAAATTACAATGGGAAAAACCCTAAGTCTTTGTATCCAGGATGAAAGGAAGTCTGTCAATTTATCCTGCAAAATGTGCTTTATGAAAAACTGACTAAGCAAAGAGGTCAGCATTGAATATTAAAATTTAAAGCCCAAGAACGAAAAACAACATTGCCCACTGACTGAACAAGGACTGAAGTAATTGGTTTTACTAGCCAAAAATAAAAGTGCCACATTGTATGCTCTGAAAAAGTCATAAATTGACTTATATAATGTTGTTTTGGGTATTTTTTTTGCTGATTCCACAGAAATATAAAGCAAATTAAAATTGAAAGTGAATCTTGGCTGAAAAATCTAATACAGAGAGGTATATCCTATGCCTACAAATTCTGCAGGAATTGCTTTGAAATACATTAAAAGTCATGTAGTGAAATGATCGTGGTGGGATTCATTCAGCACACTCACTTTAATGGGATTTTCCTGAGCAGCAAATGCAGGATACAGCTCCAATTACTGGCACAACCACTCAGCTCCAATCACATAGCTAGTCAGAGAGACCTAGGAATAGAAAAGTGTTCTCAAAACTTTTTTTCCAATGAAACAACTGGAAATATGCTCAATTCCTTTGAATGAAGGGTCAGGTAAGTTACTATGTAATTGAACCTGCCTTGACTATTAGTGCCTGGGGATACCTGCTCAGGAAGACATGTATACCAATGTTTGAATCTATTCCCATTCAAAACAACATTTAAGCAGGCACTAACCTTTGAGTTTAGTAACTCCACCTGTGTAAGTGCTCTCTTCTGCTTCCTTTATCCTACAGACTACTTCAGATGGGGATTTTTGTGGATAAAAGTGGAAAATGTAGAATAGTGTATCAAAAATGAGTCAGGGATGCTAACAGTAGTTGCACTGTATTAGAAACATAGTAGCTAGAAGTCAAGTGCCATGAATATGCCCTTTTGCTTGGGTTTCTTTGGGTTGCATCCAGTATATCCTGTTCAGTTTTGGTCTACATGGTTCTAGGCAGGGATTTGTTAAGCCTGGGGAAAAAAAGGCTGCAATAACAGCTAATTGCTGTCTTCCACTTTTTAGGAGCTAAGGAAGAGCTGGGACCAGAGTTTTCAGAGAAGTACAGTGAAACAAAGTCACAAAAGCAACAACAAGAAAAATTTGCACTTTTACATATGAAAAATATTTTTGCATGATGAGAGTGGTGAAGTACTGAACAAGTTGACACAGATTTTTTTCTAATTTTTTTGAGGTTTTCAGAATTTCACAGCTGTAAGACTGAAATAGTTAATAGCTTAAACATCGTTAAAATCACTGAAAGACTTTTGTCCACCTTATCAAACTGTGCAAAGAAACAACTGCTCACTTAAGCCCAGCCCTCCCTGAACATGACCACTAATTTGAACTTGAGATATGATAAAAGTGGTACTATTGTTCATTTATCCCAGGCGATGAAGGTATCCACAGGTGTCAGAGACTGGAATGCTGGTGGCTCAGACAATCAAGGTGCCAGCTGGGTGTTGAACAAGAAAGGGAAAGAAACAGATCCTGCAGGACAGGGTAGTGTTCCTTTGTGGTCACATGAATGACCCAGCTGTGGTAATTCCCCTTTGGGGAAGTACTCATTCACATGAAAGCTAAAGTTATTCATCTCTGCTGATGGGCTGTAATGGGGCATAATGGACTCAGCTGTGCTGACCTAACAAGCAGTTGTAACACCTTAGAAGGTGTCAAAGACTCATGAAGTCACTGGGACTCTCATCACTGAGGAGACTACAAGAAGAGGATCAATGGGACGCCATGGGAATCCCCCCACCTCCTCTTTTTTCTATTTCCCTCTCCCTCCCTCTCACACTCTCTCTCTCCCACACACACAGACACACACATTTACTGTTAAATAGAAATCCATACTATTGACTTTGGCATATGGTCTAGTTCGCATCTTAATTTGGGCATAGGCATCTAATAATTTTAATAATTGGATCTTAACAACAGCACAGAAGTATTGTGAAGTATGAAAATACTTTTTTTTTTATGTAATTGGTAGTATTTATTGTGTAATTGCAATCTTCTCTAAGTCTTTAATGTTCAAGAGACATAGACTTGTATACTCTTACTATCTGGAAATTATTCTCAGATGTACTAGTGTAGATATTTGTGTTTCAGCTGTTCACATTATCACTTGACTGGCTTAGAACCTGCCAATAGGTTTCTGGAGCCCCAATTTTTTAGCTGAAACAGTGTCAGAGAAGGTATAATTCAAGATCATAAAACACCAAAATATATATTTTCATAGTTTACATGCCCCCTTAATTCTCAATTTATTTTACGTTCTGTTGAAGAATAAATATTGATTATTAGGAGTTTTCTGTAATTGCAAGTGATAAATAACACAAAAACTCAGAAGAAGAGTGTCCTTTCAGAAAATGGACCATTTGGGAGTATAGAACTGGAATATTGGAATTGTTTTTAACTGGAAGGCTCAGGTTGAGATTGATTTTGAAATATCCTTAGTGTAGAACAACGTAAGGTTATTGTACTGGTGAACATGCAAACATAATGGTATTGAGATCCTAATTAGAGTTATAAATTTTTCTACAAAAGGAATTCCTTTCACAAGTGAAGACCTCTGATTAATAGAAAAGTATTTTCAATAAAAGAACATAGTAAAAACATCAGTTAGCTTTTATTTGACTCATCTTTCCTCTCAGTATAATAAACTTTGGCTCTTCTTTATAGCTAAGATGACAAGTGCCTATTAAGACATGTTGTAAATGTTGTGTATCTTTATATAACCTTCATGTAATATTTTCTTAATACTCTTGTAGATGAAGAATTACATGATTTATGAAAAATATATTGAGGTCATTTGATAATGCAACTGGTTATTAATATAAGAGTATTGATAACAACTGGAGAAAGTAATTGTCTGGCAACTCCTAATTAAATTCATTCCAAGCACAGCAGAGCCAGAGCACTCTTTCCAGAAGATGTTACCATTGTTTCAGAAGCTGAGAGGATTTGTATCAAAACCCAATAGTTTGTTTCCTGAAATAGGAGAAAAACATTTGCTAAACTCAAATAGAATGTGAAAACCTACACAGAATATTAAATGATTAAAAGAAAAATAAATACAGCTACTACTGGAAATTAAAAAAAAAAAATAAAATAAAAACCACTCCAAAAGACTAATTTTGAAAAAGCTGACATGGATTAATGAAGTTGTAGTATAGTACAGAAACCAATTCCCATGAAACCCCAAGTTGTTCCATGGTCACATGTGCTCAGAGTGGGGACATAAGCTAAGATTTGGTGGAAAGAAGAGAATAGGATAATTTAGTTCCGATTCAGGACTCTTGCTGTTTAATGATTTGTTTTTAAGGCAACTTCTTATTTGCCTTTTCTGGTAACTTACTTAACTATTATCTTCGGTTTTTAGAAAGTATTTTTACTAGGTTACAACCACCAGACCTGTTATAAGATATTTAGGGTATTTGGTTCTCATAAGTCAGAGATAACCAACATAAAGGATGTTTACCTGTTTGTTTCTTGCCTTAGCTATCTTTAGTAATCATTTATATAGAAGGCAAGACTGTCAGGTCCCACTCCTCCTAAGGCAGGTACTCCTTTGTTTTTTAAATCTTTTAATCCAAGGTATGAAAAGGCCCTGCAATTCCCGCCCCCCCCCGCCCTGTTGCTTATTTTGTTTTAAATTTTCACTTTTTAATATATTAATGGTCGGAGTGCTAATATTGATCGTTATTGTTATCTTACTTCTTTCAATCATGATAGCCCTAGGGTTGGCTAATAAAAATAGTGGTGCTGCCATTTGGTAATTGCCTCCACAGAGACAGTAAACAAGAGTTTAATCCTGCCTTTTATCAAAATTGCTAGTAGCTGTTTTTAAGATAAAATTGTTTGTCATTTAGCAACAGACATGAAGTAAGCACAATTGTATAATCAGTGACAGGAAAGCTCATGGAAGAAGGAAAAACCTTACTAGGGATTTATGCATTAAGAAAAACCTAGAGCCCTTTGCCTTAAATGAATGGACAGAAGAGCTATTAAGTGAGGAGGAAATCACTCCACAGAATTGAAATGATAGACAGTAATTCCTGACAACAAGGAAAAAGAAATAGTTCTTTCTTGTTTCAGTCTACTAAAATTGCACTGGAAAAGGCACTTTGGAGTATTGTTTACGAAATAACCCTGCACTAGGCAAAGAATGAATAGCAGAAAATAGGCAGAAGGATAGAAAAGGTCTTATGAGTTTCTAATTAAATGAAATTAAAGTTGAAAGGAGATTATTTTTTCTCCCAGCTAAAGTAAAGATTTAGACTTGTGAAGAATGAACTAAAATTTAACCTTTAATGACAAGGAAATATAATGATATAAAAAATTTGCCATCTACTTATTGACATAGCTAGATCAATGTTTGATTAGTTCAGACATGGTAATTGAATTAAAGCTTGGAAGTGCAATGGATAAAGCATTGATTTTTCATGTTGACTAATCAAGAAACACAATTTAGATGCTGAGAGAGAAAAAAAAGTTTGCCAGAAAATATAATTGCTACTAAAACACACGGAGGGCAATGACGAAATCAATAGACGATTGAAACCTTGAAAGTTGTGGTGCCTCTAATTACTCAAGATTATACAGTCTAAATTCTGTTTTGGCTTTATACTACCTATAACCTCATTGATTTCAGCAGGAAATTTGGTCCATTACCTACAGAACGCTCTACTCTTTTTTGTTTTCCTTTCTCACAGTGGGTCTTCACCCATGGAAATCAATAACAGAACTCACATTAAATCTAAATACATAGTCATGGGATATTGATACTGAGCATCAATAAGAAACATTTGTATGAAAAATGGGAGAAATAATTTCTTCATTGATAATAACGGCAGCTGTAATGATGAGGCTGTTTCTTTGCTACATTAGTTGCCTGGTTTCAATCCAATTTACAAAAAAATCAGTTTAAATACAGAAGCCTCTGATAAGGATCAGGACTCGAATAAAGAATCCAGCAAAACAAATCTGTGTATTCTTAATTTCAGCTATATGAGTAAAGTCACTAGAAGTCAAGTGATGATTCATTCAAGTGTAAAACTAAGGATGTGTATAAAGATTTTTTACTTGATCAGTTGAATCATATGGAACTACCCAAGTATTTTCTGCAAACATCCTTCTGAAGCTTTATCTTTTTCTCCAAGTGACTGTGAATTTATAAAGATATGCACATTTTGGAGGAGCAGCCTACCATTTGTGCTTTTCTGAACTTAAAGTTTTTAGAACAAATGCATAATATTTTAATTTTTTTCTTTTTACTGTTCCACAGAATTATCCGATTACTATGTGATGAGAGTCAGACACTGTGGTTTTGTTGTCCCCTTGTGCCTTTCAAAATCTGTCCAATATCAGGATTTTCTATTGCTCCCTATGTTGCTATTTGGGCTGGTCTGTGCAATTGTCAAACTTTGTAGTTGAGTGATATTTAGAAATGAATACTTTTAATGTTTCCACATAGTGTACTTCACTTCCCTATTAGAACTATAAAGACACTCCTTTATTATGCTTTAACATATAATCATTACCAAAAAAGGGCTGCATTTAAAAAAAGTACTATCAAAATCCAAAGCTTCAGATGCATTTTGCTGAGGCCTCACTGGCTGAATGAAAATATGCCTTCCTGTCTATTATGCCAGATGTCCCATTAGGGATATGATAGCTCTTTTCAATCTCAGTGATTAATATACTGTAACATCTATAGATGGATGGGAATTGAAGCTGATTCTGTGTTACAGGATACTGTCTGGTAATTTAGGATATGCATCTATCTCTCCATACACATAAGCACACAATTTTTACATATGCAGATGTAAATGAAGTTCTATCAATTTAGCAAACTTTTATTAAACATAGAAATATTTAAAATCTGTCTTGTTTTTTAACATAATTTTCCTCTAGACATTATTCTGCTTCCTCTCACTAGCCTTCTGAATAGCATCTGTGTCACTCACATGCCTCCTACGTTCCACTGAAATGGAACCCTTGGCTCCTGACAGTCTCCAGTTCATGAATAAGGGCTTACAAATGTGAAGGCATTTCTATCACGTCCATGCAAATGACATGATAGAGGCTCTGGCTGCTTAAAGAAAATGAGTTCTTTTTGGAGATTAAGAAAAATCTTAGTCAATTACATTAATCAAAATGGAAGTTTAGTGTGATCAGAAGTATTGCTTGGTTGGATAAGGTGCAAATCTCCAAGCAGATGATTTCACATACTTGGTGTTGTAGCAGAAAGTAAGGTGGTTAATTGAAAACTCTTGATATCACTGTTGATACTGAATCTGTTGCCCTTTGATCTAAACACAGATACCTAATTGTTGTCCCCTGTCTTTAAACGCTATCCTGCCTGGAGATAGATATGAGATCCTGTCTGTTAGTGGTAATTAGTGTATATAATATTGTGAATGAAGCTTTATTAACTAATATAAAGGTAGACTTTGATTTATATTTTGCACTTTCAGTTTCATCCCAGTATCTCATTTATATTTCTTGGTTTAGCTACCTAATGGGCTACAGAGTTTAAAGATTTGTCTATAATAGTCCCCAAATGTCTTTTTAGGTCAATGCCCTGATATTCATTTTCCATTTAGCAGCTCTACACTGTCTTTTTTTTTTGTTGTTGTTATTTTTTGATCCAAACTAATTAGTCTGTATTTATCTGCATTTGTCATCCACAAGCCAGGTGCATTTTTTAATTTTTTTTTACATTGTTATGTATGGTGTTGCTTTTCTTCATTTGCTATTCTTTCCCAGCACAACTGATAGAGTATTAGTAATTAATCCACAAACTCAACAAAATCACTGTATTTCTTTTTACTGGTTTCAAGAAAAGAAACACTGAGTTTAGCTCAGTACAATTTATATAGTTATCTACAACTTGGATAGATATTGGTAAATCACAAAATATTCATTAATTACATTCATTAGCACCCATAAATCATTGCTTGCATTGTTATATCTGCCATTTAATGTTCTTTAATTCTTTGGGTTTTTTTTTTCTTTTTTAAAAGGATTGTCATCCCATCACAAAGAAGAAATTGGCATGATGTACTTTGGGCAAGTAAACATACACCTCAAATATCAACAACCCTATTTCACATAATTTTGGTGAACTTGCTGATCTGATGGTGAACAGGTTTCTCTTGCTAGCACGACTGTATACTGTGCTTCTCAGATGCATGTGCAAAAATGTGTGAATACCCTCTGAATGGCTACACACAGGGATGTTTATTTCTTGCCTGCTAATATATCACCTCATCATTCTTTTTTTTTTTTCTCAGTTTACAGCTACATCATTCAGTTGAATCATATTTTACTGCTTGACAAGTCATAGTACTCAGATTATAAATCAAATGCCCCCTTCTGATATCTGCTGGAAGCACAATTTGCTCTATATAAAGCATTTTTCGTTTGGGTTTCTATCACTGCATTCCATTCAGTTTAATCAAAACACCAGCATAAAAATCACTGATGATCTTAAAATGTGCTATCCTACTGTTTAAACTCTGGTGGTTTATCTATCTAGGTAGCTAGCTAGCTAGCTATCTTATTTCACCTTCCTGCTTTTCTCACAAGGAGGAACGTCCTGACTTCCTTTGCAAGGGCCTGATCCTTAGTTGACTACATGCCCAACTCCACGGTTTTGGAAAAACCCACAACTTAAAGCAGTGTTTTTGATACTGTATTTAGTCTTCTCTTGGTGAAGTCTGGCCTATAAGATTTATGCAGCAATATCTAGAAATTCATGGGCAGGCAGAGTAACTAATTAAATCCCGGAGACAGGAAAATCTACTTCTCACTAGACAAAGATGGTCAGATGTACTCAACAGTGAAAGAGTGTATGAAAGTTATCTTTTTATTTACATATTTACAGGCAGCAGTTTGCTAAACCAGTCTTACAAAATCTGTCCACATGTTTCGTGCAGGAGAAGTTATTAATGAAAAATAGAACCATGTACATTAAATGAATGAGCTGGGGAAAGAAAGAGTGCTGTTCTGAGCTATTTCAGGGACATTTTTGAGAAAGGATGTAAACACAGTAGTTCTAAAACTCGTGTAAAGCAGTAGAAAGACTTCTTTGCAGATAGATCAGGTCTGTGCAGACTGAAGATCCAAGATTAAATGAAACACTATCATTAGCAAAAAATGGTAACTACTCAAGGAAAACCAACTCTCAGTAAGTTGTTCTGAACCTGATCACTGTGTTAGCCTTATGTAAGCCCTCCTCTACAAGCCGAATGTTAGGTTCTTTTTTTTTCTGCTCATATATTGAAAAGCATTGATGCTTTCTTTAAAAAAAAAATCCTCTAGCAGCCTTCAATCTTATGAAGGGTTTTCTGTTTCTTTGTTCACATATAATCCCCTTTGATTCTCTAATACACATTTTACTTGCATATTGCAATTGCATAAATAATTTCATAGGGGAAAAGCTGAAGTATAATTTTAAGAACTTATTTAAGCAAGCATTTTAATATTTATAATACATTTAATCTAGAAGGTAGTTAGACTCAAGTATCCTGATAAACTGATATTGATTTGTTCAACTGCCCTAAGCAAAGTGGACAGAATAATTTCTCTTGTTAATTAGTAAATGCTCTTGTTCTGCTGGCTTTATTTTTAAATGGTTAACAGAATATTTTGGGGAAACAGAAGATGAAGTATCTTTTGAGAATCACAACATTAATTTAAATTTGTTTTATTTTGAGGTTATGTGTAGAACTATGATAGCTGCAAAGATTTGTACTTTTGCAGAATATAGTGATGAAATTTCAAAAAAAATAGACTTGATAGTTCCCTTTAGAGAATATGAAAATTATTTTAGAAAGAAGTTAGAAACATGAGTTATACACGGTGACATCTATAATATTAATGTAAAAAATGCAGAAGCAAATGTGAAATTTATGAAAAATCCCAGTCATTCATTTTTTGTTCCTCAAAACTGAATGAAATCAAAATTACTGCTGGACCATTCTCAGGAGTCTGCAGATATACTTTTTAATTGCATAAGAGTCATTCACCATCTGGCTGTCCCTGTATCCAGACATTTATCTATGTAATGATTTACTGCAGGGTGCTATAAGTATCACCATTACTTTATTTAATGAGTACTCTGTCTATTTGCACCCCTCTTGACAGCTTGTGCCCATATCACGTGTTCATTTCAGCCTACCATCAACATGGCAAGAAAGGCATCTCTGGCTGCTGCCTCAGGGCAGCCTGCTGCCTTGGATAACACCCATCCTGCATTTGTCCCATCTCTGAGTCCATCTCATTGCAGCACCAGTAACCACAAAGCTATGTCAACCCATGCTGCCACGGTGCTGCTCCTGAAGGAGGAATGGAAACTTTTCCAGGGAATTTGACATCACTTTTGACCTTAAGCAAAGGCAATTATCTGATATAAAGGAAGAGTGAAAGGGAAATATTTTCCTTTCTCCATGGAAAACACCAACAAAGTTTTTAGCAAGGAAAAAATTACATGGGATTTCCTTGTTTCTCTTGTAGTTCAAATTGTTCCATGTAGGAGAGAAGTCCTCTTCTCATTCTTCTCATGCAGGAGATCACAGATCCAGGTACACTCTGTGAAGTGGAATTAATACCCAAGATTATCAATTAAGGGCTGCATGCAATGCTGAGATATAAAGAGTAAATTGCTATGACCAACATGGGCAGGGTCTGTAGAGAAGTCAGAAAAGGAAAACCCGTGGGAGAATGTGCAAGGGTTTCAGATGCATTTTGAAAAGAATTTTCTGCTACTATTCCTCATAATTTCAAATTTTATTAACTCATGCAATTACATTTTTACAGCAAATCAGCATATATCAGACTAAATAAATCAGCATATATATGTCAGACTAAAATAAATCAGCATATATTAGACTGAGATCTAGTATAGCTTTCCCTCTAATCTAGTAATGGTATGCCATCCCTAGTCATCTAAATGGAGGAAAGTTGAGAAAGGGTTTCCTTTGAAGTCATTTCTACTTTCTTTGTATGCCGTGTGCAAGTAGCCAGTCTGGATGCATTTAAACAAGGGCTCTTTATTCTGCGTGATAGGAATCTGTTGGAGAAAAAAATTCCCACATGAAAAATTAGTCATGGAACAAGATGTCCTAGCTACAATAGCTTCTATTGGAAGATATACTTCTAAATTAATTAATTTTCACTAGTGAGGGTGGAACAAAAATAGTGCAATGTTTCTGTAGGCAAAGTAAGGAAAACAACACTCCTTTGAAATAAACTTCTATTTGGTTGATTAAAACAGTGGCATAAAATATTGTCTCTAGATTTGTTATTAATTGAACGTAGAGTTTTCAAATGTATTAAAGGTGTGGGTCAGCTATATAAATGTTAATTTCACTGGTAGAATGAAACATTTTAAAATTTAATGAGAAATACATATCTGAAGAGGGAGTAAGAGAAAAGTTACTCCAACTTCCAGTGGTATAGGCCTCTCTGCTGATGGGAGAGGCTGAGATAATTTTCATTAATAATGAAGAATAATAAGGATAAGAGCATGAAATTCATAGATCAATTTCTGTTTGCACCCAGAGTATCATAAATTATTATGCTCTGACATTAGGTTAATCGATGTCCATAGACCCCAGGAAAAGATTTTCCAGGTCTTTTCCTCTTTTGGCTTATTTTCTGCCTCCACTAAAGGAAGAACGACCTTGGAATTTGAATGACCTTACTCTTTTGCTTCAGCATCCTTCTGTAAATGATTAAACAGCAAGCAAACAAAAACACTTTTCTTAGTTATTTTAAGTTAAATACTCAAAGGCATAAATGCTTAAAATATAAGAAGCAATTAGTATTCTAGGAGGAGACACTATGAACACAATGCTTCACCTTGTATAAATAAAGCAGGTAATAAATATAAATGAGGAGATACAGCTACAGCTAAGCTATGCAGAAGAGATGTAAGAGATTAATGTATGCTAATAAATTTCCCTTGAAGTAAGGAACCATAGCCAAGGAAGGAAACCTTGTCCTAATGATATTAGATAGAAAAATATGGATCACAATTGCTGAAAAAGATTCTAAATGTGGAAACTTCCATCTGTTTTTAAGTGATTTGATCTCCGGTATTTGTCCGGTGTCAGTATCCTACACATATAAGTCATCAAAATGGAAACTGGTCCCCCAGACTTTCAATATGAACTTCAATACAAAAGCACAGTGTAAAAATACCAAGAGAAGAGAGAAAATACCCTGACAACTCTCACTACAAGTTCCAGCCTAAGACTGGTTGTCAGGAATCATCTCCATACAATAACAAAAATAGCAATTAGAAGAAAAAAAAATAAAATCCTAGAAGTCCAGAAGTAACCTAGGCAACTTGAGAAATGCATGAGCAAACAGTCACAGAATACACATCCTGTGCTTGTGCATTCTTGCAAATGCATGAAATAAAAATATACTTATTTCTTTGAAGTAAACAATCAGTTCTGAAATGTTTTACATGTTATTTTACAAAACTCACAAGCAATGCAGCATTTTTAATGTTCACATAATTTAAACAAATATAAATGCAACTACCTTTAATGAGTTGAGATTTCCTCAGAGTACTCTAAGCAAATAGATCTCTTCTTCTGACAAAGATGCAAATGAAAATGGCTTCTTGTTCAATAATAAGTAAAGCAGACTGGATAACCAATCTCTTATGTCTTTGGCTTTGTATTTTTATATTTTTTTAGATTCCTAGCAGGATAAACCAAATCAAAGCCTACAATATACTAAAATGTTGTCTAATATTCACTGGATTTACTTTTTTAAAATTATTGTTATTGGGAGAAGCAATAAGTAAAAAAAATAATTGTGCAATTGTTTCCTGATTTTGCAAAAAGGAATACTTGTTAACTCTTCAAAATATTTATAATTGTATTTTTTTTTATAACCACATCCATGAACTCTAAATATTAATGCTTTTTGTGGTTGCATAGATAGCTGCAAGCCAAACTACCTATTTTGCAGGCTCTTGCTGCTGTGATCCACTAGCCTAGAGCATCAGAAAGAAGTTCTCTAAGTACTAATAATCATTCCAAGAGTAATCTGCCCAGTGTCTGGTATTCTAGTATTCTACCAGGCAAGACCAACGGTTCCAGTTAAAAAAAAAATGAAATTAAGTTAAAATCAAATTCTACTCACTTAAATTGAACAGTCCCATAGAATTCCCTGTATTGGCACTCAGTTGTTCTGAGACATCCTGCATATTTGTTCAAAAAATAAGACTACTAATTGGCAAAGCTTAGTTCTTCAAGCCTTATACTTAAACGTGATCAGTGATTTAGATTAGATTTAGATTTAGAAATTTGATTTAGATTTAAGTCACTCAGAAACTAGCCCTAAAATGTGCTGAAAACTCCATTTTAGGATAGTTTTTATTTAAGCAGACAGCTGAGTTAGTTGAGAATCTAAGCCTTCTTAGTCAGCAGACCATTTTTCAGTAAGGTAGAAATCCACTGCTTAGTACTAGAGTGGTCTAGATATGTCCCTTCTTTCTGATATTTTACAACTCGTCTCTTAATTTATCAAAAATAGATGGCAAGTTGGTTAGACAAGAGTAGAGTTACCACAGGTTAGGGGTTATGCTTTAAAGAGCTGGTGCAAAGTCATCCAGGAACACACTTGACACCTGCTGAGATTTCTTGGCATTTATTAAATATCAAATGGTGACATTTCGGAAGGCAAAAGCACTTAACCTGCTACTAATAAGCTCTCAAGATGCTATTGCCTATATGAGCATAACTAAAATAGCAGCAAATATGTGTATGTATACACAAGCATAAACACACATACATCAGAAGCTACAAAATTACTAAGCCATTTGCTGGCCCCTGTATTGTTTAGCATAGAATTATTCATTCATCATATTTTGTCTTCAGAAGGTTACAATACGTGTACAGCTACTCATCGTCCTTACCCATTCACACCACTTGGTTCTGGGCTACCTGCTGATACTGATGTGCATACTGGACTCTCTGTGTATTTACTTGTGTTAATGGGCAATTTGTAAAAAATCTGAAACACTTCAGGATCAGAAAGAATTCCCCTTTTTTGTGTCATTTTATTCCAGCATTTAGTTTTTCAGGATTTATGTTGTCATCCTTTTCTAAAACTCCTTTGGTCTTATTGCTTTGTAGATGTGCAATATCCACATAAGATCATCAGCAATGGACATGCAAGATTTTGACCTTATATGTATTGATAGTTCACTTAAGAGTTCACCGAGGAGAGATTTGGAGGGAGTGGTTTGTTTCTAACCATCAAGATGGGAAGAATTTGGTGGCGAGGGACCTTGTGCAAAGCTGAGGGATATTTTTTCTTTTTAATATTCCATTTAATATTATTTGGGTTAAAATTGTTTCTAGCTTGAGACTGTTTTATACCAACCAGCAGGTGTTTTTATATATTAACAAAGCATAGTGCATTGCAATCACAAAGAATGTGTTCTGGGTATGTAATAGATTAGTATTACTTTGGACTATTTTTGAATGGTAGTATTGCTCAGGAATATCTGTAATTCCTAATGATACATATGATGCATATTCTTTACTTATATGTATCTACTTCTGGGTATTATTAAGCAGATGCAGTACAAGAAAAAATGAACAGGGAAAATATGTAAAATAAGAATAGGCAGAGTTCTTTAATTTTTCAAACTATTACTGGGAGCTGTTAAACAGATAAATTGTGACTGATAAATTATTAATGGCTTTTTGTAGTCCATAAAAAAAATAAGACATAAACAGATAAGAAGGCTTTCTTTAAATTCTAGGACAGTCTCTGAAGTGTCAGTGACACCTTTGAAGGTGAATGCATAGACCACATATGCACATGCTGGAGAGAAGAACCAGCATAGTCTGCAAACTGTAAGAAAATGCACAATGCTACCTACATGCAAGGTAGGAGTTATAAGATTTGTATCCAGGTCTTTGGGCTGGCAACTCTGACTTAATACCCTTTAATAACAGTAGACTGAAATTACCAAAAGAGGGGACATGACTGCATGAATGGAGTCCTTAGAAGAGACTAGAAGCATATTCAGAAGTAATACCATGGCCAGTATGATCAGCTCTCCCTGAATTTTTGCCTGTAAGTTAGTATTATTTAGATGCCTGTGATTCGTAGAGATCAGTTGTAAATTAATGACCTGAAGTTTCAGGAGTCCCTGCTATGCCTAAAAGTAGCTTTTGGGATGAATCAGCAGGCAAAATAAATCAAACATAGTGAATTCATAAATTGCAAATGACATTAAAAGCAATACGTAATTATACAAGAGTTCTAGCTGTGATGTGCCATTACCTATTTGCTGCTATCACCCCAAATTTAAAAGCTGATCATCAAAAACAAGCGAGATAGTACAGACATAAAATGAATTTGCAAGATTAATTTGGCCCAACCTTAATTGCAATGATTTATCATTGTCCAGTGGGCATTGCAAAAATATTAACAAATCTCACAGAAAGATTAATCGGTACCCAGTAATAAACTTAGTCTCCACATCATACATAAAATTAAACATGAATGTCCCTCATGAGACTTGGATTATTATTTAAATACTTGAATTATTATCACTTTAGTGTTTCCATTTTGCAGAATTTCCATTTCTGCTTTAAAGTTAAATGAGATCACATTTGTACAGAATTGTCTTGACAGCCTCAGGAATCATGAAACACACAGAGCTCAGTGCTGCTTTGCCATGAGCTGGACCTGTACTGTTTTCGTATCTCACTTATCACAGCAGGGGAAGCCAGGAGCCCTGTGAGATCCTTTTTGGGTCCTTCTGCTTCAATCCACCAAGCCATTTTCTGAGGGATTCACCATCCCACCACTTTTAGCTCAGTCCTGTTGTAAAAGCCAACCACTAAATGCTGTTGGAGTCACATGAGCGAACTGGTGCTGAGAGCGACAATATTATGGTGGGAATCACAATTAAGGAATACATCCAGTGCAGGTAGCGCAGTGGGCAGTGGTAGCTGCAGGTTGATCTCTGGGTGACAAGAGCCTGAGGCAAGAGTCTGCGAACTGCTGACCCTTTGCGTCAAAGGGTACAGGGGCCCATGGGCCAGCCAGAGGACTGGCCAGGAGCAAATGACTCCAGACTTTTTCCCCCCTTAGACTGAGGGTATAAAAGCTAAGGGTTTCTTTGGTTTGGGGTCCCTCAGCGCAAGCTATTACTTAGTTATTGTACCAAGATTAAAGGATCCAGATGTCTGACAGTGCTATGGAAAACTTGGGGTCAAGCCAGTAAGGAAACCTGGTCTGACTCCACAAGTGTGGAGTGTGTCTAGGGAATCAAGTGGGACACCCTGGAGCTGTCTACTGTGAAGGGGCTTTGGTCCCAGCTCAGGTAGTGTGTGACTGCCACAGTGGCTCCTGGATGGTCGAGCAGGAAAGTTTCCTTAGCAGCACTCAGGCCTTTATATTCTGGAGATCACTGGAGAACCCAGTAAGGTGTCCTATGCCATGTGCAAGCAGAAGAAAGCATCTGACAATGAACCCATACTTCTGAGAGATGAAGAGAAGCAACCATCATGACAATTCAATTATATATCTTATCCAAAACTTACTCTTGAGAATAAACAAGTGACTCAGCCCTCTGTGTTTAGTGTATACAGACCTGAAGTCTTCTTTGGAAGCAAATGTTGAATAGTTCTTTTCTTTCAAAATGTCATAGTAGCAAACTTACATTTTTAAATATTGCCTTTTGTTTGAAGTGATCATGATAAGTTACGTATACCAAGTGGGTTAGTGCCTTTCTTGTTCAGAGAACCAAAATATCTTCCAGGCTTGTGCCATAGTATGGTAGGCATGTACAGCAGGTGAGTGCAGTATCTTGCCACCAAGAAGGGCTTTTCTTACTGTTTTCCTTGTTGGGGTAACAAGAAAGTCTGAGACATTTCCTATGAAGGCTGGAGGTGGGCAAAGAAGAGGCTAACCTATGGGCTTTAGGGGTACATAAAAATGGTCTCTCCTAATTTAGAGGGGCTTCCTTCTCAAACAGCTAATGACAGTATCATAGGAGTAGCAACTTCATAACTATAAGAAATGGAGAAATATTTCTCCTCATACACTGAATTGGCAAATAATGGATGTTTGTATGACATGATGAATTCAATGGGTATGTTTAATCCCTTTGGCAAAACACATTTCACAATTTCTGACAAGAAACATCCATTAACTGCTCTTCCTACCCTCAGGTAATTTCTTTCTGATATCTTTAATTAGACTTTTAAAAATGGACTGATCGTATTGCATGACATTTTCTGAAAAATTCCTATGTGGATAGAATTTTATCAGATCCTTAAAGGTAGTTCCTTTTTGAAGCTTCATCAATAAAACTAGCAAGTAGAGATATTAGGGAAATGCAAATAAAATTAGAAAAAAAATATACAAACATTTCATAATCGACATGTTTCTTATGAGTAAACTGATAGACAGAATGATGTTTCCTAGAGGATCTTAAATTTAGGTATAAAAAGTGCCTCACAAAATTTATCAGATGGCCATACCAGTAATTCATTTCATTGTGTGGGCTGAGATCTGATGGGTGACCAAGATGCTCCTCATTTATGCTCTGAGGTGCTTCTTTTTAGGTATATTCTTCGCAAGCATTATCTGTAGTAAAAAATCAGCCAGAGTTGTAATGTATAGCTTTTAATAATGAAATAGCTGAGAACTTGTACACAGACAAAGATGACAGAGTTGATGACTATCAGCATCCTGATTGTGTGTCATATTATTACTTCCCCCTCCTTTTTCTATAGCTGTGAATTTTTTGAAATGATGGAATACTTGGTTGCAGACTTAAAATAAAAACAAAATAATACATAAAATAATCAGCAAAAAAGTACAACAATAAGCAAGAAAATACTAAACTACAAAATGACACACTACAATAAAATGATAAACTGCAGAGCTGGCTTTTCATTCAATGTTTTATGGATGTGCTGAGACTTTACAGTGTCTCCTGCTGTTAACAGCTCTTGGGCTAATTAGCAGATGCTTAAAATCTCTAAAGATTTGGCCCAGAATTGCTAATTATCTTCGTTATGTCCCAGACTGAAGAGAAGCTGTAAATACAAGGTATGTGTCATGTGCCTGTCAGGTATTCACTCCTTATTCATAAGAAATATCACATAAGGCTTTTTGAAATACCACATTTTGATTATCTTATGATGTGGGGTTTTTTTAAAGAGTTTGAGATCAGTCACCTTCTTATCTTTGATCCCTGACATCTCAGGACCTGATGAACCTGATTGTGTTTTGGTACCAGCTTTTAACTGAATAAAATCTTCAGGAGAAATGATGAAAAGTCGTGGAAACAACACCCATGCTTATAAAGAACAAAACTGTTCATTGTGTTAAATGGTGTGCTATTTGACACCAACACATTTAAGTCCTACAAAAATCAACTAACCAAAGCTCCTCATTTATATGGAAGCTTCAGAAAGCTACTCTCTTAGCTAGCACTGATACTCTTTAGAAATGACTTAGGTTTTATTAGGTTACCTTTCTGCATTTTGAAAAATGCATCACAAAACACAAATAAGGCATCTTTGAGAAAAAAATTTTCTCAACAACCTACATCTTAGGGATGTTTCAGTGTAACTGCAAACAGGTATTTCTGTGTGAACATATGTACAGTACAGGAGAAACACCATCATGGTCTGAAGTTTCTGTTATTTTTTCACCTATTTCAACTAACAATTTCTTTGTGTAATGGACAGAAACAGAAATACCTACCTGAAGTAAAGCTAGTTTTTCCTAATACTGTTATTAAATACTCATGGTGTGTGTAAGACTCTGATTTATTTTTTTTTTTAATCTACAGTGCTTTTTACAGAATAGCTTATTCTTGTTAGCTCAACTTAGCATAATGACTGTCAAAATTGGACCCATGTTGCTTAAAGCTCCATTAGTCGTGGTGATTAAAACACTTGTATCTATCTATTCTTAGCTCAGTCCTACACTAACATCTCAAGGCCTAAAAAAACTCTTAAGAATGTAGAGTGGTTCCACATCCCAGAGGTAACTGTTCCAGAGATCACTTGAAAGAGAGGATCGTATCAGATCAATTAGAAGCAAATTCATTAAATTCTGGTGAAAGCATTCAGATTTTCCTGAAAAGGATGTTGAACCTCTCATAGGATCACATCTCTGTCAGAGTTGTGCACAGTAGTAGTAGCACTCAAGTAGTGGTTGTGACCTCTTTTACCCACACAGAGGTAATACCTTTTCCTGGCTCTGCTGGTTTTGGCTGAAATAGATTTATTTTCATTTCATGGGAGCTCATATGGGTCTAAGTTTTGGATTTATACTGGACACAGTGTTGATAACACAGGGGTGTTTTTGTTACTGCTGAGCAGTGCAGAGTCAAGGCCTTTTTTGCTCCTCATCTCGTCCCACCAGCAAGGAGGCTGGGGGTGCACAAGGGGTTAGGAAAAGACACAGCTGGGACAGCTGACCCCTCACTGACCAAAGGGATATTCCACACCATATGACGCCATGCTTAGCATAGAAAGCTGGGGGAAGAGGATGTGGGGACGTTTGGAGTTGATGGTGTTTTTCTTTCCAAGTAACCATTACAACTGATGGGGCACAGCTTTCCTGGGGATGGCTGAACATCTGGCTGCCCATTGGTGGGAAGTGGTGAATGAAGTTCTAGTTTTGTTTTGCTTCTGCATGTAGCTCCTGATTTAACTATTAACCTGTCTTTATCTCAGCCCACAAGTTTTCTTACTTTTACTCTTTCCATTTCCTTCCCCACACCACTCACTCTGAGAAGGGTGAGCAAGCACCAACAGTGGGCTTGGTTGCCACCTCGGGTTAAACCATGATATTGACTCAAGAATGTTTTTTGTTTGGAATAATCTTAATGCTTAATTTTAGGATTTGGAGTGCCATTAAACACAATGAGTGCCAGCCTTTGCTAGTCATGTGTGTTTTAGGCAACATGGAAGTAAATGGTGGGGAAACACATTTTATGAGTCAGTAGCTGACTATTAAAATTTTCTTCAGACTGCAGATATATGGTCTGCTACCAATCTTTCCACTTTAATGGCTGTCTTTGTATTTTTAACATCAAGTTGTCATAATGAATCTTGAAGATGTTACACATAGATATCCCAATTTGTTTCTTAATGAATTTTTATGGATGTCTTGTCGGTAAGCTGGAACCATTCCTTATTGAGTTAGTATGATGTACTTAAAAACATATTAGGAATAATGAGTAAGCAGTACATAAAATCACTAACCTTATCATAACTAAAATTTGGTGGCATTCTGTAGTGTATTTTTATAGTGGCTCAGCTTTACTATTACACTTCATCCTGATGAAAAAGGGCACTGCTCATACCTAGCGACACCACTGTCTGTATAATTTCACTGTTGCATTGAAATAAAATCATTTTTGCCTGAGATTCAGAAGCTGTGTTTGTCCAGCCAAAGAAGTATGCCATTCAGATGCACAGGAATGGGTCCAAAACCTACAATAATTAGAGGGATCTTTCACTTAGAGGACAAAATCTGGGGTTTTGCCAGAAAAGAGGAACGGAAGCTCTTATGGCTTTAGATGTCATATTTACTTCACAGTTATATGCTTATGACAAAAAACCAGTTTGATAAGAGAAGGAAAAGTTGAAAAATATTTTTTTTTAATTTATTCATAATGTCAGTCATTTGTGTCTTCCTTCTTGACAGTCTGCTATAAGGTCTGCATATATGAGCATGTTCTGAGAACTCCAAATTGAGTACCTCTTATGTTGGTTCAATATTGGTTTCTATAAGCAGTAGGAGTAAATATGAGCAGAGGTTTTGTACAAGGAAAGTGCTAGTTTAAATTTTAAGAGATAGTAAACTCCTTATTTAGAAAGAAAAAAGCAAAGGAAGTTTGGCTCCAGAGAAGCTGCGACTTGTCTCCAGAGTTGCTTCATCGTTAGGCAGGTTTATCAATGTATTTGGTATTTGTGTTTGAGTTATATCTAAATTTTCAATATTTACAAAATTTAAAAGTAATTTTGATTTCTTGTAGTAGATGTGCAAGAGATTAAATGGCCATAAAGATGAAAACAAACATCCAAATAAGTGTTTGAAATGAAAAATATAAATTTACTATCAGTGTTTAGGATTCTGCTCACTCAGAATTTGCTTCAATATGGAAAACATCAAGAAAGATAAATTATGTCAAAGTAAATCTGTCATTCTCTGTGATGCTGTTTCCTTGTTTCTATTGTTGTTACTGGCATGGTGTCAGTCATCAATGTGAAGTCTGTGAAAACGCATGGATCATAAATGTTCTGTGAATGCTAGTTTTTCAGCTAGCAGGCATATTTCTTTCTGTTTTGTAATTTTAATACAAAATTGTGTGTGACCTGTGGCACAATTCAGTGCATTGATCAATGCATAATGAAGAATACTCGAAATGTGGACTGAGTAATAAACAACAGTAGAGATTGAAATTGCAACTAGTAAGTCAGCAAATATTTGAATGTTGCTTCCTAGTTTACAAGGTTTTGAAGCAGGAATAAAATTTCTTTACTACTTACATATATATAAGCAAAGTCCTTGAGAAATGACAAACTTGAAACAGACACAAATGTTAAAAATAAAGGCACTGCCATTTTAGACCCCCATACATTCCTGGAAACTCTTTACATATCATCAGTTTTTACATTTTTTTTCTGTCCTGTGTCTACTTATATTTTATTATTTAATGCATTTGTCATTTTAACAAGTAGATGGCATCAAAACTCACATCAAAATTTCTTCAGAAATCTATACAAGACATTATAAAAATCTTTAGATGGATTTAAAGTCAAAGGGAAGGGAGGGTAAGGTGAAAAAGGGGAAAGACTAATGTAAAAGCAAAGTAAGAAAATAAATTAATGGAAATTTAAAGAGAGGCACCATTTTTCTCTAATATTTTATTTTAAGATTTGAGTCCTCATTTGAAAGTTTGACACTTAAAGAAGGGATAATTCTCTAGTTCTGATTTAGCTAAACTGGAATAATGAATTGAAATTGAACCACAAAAAAACCTAAGGTTTCATTGTATTTGCTCTCTTGTCAAGCTACCACAGAGCTTCTCTCCCTTTTTTCTGTTAAGGGCAAGTGACTAAAAGCCTAACATATATCATTTCCTCTCTCTTCCTGATAGAATAAGAATAAAAAATGAACAAACAGCTGTTACAGCCATAAGAGTCTGGAAAAATTAAGGCTGGTAGGTGGCCTAAAGATATGGGGATGTTTATGAAAGCTGAAACATATCAGGGTATCAGTAGCAGACCATAAGGGGTAGAAAATTCAGACAGAGGCAGAATAATCATCATTGCTATGCTGAATATTGTGGAAAGTCATGTATGCTTCCTACTAACATGACTGGCATCCTACTTTTTATCATGTAACAGAGATGACTTAGAAAAATATCTGGCACCAAAATCAAAAGCCTGTTGTATTATTAGTGCATCAGATCAATTCAGCAGTTGCAAAATATTATAATTTCCATTAACTGGAGATTTTTAGGCATGTCACATGATGCCAGACCACAGGGGTTACAATAGTGTCATCTGCCTTGACAAAGCTGAACAGCAAAAAAAACCAAAACACCTCATCCCACCCCTGAAATTGAAATTTCTGGTAAGCTAATTAATCATTAAATACTGTTTAGTGCCTTATAAAGTGGACATTTTTAGGGAAAAGGGAACCAATTTTATGATGTCTTGCTTTCTAAAAAATGATCACTAACATACTGGAGAGTATAGGTGTGTGTGTATGTATGAATGGCTGGCTGGATGACTGGATGGCTGGCTGGATGGATGGACTCCAGCATTGATTACTGCTTCAAAGGCAGGCTTGTGCCTTAGGGTAGGCCCAGCTTCTTCTGTTATCATAAAGAAACCAGAAACATATCAAAATGATTGTCATGGCAGAAAGCAGGTGGCAGGGGACAGCTAAAAGAAACCTTCTACTACTTAAAAAGCAGATCACATTAAAAATATTTGAGTTTATATTCAAATTACGTGCAGGGGACAAGGCAATAACACACTGCCATTATTAATGTATTATTTCAGATTAGGCTGATAAAAACACTCCAAATGCTCCAACCAGAGAAAGACTATAGTATCCATTTATCAGTATTATTGATACACAAAGTATATTGAGTCAGGTTCACATGAGAAAAGAAAAAAGTGACATCTGTAGCTGATGGCATGTGTTAGTACACAGAAAGGAAGTTTTGGGGTAGGATAAAAACAAAAGAAAAAAAGGAAGAGAAAACTCTCCTCAGAGGTCAGTGTCTGGAGGTAGTCTCTAGTAAAGCATGTGGAAATGGTGAAGGTGATGAGTGATGAAGAATGATGAAGATACGATAATTTTTAAACTATGTGCAATATGCTTTACACTGGGACTTGCTTAAACTCCCTACAACTTGATTCTTGCTTATGAGGTTGTTAGCACTGATTGGAGTATGCTAATTATGTACCAGTACAGCATCCTGTTTTTATGTTTGTTCCAGTATGCGTGTATTACTGGATAATATTTACAAAGTGTTTCAATGGTTGTTATCTACCCTATTTTGCACTGTGTTTATCTTTCCCTTGTATAAACAAACCCCAGAAAACAGGAGGTAAAGGAAAGCAAAGTTGGAGTCACTGTCCCTGGAGGTGTTTAAGAAGAGGCTGGATGTGGCACTTAGTGCCATGGTCTAGTTGTCAAGGTGGTGTTAAGGTTGGACTTGATGATCTTGGAGGTGTTCCCTAATGTAGTTGATTTTGTGATTCTGTGAATGAAGGACAACCTCCCACCAGTGGTATTTGCTTTCCATGAGAAGAGTGACAAGAACACCAGGGTTTTGCAGGTGCAAGATCATGAGACCTACATCACAAGAACAACAGCACAGGAACCCAAGGAATCCATGGCCACAGAGGCACTGAGAAGAGACTGCTGCAACAGCTGAGGAGAGAGGCTGCACAGTTGCAAACAGTGGGGCTTTAGCATTATTAAGGCAATAGCACTAAGACACCCAAGGTACAATGCACCAGCACCAGCCTCCATATCCTGAGATTTTAATTTGAAGCATCTTGGAAAAGACTTTTTGTTTTCTTCTAGTTTGCTTTGTAAGAGTGATACTCCAGTGAATGTCAGGATATAGGTAGACTTGTATGGGAGGATAAATCCATTTGCATAGGGAAAAGACAAGCTAGACATTGTTTTAGATTGTATCCTGAAGAAAAAGCTTTAAAATATTTTTTCAAACTAATTTGAAATGTTTTGACAATACACAATGTTTCTTTTTGATTTTAGAATTTTTACTTTGTGTTAGAATATTTTTTAAACTGTTTTATTTAGTTTTTGCTTTAGCTGCAAAGTTAGTACCCATTATACTGATTTCTTCAACTTGAGAAAAATCTAAACAATGAGTGAAAAAATTTCTTTGGTCAATCTAAAGTACAGTGCTTTACAGTCAGTGCTGTTGTGCAATTTGATGGCTACTGTTGTCTGCTTGCATAGAGCAAAGCGAGTTCAAGCTCTAAATCTAGAAATTTCGATCTTGCCTGCTAACTAATAATTTTTCAAATGCATTTTTGTTTTACTGGCAAATACTCCTACCTGTAGACATTGTAGCATTTTGGAATGAAAACTTCCAGATAATTCATGGTTTAAATATAAACAGATTAGTAATAAATGAAACACAAATAGATGCATTTACTCTGAGAAGCTCCCAGACTAATGAACAGACAAAATTGCCTAGAAAGATGCAGAAAATGTCAGTGACATTCTATGTGTATGGGTGAAAGTCAGTGGCAAGTGCACATAAATGTATTACATTCCAGGAGAATAGCTATTTGGAGCAACGTTTTTTCAAAACAGAACATTAGGAGTTTGTTCAATGGGGAGCAGGAGCTTATGCAGCTCTAGGAGATGGGGAGAGAAACAGAGTGAAAGCAGGATATGAGGGATGAAATATGGTGTGATGGAAGACAATAGGACAAGAAACAGACCTTTGCTTTACTTGGAGGCTGAGGCGGGAATTTAGAGGTCAGTTGTTAGGTGCCAACCGAATGTGGTTTCTTTTTCCCTCACACTGACTTTTTTCCCCCCAAGGAATCATAGAGTCCAAAGACTTTGTAGGCAACATGCAGCTAGTGTCAAGAAGTTTAAGGGGATATGTTGGGGGAATGGAAGAGCAGAAACAGAGACTAAGTAGGACTTTTATTCCCCATACAATAACTGGAAACATTTCAGTTAGTGTCAAACCAGAACCAGCCCTCATTCTTTTGGTGCAGTTATCACAGGAAGAAAACAATATTTAGCTAGCGAATGACACATTTTTCCTTCAGTATGTTTTCCTGTGGTGCTCTTAAGTGGAAGCTTGCCAGTTAATCTAAAATAAGGTGGAGTATCTTTTTTCTTTTTTTCTTTTCTTTTCTTTTTTTTTTTTGACAAACGTAAGAATCTGTACATAAAAGAAGTTTGTTCCAAACTGTCTTTTGTACTCATCACTGGGACTTGTCTTTGCAGTTGTACACAGACATTCTAAGATTGTGCCTTTCTTCCTGCTGTGGAGGTTTGGGTTGGCTCCCAGCTGTTGGCCACACAGATTCCCCCCTCCAGAGAGAGAAAAAAAGTACCACAAGAAAACTGTAGTAAAAAAAAAAATATATATATATTCACATATATTACAGTTGTATACAATTAAACACTATGAATATACAGAACAAGAATCCCAAACAACCCCAAAAGGGAAAAGGGGGAAAGGGAAGGGAAAGAGGGAAAAAATCAGGTAAAACCAAAACAAAACAGATACACACACTCAAAAATTCAGGGAATAGCTCAATAAAGTAACTACACCAAAACCAAGAGAACCAAACCACCACACCTACTTATGTGCTTTCCTATATTTTCCACATTTCAATCTTAAAATGGCATCCTGGCCAGTGTCAGAAATAATGTGGAGATCAGGCCTAGGGAAGAATTTCTCCACCTGTACAGAATCAAAGAACCAACTAGGTTGGAAAAGACCTCTGAGATCATCAAGTCCAACCTTTGACTGAACACCACCTTGTCAACTAGACCATGGCACTAAGTGCCATATCCAGTATCTTCTGAAATACCTCCAGGGACGGAGAATGAACCACCTCCCTGGGCAGAGCATTTCAATGCCCAGTCACTCTCTCTGTAAAGAATTTCTTCCTAATGTCTAACTTAAACCTTCCCTGGCACAGTATTTTCAGGGAGACAGTGTCAAAGGCTTTGCTGAAGTCCAGGTAGACTACATCCACACCCGTCTGTCCTAGTTCAGCAGGTGGGACCAGTTATCACTGTGTGGGGGTGATCAAAGCTATGTATTCTACCACCCTCTAT
>JAWWTY010000123.1:35926991-35969555 GCA_035222235.1 Margarornis squamiger
TATAAGTCTCATGCTCCCTGAATAAATCAGTTCTTGCCTTCACCCACCATCGGCTGGGACTGGTCCCTTCCTTCCCTCCGGCACGTGGCATGTTGGGAAAATTTCTCAGGCATCATAACCTAAATCTTTCTCTGAAGTACTGTAATATGTCAGTCCCTGCTCTTTTACCTAGACTAGCATTGTACACCCTGTTAGCTTCTTTTCTATTCTTATTATCCAAGAAGCATTTTTTTTTTCAAGCTTCTATCTGCTTTCAGTTTCATTACAGTTCTGAGATTCATTCTCCTTCCTTTATCTCCTACAGATTGTCCTCAGGCCACCTCATCTCATCCCATTTATAGATGGTATCAGTAAGTACCGCCCCTGAACTGACACCTTCTAGATCTACACATCACACTTCACCTTTCGCTGTCAGTCTGCTTTCTGTCTCTGCTGTGCTGCTGCCAGCTCAAATTCAAACTGGCAAACTCATGTTTATGCTCCAAAGCCCTGGACAGGTCTAGTGAAATGTGATTTACATGGCAGATTACCTCTCCTCCATCCCTTTTAATGATAAACATGCAGCCTGTATTGCAAGAGCAATGGCAATTTTTCTCTTTACTATGGAAACAACTGCAAACTATGTAGTCAAGGTTCAGCTGCACTACGTGGGAAGTTGTGACTTGAACAGAGTCAAAATGAAAAGATCCTTTGTCTGTGGAAAGCATTGCTGATTTCAGGATCCCTTTGTGGAAATCCAAGTCCTGTGCTATTATTTCGTGGAGACACAGCCTTTTTGCAGACAATTGATGCTTCTAGGCAGTTCATAGTTTTATTTCTTGGAAATTATGTTCAGTTAGTCCTTGCAAGGGAAGGATGACAAGGCCTGCCATTTTCACTAGGTAGATAGCATCAGTTCTAATACCACAGAATAAACTATTTTGCAAGTAGCAGTGAGGAAGATTGCTGTGTGCTGCATTTTTATTGCAGATACTATATCTTTGTAAAGTATATCTGAGAGTTTCCTGTGCCCTTCAATTGATCAAATTACAACATGGAACTCTTGAAATAATTATGAGTTGGGAATACAAGTATAAAGATCCTCCAAAATTGACTAAATTTCTGCAATGCATAATTAAAATGTTCATGTCAGCAAATGCCATTGATTGTACTTGATAGTGTGGTACACTAGTGTTCCACTGAACTGGCAGAGATACTAGCAAAAAATGGTTAGTTTTTTAATAGAAAGGTAATGGAAATCTATTTCATGATCCCACTTTGTCTCCTTACCTGTGATGTGACTTTATACATATATACTTTAATATCTAACACACTTCTGAATAACATATACACATAACTAAAACAATTGGTTAAAACTTCATTGGCTTTCTAAGTGATATCAGTCAATAGAAAAGTGAATCAACTCATGGTATCTTGCATGGTGAATAATGTTCCTTGCAACAATTTGTACAGCAGGTTAGTCGCTGTCCATCCCTGGCTACATAATAAATCATAACACAGATTTTTTTTTTCTGTAGCATTAGAATAAAATGCTTAAGATCCAATTTTCTCTTAGACAAATTCAAAACAGTGTAGTATAACAATGACTTTCTTGAAACCATTTTTGATTCGTCATGCTGTGTTCATAACCAAATTTAAGTTCTTAAATGATGCAACTAAAGAAATTGTTCTAGTATTTCCCCTCTAGTTTCCTCAACTTGGTTATCTTCTTCAACATGGTTTATTCATTGCTTCTATGATTCTTCAAATCTGAAATTTTATGTAGGATTTTCTGTCTTCCTCTACTGCTCTCCCAGTGAAATCAGCAATGGCCTGATATTCATACACTCACTATCTAGAAATCTACTAACACCTTTTTCTAGGTTGGTATTCAGTAGGCAGATTTTCCTTCTGGGGAAGCATAATTAAAGACTAAGCATAATTCCACATTTCTTTCCTTGAAATGGGTTTATTAGGAAGATATGGTGGCTTAAAATAACACTTGAAGGTTATCTTTTTTTTTTTAAGTTCTAAATTATTTTTTTCCTAAACATGAAGGAAGGCAGCAAGAGTCACTGCCTTTTCAGTGCTCTATACTGTTTTTCAATGCAGACTAAAGTGAAAAAGGTTGTCTTCAAGTTTTGTTGAAGCAAGGGAAAGCAATGAAAAAAAAGTGTAGGAAAGAGTGTTTCCAGTAGTTATCCTTATGCCTTTGCTCTCCAGCTCTGGGAAGCTTCTTACCCACAAAGCGCAGTGTTGCCTTCCCCAGTGGGTCCTGCCTTTGACTAGGCAGTGCTTTCAAAGATTCTCTGTAAGAAACAATTACAGTTACAGCAATATTTAAGTGTTTTCTAACAGCACGAAACAAAAATGTCTAGAGGAACATTACATACTAATTTATATACAAAGAAAAAGGAAAAGGAAATGGGTGTTCTAAACCCAAACATTTAACAAATGAATTTAAAATATTTCTTATATAAATGCAACTTGAAACCATGTGAAAACAATAAAGTAATGGTATAGAATAAAGTTGGTATGTTTTTAAATTCAGTCTTTTGAGTTGGTGGGGGTTTTTTTGTTTGTTTGGGTTTTTTTGTTTGTTTGGTTGGTTTTTTTAAAAAACATAGGATAATATATTGGAGTACCTCTTCAGAGATAGCATAAGAATTTGAAATGTTACACAGATGTTTTACATTCAGGTTGTAGTAGAAGTGCACCATTAGTATTACAGAGAGATCACACTTCACTTCTGTAGTTTCTATATAAGAAAACATATCAGTGTCCATCAGAAATCCTGACAGCAACAGCCAACAGTGGTGTCAAGGATGTGACACTACTGTGGGTGTGGGACTAGTTTAAGTCAGGGCAAACAACAAGCAATGTGGAGATATTCCCAAAAATATTCTCTGCAATGAACTAACATGTATTTTAGTGAGAGAAACCACAGCCAGGAAGAAAGGACCCATCACACTGTGTCTAAAAGTGGTAGAAATACAGGAAAAACTCCCAGGGAGTTTTCCAGAAATTCCAGAACATTCTTGAATTAGTTGACAGAAATTCATAATCTGAAGCATCCCAAAATTACATTCTATATGACTGCATAAATTTATACAAAATAGTGTAAATCTGATAGCATACATCTGGACATTCCATGTACCTCTGAGTGTGTCCACTAGTATCCCAGCACTAGTATGTGCTGCAAAGAGAACAGGGTTAATAAATGCTTTGTTTTACCTTTCTCCCAACTACAAATGAATGCAAGATCAATGATACTATTACAGGTCTTTTTTTCTGCATCAATATATTTCTGACAATGTGTACTATGAGCATAAGAGGATGACTTGACCTCTTTATTGTAGTGGGATGTGGCAATTAATTTTTTATTGAAATTTCAATTAGCTTTTCTGTTCCTATAATGTCTTACCTAAATCCTCTTTTTAAGTTCTTACTGAGGTTACCAGAAAAGATCATCTAAGCACGACTGTGTTAAAAAGTAGAGGTAAAGAAAACAAATTATTTCTATTGTGTTCAAAATTGAGGTCACTTTAGGTTAACTGAATCAGATTCCTTGAAGAGATGAAGACTTTCCACATCATGAAGAATCATTCAGAGAATTCTAATTGAAAAAAGAAAGACACCAGCCTCTTATAAGAAGAATAGGACACTAGGATTAGTACAACTGAGCAAGAAAACCTGAAACAGATTTTACAGACTGTTGCCTTTATGACCCTTATAAAAGAAGAATTGCCAAATGAAAAACAATGGAGAAAACCTTGCAGGTTAAAACTTTACATTAAGCTGTCTAGCATCCTGGACCAACTAAAAAACAAAGGAATTAGGTCTTACATTTACAATTCTTATGCATCTGATAATAAATAATAGCAGAAATGTTAAAGAAAAACCTACACCAAAATAAAAAATGTTGTTCACAGAGAAATTTTTAAATTTCATATGGCAATGACTACTATTGCTAAGGTTAAGTTGATTTTTTTCTTGGAAAACTGTTATGTCTTGTGTGACTTCCTGAAAAACATAGTGGTTAACTGAAATATTGTACTACTAATAAAAACTTAAAACACTGTTTTTCCAATCTTTAGCTTCCATCATGCAGAAGACATTTCATGGTGAGCAATGAAGTTACTTTGAGAAAATGTGTGTATGTTTAGTATAGGGAATCTGGAATTTATTAACCCTTGCATTGTATAAGTGATAAACGAGCATTTACACATAAAATCAGCTTTACTCGGTACCAAAAGCTATGTTCAAAAATATAACATTTTTGCAAGGTCCTCTGTGAAAATTTTTGTCATTTGTCAAGCTTGATCTCTGGGATGTGTGGGCATTTAAGGAAGAGAAGTTAATAAATTAGCTAGTAGTACCTTCCATAATAAGGCAACTCGTTCTTACTGTTCTAGCTAAGATGCCGATTTTCACGATGATAAAGCCAATATAACTCATAGGGCATTTAACTCCATCCAAGAAAGGAAGAATAGATAGATGGGCACCTGTACATGTGCCTTTGTTGCAGGAAAGTGTTAATCAATTATTTCAGTGGTATTGAGTTTCTTTCATGAAGTGCAGAGGTAAATAAAAAAGAGGAGTTATGGCCTATTCCATACTGAAAGGAGGCTTTAAAAAGACACAACAGGAAGAAATTAATGTAAGCTTAGGGATTCAGTATCTATTCCCTGATTTGCAACAACCCCAGAGACTGGCTGGAATTCACAGTCCATAAAAATAAATACAAGTCGTCCAAATGAGGGGGCCTCCTGCCAGCCATGCAGGTGGACACTGTGTACTTCCTGTGCTTCCAGTCTATCGCTGAACGGTAGATAAAATTGCTCTGTGGGTTTTGAAATACAAATCTATACCTCCAGAAAAAATGTGTTTTCCTGAGTTCTTATGTGGCCTACAGGGATATTGCAGAGAGAGGAAAAACGTCAACTACCTCCACCTGTAATCAAGGACAGTTGCCATAGTAATGGCACCTGATTTTTGTGTTAATGGAGGTCAGACCCCAGTGTAGTTCCCAGGTATCTCTTTTTCAATGTCTCATGGAGCTACTCTCTTAAACTCTGCAGATGCACACCTGGTAATTTGAGTCAATTTTTACTCTTTTTGTTTTGAATCTTCTAAAAGAAAGTAGTTCAAAGCACACCGGTGATACTGCTGCACATCCACACATGAACAGCGCAAGAGAAAATAATTCCTGTTCTGTTGTGCTTGTGATTTGTTGGCTAGGTACCTATAAAAAAGGTGTGAATATCATAGTTTATCATGTTCCATACAGTCCTTCTGATAATGATTTTTTAGCTACAACCCACTGTTTACAGGGTAAAACTGTGACATTGGCAGTAGAGAAATAAGGCCTTAAAATTTACCCACTGAGTTTATATGGGAAACTCAGAACACTGTTATTGAATGAATAGTCAATGCTACTTTTAGTATTCTAGTGTTCAAATACCATTATGGAAAGTGGATTCCAAAAACCCTAAATAGATAATGCATCTGATTTCCTTGCTGTTAATCTGAAACTTACAGAGAAGAACACCTGCAGCAGTTTAGCAATCTATTCCATAGAGTACATTCATTGCCTATCCTGTTTTTCTAAATTTTGCTTCAAGATCTTGGTGCCTTTTGCTGTTATTAGAAAGATGAGAGTAAAAGGGAATCGGTGCAACAAGGAATAAATTCATTTTTTTTACAGAAGTAACCTAAAATACTTAAGAAAAATCAGTATAGAGCTGGTTCTGGATCCTTTATCAGTACCATTATCTGCCAGGCTGATGGCATTATAAAGCAATTCCTTCAGTCTTAAAAAAGTGATCCATTGATCTCTGGATTCTTAGCACCAGCCTGGTACCCTCCCTGCTGACCAGCTGTCCTGATAACTTCTGATAGCCTCAGATAACCTCTGATAGCCTCAGATGAGTTTCAGCTCTCACTGGTCACGTAACTCCCAGCACATTTGAGAATTTGCACAGCATTTTTCAGCTTCCCACCACTAAATTGTGTGGGTTTTTTGGTTGGTTGGTTGGTTGGGTTTTTTTGTTTTGTTTTGTTTTTTTAACTGAAACTGTTTTGTGTTTTGCATTTGAACCTAATTAGGTTTGTGTGCTTATGGAAATAAAGGAGAGTTTTCTGTTTCATTCTGCCTCTTTAGTGGGTAAGACTTAGGGAGGTAAAGGGGCAGACTTTTTTGTACCTGATAAGATGTTATTATGCTCCTTAAACTTTTTGTGCCTTACCTAAGGTGCTATCATGTGTATCCAACATTAAATGCTTGGTGTCATATGGTTTTGGTTTTTTTTTTTTTAAATATTTGAAGCTCAAAATTTTGATAAAGGGACTTTTGAGTCATTAATTCATTAGTAAATCTCTTAAAATAGCAATAAGAATTCTTTTATTTTAAAGAAAGTGAAAAATAGATGAAGAACTGAGGAGTGTTCTAAAGCTAGTTGGGAGTGCCTTTGTGGTTTGGAGAAGAAACCAGAGCAAAATGCTCACAAGACTTTGGACTACATCCTAAAACTGCTTAAGAAAGGTAAAAAATAGAAATGAGGGCTCTGGTGTTTTGGTTTTTTTTTTTTTTTTTTTAATATATGACTGTGTACTTCTAGCCTTGTACAGAAACTGTAGCTTTTTTTCCTTTTTGCTTTTGCATCATCTTACATTAATTTATTGAGTTCTTGCATATTTTTTTACTTTCATTGCATTTGAAAGTAAAATGCTTTTTGGAATGTGTACATAGGACCTGCTGGTCATTTGATTTTGTTGCTATGAGCATCTGAAGAAGTGGAGAAAGTATTTACTTAAGGTAGCATTGGGTTTTTTTGCAGTTTGTATTAAAGTAACCAAAAATGTTGAGTTTAGTGTTATTCTCCAAGAAAGGGAATATATTTTCATGTGGAAGCTTCTGGTGCAATTTGTTTAAGTAGTGACTGAAGCTTTTTAAGAGTGCCCTTGTTGACTATGGAATTTAGCTACTAATTTGAATGTGTTTCTTTTCCTGCCCTAAGTTCTTCAGTTATAGATTTTGTTCCCTCCCTCCATGTGTTTTGCCCTGAGACTGATCTACCATGTCTCTGCTGACCTCGGATCACTTAATTCTCTTGCTGGAGGTGTAGCTTCAGGTAATTTGTCCTTCAGATAGTTGTTGTGTTTTGTTTTGGTTTTTTTTTAGTGACCATGCTATCAGATTAGCTTTTCCTGACAAGCAAAACTGATATTGTTTCAGACTGGGCTTAGAGATATTTTTGTTCAATTGTTGATTTTTTTAAAAATTATTTTCTATATCTTTTATGCACCTGACACTATGAGAAAAATAATATGCAATGATATTTAATAAGCAAGCTGTTGCAGTTAAAATAATTTGAAATCAAAAATTTTTGTTGTTGGCGTAAATATTTGGTACAACTAGTTGGTATTTTGGAGAAGTATAACCTTCAGATATTCTGAATATTAATTAGGAGAAGTTTCCTCTTTGTAAGTGATGCTAGCAAAATGAACTCAAAAGTATTTGTGCTTGATTTGAGAAATGGAAAACGCCTATTTTTTACTTTAATTCTGATCATTTAGAAAGCCAAATAACTATAATACTTGTAGTTGTTCTAAGCAATGAATATTTGAACTTGTTTCATATTAGTACCAGAATTTTTCCTCATATGTGCATATTCCCTAATTCTAAGATGACCAAAATGCTGCTGCCCTTGCAGAAGAATCTGCCTTTAGCAAGTGGTAGCTCCTGAATTTCACTGAATTATGGTGATGAAAATGTAATATCAGGTGTTGAATAAACTTATTTGCACTGGGAATTTTAAGAAACTGTTAGTTTATTTTGCTTGAACTATGAGTATTACCTAGCATTAAGGGTACAGAGGCTTTTTTGTTTGCTTGGGGTTTTTTTGTGCTAACAAGCAGATAATTTTTTCTATAGAGAAATAACAATTTAAGACAGTAGTAATTCAAAGTATTTCATGTGCACTGACCAGCTCTGCTTCTATTTTAGACATGTTTTTATAATGAGAAGTATTTCAATTCTGTATTCTTATGGATAAAAACTTAGTGGAGAGTGCACTGCAGAGAGAGGAGTACAAATGTGAACAGTTTTGTATCAAGTTCCTTCCCTCATCTCTGACATTCCTTATTGCTCTTTCAGATTAATGTTGATGCTTTTAAAGCAACCAGCAGAGATCTGTTGAAAAAAAGAAATTTTGGGAAAATAAAACCAAACCAAACCAAAAAACTAAACACTGAATCATGTTTCCAGAATATGGGTCAACTCTGAATGACCAAGAACATTGTTCTCCTAACAATGAATTTTCTAGTGACAGTGATCTCTCTTTCAATAACACAAATCTGTTTTTTTGAGAATGTGGTATACAAGTTGAAACATGGAAATAGGTGGAGCTTCACTTATGAAATATAGAATTCCATTCACGAACATGGACACATGTCTGTATATAGTCAAGTAGTCTGCAAAGAGTCTTGGATCAGAGCTCTACTAGGCATGTGAAAAGGATAACAGATGTAGCTAGATATAAGGACACTGAATGTATGATGTCTATAAAAATATAAAACCCAACACCTTGAATCTCTTGTCAGATTTGTTGGTCTGTGCTTGAAAATATAGGCTAACTTATTGAACCACCTACACATCAGGAAATTGAATGAGTCAGAATATGGCTTCAATACTCATGGCTGGGTTCCTTGGCATGCATGAAAGACAGTAGGAAGCATACATAACTCAGACTACAGTTGCTTTTTTGCTTGTGGTCAGAGTCCAGTAGAATGATTCTAAGTTAGTAGAATTTCTTTTCAGAAGAGTGGGGCTAGAAAGAAAATGCATTTCTCGCATTAGTGTGCCTTACACTCAGTCATCCACCCATCATTCACCTCCAGGTCAATGTTGTCTGGTGTATGTATGACAGTCCTATGTTAGAAGTTCATGCAAGTTATGTGGTCAGTTCTTCAGCTTGTATAATGAAATCTGGATCATAAAACAGTGGAATAAGAACTTTTGTGGATAGGGGGGAATGCAAGAGGGAGGGGAGACACACATGACACACCACACTGCACGACAACAAAACAAGAAATGAACAACCAAAACACAAAAACCAACTTAATAATAGTAATTAGCAAAATATTTCAACATGAATAGCCAGGGTGTTTAAAGAACACTAGTAATTCAAGGTTTGTATCTAGTGATTTAACTAGACAACAAACTTCTTCTGAGGGTAAGTAAGGAAAGAAGTAGTGACTCTTGGCCAGGAGACAAGGACTCATTTGGACTCATACTAACTCCTATTTGAGATGGTAAGGAATGATTAAATTGTGGCCATTTATGGTTTTTTAAAGCAATTTTTCAGTCTATGAAAGAAAAAATCTTATTTAGCCAAGAAACTATGTATTATTTGCATACTGAATTCTTTTTGTTGGCATTTCTGTCAAGTACAAGCCACTGTACATGTTAGTGTAATTCATTTGTAGCACTCACAACTCACTCTGGGATCATTCACAAGGAAAGTGCTCTATAAACATTAAAGATGACCTGTGACTAGGGTAATTCATCTTATGCTGCCTGCAAACTTCCCTGCAGTGTAGGGAATGGGATTGGATCTCATTTAGCTCTTGTTTATTCACCTCTCACAACTTGCAATACAGTAACAAACACTAAGATGATATTTTCACCACCCTCTCTTATGTAGATGCTTACTATATTTTCCCCTCGTATAAGGGCATAGCCCTCCATAAAGATAAGGGATTATAATTAACTTCTGCATTCTTATTAGAAGGAAGATGAAAAAAACCACAGCTAGGCGATATAGAGACGTTCATGAAAGAAGGTTGAATGTAGCTTTAAATTCTTGGTTTGATTGTTATTTTGCTTATTAAGGCTGAGTGACTATAAAGGTAAGCTGACACATTTTAAACAAACCGGCTTCAGGGGATGTCATGGCTCGCCGGGGATGAGAAGGAGAAGGTCCGCATACGAGGGATGGTGAACAAAGTGGAACCGTTTATTAGGGGAGCATGAGACATTTATAGGGTCGGGTAGGGAAGCTTCTGGAAAAAAGGCGGAACTGGGACAAATAAGGGTGGATAGGGGTGGAACTGAGTTTTATAGGGAGTTAAGGGGTATGGCCAGCCTTCTATCATAGTGCCACTATGCACCACCAGCCAGCCAATGAAAAAATCGGGTGGGAACTGCCTATGGGCTAGCGGTAACTGGGGAGAGGTAGGGGCAACAACCAATAGGAACAATTGTACAAACGAATAGAACATAAAACTAACTAATACAACCATAAACTATCTAATTGAAGTAGAACTACATGGGAGCTGTAACTTCTTTCTCTTCGGATGCTTGCCAGCCCATCCATTCATGAAAGTTGTCTTCCCTCTCTTCTTCTCCGGGATGGCCTTCTCCTACAAGGGGACAGAAGAGATTCACTTCCAAACCTTGATTTATTTGGTTTTGTCGTTTGTTTTTGTTTTCTTTTTTTTTTTTTGTTTTTGTTTTTTGTTTGTTTTTTTTTTTTCTTGTTTTGTTGTGGTTTTTGTTTATTTGATTTGGGATTTTTGTTGCTGTGTTGGTTTTTTTTTTTTGGGGAGTTATTTTTTCATTAGTTGGTTTTGGTGGAGATTTCTCTGTGGGTTCTTTGTTTGTTTGGTTTGGTTTTTTTTTTTGTTTCTTTGGGGGTTTTTTATTTGCCTACTGGCTTTTTTTAAGAATGTGGAGAGGAAAAAATGGGAGTGGTGGAGCATAATCTTGAAATACTCCAAAAAGACTAATACTCTTTCATAAGAGAGGATACAATTTTCCATAAGGTTATCCTGCTAAGATTCTCTTTGCTCTGAATATTTCCAGACAGCTGTAGGGATAACCTGATTTGAATATTCCAGGATATGATTTTGTTCAGATTTTTTTACTATGTCAAGATACATCTTTGATTTAAACATATGGGTAGACTCTAAAATAAGCTAAGTTTTGATTTTTTGTCATACTTACCAAATTGCTATGTTTATTATATTGAGGATGTCTTTATTAGTCTGATATCATGGTGGATGTGATGCACTAAGATTAAAAACATGTCTTGATCTCCAGGTTTTTTCATGAATTAAAGTCCTTAGAACCTCACAATACTGCTTTTCTGGAACAAAGTACAAATTATAATTCTGACTTTGGTGATTCTACAGTGTCTGCTTAAATCTTGAAGTTTGCTTTCTTCTTCTGGCCTCTGGAGGTTGGGAGGTTGTGTGAATGGTTCTTTCAGCCTTTGTTGTTCTAGAACTATATCATTGCAATTTTATTGATGTAACAGTTTTCACTAGTTTCTCTTTCCTTTCTTCTCTAGCTCTTATCCTAGCCCTCTTAAACATAACTATTGTAACTGTCTCTGTTGCTTTAGAGAGGCTAAAAAAAATAAATTTTTAAACTTTCTGACTTTAAGCAAATTTCTCCCTATTCTAATAGTTATTTAATATACATTGGCTTATGAAAAAAACCCCACCCAGTTTTAAACGAATGGAATTCCAATAGTCTATTGATATTATTTTCTTTTCCCTGTCCCTCTGAATTTATGTTATTTTTCATGATTGTATTGTTTAGCCCCAGTCTCTGGCCTAATATATGTGACAGTGATGGGTATATTTCTCTTTGCTCACCAGTTGGTGATTAACTCTGAAGAAATGGTCAATAGCTGCTGCAGCCTGTGCTCCCTTTACAGAAGGAAAAAGTTTTATATAGGAAGGATGGTAAAAGGGAGTTGATGTGATTCCCTGACTGATAAAACTGTAGGAATTACAGAGGCTATACAGCAGATAACAGTATAGGTAAGTTGTGTATATATAAGAAAGAATTCTGACATTTTGGGGAGAACACAATATCTTTTAGAAGGAAGAGATGGGATAGAGTCCTCAACTGCTACCTGAACAGTGTCCACTGAAGTAGCATGTTTCCTTGTGATTAATGCCACCTCCAGGGTGATTGTGATTAATATTGCTTCCAAGACAGTTGTTAAGATAGACTGAAACTGAAGGTGTTTTTTTATTTTTGGTCCACCATAAAAATGGAAAACAAAATTATGAGTGGGATTTGCCCATTAAATGCAGAGAGAAGAAAACTATGTTTAAATTGGAAGGGGAGGATTTGGACCTCTTTCCAAAGTGTCTTTAAAATAAAAGACTATTAGTACATGGGAAGGTACATTCTGAAATATCATTGAGACATCTCCTGTTCTTCACTATTATAACTCCATAAACATCAGCAGTTTTTAAATAGAATAATTCTTTAGATTTGCCTCTGTTACACCATTGTCATTTTTCATTGGAAATCTTGTGGTACAGGTAAAGAATAAGCTTCTAAGGAAAGAACTTGTTTCCATGCAAATATCCAACATTAGAAAAGTAAGAACTACAGAAATGCTTTTCATAGCAAATTTTGTTGAAAATAAATAACTGCCTAGAGAGCCTCAGTAAGGGCTTTGATAAAATAATTTATATTCTTGATCAACACATAGGAATGGACTCACCATGAATGCTACAGAAATGCTTATGTTTGGACTTGCAACACTGTTTTTTACTGCGTATTTTTACACTTTGAAGAACCCTTCAAACACTACTTCCAAAAATCTAGGAAACCTTACCTTAAAGTGTTATCAATAACAATTGTAAACTTTGGGGTATACCAAGACCTGAAAACTTGTTCTATTTAAGTAGAATATTTTAACTAGTGAATGAATTTCTGACGGAACCCAAGCTCTCAGTCTTAGTATTTGTTATTACCTTCTGTTACTTGTTTTTCTCTTTCTCTTACTTCCTTCCTACTCTCATCTTTTAGGGGAAATAACAATGGATGAAATGGTCACTATCCTTTTATGAAATTGGACCTGGAAGTAACAAGGATTAATTTATTACAGGGGATAGAAGCATTTTCAGCATGGAGAAGACTGAGGGAAGACCTCATTGCAATCTATTACTTCCTCAAGAGGGGAAGAAGAGGAGGGGCAGGCACTGGTCTCTTCTCTGTGATGGCCAGAGACAGGACCCGAGAGAATGACCTGAAGTTGTGTCAGGGAGGTTTAGGCTGGATATTAGGAAAAGGTTCTTCACCCAGAGGGTGGTTGGGCACTGGAACAGGATCACCAGGGAAGTGGTCACAGCACCAAGCCTGAGAGAGTTCAAGAAGCATTTGGATGATTCATGGTGTGACTCCTGGGGATGGTCCTGTGCAGGGATAAGAGTGGATTTTTGTGGATCCCTTCCAACTCAGCATATTCTGTGAAATGTACTTCTGGAACTGCTTTACCCACTTACCAGTTATCCAAATTATTTTTTGGGAAATCAATGTGATTCAATCTTTTTCTGTAAACATTTTGGACACACAGAAATAATGAAAGAAACCACAAATAAGAGTAGTGAAGATAGAAATAAATTGTGTGCCAACATTTTTTACCAAATACAGATGTCAAACATTGAATACATCACCTTCAAAGTTTATATTTGGGGAGATGTGACTAATTCAGAAAACAGTTTCAGACAACTCTTGGGTTTTTGAGTGGTTTTTTTTTTGTTTGTTTGTGTTTTTTTGCTTTATTTTGTTTCTAAATCTGTTTTCTTGAGGGAAAATTAGTTTAAAGCAATAAAATTTAAGGTTTTGGCAAAAAGACATAGAGTCATTTAGGTTAGAAAAAGACCTTCAGGATCATAGTTCAGCATGTCATCCATAACAGCAGAAACAGTTGGAATACTGGCTAATCAGAAGAGGTGATAAGGTTTAAGCACTTTAGACTTTGCAAAAATCAGAAATTAAAAGAATGTTGTGTGGTGCACTCTTTTAGGCCTTATATTTTCAGAAAAATCTGGATGGTGTTTTTTTGCAGGACTATGCCTTTAGGTACTTGATCACACTGAAATATATACTTTTACAGGACTGGCATAAATCAGCATAAGAGAAGACAGAGAGGCACAAGAACACTGCACAGGTTGCTCCGATTGCATTACTTTTTCTGAAGAAACTTTCGGTGTTGAAAGAAGCTGATGTCTCTGGGAAAACTTGACATATCACTTCTTCTTCCATGTTATGGTAGCTGTGTGTACCCTTTGTGTAATTTCTCTTTTGCTCCAGACTTTTAACCCAAATTTTTCCTAAAGGAAAAAAGAGTTTCTTCTCTGTGATTTCTGTCTTAAGGCATAGTCTCCTAATAACTGCTCTCTGCATCTGGTCATCAAATCTGCCGTATCAGCAGGAGGTTACAGAAGCCTTAAGATATTATTAACATGTACGTTTCCACTACTGTGTTACAGAAGCTGATGTGACACCATATAATGAATATTTGCTCAAGCTGTCAGTATTCAGTTAATGTTCCCATTTAGCACTCCTTGCACCAGAGGACTATGCGATAATTTATTTTACCATATTTCAATTCACTTTTATTCAGTGAGGAAAAAAACCCCAACTATTGGGTTGAAATTGCTACATGTTTTATAGATTTTGCTCTTATTACAGTTACATTGGTGGAAGCTAGTTTATTTTAGGAGGAAAAAATAGATTGTGGAAAATACACAGGAAAAGATCCATGGATTAACACACACGAAACTAAAAGGACCCTGATGTGAAAGGACAGAAAGATAACCCAAAGCAAACACATTTGACATGGGGAGTTGCCGCTTTTCAATGCTGCAACTTAGTTCCCTTCCCTGTACATTTAGTTCTGTGTTGCACTAAGAGTCCTTTAGCTCAGGACTTACTGAAGCATATTCACAGCTGAGGTGAGGAACTGTATTTTCTAGCCTTTATTTGTGAAAGTGTGTGTGTGTGTATGTGTGTAACTCATTGCTTGGAGACTGTTCTAGCAGTTCTATGTGCAGACTGGTTTTGAATCAGATTCCCCTCCCACCTCTTACCAGTACAGCAGAACAGAAACCAAGAGTCTCTAATCAGATAAAACACTGCTGTGAATGGTGCTTTCAGATGAAACTTGCTGAAACCCCTTTAGACATTCTGCAATCTTGGGAACGACAGGGACTTTTAAGAACTACTATTTCTGGAACCCAGCAGATGTTCATTCCTTTTAATGATGCCTGAGGCAGAGGTGAAAACAGCCACTGTAATGTGCCCACTCTGTGTCTGCCACTTGGAAGTGCTGCATTACTCCTGAGACTGAAGAATTTTTACAGCATCAGTCACCTAAATGAAGTACAAAAGTTGGGGAGACATGGATCTCATTTAGACTAAGTATAAATGGACCAAACACATTGGGGAAACTTCCCTATTCTGTTCTGTGCATTTGTGAGGATAGAATACAATTGTGAGCACCATTTCAGGAGTGATCTATTTGTATACTGAATCAATCACAGTGGCCCCAGTCCTGCTAACTGGAAAGGGAGGATGGAGAGTAATGCCGGGCTGGACTATTCCTCTTCCTGTAGAGCAGTGCAGTTTGATTCTTGCCAAAGTTCCCATTGCTGTACGTAACAAGATATACATATGTTTGGTTTTAAATGATAAAATAATAAAGGCTACAAAAGTATATAGAGGCCAATGTCATTAAACATGATTATGCAAGTGCATGTCTGTGTGGCAAATGGATGACTGGTTGCTTTCTTTAATGGGCTATTGTGTATGCAATGTGCTTTTTTGTTATTATTGAAATATAGTAACTGTACCTTTAGAATTAATGTGGCTGCTTTTGTTCATCTCTTAGTTACATTCTGGGTCTCTTAGAGGGAGGCCGGTGGCTGAGAGTGGTCAGGTGGGAGAAATTTCCAAAGTATGGATAAGAGCAGCTAGAGAGGGATTTAGCAAACAGGCAGCCGCAGGAGCAGTGCAGGCAGAGAAACAGGCTTCTGGGCAGACCTAGAGCTAAGCTGCTACAGGGCAGAAGAAATGAAACTTTTATAAGGATTCAAGAGGACACAGAATTCACCCAAGAAAGCCACTAAAAGTTTCCACACCAGAAAATAAAACTGGAAGAAAAAGTCCTATGCAATACTGGATGGAGAGCACATTTTTATCTTCAGTGCTTCATCAAAGAGTTCTTATGTTCATAGTTTAGAGAATTCTTGCTTCAGGTCATTTTTCCTGTGAGATAATAGAAGTCATCTTTAGAGACTAAGAACACTTAAACTAGTTTAAACTCCTTTTAAGAAAAGTATGTTACAATTCTACCTAAAAGTTCCGGCTTCCCTCAGTAACCTTCACTTGTTGAAGGAAGACCAAGAATTATTGGAAATAGGAAAGTATAATCAGGAAATACGAAATTGGCAAGAAAAAAATTTACTATTAATTGGATAAAATCTGGAAATAATTTCATATATTTAGACTTTACAGTTACCATTTACTGCTTAACTTTCCTGAGCTTTAGAAAAAACATCACACTTCAAAAAAAGTCTCTCGAGCCCCTCAGAATTAGAATCTAAAATGTGACCTGCATAAATTCAGTGATGTTATTTGGTTTTATTCTCTCAGCATTAACATTTACCTTCGGAACATCTCTATCTGACAATTGTAAATATTTCTAGTTCATTCTACTTCTCCATAGGACAACATAATTTTAAAATGTCTTATTTTGTAGCTCATAGTCAACCTAATGATATAAACAATTTAATTCAAATGCCAACTAAACAATAACTTTGTTTCGTCCTTGCATTGTATATTTTCAACACTTTAAACTTATTTACTATGATGTTTCCAAACACGACTTCTTAGTCTTTTCTGATGACATCTGAATTATTGAAAGATTGCATCTTGACTGCAAAACTCACAGAATGTCTGAAAGAATCTAAATCTATTCCAGGCAGTATAAATAATTCATGCTCAATTCTTCTCTCAGCTGTGGGAATGCTGCTGCTTATTTACAGCATACTTCAAGGGGAAAGAAATCCCATCTTGTTTTATTAACACTTCTCTGCTATTAGAGAAAGCTGGTCATACATTCCTATAGTAGTTGCTGAAATATGTTTACTGCGATTAGCTGCAAATTATTTTTAATTTGTGTTTACAGTTGCATTGTTCTTCATTTATGAACTGAAATTAACAACTTTGGGTGCCTTTTTTTTCCTTAAGATTTAAATTATATAGTAATGTCAGGGGTTTACTGTAAGGGATCCCCCCATTCCCTTTTCAGAACCAGGGATTGAGAAGGATGTGGGAGGGAAGAGTTCAAGTTTCTCCAGGCTTTGACTTCAGTCTGCGTGGTTGAGAACAGTAAGTGTATCCACGCCGATGGAGTGCTACAATCTGGACAATATCACAGAATATTCTGAACTGGTATGTTAACATTCAAAGTCTTGCCATCAATTTTTATTCCACCATAGGATGAAAATAAGGCTTTTGAATGTTTCTGTGAATCAAAATTGCCCAAACACTTTTCAGCTCTAAGTCTTAGATTATTTTCTTTTTTTTCAATGCAGTACTGCCTTCTTCAGAATTGACAACAAATTCCAGCCTGTCCTAGCCACTGCCCTGCAGTAACTTCGCACTTGATTACCTTCCACAAAGTAAGAAATGTATCTGGCTGGATTCCCTTTAATAAAATGTGTTCAGATAGGCTCTGAATATTGTGGCCAATTCCATCTGAAGAAGTGAAGGGAAAACTAAAAAAGAATTCTTTAATATGCATTTTCCCATGCTTCATTTTCTACAGGTGTGGGAATACTTGAGAGAAAATACCATATGTAAGCTTCTAACTTTAGGTCTTTCTTTCAGATCGAGCACCTCTAAGTGCAAATGTGAATGTAAATGCTAATTGTTAAGGTTACCAAAGACCTTGCAGATTTAATTGTGCACTAATGTGTGATATATTTACAGGATAATTTAGAGGACTAATACTGGAAGAAAAGGTGCTGCTGCTGGAATTGTATTATATTGACACTTATAAACCTTTTCAGTTATATAAATTGATAAATCCATAGTTATAGTTCTGTTCTCTTCAGTAGACATGCTATTTCCTTCTTGTAGCTGTAAATCCAGATGAATCCTATCAGTTAGGGGAATAAGCCACAATGACTATCCATCTTTGCTCAGAATAGATATAGTAATAGATGTTTCTCTGTTTCAGCGAAAATTCTTTCATTTGATACTGGAAATTATATAACTACCTTCTCAAGGACATACTTGCTCTTTTGTCCCTACAGGTAATGTTCCCTTTCAAGGAGTTTTTGCTTATGAGTAGTGTTTATATCTTAACTCACAGCTATAGAGGTTTTCATTATACATAGAATCTCCAACTCTTTTGAGTGTTACTGCTTTTCGGAACTTATCTCAATTTGCAACCCATCAGACTGTCTTACAGGTTAACTGGGGTCTGCAGAGTTCCTTGAGCATTCTGCATCCACTTTTTAATGTCACTGAGTGGGTGTTACATTCAGTAGTTATGATGGAATTATTCACATTTCTGTTCTTACCCTTTCTACTTTACTTAAGTAAAACACAAGGCATTTTAATAAAATGCATCTATCTTATTTTTTTTTTACCTATGATTTACACCTTATATATATTTACACCTTATTTCCTACTGACAAAAAGGATTGTTTTCCTAACTAGTGAAGATTAATGCAACAAATAAACTTTTAAACTAATGTTTAAATTAAGTGATTAAATAATTAAGAGTTAGAAGAGAGGCATGCCACAATTTCAAAATGCCTGGAATGAAAACAAAGTCATATTGAATTTTTCAAAAGACTTCTCCATCTACAATGCTTTAGGATATTTTTCTCTGCTAAGGGTATAAATTACATTCACAGAATATTCTGGATTTACCCCTCTAGTCTCAGGGGCCTGGGCTTCCTGAGGGATTGTTTTACTAGCAGAGACATTCCAATAAGGCATTAAGTACCTGAGCTTTTCCCATACCTTTTCTTTTGCTATTTATGTATTTCTAGAATACTTTCTGGTTGCCCTTTGCATTCCTTGCCAGATTAAATTCCAGATTTTACTTGCCTTTCTTAACCCTGTCCCTGACTGTGGGAAGGAAGGGGCTGAAAATGGAAGACTGGTGAGGAGAAAAGAGAATAAGTTTTTAGAATTGTTTTCCCTCAAGAGACTTCTGCAGCTGGCAATGCTAGGCCTATGCTGGCAATGCTAGGAAAAGGTCAGTGTGGGAAAACCCCATTTATGACTCCTCCTGATGTTTGTTCTCTGCCTGTTTTGAGAAGTAGGATTCTTGTATAGAGATAACACTTTCTCACAGACATACTTGAGGCCCCTGCTGGGGGAGAGGGAGACTGTAAAAGCACAGGTGGAAACGGCCTTGAAGTTATGTGCATGTGGAAGGTGTTGTTATAAAAGCACCAGAATGGGCCTGTGATGGTGCTCTTTCACCCACTGTGTGATTTAGCAGTGTATTTAGGGTTTATGACTTCAAAATAAACTTTTCCTTAATACCTTAGCCATGGTTTGATCATCTGTGTTTATCTGTGTGCATATCAGTTCTTATACTGATCAATCAGGCTAACTTTATACTTCTCCCAGAGTATAATTACAATGTATTGAAGTAAAATTAAAAGATATGAAAACTATGTGGGGGAATTTTAAAAAGTGGATTTAAGAGTGATTCTTGAATAAAGACAATTATTACACTTTGCTTAAAATTGCCAGTAGGAGATACTATTTGCCATCTTATGAAAAATAAAAACATGAATTAACTTTATTTGGTGAAAATCTACTCTTAGCTCTACAAATTCAAAGTTACTCTGTGCTTTGAGGTGGAGCTCTCGATTTTGCATAGTATGACATCACACAATGTATATCCTATTGCTTATTTGTAAGAAAATGAATGTTAGAAAGTTGTGAGGGAGATTATTCCCTAACTCCTGTTGTTAGTACTCATGCTACCTTTCACAAAGCTTGCATAGAATCATAGAACAGCTTGGGTTGAAAGGGACCTTTAAGACCATCTAGTTTTGCCCCCCTGTCCGCCTTGCACTGGGCCAGGTTGCCCACAGACCCATGGAAAGAACATTTAGCAAAGGGCATAAGACAACATCAGTTACCTTGTAAGCACTAAAGGGTGACTCAGATTAATAGTGGTGAAAACCATTATGCAGACAGTTATGAATTTTAGGGTAATTGGAAGAATAATTGCATATTCAGAGCACTGCACTTATTATATTCATAGTTCTTGTTTACTAGGTGCAAAACCTAAGAGCTAAAAAGTAATTTCAGAAGCTATATTCAAGCAGAATTCCCACAACTTCTCAAAGTAACCATTACCAATTCTGTCTTTCCATGTGGGCACCAGTGATAGAGGCAGGAACAGTCTGAAGACTAGCAAGGTTACAGAGCCCTGGGACTCTGCTTCCAGAGGACCCCTATGTGCATGAGAATGAGCAGTGCTGGGGAACATCCACCAATGTGACCAAATCACTTCTTCTGTAGTACCCACAAAGGGTTCTTTTGCACCTGCTTAGGCACTGAGAAGCAAGCTGGTGCTTCTCAACCTGTCCTTTGTGCTCAGCATTCTGAGCAGCATCGTCTTCATATCCTAAACTTACGGTCTTGCTGCCATCAACTCTGCTGGTGGCTGGCTGAAAGCCTTCCACACGTGTGCTTCCCACCTGACCATGGTCAGCTTGTTCTTCAGGACTACTACCTTTATTTGTGTATATCCCAGCTCCATTTTCTCAGTGGAGGAAGACAAAGTAGCCACTGTGAACAATGCCCTGGCAATCCTCAAGCTGAACACTCTGATCTACAGCCTGAGAAACACGAAACAGGCTACACTCAGGAGGCTGACACACAAAAAATAACACCAGGGTAGAGCCAAACCTTGACACAAAACAGACCTTGACTGAAGGTCAGCTCCTCATGGCTGTATGAGCTGTTGGTTTACTCTGCATTTATGTTCTGTTTGTGGAAAAATTAATGGTGCCTTTCACTTAAAATAGTATGCCAGCCTTTCCAATGGAGCAGCGTAAGACATAGCACCACTTATATTCTTCTAGGTTGTGAGCTCGTGACTCTGGCTCTGAAAGCCTGGCTGAGGATCATCTCACGTCACATGTCCACTTCTTAACTACTACTTTCTACTTTAGGATAAGTGACTTTTGGGGGCACTTTAGATGTCAACATGCAGGTGAGACAAATCCCTTTTGTTTGGCTCAAGAGCAGAGTTTCTTTTGTTTGTATTACAGCAAGGATATTTTTTCCTCAAGAGTTGTTGCACTTAATCTGGGTCATTTTACATGACTCTGGGATGCAATTAACTTTCTTCTGGAGGTAAAAAAAGAAAACAAAAAACCCAAAAGAAAATAAAATAGCAGAGTAATTGGTAATGTTTTCTCTGGGCATGAGATATCTCTGGGGACTCATGGAACACCAGGGACAGATTTAAAAAGCAGAAATTGTTCATTATAAATCTTTAAGATGACAGAAACTGCTCGGCAAACTGGAGTGTGCCTTGCTTTCATATGAAATGGATAAATTCCAACATTCTTGCACCTGCAGGGTGACTCTTGTGTAGGAATAATACCACAAACTAACATAAACCATGAAATGAATTTCTGGAGTCTGAGCCTGAGCTTACACTCACATCCATACACTCAGCATAACGTGCCTCCTGCAGTTGTTCTCCACAACAGGTTCATACCAACCTTCCAAGTCCTCCTGTACTCAATGAGCCAACCCACCATATCACACCATAATTTGAACTGTTCCAACTTGGGCTCATTTCTAATACTTATTTTTCTGCCTCCAGTCCTGCTTCCTGGCCAGATTGCCTTGAGGTGGGATGGAGTAAAGGGTAAATTATCAGGTAAATTATCTTTCTACAACAAACAAGTCTACCTTCAGAAAAAGAAAACAGGAGATAGCAATGGGGATTGACATGTCTTTCTGGACTACAGTGACTCCTGGTATAAATATCTCTTGAACATTAATAGAAGTAGCTAGCATGCTATCTGTATCTCTCAACTCTGCCTAGAGTCACACTGTAGCCTACAGTGTGCCTGGTAGTGTCCCAGTTTGAGTTCTTTGTGTCAGCAAGAAAGCTCCCACTGAATTAACTGATGTGGAAATAGGTCTGTAGCCCTCTAGGGACTAGAGGAACAAACACTGTCTAACCAATTCCATTTCAGAGGTTGATATATGCTCCCACTCAGATAAGAGATGTGCTAGTTTAAGATGTGTGTAAGATGCTGGACAATTTATTTTTTACTATTATGTAGTATGTTTCTGTGAGTTGCAAATCTGAATCAATTTCTTTTGATCACCTTTCCAGAAAGCCCTGTGGAGAAATAAATGCCTATGTGTTAAAATTGCTACCTGTGTGCTACCCCATTTTATATATGGTATTTTGAAAACTGTGGACTTGACCTGCTTTGTTATGCACTGATGTAGACTCACCTTGAATATTGTGTGCAGTTTTAGGCATCACAATATAAAAACAATATTAAGCTATTAATGTAAAGAGTGTCCGAAGGAAGGAAACAAAGATGGTGAAGAGCCTTGAGGGGAAGCCATATGAGGAGCAGCTGAGGGCACTTGGTCTCTTAATTCTGGAGGAGAGTAGAACTCATTGCAGTTACAACTTCCTCATGAGGGGAAGAGGAGGGGCAGGCACTGATCTCTTCTCTATGGTGACCAGGGACATGATCCAAGGGAATGACCTGGAGTTCTGTCAGGGGAGGCTTAGGTTGGATATTAGGAAAAGGTTCTTCACCCAGAGGGTGGTTGGGCACTGGAACAGGCTCCTTGGGGAAGTGGTCACAGCACCAAGCCTGAGAGAGTTCAAGAAGCATTTGGATAATACTCTTGGGCACGTGGTGTGACTCTTAGGGATGGTCCTGTGCAGGGTTAAGAGTTGGACTTGAGGATCCTTGTGAGTCCCTTCCAACTCAGCATGTTCTGTGATTTTGTAATACTCATGCAACTTAGTAGTTTTTCAGGGATTTAGTTGGGGGTTTTTGTGTTTGGGGTGGTTTTGTGTTTGTTTGGTTGGTTGGGTTTTTTGTTTGTTTTGGGGGTTTTTTTTGTTTGTTTGTTTGTTTTAGGAAAATCTATTTTGTGGTAAAGAACATGTGCACAGACTGACTGAAGAACTAACAGATCCTGCTTCTCACTTCACTGATGACACTGCTGAATTGCCTATTGGGATGTTGAGTGTTCATTTTGTGCAGGAAAGAAATAAAAAAATACAACAAACTTTTGTTAGCCCTTGGGAGACCTAGTTCCTGAAATAGTCACACTTTTCTATAACCACATGTAACTCATATCTAAAGAGTTCTGTGTACCTGATATTTATCCACACATATTCAGTCAAATGCTTTGCTTACATTGTCTCATTATGTTTGAAAGCATTAATTCCCCATTTTCCCTCTGCCGTCTATAAATGTTGTCTTCTCCTCTCTATATAAATCTTGAAATGTATGGGAGTTATCAGAGCATAGGATATTTTGAATTCAGTATCATATTGCTAATTCTAAATACCATTAGAGTTTGAGATAGAAGTGATTGCCTGTATGAATTGCTCTTCAGTAGGATACCTTGCAATAATTTGACTATATCAGAACTGAAGTTTCTTTTCTGTTAAGATAATTGAAAATCTCTGAAAATATTTATGCTTAATTGTATACTTGTAGAGTGAATCCAGTCTTACTTCATTTCTGGAAACATTCAGATTTGCATTAAGATGGGCTATCAATCTATTTAGATTTATAGTATAAAGATTACCTGCTCTTCTGGTCTCATATATTTTCATTCCATGTTCTTAAATGTAATGTGTGTGGAAGTAAAGGTATTTTTGTTTACGCTGTTATTTGCTCCAAACTATCCTTAAAATGTTCAAGTAATCTGGATTCTCTCTTGCTCTGTGGGATTGTACTTGTTTAATAATCAAAATGATTTTGAAATCCTGCCTAATGTATGAGAATATCAATGAACCTTGGTCTGTTAAGCCTTAATAATTTTTTTTCACCTTCAGTAGCTAGTTTTTCAGGGTAAGTTCTCTCTAATACTAATGAGACCTCCCTAATGAAGGAGGCTGTCTGTTTGACAAACAGATTCCTGATTCTTTCCTCAGTCATGATATGCTAATGCCCATTAAGTATACAGCTGTCTCCTCTTTAATTTCTGCAAACCCACACTTCCAAAATACTCATTCTAGGACAGATGAGTGCTTTTTTGGTTAAGTCTTTTCTGCCATGGGTTTTCTTTGATATGCCTTAAATTAGTGCCCAAGGCAAGGGGGGAAAAACCAAAAACAACTGCATTCCTTTCCTTCTTGTGTTGGGCCATATGATGGGGATGTTGCAAAGCTTCTGCACACAAAAGTGTACAGAGGAAAAGCCTGCCTCTCCTCCTGATGTTCCAACACCCAATCTCACTGTTTCTTGTCCCAAATAGAAAATATAAGTAATACAGCCTCTTCTCTTCTAAATAATATCATTTTGATAGTGATTCCGGATTCTTAGAAAACCTTGTTACTATTCTGAAAATGAAGTATAAAATCATTATCAGATATTTCTCTTTAAATAAAAATAAGCAGAAGAAATACTTGCCAAAGTATATTTCCTATGGAGAAAAAAACTGCTATTCACACAAGAACAATACAGAAACATATCAAGTGCATATTTTGAAATGTAAGTATGCCTTGATGTCCAAGAACTTAATTTCTTAAAGTCTTCAATTTCATGTCTATAATTTACCCTCCATGATATATTATTTTGACCATGTTTTCCACTTCTATTGCAAAGATAAGAAAAGAGATTTATCAGAAAAAAGTCAGTATCAGGTTATTTATGTGAACTGGCGCAATGCATACAAAACGTTCCAGGGAAGGAAGGAAGGAAATGCATCTTATTCATAACAATTTTGAGGGACAGTTCAGTAAAAATACATGGGGGGAAGTAGACAATCCCTTTAGTCTTAGAGATCTCACATGCTTCTGCCTCAAACAGTCTCCAGTCACTCTCTTCACAAAGTTGAATTTGTTTGATTCTCTTAAAATAGAAAGACTGAAAGTCATAAAAGGAACACAGCAGATATCTGTACTAATCAGTATTCAGAGGAGAGAAATGGACTCTGAAAAGGAGAAAGAAAATCAACCTGAAGTCATATTGATGATGAGAGGCCACCTTGACTCTCTGACAAGTACAAAGGAATCTTTGTGTGATGTGAAATCCCTTCAGAGTATTTCTTCTGAGGTAGTGAATTTGAGGAGAATGAGGGGATGCCAATCCAAAGACCACATTGAAAATTAATTATTCATCTCCCTGCATGTTAAAATCTTATTATCTATCACAGGTACATGATCTTCAGTTCTTGATTGGTTTGATGAACTGTGAGAGAACAAACCCTCTAACTCACTCTTCAAACTGTTTTGGGATTCTTTTGGCTGTGCTTGATTCTTGAGAGGCAGAGAAGAGAAGGAAACCAAAACATATTACAATATTTCTAAATTTATTTTTATTTTCTAAATTTATTTGCTGTCCAGCTAATGTGGCACAAACCAATACCATTCTCTGTTGAGGTGGGCACTGAGGAGTTGTTGGGGGAAGCAAAGGCACCTAGAAATATACAAACCATATGCTCTTAGATTATGCTATGTTATAAAAGACTGTTAGGATCAAGTTTAGACTTTTTTAGATCTGAAATTGATCTCAGTGTCCTAAATATCTCATTGCCTTTACATTACAGATACTGGTTTTGGAACTTGCAACACTGTGGAGTGTGGAGTGGACTAGGAGATGGGCTCTCTCAAGATAGAAAATTATGTGGTTTGCAAAACTAACTAAATGCACATCAGTGAATTCAGAATCTATTGACATTTTACTCACTAAGCTTCTTTAGCTTTGACAGTCAACATTAGTTTGGTTGCCTCTGATGGAAAGTGACAAATATCTGTACAGATAGACTATGTACAGATATCTAATATAGATACATAGATATAAATGTATATTTTAAGATAAAAGCCTACAGATAGTTTTGAAAGTTCTTGTTAGTACTTCAGACTACTACTGGATGAAAATCAAGTCTTCCTCTACCTGTTCCTCTAATAGTTTGAGGAATCTCTGAATTTTCCTTCACCGTAACATGCCCTGATAAGGCACAGGGTAGTGCTGCTGCAAAACGTGAATGCACAGGCATGCATATGTCTTGCTAGCACATTTTACAAATGGTTTTCATATATCAGTTCTGTAGAAATTTGAACTCTAGTAATAAAACTGCAATTCCTTCAAGTAAAATATTTATTGCCTCTTCCTGTGATTCCTGCATGTATCCTTTTTTAGTTGTCTGATTATTTCTTATTTAAAGACCAGCTTGGTACTACATGTTTCTAAAGAAGAATGAATAGAATATAAGGTGATATCTTGAAAAAGCTGTGTTCCATGTTAATTTGAAAATCTTTGTACCTGCCCAAGACACAAATCTTACTTCCTTTTTCATTAGATGAATGATGTATAGCTTTCATCTGTTTCTGTTTTGAGACTGGGATGTTATCATTTTCAGGGTTATTATGCCTGCTGTAAAACACTATTGATTCCACTAAAGCATCCTTTTTCAAATGTGTGAATAAGAAGCTACAGCTTCTCTGTACCCATTACTAGTTTTAAGTATTTGAGTCTGAGCATGTCTATTATTAAAAAGTAATTGATGGAGCCTAATATGAGAGAAAAAGAATGGGCGGTGACGTCTTGTGATTACTAAGAAATTGCAGAGTTCTTCAGGTAGTGATACATGAGTCAAGGCAACAAAAATTGCGAGGTAACACATTTGCACCTAGCACCATCTTAGTACTAGGAAGACTTGCTAGACTGGATCAGAAAAAGAAGTATTAGCTCCTAGCACAGCATGTGTTAGGCATTAGGGCCAGTATTAGGCATTAACCAGTATTAAGTCACTGGCTCAGTACGATTATGAGTTCAGAGGATTAAATTTCACACAGGATTTTGTACACTTAACTGGAAATAAGGAGTTCATTCCTGCATGCTGATGTGTTTACTAACTTCAGTGAGGACACCAGATAGCTGTTCCACCAGAATAAGGAATTCTTGGAAAATTCTTGGTAATTTCTCTACAAAATGGATGCAGAAATTTCCTTGAATTTATTTTCTTAGAGAATTTGTCAATTTCTCTTTTAAATTCTACAGATTACAGATCACACTAGAGCCTGCTGAATAAAAATTAATAGAGAATTAAAAGTCTGTTTGAACATATTTTTTAAATCAAAAACCCCTCAGTCATAAGTACTATTGGGAGTAATTCATTCAGACTTATGTTTGCACAGAGATTTATGTTATGCACAGATAAATCCATTAAAATAACTGTAGTTGTTGCTTCCTTTCACCAAAGGTCTACATTTTCCTTCATTTGGTCCTGATCTAAAGTCTGTGGAACCCAAATGAAACAGTTTCTTTAAATTCATTTTGTATTGTATTTATTTTTATACATACATACATTTGTATGTATTTATTTTTCCATTCAACGTTGGCCATCCCTTTCTGTAGAGAAAAGGGGTAGCTCATATTCAGTTCTTTCTGACTACTGTCCTTGGCCATATATGCTGTGTCTTATATTGCCAATGCAAATTTACTGTCCTAACTATTATGACTCCCCCATTACATGCACATGGTTTTGCTTGCTAGCAGTTTTCCACTCCATCTCTAGGTTTTGGGTTTTTTTGCCTCGAATACCTACCATATATTTGTATACAAGTTGTCATTCATAGATCTAAACAGCAAACTGTGGGGTGTTGTCAGTTTTGCATTGCTTTGGCCAACTAATGCAAGGGCAGACAGACTACAGTACAGTTTGGTTGATGTATATGTTTAAACTGTAGATACCTGCCAGAAAACAGTGTCCTTTCTTAATCATTTCTAGATGATATCTACAGCTAGTGGATAGAGGGGCTGATTGCTTGGCAAAGAATACTTAACTCATCTGACTTAGAACTAGAGTTCGTAATAACTTTGACAACTTTTTACATAAGAAAGTACATTTACAAGAAAACACTTCTGTACTAAGACCATGACTTTTCATTAAACCTTTAATTGGTTTAAAATATCATCATCTCTTTCTTCCTGTGTGATGATTTCTTCTGAATATTTTCAAAGTATTCATGAAACAGTGTACTTCTCACACTGTGACTGCTGAAGTTAGAGTTGGTCCTACACCAGCGTTTCCATAAAACACAAAAAGGTTATGCAGAACACGGCAGTCTCATTTGAGTGACAGTTGGGAACAGGCCAACATGTTCACCGTCTCCACTCAAGGACTAGCTCTGAGATCTTCCACTTTAATCCAGAGATTGGTCCACAAGAGACCAGACACCTTTGCATATAATCAGTTTTGTTAGTTAATTTCTGTATGGCTTATGTGTGTTTGTGTTACAAATTAAAAACTGACTTTTCCCTCTGGAGTTATTACTTGGTACTTGAAAATATTGATTTGTTTCATGTTATTTCTATTTAGGTGTCTACCCCTTACATAGGCTTTCAAAAAAGGTTGCCTATAAGTATCAAGGTTCAAATACTAAAAAAATTAAAAAAAAAATAAAAAAAAAATCCTAAACCCCAGAACTTCATCTAGCAATAAAATTGACTAGTTGGTTAATCAATTGAAGCTCCGCATCAATAGAAGAGGAATACATAACCTTGACAAATCCTTAAGTCAACTCAACTGAAATGCAAATAAAAAAAATACAAAGCCTTTCTCAGCAAGTCAAGAAAGAGGGTAAAAAAGGCCTACAGTTTAAAGAAATCTAGGATTATATTCATGCTGCAATCTTTTTGTCTAGTTGGTATCCAAAATTACGAAGGTTAACTCTATTGCTTGTGTATCTCTGTTGTGAGCTAACAAAATAGTTGTGGAAAGTTTTAATTTCATCAGTTTTACTGTATTTTTCCTTTTTATTTGGCATTTTCAGTTTCAGAATTAATGTACTAGATTATGTTTATTTAAATCATCAAGTTTTTCTCACAACACATATGCTGGAATATTTGAATTGTGGGATGAGATATGCCATTTTCAGTGTGAGATTAAGAGATTACTAATGCATTTGCAACAAAATTTAAGGATATTTAGCTGAATTAGAAGAATTAAGCTCATGTTTGACTAGTGCCAACTCTTGTTTTAAGAGTGTGTTTATAAAACTTTTGTCTGTTTGAAAGATACAGTGTTAGATCTAAAGTACTTGTGAAATAAAATGAAAACAACAACAAACAAGCATACCATAAACCAGTAAGATTACCTAATGTACAAGAAGAAACAGAGGATGGAATAGACAGGTATGGAAAGAGAGTGTAAGTGTAAAGTGTAATCTCTTTTGACATATTCAGCAGATTCCTTTGCTGAGTCTGGTTTTCATTAGTGCTCACCCAGGAGTTAGATTAGCTGTAGTTGCTGCAGTCACAGTAGCAGGCCAAGCCTTCTGCGATACAGAAAAAATATTACAAGAGCCTCTGCATATGAATAATGGAAAAGTTTCGACCAGTTCAATGAGGGGAAAAAAAGGCAATGCAAATGAATTCTTCTACTTACAGGTTTTAGGGTTCATTTCTAAAGATTTCACCCTAAAAAATTGGTTGCATTTAAAAGCTAATAAAGCTTAAAGCTCTGTTACTGCACTGCATCTGCTCTTGGTACAATGGTTTATTTTAAAGCTTTTAAACTGTGCCTGTCAAGTAAATTACATACCCAAGAAATACAACTGACAAGTACATTGAATTGAATACAGTCTGAGGTGCTCTGAATTTTAACCACTGTGATATGTGGTACATCAGAAACTTAATAATGAAAAATGTCCATTTCCTGGTGAAATATTCACATTCCTTGGCACTTTCGTTCCAATGTATCCTCTCGCTCTGAAGTCACTGGAGGGAAAACAGTGATTCCTTCTTTTTCTTTGGATCTTTTTGCATTCTTTCTTGGCATGTTAGTCATCATATTGATTTACTTTTTCTTTTAGAACCTGTAGAGAAAAGGGGAATCTCACAGCCAAATTAATGGAAAATATTTATTCTTTTAAGAGACCATATTTAAAGCCTATGTTTAGGTAGCCCAGCAGCAGAGTGGATTTGAAACTCTTGTTTAACCAGACTGTACATAAAGAAACTGTTCTGCTTTAGTATAGTACACAATATGACTCATAAAAAATGGTACTTTGTCGTTCAGGTGTTGCCAGAGAGCTCAGATGCTGCTTCACAGTGGTTATCAAATAACTTCAGAATTTCTTAAGATTGCTGAAGTATTGTAAATAAATATTTCATGTACAATATTAATTTTGCTATCAGTCTTACTCTGATATGGAAAACTAGCATGCACAATGAGATGAGTTCTTTCAACAGGTGATAAAAGAGCAAGAAGACAACAAACCACAAGGGGTCATTTTGGCTATACCTGGGAATTCTACATATCATTTCACATATTGGTTTGAATATCTAACTTCATTCTGATCTCTCTGCTTGCTTGCTCTGCATGGTTGGCCAAAAGATTACAATCATAGTGGTGTCATGGCATTCCAGAATGCTGTCTCTGGGTTTTAACTCCAAACTACTATACTAAAAGAATGAGCCTGAATAAAATAATCAATTTACAGAGCTTAAAGGCTACAAGAGAATAAGAATTCTCTTACATATTAAAAGGCTACAGAGGTATTTGTAGTAGAACAGCTTGAATGCATGTGATGAAGACATACAACTGAGGCAACAGTAAGAAGCAACTATTTGAACTTAAGCCAAAATGAGCACAAAGCAATCTAATAGGTTGTAGTTAATGTCCTGAGCCTGTTACTACGGGTTTCCTGCCCTATTACAGAGAAGAACACAGTGCTGAAATACTTGCTTTCTCATTCTTTTACAATAATGATTAATGATACTTGTTTAATGGTATATTTTAATGTTGAGTTTCTTAAGCCTTCTGTTCTAATGTGGCCAAAGGACAGCTGACGGGTTGGAGTAATTGAAAAGTTTAATCCTCTGTAGACAGAGTGAACATCACAAGCAGAACTCAATAATGCGGTAAAATAAAATGGCCAGGCTCCAGCTTGTCCCAAAATCTGTCTATGAAGATGTCTGAAGATATCAAGATGGAAGGCTTTACTTAATCTGATGTTTTACTTTTTTTCCAACAAAGTACTGTAGAGGAAGGATTTAGGTACTTTGAGCACTTCTAGAAAACAGAGGAGTTCTTTGTGACTAATTTCTTTTAAACTCATACAAAAGGCCTGAGATATGGGAAAGTCAGGAACTTCCTGCTTCAGCCATTGTTTGGATTGGTTCTTGTATCCCAGAACAGCACTAAAGTCACCAGATTCCAATAAGGCTAATTAAGGTTCTCTCCCCAAAACTGATTATCAGAAAGAGCCAGAAGAAGGGAAGAACTTGGAGAAAACCTCAGTTTTTTTTTTTTTTACTGTCAACACATCACTGGAAATTACTTGGATCTTAAGGCCAGGAAATCATGACCACCACAATATTTTCAGTTTCAAAAAACTTGGCATTCTAGAAACAGAATTTTTTTTCTCTAGAGAGTTCTCAAAGTGACAATTGCACTTCAGCTTCAGTTTGGTCATCAGCCAGGATGTGGTTGTATGACTCTCTCTATGTCTGTGAGAGTTCCTAGACATCATAGTAAGGATTGTTTTGGGCTAGATCCTTTCCAAAGTCTCCACGGAGTCAAAATCTTTTGTGTTTATTGCTAAATGCAGATACTTCACTTGCTTTCAGAATGACCATATGTCTTTTTCTTCTTTGCTTTATCCACCTGCCTTAATCTGTCTCTTTAGGATTAGGTCTAAAACTTTTAAAAGTATCAACATGCCATTTTATTTGTACCATGTTTGTTGTTTGTTTGGATTTTCTTTGGCATCTTTGTTTTCTACTCAGTCTTAACTAAGAACTGCATGACAAGGATCATATAGCTAATCAAATATAATTGTCTCTTATCACTTGTCTGTATCATTTAACAAAATGAAGAATTTTTTCTTCAGATTAGACCACCTTCATATTACTTTCAGGAGCAGAAATTTGACTAAGACAAACATTAATTAAGATAAATGGGCTTTCTTTCATCATCACTTCAATTGAATGAAAAGATGGTGACTGATTTTCCCACTGTCCCCACCCCCCAACACTTTTCCTTTCTCTTTCATATAATGAAAAATGTAATATTGGTAATGAAAGGCAAAATGAATGGAAAACTACTCACACCTGTGTTTGTGATAGTATGAAGAGTTTAATGTAGGTGGGAGCTTCATTATTGATAAAATCCAGTTGATTCATGTTTAATAAAAATGCTTTTCTATAGCATCACTGCAGAGATTTTTTGTTTTTTGGGGGTTTTTTTTGAGACATCAGGCTTATTGAATGTTATCTGTACTTACTGCTCTCAAGAAATGCCTAATTAAGAAGACAGTATAACCCTTTTATTCAAGGCTGTATTCAGTTAACAGGAATTCTTTCCCAGTGAGATTCACCTGTATTAATCTAAGATCCAAGACTGATTCATTTTGCTCACAACAGGACTTAGGAATTGCATTTACTTGGACCATAACCTGGCACAGGTAAACTGATATGCAATATTTAAGGGACAACTTTTACTTCAGCATTTTAACACATTTCTCTTTTTCTTACAAATACTGTCTCTTGTTGTATTCTGTGCTATTTAACTCAGCTGTTGTTGCACACTGAGAAGCTAACTATATCAATTTTTTAATGTAGATTAAATTGTTAGGTTTTAAATGTTGCCAGAAATCTTAACTATATTAAAAAGCAAAATAATCTAGAGAGTACAAAATAGGAGCTTTTTAAATGGATCTTTTAAAATTGATTTTTACTTTTAAAAGTGAATTTATTGTAGAAGCCAACTCTGTTTTGTATAAGAAACTTCAAAGGATTACTACTTTGTATTGTAAGTGGGCAGTATGAGAACCTGGATCCCGATTTTTGCTTTCATTTTTTCTAAAGGCTATTTTCAGCTCTTTAAGACTACTTGCTTTCCAAATAGACAATAAAATCCACAGTAAGTATCTGTGTATACAGAGGTGTTCTAGCACATACAGGAAGGAATTTGTGGTTCCAAGGTGCATCATGCTTACACAGTGTACAGAAGACAGTTTAAGATGCAAGAGTTTGGAACATCTTTATCCTTCGAGGAATTTAATTAGCAGATAAAGATATTAAAATACTAGGGAATAGATTTATTTCCCTTTATAGCTGTCCCCACTTTCCTTTGCTATCCTTAGGCACTTGCAAAACTGAAAACCTGATGAAAACCTTCTTTTGTGGCTCATCTTCAGGAAGAGTAGTTATGAATTGTTCATAACTGCTCATTAGCCTGAGCTCTTGAACTCCATTAAAATGCTTCCTTAACATTTCATAAAAAATCAAAGAAGAAATGAGAGATTAATGAAAAAAGCACATGAATTTGAAAACATTAGTATCTGTTGAGTCCAAGGTCTACATTAGAGTAAAGGGGAAAGAGAAGATAGTCATAGTGCATCAAGGGATTGACAAAGGAGAAATTAAGGGAGCACAGTATTTAATATGTGAGAAAAAAGAGGTTCAGAAAAAAATGGTATTTATAGAAAGTTATATTGTTTTAAAAAACAATGATACAACAGGAACTACATAGAACCAAGAGAAGAGAGGAGTAATGAACTAAGCTTATAGTAATTTCAGTCTAGTACTAAAATGCTGTTGCAAGCAGTTTTGCATAGAGAAATGTTTTGCTTTTTTAGTGGTTGTTTTTTCATTTTTTGGTTTCTGTTTTTTGGGTGGTTTTTTGGTGGTTTTTGGGGGTTTTTTTTTGGGTTTTTTGAGGGGAATCGTGGCATGGTGTTTTGCTTTGGGTTTTTTCTTTATTTGGGTTTTTATTTTACCCTAGGCATGAAATGCTTCAAGCTAATAGGATCTTAAACTTTAATATAATAATTTTTAGAAACACTGTGTTTTTGTATATATATGTGTGTTTGCTTTACAACCATAGTACTGAACCCTTGCATGATTTTTAATTTTAATTCAGAGAAAAGTGAGATGCTTAAGAAACCAAGTAGTGGGATCTGCTATGTGAAGGCCATCTATTTTAGGTCAGATGCTTGAGTAAGAGATAGACTATTCTTAGGTTTGGAATTAATATCTGTATTTGCTTCATGAAGTAGCTTGACATACCTGTGAAGTCCCAAATCTGGACATTCTCTATTTTTATACCTGTTTTAACTAAAGAATCATTTCAAAATGTATTTTAATCTCCAAATCATATAAGTCACATAGTGATACGTCCAAGCTGTATTTAAGGTTAATTCAAAGTGTAGATTGCAATTCTGAACTAATAATGGAAACCCAGGTTGCCTAGTTATGACTCCTCCTTACTGCCAAAAATCAACAGTCACTATTGAACATGACTTTACAGGGCTCTAATACTGGTGGATACACTAGTTCATAATAAGTGCATTTTATAAAACGTTAAAAAAGAGTTATTCTAAACACTTACATTTAAATCCTACCTTTGTGGGTTTATCAGTGCTTTCTGATTCTGTTTGTAGATCTGTATATCCCACAATCCTCCCAGGATTTCTCTTCTGCCTGTGGAAGTATGCCAGATCTCTCAGCCTCTACTCACCTGGCAACAGGGAGGAGAATTTCCAATGATCCTCTTTTGGAAGACCTCCACCTCAAGAAACTGGGGATACTGACCTTGATTCCAGCTTCATCATCAGCTGTGCTATTGCACTTTGGTGTGCTGGTGCAGAAACTAGTGATCTAGATTTTGGTTGTTTCTTCAGTACTGTGTCACTGTAGCAATAGCTGTGAGACACCAGAGACTGTGGTACAAATAGATGACAGTCGTGAAGTCAGGTGGGAGAAGGCAAAGGTCAAAGCTTTGCTTGGAGAGAACTGCCTGAAAAGAAAGAGGTGAGTTCCCATGCAGGACATGAACTCCATGTGTGGACTGCAAAGCAATGTGATCCAAATAAAAAGGTTGGTTAAGTTCCAGGTTGCCCAGAAGCATTTCACTGGCATTCAGTCCATGCCAACAGGAAGGAAACATGCCACGCAAGCACAGCCTGAGGCATGGGACCTTGGCTGGGGCTAAAGGATGTGACAGGGGGCCGATAGGAGACCTCCCAGCCCCTGGAGAGCTGGCTAGAGGATGAGGATGAGGAGGTCAAAGAACCCTGATGGGAGTCCTACAGGACCTCATCCATTGGAGCAATTATCTGCTTCCCTTGTCACACTGAGCATCTCATGGGCTGGAAAAGGAATGCTCTGGAATGTTTCTTGTCAGCCTCTGGAGTTGAGCTTCTCCCTGCCTTTCTCCCAGGGCTGTTCTCAGCTGTCCTTCCCAAGGACAGGCCTGCCATGTAGATACCAGCAGCATTACAGGACAGAATAGGAAGCAGACACAACAGGTAGTGCTGCAGGAAAGCCAGCACGCCTGAGACCCTTCCAGTGGATGACAGTCCAAGTGCCCACAAGAGTGGCTTTACATCCCTTTTCCCAAGGCACTGAATTTCCCTAGTAATTGCAACTTCTAATTGCATAATTACAAAGAATATGGAATAAGAGTGTTTTTAAAATGAAAATAGAGAGCCACAACATTTTCCCTCATCCTTGTACATTATTAAGATACTACTGATGTAATTTTCATAGTAAATAATATGCCTTCTTGTGTTACTAATCATCTGAGTTCTAACATATTAAACAGAAAGTACATCTAAATATCAAGGTGCTCATATCATTTGAGTGTTGCACTAAGAAAAATGCACATGGAAATGTTGCTTTTTGCAGTCTTATTCCCTGTCTGACTGTCCAGGGAAAAAGCATATTACCCTCCTTAGACTTTGGGAATACAAATGAGAAAGCTAGAGAAATAAATGCTATTTCAGCAGAACACTGCATAAAAGACTAAAGAAAGGTGGAAAAGTATAACATGGTTTTAAAAATGGACTTAGAAAACATGATTTCATGCCAGTACCATGATTACTGAGAAGTGTACTGCTAAAAAATTAATTCACTTTTCCAGGATGGTTTGAAAGAGGGTTATAGAGTCAATATTTAGTACTTTGAATTTCTCATATAAAAAGATAAGGTAAAGAAAAGGTCAAAAATACAAAAAATAAAAAGAAAAAAAAGCAAATGCATTTATTTTTTACACTGATTCAGTGTTATCTTTGCACTTTTTTTCATTGTCATCATGACTATTGACAGCAAGACTTATCTGAACGTTTAACAGCTCTATTTGTGAAATATTGGATTCTTCCTATCATTATATTCTGTACAAAACTGGAGATCAGAGCTGTAACATCTGTCCTGATAATCTTATTTTTTTCTTTGGTTCTCTCCAGTTACATATCTAGTCTATTCTGCAATTGATTGATGATTATGTTTCATTGCTTGAATAGATAATTAGCTAATGGATGCCCAAGTGCTGTACATTTAGGAACTTACAAATGGCTGATTTTGAGTTCACAGCATGATTTCTCTGCTTAATAAGAGGTAAACTTCCAAGTAGCATCATAAAATGGCTTCCTGGTTGTATTTGGCTAGCAGTAAATATCATTTCTTACTTGTCACAATGATTTCTGCAATAGGTACTAAGATCTGTGTGTGCATGTACAAACCAAATGTAGCTTTAATCTTCTAATATTAAAAGAAAAATAATGAGAGAATGATTATGTTTAAAGATTTGTGGGTAAATAAATAAATGTTGAATTAGTGGCAATGTGATCACTTGCTGCAATCATGTTTAGCTCCTCTGAAGAACCTCTTTCCCCTGGAACTAGGAGATGGAACTCAAATATTCCACCTTGGACTCCAAGGGCTACTGTGGTCTGGTCTGACTTTGAGGTGCTGAGAAGTTACCAGAAGAGGAGCTTGTAGTTCTTCTGCCTGGGCTTAGCAGTGGAGCTGTGATGTGGAAGGAATTAAAGCTTTGCTTTAAGCTTTCAGATCTCAGAGGAAAGCCTAGAAAAAAGAGTTCACTCAAAGGCCTGAACTGTTGATTATTTGCCTTGAAAAATGAACTTAGTCTTTTTCTAATTGTTTTAGACTTGGCTGCAAACCAAGTCCTGGGAGAAAGGTTACATCAACAGGCCTGAAACTTCTAAAGGTTCAGTTTTGAAAAACTTACTTCATATTCTTAGTCTACCATGCTATGGCTACTTTAAATCCAACCTGAAGTACTTTATGTTAATTCTTAAGCTCTTTCTAATGATATTTTAGATTTTTATACTCTTATTTGACAAGTTTAAGAGGGTCTAACTAAAAAAATCTATGATTTTCAATTAAAAATAAATATGAAAAGGATGGGATCAGAAACTTGAAATAAATTACTTAAAGATTACTCAGTTGTGATACTGTATTTACAGATTTACTGCTTGTAAACTGAAAACTTCAGGGTTTTTTTTCATGTTCAAAGGTGCTTAGTTGTAAAAGGTGCAGCACTATTTCATAGTCTGAAGAGAAGGATTTGTTCTCTTTTTCACTTTACATAATTTCAGTGAATATAGTAAAGCAAAATAGAATGTAAGTTTATATGATCTCTAGACTGTGGTCTCCGCTTCCAATCCAGTATGCAGCATCAAATCCATTAAATAATAATAGGTGGTGAGACTGATCTAGTTGTTTCAGGGCTTTTCCTGAAAAACAGAATACCTATATTTGATTTATTTTTTTAAATTAGCTTACTCCAGGTAAGTGTATGTGTTTCTCAGTACAATCTATTTAGAATTGCACTGGTGTTCCAGTAGATTTTCAGCTTTCTTTTCTGATTTTCTGTCTAAATCATTCTCTGCAGATGTAATAAACTGTTAAACACTGTCTGGAGAGTAACATCTGCCCAGGACCTGTGTTCTTGTTCTGTCACCAGCTGTTTTATTGGAAACCTTGCCTGGTCCCTGCAGACAGAGAAAGAGCTTAGGAACTTTTACGGAGATGAAAAGAGGATAACATATGAGAGGAAAAGAGAAATTGTAGAAAGTGGAGATAAGATGGAAAGTAAGTAAGCAAAGAGGAGAGAATAAAAGGAAATCCAAGGGTTTTTTTTTTGTTTGGTTTGGTTTGGTGGATTTTTTGGGGGGGTTTTTTCTTTGTTTATTTAGTTCGGTTTAGTTTTGTTTCATTGTTTAAAAACCACACTTGTATAAGTCTGTTTTTTTATAGTGGATTTAGGATGCTAAATGTCTTGTCCAGGAGGTGTGTTAAGGTTAGGGGTCTTCTAAGCAGTTTGGATCTGTTCAGTCTGAAGGTTCTCAGAACTATAGCACATTCCTGGAAACCATAGACATAGGAATGGAAATACCATGTAAATATCTGTCCGTACTCCCTAAAACCAATATCATTCAGAATACAGCATTCCTAAAAAAAACCCAAAAAACAACAAACAAACCCCAAAACAACAAATATTTTCATTATGAAAAAATGATTCATTTGACTACAGCAAAGGATGGCTCTCTGTGCCACTACAAAAGTCTGGACTAATGCTGAAAGCTGCCTTGGTCAGCAGGTGTAAACAAATGTCTATGAAAGAGTGAGGAAAAAAAAAAGTAATAATTTCCCAGTCCCTAGATATTCAGCTTTGGGGACTTTCAAGAGACATATTCATATTTGTGCATTTGAAACCCTTAGTGCTTTTATCACCTTCATTTTTATTACAATTTAGACAGTAGCTTTTCAAAGCCAACTGATTTTCTATGACTGATTTCTTTTGAGTGCACTTTTAATATATGCAAACTGTCAAGCATAAGATTCCCCTCTTCAGAGGAATCCTTAAGTCAGAAGAAAGAATATTACAGAAATTACTTTAATATGTATTTTAATGCTTTTATGAATTTTAATTTTTAATGTGTAACTGAATATTTTTCTGTTTCATTATATTATAAGAAGCCCATTACCATAATTCTACATGATGTTATATAATTAATGAAACCAAATTAGCTGCTTCTAATATTTAGAAATATCCTGAAACCAAGAGATATTGTTAATATAGGCTAGCCTGGTTTAAGCTGTCAGTCAAGCTAAAAGTCTTTATTGCTAGACTGTTTAAAAGAAGTGATGGACTAACTCCGTGAGTTTTGTCTCCGTGTTCAAGATTTCTTTCTGCTTGCGAGTAAGTGCTATATTGGGTGCTCACTTTTCAAAGACCCTGTTTGTGTGCAGCCATAGCGTATGGAATATGAAAAAAATTCCAGATGGGTCTAGAAAGACAAAAATACAGATACATTGACATAGAAAAGAATAACAATACACACCTTCATTTGTGCCAGATGTAGAAATATATGACTTTCACAACAGCATTTTATTTAGGCTGGCTTTCATCTCATTTTCTACCAATCAATTCTGTAAAAGACATCTAAACTCAATTTCTATGTTGCTTTCTCAATCCCTCTATAACTTCATTTATTTATTTTTTTTTTATTTATCAGTCTAGTGATAGAGGTGCTGATTGATAGTTTTCAATTCTTCCTCAAAAGGAAAAGTGAAATAAAAGTCTTTCTATTTGACTCATCACTTTTATTCTCCTGAGAACTAGCATTTTAATGATGTCTGAAAGAAAGCGGAAAAACAGCTCTGTGAAAATTTTATAACTCTATTGTTAGCAGTATTTTACGTGTTCAGGAAATATTTGCAGTGTAGGGTTTTTTAATTATTATCTTTTTCTCTCTTAATAGTATAGTCCGTTTCAAAACTCAAAAGGAATCCAGAGGTAAGGGGAACACTGACTTGGACAGAATTTTTCTCTTTGTAAGTCTTTAGTTTTATTTCACTTCAAATGAAGTGTGTGTGTGTACCTACACAATCTTTTTACAGTAACTAGACTTAGCCATGTTGTAACAAGATGGTATCCATTTATGTGTGTTAATGTCACTATGATTCCTTTTACAATTGCTCTCTAAATTGGAAGAAATGAAGGTTCAGTAAAATACCATCCCAGACTTTGAGGGGAGGGTGAAAGAGAATTTAAATGACACTGAAATCACTCAAATGAAAAAGGGAATATACTTAAATCTACCCATGACAGTAGAACTGCTAAGCTAAACTAGATGTGATCCGTGGGGCTTAAATATAGGAGCAGACAATCCATTTCTGAGCACCATAGTCCATTTCATAGCGCTCTGGGACTGCATTTTCAATGGAAAGAGAGATGATGAAGGAAGAAATTGTGTCACTGTAAACCAAAACAAACAAATAGATAAAACGGAAACCAAAACCAAACACCACCCCTCCCACCTTAAGATAAAACCCAAAAAACTAAAGCAATGAAACACAAAAATACCCCTAGCAATCAAAAGTTAGTGTTTCAGTCCAGGTTCAGCATAATTTTTTATCTTTTTTAATTCATTTTTTTCTTGTTTCATTTGCTCTATATTTTTTTTTCTCCTCAAAGTTTTGGACAAGCACTGACAATGGAATATCTGAGGTCTCTATGTATGCTTACTTAGGATGCTGCTAATATTTTGTAAACGGTATACAATTCTACCAAAAAAGGCACCTTATGATACCATGCTCTTGAATCAACCCTCTTTTTTTCCTAAATATCTGGTAGATAAATGTGCTGTGCTCAAAAAGCGTAGGACAATTTCCATTTGTTTTTCCTGAAGTTAATGTGAAGATGTTGCCCTGAGGGATCTAATCTTTGTGGTTAACTTGTACAATGGAAAAGAGAGGTGAAAAGCTGTGACCCCACTGCTAAAAGAAAATAATTTGTTAGTGTGAAATACAACTTCTTATAAGACAGCACTGGGGTGGTTTTTTTTGTTTATTTTGTTGTTGTTGTTGTTGTTTTTTGTTTTGGTTTGTTTTGGTTTTTGGTTTTTTTTTGCTACATCATCTTGTAAGTTAGGAAGAAGAGAAATAATAGGTAGGGTCTGAGCTATAAACAACCAAGATCAAGAAAAATGTAGTTAGAAGAGCAAAAAGAGATAAGAAAAACTAAATGATAGGGCTTGGGGTCATTTCATATTCTCAGCAAAAGTTAAAACTAAATCCTTGGAAATAAAAGACAGCTCTACTGCTTGTCTACGTATAGCATTGCATAGTAGTTCTTTGCTATTGAACTGAACTAAAACTCCTTGTGATACCTTTGTGCAAGAGGAAAGGATGAGGGTTATAAAGAGGTAACTGTTGGAACTGACTGAACTGAGTACATTTGTGTTGTTGAAACATGGCTTAATGCAACGTGAAGTGCAAACACCTGATCACTCCCAGGAAGGAATTGTTTTAAGACAGTGGAAAACAAACCTAGTTTTTTCCAATTTGGTCTTTGATTTAAGAGGCCATTATGTATCTTGCTTTATATTAGATGATGTGAGGCTGTTCTGCGTGGTGGAAGAAGTGGGAACAGTAGTGCATAGATAAACTGGCAGAGTTTTTTGTTTCACCTAGACTATCAGATGGTAACAATTTTAAAACACTTCTGACTGTGTCTACTTCTCTGTCACACTGTAGAAATATTGCACTTGTTTATTCTCTCAAGGATTTGGTCATTAGTTCATCTAGCTTGTTGCCTCAGCTGCATCAGATCTGCAGTTTGTACATGTTCTGCAGCTGACAGATTTATAAAAGCTTATTAAATTGAACACACATGACAGAAGACACTAACAAGTTCCGTTAGCTAATCATTTTGATGCTTGCTATAAACTATCCTTAGACGGAATAAATAAGTTAAAAGAGAAAGCAATAACATGAGCAAAGATAAGATACACTTGAGATGGGGAGGGGAGGAAAACCTATTGCTAACTAATGGTCAAAAAATAGAAGTTTGGTTGTAATTTTTTCTTGGTTTTTTGCTGTGCCTCAAAAAGCAAGCAAACAAACAAAAACCAACAAAAAACTTCTGGTTCCTAGGGGTTCTGTTTTAGCTTGGGCAAATTAAAAAAAAAAAAAAGTAAAAATATTTTTGAAAAGTGACTGAAAATGGAATTTTGCATTGGTCAATGTTATGCAAAGAAATATTTCTTTATTCTGGTAAAAGCAATACACAAAATTGTGTATATTAAGTTCTGCCATATTTCTGTTTACATAATAAAAAGAAAATAAACAACTAAGCCTACTGAGTATTTAATTGCTGTTCTTTCCAGAAGGAAAAATAAAAAATAAAAGTGGAATTCAGTTTGACTTCCACTGCAAGACCATATCATATACTGTTGACAAAATAGTAAAATATCTAAATCTGAGCTTGTCATTGTACTGACAGAGATATTTGTCATTTGAGAGAAAGCAAAATGAAAGTGACTAGATTATATTGTTACTAGGGTATTGTTACAGGTGGTGTGATTTTATTTGTAATTAAGGTAAAAACTGAGAAAATATACCATTCTGGTATATGTGTGGGGGTTTTGCTGTATTTTTAACAGAAAATCTTTGCTGCTGCGATGTTTTCTTGCCTCTTGACAATGCTGCAAGCTGCCAATAAAGCTGCTGTTGTCCTCAAGGCAGCAAAGAGAAGAAAGAAAGCTGAAGATTTGCTGAAGATTTGCTGAAGATTGCTGAAGATTTACAGTGTGAATTTAGAATCTTTTTTTTTTTTTTTTTTTTTTTTGGTAAGTGACTTTCCAATTTTGTTAATGTATTCTTCTTTTTCTTCTTTCGCTCCTACTTTTTCTCTTGTAGTTATATGATTGGAATTAAATAACTTTTCTCGGTCCATTC
>JAWWTY010000123.1:35969565-36005204 GCA_035222235.1 Margarornis squamiger
TTTTTAAATTTTTTATTTTTAATTTTTTTTTTTTTTTTTTTTTTTGGTAATACACTGTAGCTCCTAACTGGAGAGTACTTTGACCTCAAATGGTCTGTACAGAGAGTATGTGACCACCCAGGATGAGGTGAAGAAGCAATACAGGCTAAAGTAGTAACAGTACTGGAATGCAATGCCAAGGAATTTAATATAAAATGCAGATTGGCCATAAAATGATCTGTGTATGAATGGTATATAGCTGCAGAATTAAAGTGTTGCTTGGTACATTTCTTAAGAACATTGAGATAAATATTGCTCTGTTAAAATTAGGTAAGCTTATCTAGGGCATGAATGTGCACTTTAAATCTGACAGGATGCTTTAATGGATTGTGCCCTTTCTCTAAGCAGGACATATGCAAGTGTTAGCCGTAGTAACAGGTTAGTGTGATGTGACTTGTCCTGTACAGTACATTTATCCCTTTCCTACAAGACCCATTTGGGAATACAATAGTTCTACTTTAGAACTTTTGAGCACAGCAATAACCAAAGGAAGTTTCAGAGGCTGTCATTGAGAAGGTTTCTGGTGTGCTCACCGAATGGAAGATGAATTGAAAGGTAACATTGCAGTGTCAGATGAGGTGGCATGAAATGGATCTGTACCTACATGACTCCGTTCTTAGGAAGTGAACAATGAAAGGATACATCTATTATTCTCTTAAAACACATCTAGTATTACTTTGTCCTGTAGTAAGCCAATGTGTTTGTGTTTTGCCTTCCCTGTCAGGTGTGATCTGGAGAATAGAGTTTTCTAATCCATTGGAGTTGAAGAAAATTCAGTTTGTACATCAATGTATTTTGCTGCTTTCTGTTTTTAACTAACTTAATAGAAAAAAGAAAATCTAAAATTATTCTATCCTTTTTAAGAAGAATTCTATTGAGAATAAATAAGAAGAAAAATAAACCCAAACCATAGTGAGAGCAAAATAGTGTGTTCTATATTAATATCTTTTTCTCAAATAGGGATGGAGTATTCAGTTTTATAGAGACATGATCTGAATCTTTAACATGCAGAAGGCATGTTTGCACAAAATTGCATTTAAAGAGAAAAATATCTCTGCATTTAAATAAAACTAGATATTATGATCAAATTCTGCCAGTCCCATGAAAATTCTGCATTATTTACATTGTGGCTTAGAACCATTTGTGTAAATTAGGGATTTTAAGTTTTGCTCTATGTGAAATTGTGCAGAATTAATGTTGCCCCCTGTCAGGGTGCCTTAATTCTTTCTGTGAAGGAGCTTCGTAAGATCCAGTGGGGTGAATGCTAGTAGTAACTGTTAGTTTTGAACTAAAAAGAAATTCAGCAGAAGTTTTTATTCTACAATGTGTTGGATAAATAGATTCCATCACTGCTGCATAAACATGCAAGCCAAACTCAGCTGTCTTAATTATACTGACACAAGCTAATGCTTCCTGTAGAGGACCATGTGGCTCATGTGGGCTTGGGAACCTAACAACAAAGTTACTTGAATAAAATAAATGTACGGTCAAATATACATATATGTGTAGAAATGTAAGACTCTTCTCACAGGAAGAAATAAAATAACCTTTTCTCCATCTAGCCTTGAAAAGTACTAGGCTTTTTATCCATTGAACTTTGCTGCACAATGAATGCTTCTTTTATTGTTTCTAGCTTCTGAATTTCTTTGTGCAAAACCAGAAGTACTTATATACTTAAAACTCTTGCTCTGTGCTTTAGAAATTGCTGTGGAAGAATTGATTGATTAGTGAGTTGCATAGGAGTATGCATATGTGCCAGACAGCACCAAAGCGAGCATAGTACCAAGCATAACTTGAGACAGGGAGAAAGGGAGTGATACTCAGACCAATAACTTCTTGGAATGAAGGACAGGAGAAAGAAAGAAAGAGGAAGATGGATGACTTCGTTGAGTCTAGATGCTGCTATCAGGAGATTTATCCCATTCTTGGTTATACCATTCATCAGTGTCAAGCTGGTGACTAGTAGTGCTTATTGCTAATAGTTATTGATCAGTGGAACTGACAACAGATTTATAACTGGACATGATTGCATGGCTCCAGACAAATAAAAATATCACACCTCTCCTTCTCCCTTGTCTTCTACACCAGAAGTCATCTTTGTACTCTGCAGCAAGTCTGATGGAATAGTAAACCCAACTCTGGTTTAGCACAAGGTAGCCATTTTAAACTAAACAAAATTATATAAACTAAATTGCTATATGCCTAGTAAATTCACAATTTTTTTTTCCTAGTAATAAGACAGTTTCTCTCTCTCCATAAATAATAATTACAAAACCAAACAAACAAAACCAAAAACCTAAACAAACAAAAACCCCCCAAAAAACAACACACCAAGAAAACCCAAACAAAAAAAAACCCAAAAGGTAAATAATTTCAGTGATTCTTTCAAAATCTTCTTTCCAGACAAGGTTACTTACACTAACCAGTAGAAAAATCACATTGCTACAAACTCTGGTGTATGGTAATGTTGTTTACTTTGGTGCTGTTTTCACTCACAAATACACATACACCCCAAAGTGAGAAGAAAACAAAAATATTCCATAGACATATGACCCAGAATTGTAATTCAGGCAGATGCGATCCTTTCCTTCCCGTCAGATGGACAGAAAGCAAGTTATATCTGCAATGGCAAAAACTGTTCTCAAACAGACAGAAAACTCTTCTCAAACGTAGAAAACAGTGCAATTTTAGTTTGTCATGTGAAGTAGCATGGACACAGGTCATGAGTGAGTTTGTAGACTGACTTCCATTGGGATGCTAATTTCAGATGTTCTTGGTAGCTTTCTGTGCTGTTCTCAAGGCCAATCTCAGTCTATTCAGGCTAAGCAGGCACTTTGTAGTGTTCACATGGACATTTGAATCTCTCTTGTGAAAAGGCTCTAAATTAGTTATCCACTTATGTGTGTACAAGTAGGTTAAGTTGTTTCCTCCAAAGTGCATTCCCTTGTACCTGTTTAGAGTAAAGGCTTCATCTGTCATTCTGCTGGCAAAATACATAAAACTTTATATAAAATATATATTAAAAAGACTTACGGACTTTTGAACAACAGTCCTAAAGGAACAGCACATCCCCTTTTTCCCTCAGAGAAAGAAAGTTTAACACATTTCCTGCTTCTTCTCAAAGTTTTCCTGATTCTCCAACAGGATTTCACCTTTTTGCACCACCCAATCTTTCTGTTACTAGACTGTTTACTGTAATATTAAACAAGTTCCAAACACTACATGTGTGTCTTGCCTTTTTTTTTTTTTGTAAAAGTTTTGCATGCTGTTGTTCATGTCCTCTTCAGTCTGCCTTCAGTAACAGCAGTCTTGTTCCAGCTACTGTTGAACTGCTTCAAGTCTAATATGAACTGAAAGAACAAAATATATATTTCTAAACCTGACACCTCTGTCTTAACTGATTATTTTTTTGTACTCAGATGGTGAACATATTTATTTTACTAATTGTTTTATCCAAAAATCTTTTAGCCATGTCTTCAAGGCATGTCTGGAATTAAGACTAAATTCAAGTCTCTATGTTCAAGCACCTGCCATACTTCTATGTGTACTAGGTATGTCAGTTCCTGTTATACCCATTTAGGTGTATGAGATGACATCACCTCATGCTACTATTTCAGGATGAGCTCTCCAAAGGCTCTCTGATCTTCCAGTTAGATATAGAAGTCTTGGCTACACCTAGGCATCTCTAATTCTACCAAATGACTATATTTATGCAACTAATGGTCTTGGTTTGTCCAGAATTGGCCTTGTAGGATTTTATGAACCTTCCTCAGATATATGGTCTGGGAAAAACTCCATGAACTACTGTCTGGGCTCTTCAATGTTGTTCAAACACTCAGTATTCACCATAAGGATCTAGGAAACTGGGTAAGTCAATGTATGATGCAGGTTAAAAAAAAAGCTGCAAAATTGTTATGGCTGGCTTCAGAAAAATAAAATTTCCTGATGTAGTAGACAAGGTTAATGTGGAAGGGAAGCTAGCCTTACCATGCAGTAGTTCACAATTTCAGGGTCATTAATTTTCCAGAAAATCAGAGAATAGTTGAACTGAAAGGACCTCTGGAGCTCATCTACTCTAACCCCCTGCTAAAACAGGTTCACCCACAGCAAATTGCACAGGATTGAGTCCAGGTAGGTTTTGAATATCTCCAGGAGAAGAGGACTCCACAACCTCTCTGGGAAAACTGTTCCAATGCTCAGTCACCCTCACATTTTAATCCTTATATTCAGATGGAACTTCCTGTGTTTCATTTTGTGTTGGTTTCCCCTTATTCTGTCATGGCACCATTGAAAAGAGTCTTTCCCACTCCTCTTGACATCCACCCTTAAGATATTTTTATGCATTGACAAGATCCCCTTTCAATCATCTCTTCTGCACTCTAAACAGCCCGCTCAGCCTTTCCCCATGAGAGAGCTGGTCCCCTAAAGAACTTTGTAACCATTTGCTGGACCCCCTCCAGGAATTCCAGGTCTCTCATACTAGGGAGCCCAGAACTGAACACAGCACTCCATATGTGGCCTCACCAGTGCTGAGTACTGTACTGTACGGGTGCCTGGGGTTATTCCTCTCCAGGCGCAGGATCCTGCCTTTTCCCTTCAGGTATATCAGCCATTCCTCTCTCTCTTGTATCATCAACAAACTTGCTGAAGATACACACTATCATTTAAAATATAATGTTAACATTATCCTTTAATACATCATAATTCAGCTATGTTTCATTAATTTCTTAACTGCAGAATGAGGAGAAAAGACTTTTCAGCCACAATGGGCCTTTGTTCCAGTTTCTTCTTCCTTTCAAATTAAGAAATAAGTATTTTAGCCAGAGTTTTGCAACATACTTGAAAGCTTTGTTCCCTTGTCATTTGCTTAACAGATGGTAGAATTTCTCTCTGGGTGTTCTATTGCCATCAAATATTGTTGCTTTCTCTTTTACGTCCTAATGAAACTGTTGGATAATGAATCACTAAAATCGAATGGAGCAAGTTATCTGCAGAGTCAGGAGGAAAGGGGAGGAAGGACTTGAACAAAAAATTGACAGTGCTGTGAGTTAGTGATGAATAAATATTAATTGAATACGTGCTGTTCCCTGAAGTCTGACATCTTTTCTGGAAAAAAAAAAAGTTACTTGTAAAAAAGAAATAAATTGGATCTAAATTATTATAGGAATTGCCACTCCCCATTGAGGATAATTGATTAGGGAATGAGGACAAAGTCATGAGTTACTCAACGAATTCTTTAAGAGTGAGATTGAGTTTTGGTTCATGCTCCTTTTTTAGCATGAATGTTTTGGGGCAATAAATTAAGTTGCAACAAAATAGTTGTTGGAAAAAAATAATTTGGACTTCTGGTGACTAATTTCACATTTTTCTCACACCTGCCATCAGATCTTAGTCAAATATATAGCAGCATAAATCTTGAGTGATGAATCTCTCGTTTGTGGATTAAATGGAAGCAATACAATTCTTTACTTCACTGTATTTCTCTTGTATCTCTCAGTGATTCCAGATCCTTGTGCTGAACTTACACAAGTATGTGGACATCAGTGTGGTTTGGTCTCTCAACTGGAGAACACAGAACTAAAAGTTCAGATTGCAACGCTAATAGCAAAAGATCAAAGTGAAAAGATTTTGTTTGTTTGTTTTTGCTTAGTTTTTAATCTTTGCCATTCTGAGATCAGTTTTGAGTTCTGCTTAAGGCAACATGAATTCAACATGTAAGACAGGAAACTAGAATATGGCATAGTGTGTTCTAGATAAGCTTGCAATAACAATACCTCTGGCAAATGTAGAAGTAAAGCTCTGTCAACTCAGATAGAAGCAGAACTGAGTGAAATGGAAAAGAACATATGTGATTTGACAGTACTAAAAATCCTAAAGGTTTCTTAGTCTCTGTGGCATCAACTCTCCCTTTTTTCTTTTCATCATCATTTTCTTTGCTAAGAAGAAATATTTAGGATTTTTGTTTTTAATTTACTTCTTGTTTCCAAAGAGGTTTTAGATTGTGAGAGCAGAACACCTTGACCCATTTTGGGAGGAAAGGGTCACAGTAACAGTCATGACTTTTAAGCTTACACAACAATAGTTAGAGTGACTTCTGAGCATATTTCATTCTATACCAGAGTATCACAGAACTAATAAAAGACTCAGTATTAAGGGAATGATGTGACAGAATAATAAAATCTGTGTCACGGACATATTTCTCCCATTGCCTTCAGTAAGTCTAGGATCTCTATCAGAGTAAACTATCAGAAAGTTCTGACAGCTCCCAGATCCTGAGCAGGTCATGGAGTTGAGATGTTTGACCTTGAATAATCTCTTCCTGTGCTAAAAACAACAAAACAAAAATGAAAACAAACAAACACACACACAAACCAAACAACAAACCAAAACAAAAATCAAACATGCACAGAAAACTTCTCCAGGGATTTTTTTGTTTGTTATATTACTGTTTATAAAGAACTTCCAGATAAGTCTTCAAAACCTCCTGCAATTTTCTTATGTGCTTTAAGAATACTGTCTTTCATAAAAGTATTTGGCACAGGAGAAGGCTTAAGTCTCCAGCATTCACTTACAGTCCTTTAGACTGTGGTGCAACAAAAACAGAAAAATATTCACGCTTTTGATAGCTGAAGTCTATATATACCAGCTAAATTATATTATGTATATACCTGTTAATGTTTCTGAGTGTAAAGAATGTGGACGGGGGTGTTTCAGACTTCTTTATGAGGAATAATTCTATTCCTCAGTGTTTACAGGGTCCATAGAGGAGCTGTAACTTTGCCTTCTCTTTCCTTCAGGGACAGCTGCAGTTAATGTTCCTGAAGTGAGCCTGCCCACAGCATCACTTCCAGATGCAAAAGCTGTAGAACTCTGCAATCTCTGAAGTCTGCTTTGACAGAAATCAAGAGATGTCTAAGGTTTTCTCTCTTTCTACATGTTAGTCCCTAGATGGAGGCGTGAGGGGAGAGGGTGTGTGGAATATTTACTTCTGAAACTAGATGAATTTAGTTTTCTGTACTTAGTTTTACCATAGAGCATTCCAGACTCTGTACTGCAGCACTTTGTCATTCAGACTTGGATTTTAGGCCCCTGCCTTAGGACTTGAAAGGGTTTAAGCGTGCTCAGTTGCACAGACAGGTGCACATTCAGATTTTTTAGATGCAGGGGGTTCTATAGTGTTGTAGAAGTCAAGTTTTTCCTCATTGAAGAACCTTATCTTCTTGGGGTGAATTTCAGTCTAATGAAAATGTCTTGTTTCATGCACCTGAAATGTCTGGCCAGATTGGGGTCTTTTCCCTAAATATGTTATTAATTTAATTGATGATTCTGCACAGGTCTTCAGTACCATAGAGAGTGAAATAGATTTCAGTCAACAGAAGAGCTTCTACTGCAGCGTGCATTGCATACTCAGAAGGAGCCCAGCCTTTGTGATCCAAAGTTTCTATGTCAGGTTCACAAACAGTCTTCTTTTAATGTTTTTTTGTTCATGGACAAAAGAAATTTGGACATTTATTGGTTATCCCTCAACCAAAGCTCTTTTGAAGTTTCTGAATTCCAACCTTGTCTGTTGCTGTCAAGTCAAATGCCTCAGATACATTCATAAGAGATTGAAGTGTAAAAAGATGTTCAAGTTGGAATTTTATATCACTAAAATCTGATTATAATAGTATGCAATATATGTAAAAACACAACCATTAAAATGAGGGGAGAATAATGTCTGGAAAATACATGTACTGCATTAGCTGCTTTGTAATATGTTACAAATGGAATTCATGTTCTCCCTAGATTAACATAGAGAAGAAACTTCAGTCCTTAGTGGACAAAAGCTACTCTTACTATAGACAACATACTGCATTATAACTATTTATGCTTGTCACTATGTGGAACAGTGTTGATATAAAAACACAGTTCTCACCAATAAGATACTTTTCAGTGATACTTTTATACAGGCATACATATTTAATACATAAATCTTATTTTTATCTACATAAAAATATAAATATATATATATGTACACCAAATCAACAGACATAAACAGCTTAGAAAATAATAAATGCAACTTATTAAATGAAGTCATACCAATAGATAACACATCAGTTTTCAGCTCATTGACTATAATGACATACAAACCTTGAACAGCAATATGCAGTATCTTCAAGACTGTAATGCTAAATGTGCCTTATAAGAGATTTCCTCTCTTCCCTTTACTCTCTATACCTCTTTATACTTTTTTTTTTTTTTTACTATATTTTACATTACGGACAATACTTAGGAACATAACACACTTTACCATTAGAAGATAAAAGACAATACTCAAAAGTCTGTCCAATTAATGAATTTTACTGATTAAGGCAAATAATGAGGGCTAAAAGTTAAATATATGGGATATTTTCAACTTAATATGTGCAAGCATGGAAAACGACTTGACTCATTAGAAATCTGAATAAGCATATTAAACAATAACTCTCAAAACATTACAAAAAGAGAGCTGGCAGTCTTTAAACACAATAAGGTATTAAATTTTAATAGATTAAATAATAAAGGATTCAAGATTCCTGATCTACAGCTAAGCACTTTGGTGTTGAATTGCATATAACTTTATATTTGTGTACTGAGAAAAGAATTGGACTCTACTTCTTAAACCAAGTAAAGAAAATGTTAATCTCTTCTTTTGACATCAAAAAATAATGGTATGTGCCACACACACAAATTGTTGCTAATTTTTTCAGCATACTCATGGATATTTGTCAATAGGCAAATTTTTACATTTATAGTGGAAATTTAATATACTGTTAAAACCCCAAATTTAAGGAAAGTGGTTTAAATATTTTTCAGATGATAGTAAGTAGAAACTTAGAGTTTAATGCTAAAAATGAAAATACTCCAATCAAAAGCATGCTCCTTAGGTAGTCAGAACTCAAGAAAGAATGTGAGTTTAAAGCACTGGGATTTTTGAATGAACAATGTGATGTGTCTGTCCAGCATCAAGGCCTATTTTTACTGGACATGAACTATAAAGTATGTAAAGTGTTCTTAAAACATCCAAAAGGAAAAACACAGAAAGCCTGTAGGATAATCTCTCCCTAGACTTTCCTAAGAGATCTTGACAGCAAGGGATGTATGAGTCATAATCAAACATTTTAGGATATATATATATATATGTAGATGTATGGACTGTATATACTTCATCTACTGAAGAGACAAACCAACTTATAAAATGCCAGGAGTCTATAGGAAAAAGAGGACAGCTATGCCATGCTTGTCTTATGTTCATGCTGAGGTTCTCCAGTGCTAGGCAATTTGCACAGCAAAAGTTCTTCCTTTAAGACTTTATTTAGTTAACTAAGTTATATTATCTATATCAAGCAGTTAGATATATAAATATTATGCTTTAAACAAGTGCAACAGGATACATCCCATCCAAAGTAACCAAAACATATTCTTACAAAGTCATAGGGAATTGTCTGCCCTTCCATGTCTTTGAAAGCGATGAACTTTCTACATGGAAGAAGTCTAAGAATGAATCAAGATATTTAATTTTGCATAGATAGACAGTTACCTGGCAAAAAATGAATATTCATGTATTCTTATGATTTAAAGTCATAATTCAGCTGTATTTAATCTATTTTTACATTTCAACTTCCTGGTAATGGGGGGGGGGGGGGGAGACCAATCAGAAAGCAACATTCTTCATGTTTTTCAACTGCCTTCTTTTTTTGACTTGAAACAAATATTTCTAGAATGTGAACCTTGAATATGGGTTTCTTTAATGATGAGCTCTCTTTGAAATTCAGTCTTCGATCAGGCTCACATTTAAATAATGATAAGTAACAGGCGTAAAGTGGATAATTAGTAGTATGCCTGATTTCAATCTAAATTAAAAATCAGTAACTAAATTATATATTTATTCTATTTGTCAGCTAGCCCTCTTCCCAAATCTGTATTGCTAAAATATACATTTTAACTTTTTTTGTAGTTTTTTTAAAATGTGAGACATTCCTATTTTTCCCCTCTGTGGAAATTTTCCTGGTATTTTGTGTTATTCTGGATGACAGTTCTAGGTGGGTAAGGCCAGTTGCCATTCTAGCCAACAGTGCTACAGTGACAAAAAAGAGTAGCAGGGATTTTGCAACTGTCTGAGTTGCTTTACTGTACAAGGACCTCATAAGTATTGTTTTATGACTCTGGAGAGGTGTAGATCCACTTGTAAAGTTTCTTGCTCGTTGCAACAGTAATAAATTATCTTTAGAAACAGATGGTACATCCAAATGGCACATGAACTATAACTCCCTCAAGCTATTTAGCTCTTTTTTTTCTCATGTTCTGATTTCATTGTGATTTTCCCTCTTAGCTTCCCTATTAGGTCAGTTAGCTCAGTATTCTAGGTCAGTTAGCTCAGTATTCTGTCAGTCATTCTCTCAGTGGTCAGTCAGGAAAAACTGTATGAATCGGGATCCTACTAAAACCCAGCTTCTCTTAATGCCTATCACTTGTGTCAGTGCTTGATTATTTTTCTGTCTGAAAAGTTCTTGGTTTATTATTTGAAACAAATTACTAAATATTGTCTAAATCTGTTATACAGAACTCACAGGTAAATTAATGACCTGGTGCATTTCTGCGGGCAAACAATATCTGTTCCTGGAAGTTTACTGAAAGCTGCTGTTCTGAGGGGTGGCTGCATGAGGAAAACTAAACATTGTTAACTTGTTCCACTTCATGAATCTGACTTATTCAGCTAGACTCCTTAGGATCTCTCTAGACTCGAAAACTGTAAGGTTCTCAAAAGGTGATTCACTGAAGGATCACAACTTACATTTTCTGAACCACCTTTTGCAGAAAACCACCACCCTTATGAAGGTCACAGGCTCAGAGAAAAGCAGGGAGCCAAAGACAAAGAAATGAAGAGGGACATAATGGTACATACCATTTTGACAGATGGTTCTTTGCAGCTTTCAGATAGAAAACACTTTTGGTGGGGTAGGGTGGTTTTTTGTTAAGTGTTTTTTATATAATTGTGATAGCATTTGTGAAGTTAATATTTCAAAATGGAAAACACACCAACAAAATGGAAATTCTTATTTTTTTTTACCAGAAAAATCTTTTACTTTCTATAAGTAAAACAAAAAAAATTGTGCTGATTTGTTCTAGCTTTTTCCCAAAATAATATTGATTTGTTAAAAGGACAAATTTGTAAGGTCCAGGAAAATGTAGTTTCAAAACTTATTTGAACTGTCAATCGCTGTAAGAGTCTGTGGAGAGTAAAATTTGCTATTATATTTCCTGGTCTTCCTGAGTATTGTAGCTCCCTCAAGAGAAGAAAATTGCTTTCTCAACAGCTTTCCACATAACACCTACAAAAGGACCAGCCCATTGGATGGTGCAGATAACAAACATAACTTTCTCCACATGTGTAGTGGGTTTGATTAGCTGAATAGGATTTCCTCTTCATGGGAGGGGATATAGGCTAGGTCACCTGATTTACATTGACTAAAGAGCTATTTCATAGCATATTCTCTCAACCTAGATATAAAAAGGAGTGGGAAGGGAAGCATCTCCTTTTTTGTAATGGCTGCTGCCTGCCAGATGGCTGCTGTACCGAGATCCTTCTACTTGGGGAAGTAGAAATTTATTGTTAGTATTTCACTGTGTTTGTGGTGCTTTTAGTTCTCTCTTTTCTTTCCTGTGTAAATGCAAACTGTTGTTTTTTAGTAATTTGCGGCTTATGTGTTTTTTTCCTTTTCGTTTGCCTCTGGGAAGGGGAAGGGAGTGGGGCAGTTTGGGTGAACACCTGGTGTGCAGAAAAGGTCAAACCACAACAACATGGCAATGGGTTAATATGGAGAAAGTAATGTTTGATGTTGAAAAAGACAAAATAACTTCTAGCTGTTCAAAAAAAATGAATTAAGTATTTGAACATTGCCACTTCTTTAAATCTACAAAGTTAAAAGGAAATATACTAATTGGGATTTTTCCTCTTGTAAAAATATTCTCAAAATTTGTGCTCTACCTACTTTACTCAGTCAGAATTTTGGAAAAAATGTCAGAAATTACTGTTGTTCCCAGGTTCAATTTTTCTTTGCTTTTCCACTTCCAGTTCAAACCCTAGGCCTACTGCATTGATTATGGTTGTCCTGAATGTTTGTAATTTTTCATCTTTTGTTGTTTAATGGGCAATAGGAATATGTGTAGTCAGGAAAAAAAAAAGTCCTCCACATTTCTTGCATCAGTCCCTTGAAATAATTTTGTTTAATTTATTTTCTGTACAGCTGCCTTACACTGCAGGATTGTTTTTTAATTAGTTTTAATACTCACAGCTTCTCATCATATTCCTTCACATCTTTCTCTGTAGTTGATGTTAAAAGTATTTTCAAAACCCGTGGGTCAAGATGACCACACAAAACTTTTCATATCGAATTTCAGTCAGGCTCCATCTGTAGTGCTTTTCCTTACTGTGTAGATTGGTTTTCTTTATCCTGGCTTCCCTCCTTTGGCCATACTGGCTTTTCGAACTCCTCTTTTTATTGCTGCATGCTATGCATTCCACATCCTTTGGGCACACTTTAATCTCATTATACACGTTTCAGTTTCTCTCTGCTGTTTCCTCTCTGCTATTTTATTACACTCGATTGCACTCAACCTGCTGATTTTTTCCCCCTAAACTCTGTTATTCTGAAACCTAGTGTCTTCATTTCCCCCCTTTGGCTTTACTCTAGATGTAATTTTACACTTAACTAGATTAGAATTACAGTGCAAAGCACTTTACTTGTTCTATAAACTTTGTCTCAAATGCTGTCCAGAACTAAAACATTTAGCACAGTAAGAAAACACAGAAAACAAAACCATAAAAATAATTATGTGATAAATGCATTATGCATTCAAACAGTTCTAGAAATGAGGGATGATAAATAAAAACTCCTTGGAACAGCATAAAAGTGTGTTCAAAAAACTGGAGAATAAAACCCAAGATGAGTGTATTCATGTAAAAGTAATACAAAAGATACCAAACATAACAGATAAATAATATGAATCAAGTAAACAGGAACAGATAATTAAGCCAGCTGGGACTGAATGATTACAGTAAGAATAGAAAGATGCCTCATGGCTATGCTCACTGTCTCTATCAATATCGTTCTTTTTCCTCATTGCACAAATTGTCATGTTTTATATAATTATCTGACTGAGAGATGGGCAAAAGGGAATTAGAAATTCTGTGGAGGAGTTAAAGGTATTTGAAATTGAAGTGAACTTTTTCTTCTATGCATTAGTCAGAGATGGAGAAGATAGCTTTTTCATACACCAAAAAGACATGACATTAGTCAACTGCGATAAACCCTTACGGATAATTGCTCTTTTGTATAATCTGCATTTTAAAATGGAGTTTATTTAATATGCTAATTTCCTTTCACACTAGTAACATTATTACTAATTACATTTGTATCAGTGGTGATGTGTCTTTACATGTGCTTTTCTTGTTTTCTTAAAAAATCCAACACTTTGAATAGAGCACAGTAAAATTTATTTGTGTAGAGTTTGACCATCACCAGACTCAACAGACATAGAGTATTTGGGATCATTAGACTTTCCAGAGGAAGAAATCATTGTTATTTCCTTCAAATAGCAGAAAAATTATGAACGGAGTCACAATTTGCTTTGTCTTGACTATTTTATTGTTATGTTTCTCTACTAGAAAATAAATTAATAACAACAAAATGTTTATTGCTTTGCAAAAATATTAACTTGATTGTGATTCTATTTAAAATATGGCTTCATATTAAATTTATTTGTCATAGATATACATCTGTGTATTTTTTCCATTTTGATTCATACTTTCTTCTTTTATTTAAACATTCATTCTAAATAAACCCATGTTAGCTATTATATAAGATTTCTCTAATATGCTGTTAACTCTTCATATTAAATTGAGCAATATGCTGACCTGCTTTTTCAAAGGATGACTATACCCCTCAGCTTTTTTGAGAGTCAATGTCATAAGCATGGTCAAGTTTTTAATTCTCTTGTAACTGTCTGAGGAATGGTGGGGTGCCTGTTCTGGTACTGTTTGATTTTTTTTTATTTTTTTCCCCCCCCCCTGTTAGGAATGTGCCAATATGTTCTTTGAAGTCTTGCTTTTCCTGGTCCCCTGTGGCTAAAACTCAATCTGTTTATGTCTGGGAGGGAATGTTAAATAGGTTTATAGAAAATTGATGGCTATATCAAGGTTTGAAAATAGAAAGCTATATTGACCCACTTTTTGTATACATTACAAAGGTGAGCCTACCTTCCTTATTCATCACATTACCAACTTTTACTATTGCATGCAGCTACTTTTTGATGTATACGGAAAAAATATCCTTGAGTAACTAGGTTTTAGATTCCACCTGAAAGAATTTTCCTGTTGATTGTCTTCAAGCACCTTCCCAAATCAAGCAGTATCATCTTTTGGTGGTTTGTTAATATCTGAAGCTGTGCAATAGAATTAACAGTATTCTGTATAAAGCCTTGTCTTTCATATAATTAAAGACTTTGGTAAAAGTTTTAACTACCTGTACGATATTCCTATCTCTGCTTAGAGGAATTTGAGAGGACTGGACTCAGAAAATTGTGTTGCTAGAGTATCTTGTACCTCACATCTCCAGCTGGACCTGGGTGGAAGTCAGATCTTAGGAAGAGGGTTGGGGTGGTTTTGTTGATTTCTTAACAACCAGCACTTGCAGGGAAATTAATTATGTATATATTTCTATCTTGGCAAGAGTCAGAATTCTTCTTCCAAGGCCTTTTTTCTAGTTGTTCTTTTTCAGAAAAAAACCTTCTGCCTAGTTGGCTGCAAAACTAGAAGATCCTCAGAAGTGGGAGTTGTATTTTACCATATTTGGTCAGTTTTCAGAGTGATAGAAAATATCTTTAGGGATGGGTGACTCTTAAAGGAAAATGACTAAGAGTAGTAGGAAGGACATAATTCCCAAAAGAAAGAAAAATTCTTTTAAGCACTCACAGATGTCTACCTTTGAAAATAATTGAGGCAAGAATAAGATAGGGTGTGGTTTTCATTACTTTGGGGAGACTTAACACTGTGGTGCTCTTTCATGTAAACACATGCAACAGGCCAGAATATTCTTTGAATAATTTTACGGATTGATTAAAGAGACAGTGATTGCTCAGACAGAGTACTCTAACACGCTTTTATTTGGATAGGATGTCCTGCTGAGAAAGTCCATTTAAGTTGGAGGGAAATGTTGGTGATAAATTGTGGTGAATTTAAAAGTACCACATCAAGTGTGATGTTTTTGATGAAAACGGATCTTGTTCAGCTGCAATGGGACCATCATAGGAAATGCAGAAAAATAACTGAAATTGTGACCTCTCTAAAAACCACCTAACACAGAACAATATTCTTAACAATATTCGTAGTATATTCTTAACAATATTCGTAGTATATTCTTAACTTTCTGATACCACCATCTGAAGGAATATCTAATTTCAAAAAACATGTTTGGTTTGGTGAATATTTTTTACTTTTTTAATCTTAAGAATATCTTCTTCCAGCTACTGATTTTGAAAGACTTTATGAATTTAAGGGCATTTAGGAACTTAGACATGAAATTAATATCAAGAAAGTAAAGATATAGAAGCATACAAATGTAATTAATATACTGTTAAGATGAAGGATTAAACCTGAATAATATGCTCATATACTAAACTAAATAACCATAATATTGACTTGGTCTTGTTTTTTTATTATTTCTTTTTAGGACTCAAAATGTTTTTAAATGCATAACATAATAGGAATAGATACTTTTAGAATAACTTTTAGATACTCTAAAAGAGCTTACTAATTATTCACGGGTCATTCTTCCTGTAAAGCTCTTGGCAATGTGAAATTGCCTAGAAAAAACAACTCTGAAATGGGCCTTTTTTTTTCTTTTACTGCATTTCTTCAATTAGAAAACTCATGTAAAACTACTAATCAGTAAGGAAAGCAAAGGTATTTGAAATATCTTTTAAGAAAAATAATACTTAGTATTATTACTTCATAATACTATTAAAAGGTGAGATTGTATTTTCATATAGGTACTAACTTAATTTAAAAGGGGACTAAGGGAATTTCTTAGTAGGGAAAATATTCATGGTCATCAGCAATAAAGCAGAAACTAGTGTAGTATTTCCTTGATTTTTGTACTTGTTTATTGCTACATTTTCTACAAGTAATTATGGTTTTGGTTTTTTTTAATTGTGTTCATATTGTTTCTGCTTGCTCCCTCTCATAATCTTTACCATTCCTTTTTTTTGTTCTGACCTTGCATGGAATCTTTTTTGATTACCATTCTATGTATTAAAAGGGATTTTTACACTTTGACATTTGACATAAGTTGACCTAACAGACATGTAAAGATCTGACAGCTGAAAAGCTCATTAATAAGTTATTGTTCTGTATATCCAGTGCTACTTAAAGAACAGTATAACTGGCTCTGAATGATTTGTGTATCACTGTAGATGATATTATTCATTAATTATATAAAATCATTTATCCCATGGCCCTCCCTGTTTTCAGATATCTTTTCATCTAATAACAGCAAAAAATGGTAGGAGATTAAAAACCTCATGCAAGAAAATCAGATGATAAACTCAGTTTGGGGTTGCTTAAGATGTAGATCAGTAGAGGTACTAGCATATTAAACACCTGTGACACTTTTTCAATATAAACTGGACTGGCCTACAGTAGAAAAGTCAATCTGACTAGTCTACCTCATAACTTTGCAATTTCTCCCTCTGATTAAAAGATGTGGCCCACTGATGTGACTTGCACAGTGCACAAGAATGCTTTTTCCAAAATCCATACTTTCCTCAAACACCCTTCAAAGAAGTGTGAGCTATTGTTAATCCAAAGGTTCTGTGTTTGAAAATAGCAAATTGTGCTGAGAGACACCCCTGACTGGAAACTGTGCTGGTTTGGAGTGCAGGCAATGCACATGTATGCCCTGAAGATTGCCTCTGCAGGGATGAAAGAGAATTTGGGAGTCACTACGAAGCACAGTGCTGTGTTGTTTCATGTTCAACTTCCGTGTGAAACATGGCCTTCTACAGCAGACAGCCTTGCAATCAAATCCACGACAGCCCGTGCAGCCCTGGAGTACAGGAGACAGTGGCTAATAGATTTTTCCCTGTCATACAGGGAGCTGGGCTTCTGCCTGATGAGAGCCTCAGCAGAAGCTGAGAAGAGGAAAAGTAGGTTTCTAAACTGACATTACTGGAGATTAGTGGAGCTACTTTTAAAAGTCATTTTGCTGAAACATTTCTAGCACAATTATGTTTTCCACTAGGTGATGTTCCTGGACTTGCATATTAAAACAAAAGTGTTTGAAGTTAGTAATTTCTTATGAAGCTCAAGCAGCAATGGACTATAGATACTAGCATCAAAAATTGAGGTGAGTCTGGGGCAAATATACTGGAAGGAGGAGGAGTGAGAATGGGATTTCCCCTTTAAGAAAAAGGGATGCAGTAAGTAGTTGCCATGTTGGCAAGGGAAAGGAAATTCCAGAATCCTTCCCCATGACTAGTACATAATTTCTTGAGCACAAAACAGCTTTTTTAGCTCTTACCCAGTTCTGGTGAACTTTAATGGGATAAGAATTGTGTTGTGACTAAACAGATGTGTTAAAATCTAACTACATATGGTGGTGTTCTCACCTGGATACATTGTGCCGTATTCAATTAATGCAGTGGTTTCTGAAAAAAAAAATTTAGTCATTGTAGATCAAGCCATCTAATTTAGCTCTAATTGGATGAGCTTTGAAAACCAGGGTCAAATGGATTAATAATTGTCCTATGAATTTTTGTCAAAATTAGAGTTTCATGTATGGTGATTGAAATGGCTCCCGGCTCTGTAGAAAGGTATAGTCAGTCCAGAGGATTTTATGCAAAAATGGCTGTTAAGTACTTTTTAGCAACCATATAAAGGAACATGCTTAAAATTGGTTTAGATTATAAATGTTTTAGACAGTAAAGCATTTGCAATCAGAAACACTGAAGGAAAACTATTTTGAGATAGAAAAGTTACAACCATCACTTCCTTTTATTTTCCTGTTCAAAGTGTTTTCACTTTTCAATTTCAGCATTGGAAAATTAGAGGAAAAAACTCTTTGGCAATAGAATTTTTCTTAATGAATTTTTTTCCGTGGGATCTGAGTGCTTACATACACATCTAGGACTAGGAAAGGAAAGGAGAGCTTTTGATATTCTTATTTAGTTTTACAAAGACACATGATTTTTAAAGGTTAAAAGACAGTTTCTGATCTTTTAGATAACATGAATGTAGGTTAATGCTAGTTCAAGTCATATATTTCTTGTGAGAAGACAAAAGGATAATGAAAAAATCTTGATATCAGTTTAAGAAGTACATACATAATAATCTATCTACTATTGGGATTTTTTTGTTCCTATTCTGTTACCAGATACAATTACCTTGATTTTTCTTTTGGTACATATCCAGTTAAAAGATATAAAGTAATAGAGGTTATTCTCTCCAAGGAAGTTGTAGGTTATTGGATAGTATGACCTTAATAACAGACCCCTGGAATAGTTCTCTTACCGGTAATGAAAATGAAAGCTCTACTTAGTAATTCTGGCAGCTGTCAGCTTGCTGTTCACTTTAATACACAGAAGTGACCCATGTGTATGTAGAGAGTTGATGGGGTTAAAACAACAGATAAAAAAAGTTGAAGGTTCATAAGTATATCAAAATGTATTAACTTCATTGTCAGGCAAAACCAGGAAATGAAAAAGGTGTAGCTCAAAGTGCAAGTAACACATAGACTACAAGACTTGTGTAGGAGTGTTTAAAGGTATAATGTCCACAATCTTTAGTCAGCTAATGAGATGCAAAGAACTAAGCCTGGATGCCAAACTGAAACAAATTATGTTTCAGCCTCTAGACCATAATTTACTTTTGACTGCCCTCTTTTATCAAGACTCAGGAGCTGGATATACTGGACACTACTGTATCTTGACAGTATAGTTACCATGTTTCTTTTCTGTATCTACCACCTATTAAATTTAAAGACTGAGAAAGGAAAGGTAGAGTTCATTGAATGGTAGAATTCATTGAGAGTTTGGATTTGATCTCATTAGTGTTGAGTCACTGATTGCAACACTTTCTGGAAAGTATAGAATCATAATTTAGGTCAGAAGCAACCTCTAGAGATCATCTAGTCCAACCACCTGCTCAAAACAAGTTTAATTAGATGAATTTGCTCAAGGGCATATTGAGTCTGGAACACCTCCAAGGAGAGGTACCTGTTCCAGTAGTTAACCAGCTCTCAAGGTAAAATATTTTAACTTGAATCTGATGTCTCTCCTCTTATGATCATGAACCTCTGAAAAGACCCTAACTTCATCTTCCCTATATTTTTGTATCAGGTAGTTGTAGACAGCCATGAGGTTCGCATTGAGTCTTCTCTTTTCCAAGCTGAACAGACCCAGTTTTCTCAGTCTCTTCTTGAATGGCCTGTTACCCCAACTGCAGTTCTCAGCTGGACTCACTCCAATGTGTCAATACTGCTTTAATACCGGGAAGCACCAAACTGGACATGCCACTCCAGGTGCTGTCTTACAAGTGGCAAGAGAGAGGAAGGATTGCTTCCCTAGGATTCTTTCTGATGTTCCTCTGAGTAGCAACCCTACCACCCTTCAGCATACTGCCTGCTCTCCTGATTTCATATTGTCTGTAAACCTGACATCCCAGTGTCCTGATTGATGAAGTCAGTAAACAGCACCAACCCCCATACTGATCCCTGAGAAATCCAACTAGTTACTGGATACAATCTGAGCTTTGAACTGCTAATAATAACTTTTGAGTCTGGCAGTCCAGTTAATTTTCTACCTACCTTATACATTTATCCAGCTCATATCTCTCTGAATTAGTGATAAATGGACTATGGGAGGCTGTATCAAAGGATTTGATAAAAATCATGGTACGTGGCATTCACTTCGCTCTTTTTGGACACCATGCCATTCACCTTGTCTTAGAAAGCAATGAAGTTAGGTGGACGTGATTTGCCCCTATTAAACAATTCTCATTGCTCCTAGTCCCCTTCTTGTATCTTGGTTTAAGACATACCTTCTAGGGGGATTTTCTCTATAATCTTCGCAGGGAATAAGGCAAGGCTGACCCATGTGTAGGTCCCTGAATTCTCCTTCTTGCCCTTTTGAAGAGGGATAAGACATTTGTGTTTTTCCAGCTGTCAGGAACCTCTGATGATTGCCTTGATGATAGACAACAGTCTCACAGTGACACAACCAGCTTTCCAAACCTCAGTTCCATAGACTTGTTCCATATGTCTAAGTGGGTTAAGCTATTCATAACTATTTCTTCCTCTGTTGTGGGTACTTCACCCCAACAAATACTGCTTGGAGGACACAGGATGTCCAAGAACAAGCTTTACCACTGAAAATTGTGCTAATGAAGGCACTGAATATCTCAGCCTTATCACTTGTCATTAGACTTCCTGCCCCAGTGAGCAGTGGGTTCACATTCATTTTACCTTTCGTTTTGCTGCTGAGGAACTTAGAAAAACCCTTCTTGTTACGTTTGAGCTTTCACTTTTTTCTAGATGTGATCAGTGTCTTCTTAGCCTATCTCTGTCTCCACCTCCTGTATGCTCCATTTTTGTGTTTAAGGTCAAGTCTGGAGCTCCACATTCATCAGTGCTAGTCTTCTTCAATGCTGGCTTAGCTTTCTGCAAATCTAAATGTGCTCTTTTCAATTCAAGGTTTGTAATTCTGTTCTTAATCTCACTATTGTTAAGATCTTAAACTTCACAGTTTTGTGGTCACTGAAGCCAAGTCTGCCCTTGACCTTTACATTATCCAGCAGTTCTTGTTTGTGAGCAGTATATGAAACAGAGTATCTCTTCCAGTCTGTTCATCAATCACCTGCATTACTCACCTTTCCCTTGTTGTGTGGATATAAGGTTTGGGCTAACTTGGTCCTGATGTATCATAACAAGTCTTGTTCTCACCAATGACCAGGCCACTCAACATACCCAGACCCACAACTCTGCAAGTGGAACAGGAAGCCAGGTGCTTCCAGCCTGGCCTGCACCAACAGCTCCCACACTACCCCAGGATGGACAGCAGAGCACAGGTGAGCTGCAGCAAGTACTGGCAGTACTACCTGTGCCTTATCCATGCTCTAACCAGACTCATGGATGTTCTTTGGAACTATTCTAGTTCTGCTCTTAGCATTTAGGGATCAGCAAATCAAGCTGAACAGAATTTTCAGATATTTTCAATTTCATTTATTTACATAATGACATTTTAATCTGTTTAGTGTTATTCTCATCTCTTACAGAACTTAATACCTTCTTTGCTTTCTCACTTCAGTGGTGCACTGAAGTATACATTTGCACAAGGTTATGCTTGTGTTTAAGTTGTTTCAGATCACTTTGAAAGCTGTGAATATGTATAAACCTGCTGTTTCTTAAAATCTTTCCTAGGTAAGACTGGCTTCAGCAATTGTGCTGCAGATTTTATCATCTCATTTTGTCTTCCTTTTCTCAGATTAGTTTAAATACACTATGTAAAATACAGGCCAATACATGTGAGATTTTCACATTAGGTTGATAGATACACTTGTTTCTATTTATTGAATAATGGTAAAAATAGTAAAAGCTGTATGAAAAAATGGGTTAAAAGGGTTTTAAAAATGAAGAGAAATATCTGAAACTCAGAAAAGAAACTGAGAAATGTTATGGGACATCAGGGCCAAGTGGTTTAAAATGTATAGTTTATGTTGAATGGTGTTTCTTTTCCTAGTGAGATAATCAGCTGTGATGTAGTTGTGACTAGCCTTAGACTAGTTCTAAACTAGAATTTGCCTGGACTGTAATTTCAGTAAGCAGCACTGATTGATGAAGAATATATTGGCAATTAAATATTAGACACTGATCATCTTCAGAGTTTGCAATAAAAATGATCTGATGTGTGTCAAAATAACTCTGCAAGTGTATCCAGGCTGGACACTGATTGAAAACACTAAGTAAACATAGTGAATGTGGTAGATGCTGTTTTCCTGCATTGTGTGCAGGCAGACATTTGGTATGAAATTCATTGGAGATGTTATGCAGTTAGTAATCAATTACTCATTTGGAATGTGAATTAATTTTTCTTTGGAAAAAAATTGTATAAAATCTTTGAATAAACATAATTGAGAGTGTAGAGCTGGTTGGGGTCAACTGTGGCTACTTGAGGCAGATACTTAACTTCTGAGTTTTAGAGTACTTGGAGATAATTTATAGGCATTTTTGTTCCATCAACAGGCTAATCCCTGATTGATTTCTTCTTTAGAAAAGAACTTTTTACATCTCTCTTTTCTGCAGACATACATATACACTGAAAATTAGTAAGTGTTAGATTTCAAATAAGGGAGATTAGGGTAAAAGTTACACTTGCAAAAGGGAAATGCACAATATCTTACATTATGGTTAAGTTCCAGTGAAGTTTCCTAAATATTTCACCTATCTGAAAATTGAACAGCTGTTAAAATCCTTTCAATGACTTCTACCTTCTCTAGTTTTTAATGTCTTCTTAGATCTGTAACTGTATCTTCTTTCTGGTAGTCAGGTTAAAATGAATAGCTACTTAAAGTACAGCTTGAATTATCTCTGATATAACTCTGCTAGCTTTGAAGTACCTTCTTTGCCTGCTATACGAATGTAAACAAGGCGTGTCTGGTGTAGGGTTTATATATTGACATATATGTTCCTATATCTTATAAAACAGAAGCTGACATAGCTACATAATATTGGGAAAAAAAGCCCCATGTGTCATGGTTACATGAAAAATATGTACTATTAAATCATCTTTCTATATTAGGTTTTTTTTTCTTTCAGATGCTCTATCTGGCCTTACTTTGTTAAAGTACAGCAGTTCATTTGCAATCATTTACCCTATAATTTTCAAGGTGGTTTTCAGACTTGATATAATACTTCTACAATACATAACTTAAAAGAAAAACCAAACCAAACCAAAAAAACCCAAAAAAACCTGAACACACACCCCCCCCGCCCCACCCAAAATAAAAAAACCAACCAAACAAAAAACCCCCTAACAAGCATCAAATTTTAAAAAGCTTTAATGGAGACTGAAGGATGAAGTTTAAGCAGTCTAAGTTAAAAATGTTGGCAAGAACAACAGTACCAAGGGAGCCATTGTTTTACAATATATATATATTCTGTTTTCTTTATAAGAAATGGGAATTCTGAAAGAAAGGATTGATGTTTTCTTAAGAAAAAATAAGTAGGAAAATGAAGAGTTTTATAAGGAGAACAGCAGTGGTGAAAAGTAAAATTTTTGTGTAAAAAAAATAAAAAAATAAGTGCCTGGTACTCTAAAGATCCCACTAAAGCATAAATGCAAATCAGTACAGATTGCTATTCAAATATGTGGGGAAAGATTTATATATTCAGAGACATGTTTGTAGAACTCTCATAATTTTAATGAATGAAAAATAGGTTTTTCAAGTTGAAATCAATGTCACGTATTTATCACTGGGGAAAATTCTGATTGTGGTATACACAAGCCCGAATACAGAAAACTGCAGAAAGCTGAAATTTTATTTAGTTCTTTTACAATAATTAGTTTTAAAACAATAATAGTGTACATTAGTCTTAAGTTTGTTATGCATACTAGTGTTGTGAGTAAAGCAAGGTGATTCTACACATAGGAATAGTCTGTATTATATTAATGCCAAATTAATATATTTGCCTTGTGGCAAATTGTTCCTTTGCTTGCTACTAAAATTAGGATGGAAAAGAGTGGGAATAAACAAAGAGGCATTAGTATCCTTTTTAACAGCTAGTATTCCTCTTTTAGGCCTTTTTCTTCCAGCAAATGTGAGTTGTATTAGTGTCTTATACCATGATATTGAAGAATCATACTTTTAATGTAATAAATGGGGGTGGTCAGATTTTTGTTGTCTTCTGTACTTACTCTGATTCAGATAATCCTCATGTTTTCCACAGAGACTTGAATAACTTGAGTAGAAAGGACTGAATGTGTTACTGTATATTAGTGGGTAGTGTAGTTAGGGAAACTTCCAGTAGCAGGGAGCTGTGGCAGTCAGGAAGGAGAAAGGGGGAATTTAAACCCCTCGAAGTATTTTGAACTCTGAGCTACAGAGAAGAAATGAGGATTGGAACATTATTCCCCATGTTTTGAAAGAAAGGAATATTTTTGAGAAATGCATTAACTTAAACCAGGTAGATTAATCTCTAGTTTCAGTGATTTATAGAACAAACCCTTGATGGCAGAGGTTAAAGGTTACTGCTTTTCCATATGCTCATAGCTGCTTGAATTGAACGTGTTGTTGATCTTATTTGTGTGGCATTTATTTACATTTCTCTTAAGTTACCTGATTTCATTTGTGTGTTCTTTTGTATAACCAACTGATAGAAATCATATAAAATTGATACACACTAACTTTGTAGCTGAGAATGTGGGTTGAAGGAATTAATTTCCTTTAAAAGAGTATCATAAAAAAGTCTCTATCTTTCTTGGTATTTTGAACTATTTCAAAACCAAGACAGAGCAGAACACAAGTGATGAATTTTCTGCTGATTGTGCTGAGATAGAGAAAGTAATAAAAACTGAGAAGAGTGATTTCATCTGTAAGCCTGAGAAGGGAAATTTTAAAAATTGTGCAGTATCTGAGCGGTGAGTATATAAAAATTACATTACTATGAGTCAAATATTTTTTAAAAATATAGACCTTTAAAGCTGTCAGAATCATTGTCTATTGCTGTCTTCATGCTGACATTTTTTGTTGACTAATTTCATGTGGTTCAGAACATCTCTACAGATGTTTTTGGTCTAAATGAGAGTACATAGAGAAGAATGATTATACTATTGTCCTTTGTACCTTATTCCAGGATCTAATCATCCTTATAAAAATTACCTGATTAATTTCATAGAATTATGAATATCTTGAATTGGAAGGGACCTTAAAGATTATCAAGTCCAACTCCCTGCTCTCACGGGTCTATTAAAAGAATTGTATGACTAAAAGCATCATCCAGACACTCCTTGAACTCTGACAGGCTTGCAGTCATGACCACTTCCCTGGGGAGCCTATTCCAGTGACCAGTCATCCTCTCAGGGACGAACCTTTTCCTAACATCCGGTCTGAACTTTTCCTAACCCAGCTTCATATTATTTCTATCTATGTTTTTCCTATTTTAACATCCAGCCATTGGTTCCTGTTTACTACACTTTTTAAAAGAATTTGTGCTCCTCTGCTATTGCTGTTTTCATTTTTTTTCCTGTGAAGCTGCATAGATTCTATATCTAAAAGTAAACTTTTCTCTTAGTAAATCAATCTGAGAGGTAGGACATAGATAAAAGAATTGTTTTGTGCAATAATTTAAATATTTTCTGCATATTCATTTTTTTTCATTTCCTCTTAAAAAAGTGTTGATTGCAGTTTTGTATTGTCTTTCAGTATTATCCCACCAATATAGCAGACAGATAGAATATCACATCTATACTCCAGCTCAACAGTTAGTCAGCTTACTAGGCTTCTGTATTAAGTCGTGAAGGTTGGATCCCCTCCTAGTGGGGCTCGGCTAACGCTCCATTCTGAAAAAAGTGTGAGATTTTTATTTGCACAGAATTTAGAAGAAAATGTGGCATGGTGCTTGTAGAGAGTGACAATGTCTCTTCTCAAACTCCCTTTTTCCAAGTTAAATAACCCTAGCTAGCTAGATGCTCCTCATCAGACCTATACTCCAGATCCTTCACCAGCTTCATTGCCCACCTCTGACCTTGTTCTAGCACCTCAATATTTTTCTTGTAGTGAGGGACCCCAAAACTGAACACAGAATTCAAGGTGTGACCTAACCAGTTGTGAGTACGGGTGTATGATCACTGTCCTGGTCCTGTTTGTCACACTCTTTCTGATACTGGTCAGGAGGTCATTGGCCTTCTTGGCTGCCTGGGCACACTGCTTACTAATATCCTGCTGATTTTCAACTAGCACTCCCAGGTCTTTTTCTGCTAGGCAGCTTTCCAGCCACATAAGATACATTGCATGAGGATGTTGTGACTCAGGTGAGGGACTCAGCACTTCACCTTGTTGATCTTCATACAGTTGTTCCCTTCAGAAAGAGGTCTTTTATGACAGTGGCAGACCTTTATTTTCTTTATGGAAGAAGCGTTGATGTAGGGCTTAGGCCAACTTAACCTCAGCAATACCTCCAAGGCAGAAGAATCTCAGATAGTACTGTGCTCTTTTTTTTTTTTTACTGTAAGTATGCAAATGCATCTTATGGCAGAACTAAAGGAGTAGTTTCTGCATGGGGTCCACCTTGATAGATAATCTGAAGAGTTCACATATTTATTCTCATTTCTACAGTTTGTGCAAGTTTATTGATACCATACAGTCAGTTTCAAAAAATCTGATTTGATTTCTAAAGTGATTAGCTGGAATAGGTTGGAATAAATCAGTACCTTGCTGAGAACACGTTGTCAGGACCCTAGCAACAGCGTTTTTGTCTCCAGAAAAAGCAAAAGTTTTAAACAGTGCAGTGTGTGGTTTGTTTGTCAGTGTTTAGCATGTCAGGGCTTAAAATTCTGCCCAGACAGTTTCTGGCCAGGAGACTTTTGTGCCCTATTTATCTGTTCTCATTACAGTTGTGATATCCAGAGAATAAACATCAATGACACTTTACCTCTGGTAAAGAGGCAGATTTTGGCTTTTATAGGACATAATAAAGACTATAAGGACTGTGTGGCATTGTTGTAGAAGTATAAGCAATTGTGCAAATATACCTATACTAAACATAGGATTTGTCTGGAGTCTGTCATTGTAATTGCCTCCTTAACTTACATTTGCTTTCAAAATATGTGAGCAGAATATTTTTCATAGCCATATTTGCATGAGCTCTTTTATGCTTTTCTTTTTTTAAAAAAATCATAGAGCACACTCAGTAAGTACCATCCTAAACTGTTCTAAAGTTTTATCCAGGTAAACTCAAGGGAGTTTCAAAACATCAGATAAAAAAGTGAATTTGTGCTGCCTAAATGGTGCAGGCTTGGCATCACAGAATTTTGCACAGTAACAAAGAATCAGTCCACAGTCAGAAACACGAGTTCTGCCCAAAATCTAGCATTAATAATAACCTTTGGTGTAAGAAAACAGAGTTCTGGGTTGGATGTTTGTGATTAGACACAACAACAGAAAAAACCCAAAACAACAATAACAAAGGCAGTTTTCCAAAGAGAGACTATATTTTTTAACTAACTGGAACTATGTCTCCAGTTTTCTTACCCTTTGGGACTCTCTTGCACTCTAGCTTAAGTCATGTGTAGCTTCATTGAGTTACATTTCCATTACACCGGTTTAATATCAGAGTTGATCTCTAGAGCAACCACCGTACAACATAGCTGCCGTATATGTTTCCTTCCTTGATCTATGAATTTTACTTATTACATTAACTTTTCTCTAGAGGATTTCAGATATATGTTGATGTCAAATGCCTTTCCAAAAGTAACTGTCAAGAGAAATAAATACTTTCATAGTGATTGACTTGAAGGAGAAAATGTACAGACAATAAGCAAGTCAGAAACATTCAGTTTTATTATCGGATAAATGGCCTGATATTGGTGACTTGTCCTTCCTGAGAGACCAAAAGGGATCAGAAGATTTAGTGACTGGGAAATACAGAGTGCATTTTGCTTCAAGTAGTGTTGGAAATTCTGGGGTCTTGGGAAAATGTTCTAAGCAGGTACAGTGGTCTTAATATTTTTTCTCAGCAGGAACATTTGATAACATGTGAGACTTGAAATGCTTTATTGGAAGATTGTTATCCAAACTCTTGTCTCAGCATTTCTGAAAGTTAAGGTATTGGAAATGCTGATAAAGGCTGATGAGGTTAATGTAAGATGAGGGCCTAGGAGAGATCTAGGTTAACATGAGATTAAAGATTCGAGACAGCTTGTGATAAATTAAAATTTACAGAGAAAATTGCTCTTTCATTTCACCACAGTGAAGCAGTGAGCAGTGCTCCAAAGAAATTTTTCTTAGTGAACTTCTGCATGAGCAACCCATACCTATACATGGTATAATTACCACTTAAAATGTACTGCTTGGTAACAACTCTGAAAGTACTTTTTCGTTTATTTTATTGGATTTCATTTATAAGGAATATAAACCACTAAAATTATGGTCATACATATGACCATAGTCTGTTATTTCTGAACTAAGATCTGGTGGTTCCTGTCAGTATATTAAAAATAACTTCCTGTTGGCTGCACATTGGTGTGAAGAAAATAGTAGTTCTTCAGAAGTCTTTTTTCTTGTTTCTGTCTTTGAGTCTGTATCTTAAAGAATGAGTTCTGCCTTTTTTCTGTTCATGAAAGCCTGGGATATCTCCATTAGTTATTCTCATTGTAATAGGGAAGATAAACAACCAGGTGTTTGCCACAGGCAAACTTTGGACACTGGCAACGTATTGTGTGCAGTGGAGCAGCAATGACTGCAGCCCTTAATGCATTGCATGCATTTGACTGTTGAATAATTGATGGCATTAATAATATATTTGTTTGCAAATTGTTCTCGTGTAAATTAGCTTGTGATAAAAATTGCACTTATTGCTAAAAAACAAGGGCCAAATTCTATAATTTTTACTAAATTGACTTGCATAATTATTATAATGATGAATAATTGAATCAGTAGCAGTACAGGCTTTGGGGAATTTGGTATTTAACAAAATCAAAAAACCAAATACATTTGATTAATATTTTATAGAAAAATTGGAATGCCATCGTAGTCTTCAAAATAGCACTGAAGGGAAAAAGAAAAAAGTCCCTGATTCAGACATCTCCTTTATAGATTTTCTGTTTTTCAAATTGTGGTCTACATTTTCCCCAGGAAAGTGTAAAGCAGGATAAAAATTGGTTCTCATCACTAAGATGCACAACATTGCTTTATATTCCCAGATGCTGCCTTCCAGTGGTCAGTGTTTTCAAATAAGCATTTGCATTTGAAAACTCGGGTATTTGAAAAATAATGATAAATAAAAGTGGAACAAACTCTGGCATAAGCAGGTATATTGATTGCTCTGACTCAAGTTGATTTTAATGTTAGAAGTAGACTAAAATTCCTCTTGAAGTGTTTCAGGTGCTTGGATTTCTTGTTCCACAGACCCTTCACCAGCTTCATTGCTCTTCTTTGGATGTGCTTTGGAGGATCTTCTCTGGACACAGTCTGGCACCCCAGTGTCTCACTTCTAGTGAGGTGCCCAAAACCAAGCAGAGTATTTGAGGTGTGGTCTCACCAGTGGTGAGGATGAAGGGAGCAATGGTGACCCCTCTCCACATCTAAAAGAAGCCCTTAGGGAATGCTGTTGACCAGGAAACACCACAAACAGGGTAGGCAAACAAGACATGGTACGGTGTTCTGCATAGCAAGGGTGTGCAGGAAGGGCACTGCAGCTCTGCCTATTTGACCAGGGAAATTGTTTTTGACTTGACAGAAAGTCATGACCCCTCTAAGCTCTGCATCCCCCATGGCTGACACAGCTGCCCAGAGAAAGCTTTGGTGGGGACTAGCTGATGTCTGGGTGACTTTTGGTCTTATGGCAGTATAAATGCAGTAAGTAGAGATGTGGGAGGTGCACCCAGGTAGAGGAACTCCTCTGCTTATTGGCATCTCCAGAGAGGAGGTGGGTAAACTGAGGAGCATCAGTGAAGGAGGTAGAGACAGGGAGAAAGTGAGACTACTGGAATCATGCCCTGCCTTTCCTGGCACAGGCCCCAAAGGCAGACCAGATGTATGATACAGAAGTTTCTCTATCCTCTCTCCACCTGGCTGAACACAGTGACTTCAGGGATGGGAAGCAATGGTGACAAATACCTGCCCATCACAAAGGGTAACTACCTCTGTAATAGGTCTCCTCTGCAACTACCTCCCAGCTGTCCTGGCATAATAGGTACAAGGCTCTGCAAGTGGAACTGAATGGTAATGTGGGTGATGGCTCATCTAGCTTGGAGGAGTTGCTGAGGTTAAATCAGACTTAAACCTGTGTCAAAACTGCTTCCATGAAGAGGGAAAAAAAGAAAGGTCATTCACATAGGAGACTCCCTGCTGAAGGGACAAGAGAAGGCCTGATACACAGAATGGCCTCACTTCTTAGGGAAGCCTGCTGCCGGTCCGGGGCCTGGGTTAAAGGTGTGAAGAGAAAACTTCCTGCCCTAGTCCAATCCTTTGATCATTATCTATTATTGATTTTTCAGTAGGCAGTGATGTAGTTGCAGCAAGACAGTAGAGGAAAATCAAGAGAGACTTCAGGGCCTTGGAGGATCAGAAGCACAAGTAGTGTTCTATTCTATCCTTCCCAGTGCTGAGGAAAGATGATGAGGAAAGAAAAAGGAAGGGCCACCTGAGGCTGAGCCTGGTGTCACCAGCAGAATTTTGGGGTTTTTTTGATCGTTGGTCCGTTTACGCAACACTAGGACTGCTGGTGACAGATGGGGTACATCTTTCTCCAAGATGGTAAAAGATTTTTGTGCAGAACTTAGCATAGAGCTTGTTTGAAGATCTATAAACTGGATATGTGGACAAAAGGGATAAAACTAGGCTTGGCAGAGGGGTGCCTGGGGGCAGCACGCTAAAGTTTGAGGGACAGTGTGCTAACGAGGTCCTTCAGGAGTCCAGGAAGGCTGAACATTCTATAGGAAGGGAATCTTAAAAGACACAGAAGTAGGCCATCCTCATGTGCCAAAAAATGAGCTGGCAGGGCAGACCGGCCTGACTGAACAGTCAGCTTTAGCTGGAACTCAGGAAAAAAAGAGTTTATGTTCTTTGGAAAAAGAACATGAGGTTCTGCAAAGAATAAATCAGAAGGGTCAAAGCCTAACGAGAACTTAATCTGGCTACTTCCATAAAAGACAATTAAAATTACTTTTCTAATTTCATGAGCTACAGAAGGAGGGCTAAGAAGAATCTCCATCCTTTATTGGATGCAGGGGAAAATACACTGGCAACAGCTGAGGAAAATGCTCAGGTATTTAAAGCTGTTGTTTCCTCAGTCTTTAAGTCAGACCAGTTGTTCTTGAGGCACTCAACCCCGGAGCTGGAAGACAATAACAGGGAGCAGAATGAAGCCTCCATAATCCAAAGGGAAATGGTCAGTGACCTGTTATACTACTAAACACACATGTATCAAACATTAGAACAGGTTGCCTGGGGAAGCGGTTGAGTCACCATCCTTGAAGGTGTTTAAAAGATGTGTAGATGTGGTACTTAGAGACACGGTTTAGTGATGGAGTTGACAATGCTGAGTTAACAATTGGAGCTGATGATCTTGGAGGTATTTTCCAACCTAAAAGATTTTATTAGCACTTCCTTCGTCCTGCTGGCCACAGTGCCAGGATCTTGCCTCTCATCTGACTTTATTGATTTTGGAGGAGTAAGTGGTGACTACATCAGGTATTGAACTTTGGTGGATGCTTCGCTCATGCTTTGTTTGCTAGCAGTGCCATGGCTGTACTGTATGTTAGGACAATTAGCTGTAACACAGCGAGGATACCTGCAGCAGTATGTTACAGAACTTGGTTACAGCTGCCAATGTGCTTGGGCATTGCAAAGCAGTATCTGCCCTTAGTACTTTCCTTTGTATCCTCTTCTGTAATTTCATGTACTCTATTATCTCCTTGTATGTTCATGCATCCAATATTCACCTTAATTTTCATTAGTCTCCTGAAAATAAATTAAACAAGAGAAATGTAGCATGAAAGGAAGAGGATGGTTTCTGCAATGGGAGGTCACTAGTATCCTCTTCCTTGGTAAATGTGAGGCAAACAAGTGCCTGATTGCCACTTGTTTCCTTCTTTGTTGTGAATTCTTCACAAATGGAGAAATGTTCAGTGCTGCTATTTCCCCTCTGTTGCAAATTCTCAGATGTGCATGCTTGGAACTTGTCCAGTTCCAGAATAAATGCCTTCTCTGTCCTTGTGGCATAAGGATTTATGTGTAATAACCTTCATCAACTTGAATGATGTAACATTTGCTTGTAACTCACAATGATTAATTTACAGGTTTCTTTAATTTATTGGTTGTAATTTGTCTGTGAGCAGTTTTTCATGTGTACCCATTAGATAAAAATCTGATAAATGAATCCTAGTGTGTATCTTTTTTTCCCCTATTGGATCAGAATAATATTTTTAAAATAGAAATGGCATTACATATACAAACATAAATTAGAAATTCTCTTTTTGCTATCACCATTTAATAAATATGGTGAATTTGCAGAGTTTGTATTAGAGGTCAGGCTGTCTTTTAACCTGAGAGAATGTATGGGTTGTTCCACAGCACCCTTGCCTGTGCTTGTCCACAGTTCAAAGCTGGAGGAAAAGCTGGACAATCACTCACTGAGAGTATTCCTGAAAGGATATTTTATCTTCTACAATTTTCTGTAGCTTTACCTGGAGTGAATGATTTTTGCAGGGACAGGTTTTCTTTTCCATTTTAAGAGTGTGTGTATATAACACAGTCTTTAAAAAAGCTGATGATGGTATTAAAATAATAATGAAATTCTTATAACTTGAAACTTCTCTCTTTCCCTTGAGAAACAAGAACTTTTTACTTAAATTAATCCCATATATATTGAGCTGGAAATGATCCAGACAGGAGACTGACTGCTCAAAATAATTGTAGTCCAGTAGGATAGGCTTAATAAGGTTTTTCAACACAATTTTGGACTGGCTGGAAGCGTTTCAGCTTGATCTGCCTCCCGTTTTGACATTTTCAAGACAGCAGTCAGATTTTTCCACAATGAAATTATTGTAAGTCTTGGTGCTGGTACTAACCCCATAGCAGAGGATTCTTGAAAGCATATTAAATAATTTGTCTTGCCTCAGTCTGACCACCCTCATCTATAATTTTTACACCAATGAATATATTACTTCTGAAAACTGCTTGATCCTTCTCATTCACTTGAAAACCACTGTAATATAACTGTTCTCACAAAATATTTCTGTTTTAAGAATCCTTGTCAGCCAGAAACATTACCATGGGGAGATTATGATACAATTAAGTTACAATGGGTTCTGCTACCCAAATTGAAATAAAAAAAAAAAAACAAAAAAAAAATGAAAACAAAACAAAAAACAAAGGAGTTGGTGTGGTTTTTTTCCCCATAGATAATATTTAGAATCTCAGTAGATATAAATTATTATTGTTTTGTTGGCTTAAACGGTGTTCTACCAAATTGCAACAGCTATGAAACTTCTTCAAGGTATTAGGAATGGATACTCTTTATTGAATCTTAGAAATTGCAGCTGATCGTGACATATTACAACTTGTGTAATCAATAAACCCATTAGCTATGTTGGTCTAAATAAAATGATAAAGTATTATTTAAGGTATCATTATAAAAACTTGCAGTAATTATGCACTATGGGCTTGAAAATAGACGGAAAAGGAATAACATAGAAAAATACAGCTGTCTGCTTGTTCCTCATCACAAAATAGGTTGGTCAGAGCAGTGTAGGCTGATCCATAAAATACTTAATTAAAGAAAAAAGACCTCTTTTTGAAAAAAAAAAAAGAAGAGAAAGATATATTCTTGTGTGAGGAAGACTGCAAGCTGTATGCACTTGTACAAAATGAAATGTCTAACAGTTCTTCTGTGCAGGATTTTTATTTTCTTCCTGTCTATAACTGAAATTTTTGATCCTGCTGTAATTTATCACCTTGCCATTTGTGCAGACACCTTTTTGCCTAAAAAATGATTGTTCTTATGGCAGAAGTTTTAAAGGACGCATCAGTAAGAATGGAAAAATTGAAATCGAGGTAAGGAAAGTGGCCATTATAAAGTGGTAAAACTTCTCCACCTACCAATCATTATTAAACACCTTGGTGTGGAGATGTCTGGAATTTCCTGGTTTGCCTGTGTAACTCTGTGTGTATACACTCTGCAGAATTTTTGTTTTTCTGATCTTCACGTGTACAGCATCTTCATCAGTTTTCATTATGCTGGTTCATTGTTTTCAGGTTGAGAAAAGCGATCTGTTGGGAATATGAGAATTAAGTTTTACTTCTGTTTATTGTAAGGCTTTTTAGACCTTGATAAATATGAGTGGAAACAAAGTTCCTCAGTATACAGCAATACTCAATCCTAAGACTATTTAGATGCCTAAGCAAAATTGTAGGTGCTTACAGCATTTCAGAATAACTTAGTTCACTAAGGAGCTCACTAAGGCTCTGGCAGTTAAATTTGCAAATGCACTCCTGAAATCTTGTTTGAAAAAGAGTCAAGAAAAACTGAAAGACAGTAAAAAAATTAGTAAGATTGTAACCTTAATTCTTTGGTCAAATTAGTGTTGTATATCTGTCTACAGGCAATAAAATAAGTGTCAAAATCTTCTCTCTTTCCCCTACCCATCCCAGCCTAAGAGAACAAACTCTTCCAAGTTAATTATCAGGAGGTGTGTTAATGGATTTGAACTCCAGAAAGATCAAGCATGGTCCTTAAAAGCCATACAGACATCTTTTCTACTGGACTTTGTGTTCCATCACACTATTGAACTATCCTCAAAAACTTACTTTTCTCTGATGTATTGCATTCAGAATTTGAAGATTGTTTCCCCCAGCAGTGAAAATGCAGGAGACAGCTTTTTGCCAGTTACTTCTCTGAAAGATGGTGACTTTATGCCTTAGTTTTCTTGTTGAGTATTTCTTTTTCATAGATGGGTCTCTTAGTTCAGGGAGTTGCTTATGAAGAACCAAGCTCAGACACAGTAGGTTTGTGTTCATTTACTGGTGCTGTCCTGGGTAACTTAAGTTTTTCAACTTTCATTTCTGCATTTGTATAATTCTACTTCATTCATCTTGTTGGTTAAGATTCTAATTGGAGGTGACTACTGTTTAGTCTAAAAAAAATTGCCAGGAGTTTTCCTTTGGCTGGATTTGGTCTTGAGTCACTTTGATCTTTACTGTCATCTTATTTCTTAATTATTTTTTCCTTGAACATATTTTTTCTTCTACAATGTGTCTGTGATAAACTATGTCATTTGGTTGAAAAATATCTCTCATTCATATAGTGCTTCAGATGATATATGTGAGATCTGACTAGTATCAGTATTACAGTAACTAGAAATTAAGAATGTTGACTGTTCTTAAATCTGTCATGCTGGTTACCAAAATTGCAAACAATTGTCTGGTCCAGAATATTTTCTTGCAAATGGTTTAGTGATTGTGTTATTCTGTTTCAGGAAAGCATCTATTTTCTGTGTTATTTCTTCATATGGAAGTGAAAATCAATGCATAATGTGTAATTAATTTATGAACTATGTCCACAGCACAGAATGTTTGTCTTGCATTAAATTATACCTTAATGCTGTCTGAGTGTTTAAGATATAGATCACTTGTGCTGTGACTGCCCTGAGTTCTCCAGAGCACTGGGCTCTGTTTCATCAAGCACAGTGTTCCTTGCTTTTTTTTGCAGGATACTGATGCCTTAGGGTTTTCACGAATTTGAAGATTTTTATACTTCTAGGTAGTTTCTCACATATAGAGTAGCTAGCAACCTCTAACCCTGTGCTAGCTG
>JAWWTY010000123.1:36005304-36035845 GCA_035222235.1 Margarornis squamiger
TGGAAAGAGCTCACATGGTATCCTGAGGCCGTGAGTTCAACCTAGCACCGGTCTTTTCTATCTGTTACTTGTCAACAAGTGTTGTACTGTTTTATATTCCTTTATATTCTGTACCCCAAAACCCTATAGGTAAAAGAACTCTTCTCTACTTTACCCACATAAAGTTGTCTTGGAAAGTTTTCCCCCCCCCCTCCTTAAGGCAACAATACACATGTTCAGGGTAAAGATAGTGCAAGAATATTTATTAGGACTGGAAAGAGCAGAAGCTGTGAATTACAGCAAAGGCAGCTAGTTTACCTGCAAAAACTCCAGTGAGGCAGCTATAGTTTAAATTGGTCACCTAAAGTCAGTGAGTGTTCCTTGTAGCCAGATGATAGTGCTTTACAGACTGTTTATCTTTTATATTTGACACCTTTCTCCAAGGTCAGAGACAGCCGTGGTAATACTGGGAACATTTGACCTGGAGTTCTTTTTCAGTTGCTGTGAGGGAACAATGTGGTCTTCTGCACACACAACAAAAAAAATTATACAGTAGAATTCCAAAATGTTTAGTAAAGGGCAAAAATTATATGCAGATTTTGCTGCTGATTATGTGGATTATTTTTCCATATTCCCTTTGGTGAGTGTAGAAATTGCATACAGACACTTCTACTTTGAAGGTTGTTTAGTTCCCTTGCCTATCTCCCACAATGCATTCAACTTTACAACAGTGGCCCTTTCTTTTGTCAATCACAGTGTGGCTTTAAAAAAGGAAATATTTGGATTGTTTTGATATTTGTTCAGGAGGGCATTTTATTCACCTTTGGAAGGAATGTAAATTATTAAAGGCACCCCTGAAACTCCTCAATTGAATGAAACTTCTAATCCTTGTTTGAAAATATAAATTATTCATTGTAAGATTTAATTTAAAAGTTGGCTGTGTGGTTCCTATGGTTGTTTACATTGCATTCTGGTGAAATGGAAACACAAATGAATTCCACTAGGTTTTGTTAGAGACCTTCCAACTCAGTATATCTGAAGGTTGTCTTTCTATTTCTTTAAATATATAATCCCTTTGTTTTTGCTTCCTGTATCAAAATAAAATATAGACAAAAGGAGAAAGTTACCAAGTACCTTCAGTAGTAGCATTTCACTGAATACTGTCATCCATTCACACTGGCCACAGTTTGCTATTTGATGAAAGAATCCAAGGAAAACTATTATTTCAGTATGTTATGTCTCATTGTGAGCAAGAAATGAATGATGTGCTTAGACCCTGATAATTTAGAGATACTGAATAGTCTTTAGCATTTTTTGAAAGAGCAGTAATAACATCTGAGGGTTACATGAATTTAGTTTGAATAATTTTATTCAGCGCAAATGCCCTGCTTCCCATCTCTGTTCCGTTCTAGTGTCTTAGGAATATTATTGTTACAGGTTTATACTAAATTTACTGAAAAAAGGGAGCAGTATAACTTCATTTTAATGTTAGTGTTGAATACTCTGTACTGTTAGAACTGTAAAGATCAGTAACTAATGCCCACTCCCCAACATGTAAAGATGAACTAGAGCTATGTCACACATAAAACAATTTCCTAGTGATTCTTAGAGTGTAGGAGAGAGGGATTAGGGAATTGTTTGATAAAGCTGTTTCCTTGTGACTTCTGAAAAAATGTTATTAGTGAAAAACACACCAGAAAGTCAAGGACAGAGTAAAAATAATGTGAAAGTGTAGCATCCACACCAGAAAATATACCTGTATGTCAATCTCATAGCAAGTGCATCTAAAGAGTACATAAATTAAGGAGAATATTCTATAGCAAATCTGGAGATTTTTTTTCTCTGATTCCATTAAAAATTTGCATTGATTAGTATTTTATTGTTATAGGGGTATTTTAGGTATGCAGGTATGCCAGTTTGAGATTTTTGTTCTTTAATATTTTAATAATATTTATTCCCCTTATTTCTATGAAAATCCCAGGTCTCAGAAATAACTGGTCTGGAGAGCAGAGCAGACTTTATACCTTGAGTTAATTTTCTTCTTAGTAGCTGGTACAGTGCTTTTATTATTTATTTATTTTTTTTAGTCAGTATGAGGATAGCATTGATAACACAGATTGATTGTTGTTAAGTAGTGCTTACCCTGAGTCAGGGACTTTTCAGTGTCTCATGCTCTGCCGGTGAGCAGATGCATCTGGGAGGGAGCATGGCTGGGACAGCTGACCTGAACTGGCCAAAGGGATATTCCATACCACAGAACGTCATGGTCAGTACATCAACTGGGGGGGATTGGCCAGAAAGAAGTGATCACTGGTGGGGATAGTTTGGGCATCAGTCGGTGCGTGGTGAGCAATTTTATTGTGCATCACTTGCTCTTCTTGGGTTTTATTTACCTCCTTTTTTTTAAATCATAATTATTATTATATTTTATGTTTCTCCTAGTTATATGTAATTGTTCTTATCCCTTCCCATGAGGTTTTCTTTCTGATTCTCCTCTCCATCCCACTGGGATATAGTAGGTGGGGGAGTGAGTGAGAGGCTGCATGGTCCTGTGACAAATATGCAGAATTATGAAGTAAAAAAAGGGTTCATACACATTGTTCTATACATGAGTGTGACACAAGAATCAACGGTGTAAGTCCAATGCACGGTGACTGAGACATGACAATTTTGTGGGAATCTAGAGAAAAATTAGTCAACACAGCTATTCTGTCTTGAACTTGGTTTAGCTGAGATCAGAATACAGCACACTGCTGCCTGGATCTGTTTCCTCTGAGTTCATTCCTGTCGTGTTCTACTTTAAACTCATTCGTGTTATGTTTCTGACACAAGTTCCAATGCGTGTCACTTCAGGAGCCTAATGTTACAGTATGGTTTTGGTGTAAATGCTTACTTTCTAACTGCTGCTTCCTTTTGATCATCTGCACTCAAGTATGTGTGTTTGTGTTTGTCTAAAATGTGTAATGTAGCAGCTGCCTTTTACTCCACCAAGCAGATTTACAAGCTGCAAACCTGTGTGGTGCCCCTGCTACAGGTCAAGAGCAACCACATGCAGTCAGTTTTTATATAACTCTGACATTTCACATCATGTCAACCTCTGCATTTCCTCTTTTTTAAAAAGAAACACTTCATTAGAAAGTTTATTCAAAATGTCAGGTGAAACAATCAAAAATCTGTGACCAAGACTTTAGTGCAGGGAACACAGTGAGATTGATATATGTGCCAGCCTGTCTGAACTAGCTGGAACTGTGGGGGGATTTAATGTTTTACTAAAATACTTCTTAAAAACTCAACAATTTAGTGCATTTCTTCTTCAAGTGACATGATTGTATTAATAAATATGACATTCAATTTTATTTTTCTGAAAGATACCTCTACTGCATGCAGTATTTCTCTCCACAGTCTCACTAATGATATTTACCTTATGCAGTGTTCAGGAACTGGCAGAAAGTGTCATTTCCTTCCCTACAGGATTTTTGTCAATTTCAGTAAAATATACTTAAGTAGCTTTGCATGACAAGAAGAGATGGAAAAAAAGATTTCTGTCCTCAAAAAATATATTCTGAAAGGACATGATGAAAATTTTTGAAATATAACTTCAGTATTAGAATGGGAAGTGAACATGTTTGGGATTTTTGTTTTTCTTGACCATTCTGGAGGAGAGGTCTTGGTTCTGTCACATATCATGGATGATTTCTGCATATGTAGGTGAATGGGTTTTTTTTCTCTATTTGTTGTTTACTAGTTTTTCATAGAAACACAGAATCACCTAGGTTGAAAAGACATTTGAGATCATGTCCAACCATTTTCCCAACTGCGTTTATCGCAATACCAATAATCTTCTGGAGCTTTTCTGCATTGACTGTAGAACCTTGCTATAACATTTTGTTATATGTTTGTGCTGTCAAAATTCTACTCTTGTATATTTGGTTTGGTGTTCAGTCTTTTCTCTCCCTGCCCCCCACCCCATGCCATATATCTCTGACACTATGGAACACACTATTGCCATGTTTTTTTGCCATGTCTGAAGGAATCTCAATGATTCCTTCAGTAAATTCTTCTAGTTGCTCCTAAGAGTTTGATTATATATTTCTCTGTAGCTTTCAGCATCTAGCTAGAGCATGTTAAATAAGCAGCTTTGTTATCTTAAAGGTGCTGGCATTTGAATTCTTAGGCTGTTTCTCTCTAAATAATTTATGTAAAACAGAATAAGGAATGCTTTTCTTACCTATAGTTATAGCCAATGTTAGGTTCTCTATGCAAAAACTAAAGCAAAATCAAAGAACAACTCTTACACTGAATAATTTTCCCACCTTCTTAACATTGTCACGTCTATGGCCTGGGCATTAGATAGCACTTGCAATCTCATGAGGAAACACTCTCTAAAGATTTATATTAATACCTATGGAATTTAAAGTACAGTTGAACAGTGAACATGTGCTGTGAATGCTTTAAATTCTGCAAGTGAGGAAAGTTATGTGGATTTTCTGCTTCCAGATTATACTTTCTGGCACAGTTTCTATTCAAAGGATATTGTACATAGTCTGTAAGGACTTGGCTTACAGCTGAGCTTTCAGAAAGCAAACCTCAAAAAATAAGAACTGTAAAATCAACAGTTCCAAGTCAGACAAATCATTATCTAGCCTGTATCCTTTGGCTAATAGCAGGTGCCTAGGGAGTGTGTAGGATCAAAACAAGCACATAATGATATTGCAATAAATTACTCTACCAACATCCAGTGATTTGTAGCTCAACTATTAAACCAAAGGTAGTTTCTTTCTCTTTTAGTGACTGTGCATCATCTGTTTGTCCAGTTGGTTTTGGAACTACTCCAGTCTTTCGGCCTCAGTGATATCCTTTGGTTGAGGCTGAAAATATAAACACCGAGTGTTAGGCTAGTCTAAACTTAGGCTCGAGCACATGTATAAACTGTATGTATATGACAAACTGTAAATTTCTTGAGACTTGTGCCTTATGGTAGCATACCCATATGTCAGTGAAACTTGTAAGTTATACAGGTTTCTTCTGTTTTACTGTAAATGTACTTAGTGATTATACTCTGTCTTAGTCTCACAGAATCACAGAATATCATGAGTTGGAAGGGACCCACAAGGATCATTGAGTCCAGTCCGTACCCCTGCACAGGACCATCCCCAAGAGTCACACCATATGCCTGACAGTATCATCCAAACACTTCTTGAACTCTGTCAGGCTTGGTGGTGTGACCACTGTCCTGGGGAGCCTGTTCCATTGTCCGATCATCCTCTGGGTGAAGAACCTTTTCCTAACATTCAACCTAAACCTCTCCTGACACAACTTCAGGCCATTCCCTTAGGTCCTGTCACTGGTCACCACAGAAATCAGTGCCTATCCCTCTTTTTTCCCTCATGAGGAAGTTTTAGACTGCAATGAGCTCCCCCCTCAGTCTCCTCCAAGGTGAACACACCAAATGTCCTCAGCTGCTCCTCATATGCCTTCCCATCAAGGTCCTTCACCATCCTCATTGCCCTCCTTTGGGCACTCTCTGAAAGCTTAATATCTTTCTTATACTGTGGCACTCAAAACTGCACACAATATTCCAAGTGAGCCCACTCCAGTTCAGAGCAGAGCACCAAGATTAAACTACCTGAAGGATCTGTTTTTCTGAGACTCTACAATGGGAAACCTGGGCTTGAGCTGGTAAGGCAACATGGTCTGACTGAGTATGTGGTGTGTGTAGCTGTGAAGGGACCATGGTCCCAGCTCAGGTGGTGCAAGAGTGACTGTTGGAGTGGCTCCTGGATGGCTGGACAGGGAACCTTCCTTAATACAGCACAGCAGGAAAATACCAGTCAGTGCTCAGAAAGTCATACTAGTGCATTTTTAACCTTATGTCTATAAAGTATTTCAAGGGTATAGTCATGTAAGAGTAATTTGGGATTCTCTTAACCATGCTGTTTCAGGAGCAGATGCATGTTTATGACTTCTGCTGAAATAACTGTAATCATTGGCTTCAAACTCGTTATGATGTTTAAGACATTCAAAGATGATAAAACACTCTCAGTATGGACTGCCTTACTCTCTTTAAGCTGGCTTAATGGCATAACTCTTACTACAGAACTGTGGATTCTGTAAATCTCATATTACACTAGAGAAGATGTTTTGATATGACATTTCAAAATCAATGGCAACATGTCAGATTGTGCTTGGTAGATGCAGTATACTCAGGCCTCCAGTATTTATGCTTGTTGTGAAGAGGAAATCTGAGCTGGTGTCAAAGGGGCTTCACAGTAAAGAGATCACTGAAACATTAATAATTTCTGAAGGTTTTTCATCAACTTACACTTCTATACACCTTTTTCTACTTTGCTAGTATGTAAAAACTGCTGTAGAATTTTGTAACAAAAAGCACACCTACAATGTCTAGTTTAGTACTTAGGAGTTCAAAGTTAATTCTATTCATTTTTTTTATGTTAGCCTTGGAATTCTCTTCAATTCTGTGTGTACTTGCAGTAACATGAATTTTGTCTATAAAGATGTTCTATTTCAGTCGTATGTGAGGAAAATTGAATGATCTTGTTGCAATTTATTTTTTTTCCCCTCAGATTTCAGATCTGCAGGTATTTTCTCACTAATGAAATTCAACAAGGATCTGAAGTTAATGCTGCCTTACAGTTAGATCTATCAATATTGCTAGTGGTAACAGATTCTGCAATCAGAACTTGGTTGATGATTCTATTTATGAGGTGATAGGTAGAATAGAATCTCTGTGCTGCGAGCTGTAGTAATAGCTAGTTTATTGTCAATAAGGAAAGCAGATGCATCTCCAAATCTCATGGAACAGGTGTATATAAAATGTTTGCAGAGTGGCATCTTACTTGAAAATTGCTAGAAACAATCTCAAGCATATTTGATGAAAGGTTTAACCATAAAGGTATAAATTTGTTATAGTGGAAATGTACTGTGGGTGTAGAATTTCAGTTTTTCTACAGGAATGCTTCTGAAATCTGTTGTGGACTCAGATCACATTAACAAAAAGAAACAAAATAGAGCATGGTAAACAAGGTTTTTATCAAGGTTTCATCTCAAGGTTTTTATATAGGCTGCATGTTTTGACACAGTTCCATTTTGGAGTCAAATGAAAGCACAGTACAAAAAGTGCCTATATGAAAAATATGTGTTTTAATACAGATGCCTAAGGATTTTAATGTGTATTTTGTAGATTTTTATAGGGTTATATAAGTTGAATGAGTTCTCTTAAGTTTCTCACATTTTACGGGGTATTTAGAAGGCAGTGAGCACTTTCACACACATTTACCAGGGACATGCTCTTTCGAAGAACACCTGTAAGGACTCCAACTGAGACAATAATATAGCTTGTAGTCAAAACAAGAGAGTAAGCTCAGAGCCCTTGGAGGGGGTCCAGGAGGCAGTTCTACGTGTGGACACCAGGGGAAATTGGTACCACAGGTTGGCTGTAGGTATCACATATGTTAATTACTGAAAGTTATAAAAACTGTAACATTTGGCTGACGCATGTGCACATACCTTTGCCGCGCACCTAGAAGCTTCCAATAAAGGACTCCTTTTATCTGTCTCCACTAATGTTGTTTTGAGAGTCTTTTGCAGGATTTTTAGGCATCAATACTTTAACAGGTTAAAATTTGATGACTCCAATCATGTTTGGTTTTTTGGTTGATTTTTTGGGGAGAGGGTTGTGGGCCAGGAGTTTGGTTCTGTAATGTATACTTCATAGTTATGTTGAAATTATGTTTTAGCAGATTCAAATGCATTTAAAATAATTTATTTTCTCTTCGTGCTGTATCTATGTAAATTATATTATACTACATCAACTGTAATATATTCTTTTATACTTTTCTTGCCTTTGTGTTTGTTTTTATTTTTTTCCCATTTATTAGATAGCAAGAAGTAGACACTAAGTGCAATGTTAACAAAAGTCTCCAAGAAGGGGTTTATATGTTATGTTAAGCTGTGATCATGACTATCATCCAAGACATTGCATTTACAGACCTGAAGGCATAGGATCATCTACATGTTTTCAAACCTAACTTTAATTTTGGGGTTTAAGGTGGGGTTTTTTGGTAATGAGAAGTGTTTTGTGTTTTGCCCTTATGAGATATATTATTCTACACTGAAGTAAGTAGAAGCGCTCAGATCCAGTATTCCTTATGTATGGCCTGGTGGTTAACATGATTTATAGCAAAGAACTGTACTACATAATGTGGCTTGCTCTTAAAAAATAAATGGTATAAGCCAAGCAAACCTCTGATCTGGTTTATGCCTTGCACTGTACATAACAGAAAGGGAAATCTATATTATTTTTTCTAATGTTTAAGATGCAAGGCGATGCAGATATAAGACCCCTCCTAGGAAATCTTATCTTAAATCTGTGACAAGATTTGTTACGCCAAAAATGTTGATATAGACTTTGTCAAAATCATGAAAAAGCAGATTATCTCACTCTGCACGCTGAATGAATTGAATTGATTTCAGGTAAGAATTCTTCCACACCCTGAGTGAGAATGAATAGCTTTTGCACTTTGAGGTGAATATCAGTTTCCTAGGGGAAAAAAAAAGTGTTCGTATAGTGAATTTGTACTGAGGTTAGTCAATACCCGTAGCAATAAAGATATAAAAGGTTGTGCATTTGGGAACTGTGATGAGACTAACCACTGGTAGAAGTGTCCTACTGGAGTATACGGTTTCCTAATTACACTATATTCCTATATCCTTATCTAGAAAATTTGAGTAATATTGTGTATATGATATCACTATGTGATTAGAGTGTTAGTATCTATGAGAGATATAAGTTGCATATATGTAAGTACTGTGCACTTTTGTTGCATATTTTATTCTTTTACAGTTTTGCACTCATGGATGCAATCATCTATTTCTTTTTTTTTTTGCGTTATTTATTATATAAAAAGCTAAACATTTTTTTCCAAATCTTTATTAATATTTTGCTACTCTGTTGATATAGTAACAATATTGTTAACTTAGAATCTGAAATTTTTTGATAATTTTTTACTGAAAAATATAAAATTGCTGCAATTATTTTTTTACTCTAGATCTTGACCATTTTTTTCTTTAGAAAATGGACCTTTTTATTTTTTTAGGATGAAAGTATTTTTGTGTTTATAATAATTACTATTATTAATTTAAAAATAATTTGAAATTTCAGCTTTGTGAAACCCTCAGACCAATATTTTTACATGGAATAGTGAATCATTAGCATTTTTACTTTGCTTTGTTTTCCTAATCACAGTGGAGAAAGCACATAAACTATCAGGGTTTTTTTGTTTTGGTTTGTTGTTTTTTGTTTGGTTGGTTTTTGTTTTTTTTTTTTTTTCTATTGAATGGGAAATCAGTTTCTTAATTATCAAAAGCTCTAGTTGAGGTCCTGCATAATTTTCAACCCTTGCTACCTCTAATATTTCAACTTTCTAAAGCTAGTACACCAACCAACTATAGGAAAATCACATTTAATAATTATACTATTAATTTTCTAAACTTTCTGTACTGAATTAAAAAAGTTAAAATGGCACTTGTCAGTATAGTGTTTAGTCTTAAAATTACTTGGTGACAACAGTGTGCTCAAGAGAATCAATAAGAATCTATAATGAAGGTAATGTCTTACAGCCTCTTTTATGTGTAGCTATTTTAAAAATTCCTATTTTCAAATGCTGCTGTATATTTTCTTATATAAGTGTTTTGTTGTTTCATATAATTATTGTGTAAAATACTGTATTTGCTGTCCTTTCCACTGACAGTATGGATGTTCTACATGATAGTTTTCCATTGTGAAACGATACAGGGAAGCATGGAAGACCACTCTTGCCATGACAACTATTTGTCCTGTGATACCATATAAAGAGTGCTCAACAGCACAATACCATCAGTATGGTATCAGCTGAGGCCTACAGTGGAGGGCTCTAGTTAAAGAAATTAATTCTCAGGAAATTATACAGCATAAGTCTAAGGCAATACAAGAAAATTAAAGAACAACATAAGGATTTCTCCATTGTACACTGATTTTTACTTAAATTGATTTGTGACATTTCTGCCATCATCAAGTTTATTTATTTAAAGTATTCCTCAAGGTATTTGTTTAACTGTTGAAGGTAACATCTTGGGAATAAAACTTGTCTTTGTAGAAGAATGTGGACCTGAGCCAGGCTGTTTAAAATTTAGGCCACGTAAACAAGAGGAAATTAAACACTGAAATGTTCCAGGCACTGGAACATGATTGTCATGTTGATAAATTGTTGGAACAGTCTTGCCTCTGTTTTGATCCACAGGCTTGCAGATGGTTCTCAGATGCCATTTGAGAATGTGCATTGACAGGGGCTGCTTCCAAAGAGCAGTTTGGAAATAGTCACCTCCTCTTAAAGCACAGGAGAGTTTACAGGTAAAGCCATTTAGTGCCAAGATAGCTTCAGTGCCTGAGGATGCTCCTGAGCACATTAAATATATTAGTGTACAATTAGTTTTGCAAGCTGTGGCACATTTACAGGGGCAAAGAAGGAAGAGATAAGTATATAAAGTTTCCTGTTTTCAAAGAGGGTGTTGCAGGGTATTTTCATTATATAATGTTATGTGAGTTACAGTTATTGCTGGAGACCTTCAGATTCATTGAGTTTTTATCAGAAAATGCATTTTTTTCTGTCATACTTGTGAAAAACATCTCTACTAGGCATCTGTCCCTTAAGGACAAGTTGTAGTAGACATGTAGACATGTTTTGATCTGGATTACAACCTGATTATATTGTGGCACAAATGGGATGAAATATCTTTAAATGGCAGATGTGTCATTCTAGGGTTAGACAGAAGATGGGAGCTTCACAGCAAACTGCTTTTCTTGACAAGTATATGAAAAGCTTACTTCTAGTCCTGTAGTCCTCTAGTCACCTGGGTGTGGGTAAAGAATGTCCAGCCTGAAGAAAATCAGAGGTGGAGGATAACTAATTTGTAGGCAATACTTTTTCAGAATCAGCTAAATATAGGGTAGATTTTAGAGGAAACCAATATTTCTCCTGTTTTCTGTCAAAGACATAAATTCTCCTATATTATGGTGAGCTGGAAACAATTCTGAAGGGAAGCTGATGTAGATACTGTACTGGTGCCGTCAGCCTGTGCAGTATTCTGTTTAAACCAGGTTTTTAATACTTCATCTCTATTTATATCTACTGCGGCAAACATCTCTCACAAAACTCTCCTCATCCCATAACATTACTTTTCCAGATCTTTTCAGCTTCTTTTAATGTTGTTATTGTACCCTCAAATATTTCTCTTGTCCCTCAAGTACTGTCATGGTAAATGACAGTGAATGGTGCATTTAGCTTTGAAATACACATAGTCAAATTAGATGTGCATTTTATGACTGACTAAGTAAAGGTCAAGAGAATAGAAAAAATATTGAACTTGAATCACATGCCTTCTGGGAAACTCAAACCCAAGCCTGCTCTGCCCCATTATGAAATATATTGCAACAGTTTGTGTCCTCCTGTTGCCTTCTTTCAAAATTGATTGAAATGAAGCAAATATCAGAATTTAAAGGATGAGGGGGTAGGAAATGGATGAGCAGACAGAAACAGTTCTATGAACGGTCTAAAGCAGATTGAGTCTGAAAGCGAAGGGTGGTGCTTTTTTCAGTAGGAAATAAATTCGTAAATACACAGTTGTTGTTTTTATGTTGCCAGAACAGTACACTGAGTAAAGTCAATATCCTTGAAGTGGGTCTTTTCACTGGCCTCAAGATACAAATGTCTTTTAAACTTAAGGGTTCTTTCTTCTCCACTCTTCTTACTTTTCTGCTTTTTTCTTGTTATTAAAATCAACTTTAAATTTTACATAGGCTAACATCAATTTGCAACAATTACATCTTAAAATATATATTTTTCTAAAAATAAAAACAAACAAGCAAAATAAGCTTTCCAAAAGTGGAGAGTTTCCAGCAGTTCCATCTTCTGCCAGTCTAGGCCTTCTATTGGCAAAGTAGTAACATTAGAGTGGACCTGATATGTGTAGAATGGATCAATATCTGCAACAAATGGAGTTTTTTACTACCTACCTGTGAGTTCTTTGATTTCGTAGTCTAGTGATACCTCTGATTATAATAGAGTTCCTTCCTGGTCTACACAATTTTATCTTGAAAGAACTGGACATACTGTTCTATGTTTTGATATACTCATTAAGACATTTATTGTAAATCACTGAGATAGACTCTTATTTTATTCATATTGTAAAAAGGCAACGCTCCAAGCAATTCTTGGGACATGCTTATGTACTCAAATCATACAAGAAAACATTGATAGATAATTGGTAACTATAATCAGGCTGAATTAAATAAGGTTTTCCAACTGTTAAAGCTTTTTTTTTTTTTAAATGGTCACATGATTTAAATTAAGAATTGATGTTTTAACCTTTTCAAACTACTTTGAAGCGTGCAGGTTTCCCTGCTCTCTACTTCTAAAAGATAATAGTCTAAATAGTGATTTAGGTTTTGAACAACTTTGACCACAATTAAATTGAAAGATTAGCAGCTGTAAAGGTAACCCACACTGTCTTTTCTTGAGCTGGTGAAGTTTGGCCATCAGAGAGAATCTCCTTTTGGCTTTACCACCGGCATGTCATTGCTGTTGCTTGGTAAGGCCTAGTACAAGTAGTGGGGGAAAAGAGCCCATCCTCCTTTTCTTCCTGGAGGAAACGAACATTCAATGAAATTAATAGACAGAAACACAGAATATAATTATTCACTAAGGATTAGTTTTCAGTGGACAAAGGTTTGTTACTCTATGCACACAACACAGACTTTTCAAATTTATTTGATCTAATACACTATAGTTTTTTTTTTAGTCCTAGGGTATGCAATCACCTATATATGTCTTCTACCTGAGAAGTTATTTTAGATACATTTTAATAACTAGGGTTAAATAGACCATTATTTAATCACTATAACTAGGATTAAATAATTGAAAGAAAATATACTAAATATTCCAGAAATGTCTAAAGAAAGAGAAACCTTTTAAATATTATCCTGCCCTTTCATAACATTGAATAATCTCTCAAAAAGATTGGCTATGATTGCATTTTTATCATCTGCTTATGTTTTATTGCCCTTTTTTTAATACATCATGATTCATAATAATGTCTATTCATCACTTCAATTAAATCTTTCCAAGGTTTATTAGAATAATAGACTAATTCATGCTCATTTTCTGCTGAATTTTCAAGGTAGAGCATTTTTGTATAGAACTTTAAAACATGATTTCAGGTTTTGCCCAGTTGAATGTCAGATCTGTTTCCTCATGCATTCACTTTGCATTTCACCATCATAAGCTCCCAGTTTACTTTAATCAGATTCATTACTACCATTCTGTATTTTGAGCATTAATATAAATTATGGAAAAGACTCATGCAAGAGGAAGATCCTAAGAAACTCCACCGCAGTGCCCAGATCTCTGGTAAAACTTGACGCAGTGTAGCAGGAGTTTGGTTACAGCTGCCTGGATGCTATTTGTGTTTCCTGGTATTTGAGTCTAGATCTATGACCTGAGACTGTCTCCTCAGGGCATCGTGATACTGCAGTCATGACTCCGACAGGTTTAGAAATACTTTTACATAAAGTTTAGAAAACCAGCATAGATCCACTTTGGCAAGGTAGTGTGCAAATTTCAGCGATATTCATGATAAAATAATTATTTTGTTCCAGGTGCTGAAAGAATGTCACAAAAAAATCTTAAGATTTTTAAGATCTTAAGACATGTCAGCCTTAACATGTTGCATATAAAAGTTTAAAAGTACGAAGTAATAGTGGGCTAAAAGCAGCGAGGACGTTCATTGGAGTTCACAGACAGGCTAATCTGTACACAAATGAAGCTTTCAAAACTCAGGAGAGACATGATCTGAGTTTAAATTTGCTTTTTGCTGTTTACCTCTCTGATTTTGTAGAAACAGAGTCATGATTTTAGTCCTTGGGACTGACAGTTTGTAGCCAGCTGCACATTACCAAGTGTTTCACCTTTTCACAGAAAAGTACCAGAAGCCCAGCCAGAGCTTCTCCATAGCACTTGTACACTGCTTGAACTGAAGCTTGGGAAAAGGCTGAGCACACTTATTTTAAATTCTGATCACTGATTGGTATGTTACCTTTTCCATACAATAAAAAAATTGATTCCAGCACTTAGAGAGGATGTCTAATTAAAGCCTTTCTGTGGTAAGCATTGTGAGCAACTCCAACACTGCTTTTGATACAAATAAAGTGGGAGCAAAGATTAAAGGATTTGTTGAAGGCTGCTGAATGAAAGACAGAGCTTAGAGACAAGGTTAGAATTTACTACTCTGCATGACTCTCTTTTGCTGCTGGAAAAATTGTGAAAAAATACTTAGGTGGTGCTAAAGATTCTTTACCCGTTAAAATACATTTGAGAAGGAAATGAAAGCATAAACTACTATTTTATTCAATAGAGAACTGCCATGAAAACCTGATTGTTTTGTGTTTTAATGAGAGATAATAAGGTTAGAAGACATCATGTAGTTCGATGATTAAATTTAAATTTTAAAAAAATTAAGAAATCTAGTTTTAAGAGACTGGATTTTCTGTCCTGGCTTCTGAGAACTTTTGAATTTTTGTGTGCTTGCATGTTTGTGTATTTGCATATACTGCATAGGTGCACTTACAAAAATGTAAGTGTATCAAAGGGCATTAAATATATCAGACCACCTTTGTTCTACAGTCAGCAAAGAAATTGATTGCAAAAACCATTTGCAAAGAATTGCTGACTCCAGATCCTTCCACCACTCATTAATCCAGGAACTCAGTTTTACTCCCAGCCAATGAGACTGATAGGGTGATACTTTTCCGCTTGCCCGTCTCTGCCTTACAAAGTGAAGCTTAGGTGCTGTTGCCTTAAAACTGCTTTGCACTGGCAGAACACCACAGCACCCAGAAACTGGAGAGAAATCCTACTCACCAGTCCAGAGTATGACCTCTGATCCAGGCTACTGAGGATGAACCAATAGTTCAATGCGTGAAAATTTCCCTGCAGGGTAAAGTGTATCTAAAGTGAATTGGACTTGATGACTATGCCTGATAAACTCTTATTTTTTGATACACTAATTCATATTGCTATTGGCTGCATAGTAATCCCTACGTTAAACATGAAAAAATGCTTAGCTTCTAGGTCTTTAAATTCTTCATGAGTCCCTGCCAAGGCAACAGACTACATATGAAAGTTCAGTGATGCTGATGAGGTAGTAAGAGTCAGATTGAATAACAAAGAAAATGATCTACTCTGTGAGGAAAGTTGTTGAAGTTGTAGCACTGCTTATCTGTAATATCTCCAACACCAAAGAAACTGAAATCTGTCTCTATTTCAATATTTACTGTGGCCTTAGAAGAATTACAAATCGTGTAACTTGTAAACTCTTTCATTTATACTTCCCCATAGCCATAGCAGCTCTTACCTACTGTAAAAATTAAAGTTGCATCACAGAGTTGAACACCAAGCCTTGCCTTTCCCATGACAAATCCAGGTGCTGCTAGCTTCCTGAAGCCTCAATATTAGTAAGTTACATCCACAGTGACTTCTTCACTCTAGTGTGATAATATAAAGTTAAACTATTTGGTTGGTTTAAATTACCTTTTTAAAGTTTAAAGTGGATACTTAATTTTAAATTACTGCTGCTACTACTGCATTTATTTCAATTTTGAATCAATATTTTCATTGGACACAATAACCTTTAGGAATTCAAGAGGAAAACCTGGTAATATATTTAATAAGCCAATCAACTAAACATGCCAAAACCCCATGTTTTCTTTAATATATAATGAAGGGCAGAAAAATATCTATGTAGTCTCATCCTTTCACAGCTAACTCAGAAGGTTTGCTAAGAATTTGTCCCAATATTAATTTGCTCGCATGACTTTCATGTTGCAAGTTATAGTTCTGTGAATTTGAGGTTTGCCTTCTAAATCAATAATAAACTTATACCCCTTTTGCCCCTTTTGTTTAACTAATTTTGTAGTAATTAGTAGCAATGAGAATCCTTGTAGATATTTAAAATATACTTCTCTCTATGCAGACCCACAGAAAAAAGCTACGATCCCAGATCAGAACAAGATAGACATTTATCCTGATATATGCAGTTCTCTGAGTCTTTCTCCTTTCTTTCTGAAATAAGAGCCCAGGAGAAAGTAATCGCTGTATTAATTTTTCTAGTGCTAAGAAATGAGTATTGATCTCTGTCTTCTCATCCTTAACAGTCAGTGGCTGGTCTCCTTTCTTGTCTTTCTAAAGCTTTAAAACAGCAGCCAATTCAATGGGAGGCACTAGTTTCACTGCTGTGTCTGTGAAGTCTAAAAGAAAGAAAAAGGATAAAGAAGAAAAAAGCAGTAGAGGAATATAATTGTTTCAGAAATTAATAGAGCTGCTTTTATATCTGCAGCAGTAGGTCTGTGCTGGAAGTGTAACGGGAAATAACAATGATGACTGCAACTTCTTGTAATTAATGAAGTGATCAATACTGTGCATGTGTTAGCTGCTTTCTGGAAATCAGGGACCAAACCTGAGTAAACATAAGAACTTTAAATGTAAATTCAGATGTGTGCATTGCTCAAAGCTGAGCAGTTTTGGAAAGAAAATAGGTTACCTTAGGTCTGATTTATCTGATTATTCATTGCTTGCTATTGTAGCACCAGGCCAAATTGCGGAGAAATTGCAGAGCCATAGACTCTAGTAATGACAGGAGGTCACAGGCCAGCATCCAGAACAACCTTACTCTTATTCCAACAGGTGCAGCTGCACAGGTTGATTTTAATCCACCTTTGTATTTCTTTCAGCTTTAGGTCGCCTTTTGTTTCAGTATTTTTAGTAATGTTTTTGGTACCAGAGCAATATTTTTATAAACTTTGCTTAGGTCCAGAACTTGCTTTCTGGTAGGAAGTTCCTTTTCTGATTTAATACAAATTATCTCGTCCTGGGTAATTGTGTACAAACCAGTAATCTCTCTGCCTGCTTTTGTAATTTTTTATTTTTATTTTTTTTTAATTCTAGACTGTAACCACAATTTAGCTTTTCATGTTAATCTTCCCCAAATGCAAGACTGCTGCTTTCCTTTTATTTGTTTATTTATGGAAAGTAATGTTCTCTTTTCTTACCAGTTTCTTTTCATTTCTGCACCTTCACCTTTGCAGAGAGGGAAGCTATTTGTATTTTTCTAGTAGTTTTGTGGTTTATTTACAGTTCTTAATTAATGAAAAGTTTAAAACCCACTGGGACTGTCCAAATGTTCTATTGGAGATGCAGGTGCTTTTTGATTATCATCTTTCTGTTGACATCCAGTGCTTACAGATACACACTGTTGAGCTGATTATCTTATTTGCTTTTTCTTTCAGAGTTTTAACTTTTGTGGAAGTTTACTTGCTTTTGTGCCTTCAGTTTATTTTATTTTAACTCTTCAGAATCAGGCTGTTTGGTGAGCTCTTCACTGGAGAATTACTAGCTATTGCTGTACCTAGGAAAATGTTTCTCTGATATTCCCTCTTCATTGTTTCCTGAGTTTGGAAAGGTAAGATACTCAAAGGAACATTTCTCAAGAATGTACATTAGATACATGCTGTAGGTTCGTACAGCCAAGGACACTTCTCTACAGGCTGAGCTACTCAGCTCATTGAAAAGGGTGTATTTACAGCCATACCACAGCTAAAATTGATTTCCATAATGAAGCAAAAAACTAATTTAAAAGTTAGAATAGAAAATAACAATTTTGCTTTGCCTACTACTACCTTAATAAGCAGCTGATGCTCTGAAAGTTTTCTTGAACAAATGAAGCTGTTTTTTATCCTTCTAAAAAAGGATCTACTGATCATCTAAAAACGTTTTTCTCTATAGGATTTGTAAGTTCTGAAGTTAAAAACAGGTCATTTGTAGATTCAAAATGTAGCAGTTGAAAGAGAGAGCTTTCTAAAAAGAAATGAAATGTAGCGTCCTCCAGTATGACCTTGCTTCCTACTTTTCTGAATGCAGGGTGGGTTTTTCTTTCCATAAATGTAGAAATAATCTTTAATATAGAGCATGTATGTTACTGAGTTAAAAATGACTTTGCAATGTATCATAGTTTTTCTTTGAATAATTTAAGCAACAGATAAGATACTAGCTGTTTGTTAATTGTTGCTTTGCTTTGATTTCTTTCTTTAAGTTTTCAGCAGGACTAAGTTGTAGTTATACATTCATCTTGATAGATGTTCCCTCTGGGAACCGTGCAACTATGCTAAGAATCTTAGTCTTAAGTAGCATTATATCTCACAGACAGTACCTTGATTAAGATGAACTTTAATTAAGATAAATAGTGGCTGCTTAGTCATCTGTTTGCCATGGTGAGACTTGTACCTTCAGATTAATGTTAGAAGTAATGAAAATTTTTCATTTTCTTAGTGAAAGCACAAATTAGATTTTTCCAGGGTTGTTGCCCACCTGTCTTGATAAGTGTACACCTGTTAGGAAGCAATAGTAAGTAATTTCATTATACAGATTTTTCTCCATAATGAAGTTGTATTATCTTCCCGGTTATCCAAGAAGGATGCAAGTCAGCAATATCTGTTCTGGGAATAATATTATTTAATCAAGGTTAGGCTTAATTCCTACTGATGCAAGTGGTCTTCATTTCATAGAACAGTGGTATTTTTTGATTTATTCTGGAAGATGGTCCATTCAGAAATCAAAATAAATTGTTCAGTTGAGAAAACCTCAGAATGTATACATTATTTAGGTTTGACATTTCATCTTTGTTAGCAGTATTGAGAACATCAGCTTGAATTAGCAATCCATTAAGCACTCTTTTGTCTGTACATTCATAGGTAGATTAGGGTCTTGTGCAACTAGAAACACTGAAAAACAGTCAATTCCTTAACATCAGCTTTAAACTAAGGAGCCTGTTATCCTTCTGGGAGTAGTTTAAAATAGCATCGTGTTATCATTTTTTAAACCCAAGCATTCTCAGGATTCTGCCAGAAAAAGAGGATCTATGAGACCCAAATCTGCCATGGCGGAATTACACATGCATTAAATTTTTATCCAAAATGTGAGTTTTTTGAGCTTCCACAGACACAGAGAAAATCCTGTCTTTTTTCTGTCTCTGGGTGGTTCAACTGCTTTCCATCTTTCAACTGATAAGTGCCTCAAACTTTTTCAAGCACGTGTGCAGGAAAGATTTGACACCAAACGAGTTATGAAAAACGCAGTACAGCTTCCTACTAGACAAATTAATAAGCAGATGCCAGTTAGCTAACTCCTTTACACTTCCATGGGAGTAGTGTTTGATTTACTCGTGTATTTTGGCTGATGTCGTGAATTTGTTCTTATCCATATAGTGATGCAAATTTGTATTACAATACAGCCAAAACAATGAACTCCTTTTCTCCTACTACTGACTTACAATGCCATCTTTACAACAGACGTTAATTTCTCATTTTGTGAGCTATTATAGTGTATTTCAAATGTATGATTCTACAAACTACTTAACGTGTAATAAAAATTGTTTACAGGCTCTTCAGAATCTCACAGCCTTCAAGGTTACTTTCTAATAAAACAGCAAAAATGTAAGTAGTCTGTAAAACACAGATCCAATCTAATCTCAGGCCTGATTTAGTATAATGATTTTGTTCAGAAGTAGATTATGACATCTCTTAGCATGTGTATACATGCTTTCTTAGAAAAACAAAGCAGACTGTGGAAAATAAAGCTCTTCAGAAAGGCATATTTTCTGATACTATTAAGTATCCAGTTGGTTTTTTCACTGTGCTGACATTATTTGAACTGTTCAATGAAACAGATCCATTTTTTGCAATTCTAAAGGTTTGTTACTATAGTCATAGTATTACATTTTAATATTAATGTTTTCTTGATAAGACTAGTCATACAAACAAGTTATTAGGAGTAAACAAACAATATGGTTGTATGCAGTCCTTCAGATTTTGTATAGAAATAGTACAGTTCTCTCAGATTTTGTTAATGTGCACTGAAAAGACAAGAAGATTTGGTTTTGCACTTTGTCAGATATATATAATCTTGGCTGGATAGAATTTTTCAAAGGATATTTTTTTTTACCCTAATCTTGAAGCAATTGAACAATTGTCAATGATGATACCTCATTCTTGTAAAATACTCTCAACATAGTTTTTGAAGTGTTCTAGGGAAGAAATACTCACAGAGTATTTTAATATACAGTAATGAAATATTTTCAGTGCACTTGACTATGAAACCATGTTATACACTTGAACAAAGGCTAGAATTTTATGAAAATGCATATTTCACAAAATTCTACAACTGAGCATTTTATGATTTGGTTTTAACTATACAGCATTTACTACCAATTACTGTTTTGCTAGAAGTAATTTCTGTCCAAAGATAATAAGGGAAAGAAATCATATGATAATATAATCATATAATTTGAAAAATAAGAAGCGTTGTTATCTTGAAGTATTAGTAGAGAAGTAGAAACCATTTGTGAAAATTTTACATAGAAGATGAAAAAAGTTCTGCTATTTATATTTAACCACTTTTTCTTGGGAAATACAAGCAATATTTTCCTAGACTACTTTATTTATTTGGAATATTTGTTAAATATTTACACTGCAAGATTCAGCTGCAAAATGAGATTGCACTGCAGGAGGCTCGAAAAACCCCAAATAACTTTCAAGTCTGTATAAATATTTATTGGCCTAAGTTTGTGGTAAATGACGAAAGGCATAGCTCTTGCATTTTGTAGGTGTTGGCATGTAGTGTAAGATAGGTATGCATAATAATGCAATGTCCAGTTTTTATATGATTCTTATTTATATAAAATTCATAAGAAATACAATATAATAAAGGCAGAACCTTTCAGGCAGGTATAGGGCTGCATCAGACAGATTCAAACTAAGCTCAGAGGCAAGATATCCTGTGCTTTAAAAAAATATTTGAAAACCTTTTTTTGCTTCTTGACCTCTGGTAAATATCTGCATCCTTCATCTTTCTTGTAGGGCATTTCTAATCTTCAGTGCAGAGTAGCATTTGATACTTGATTGTAGCCTTAAGCACCAGTTTCACTATTTCAGTGAGGTAAAGCTTAATCTCTTCATCTTGATGAATCTGTTTCTAGAAGAGATGTGGTTTAGGAAGACAGTTCAAAACAGGTACATTTTCTAGTTCTATCAAGGACTCAAAAAACACACAGAAATAAAATGGCTTCCCACCCCATTTCTCTTGCCCCTGGTATCTGGTCTGTGTTATTCAATCCACAGTGTCATAAAATGTTCTGGGTTGGAAGGGACCCACAAGGATCATCAAGTCCAACCTTAAATGGGTGACTGGTATGGGAATTGAACCTGTGACCTAGATGTTATTAACAACATCCTCTAACCAACTAAGCTAATCACAAGGGTTTTTTTCACATGTTCTCTTTTTTTTTTTTTTAATACCCAGAAAAGTTGTTCCAAGATACCTGAAAGATTTACATTTAGCTGGGATTTCTGCTTATCTAGCAGCCTTAGTAAACTTGATGGTACCAGTCAGAATGTGGCTTATCTGGAAATGCTATATATTATATTATTGCCATGTCTAACAAGCCAAGTCAGATAGCTGACTGGAAGAAGCATCTTTCAACTTGGAAACATATAATAAAAAATCACTTTGTAAACTTCAAGTACTGTCATGAGATAATGAAAATTTATTGTTCTTACTAAGCAGAACAAAGGATTACACACATAGAAATTAAAAGAAAACCCCACCTGATTTATTAGCTCTGTTTTACAAAAAACAAAAGAAATACAATGTAACATTATTAAAATTCTTCAGGTTTGAAGCAACATCACAATTCTTGTTTTCTAGGACGAGGTTTTAGTTTTACTTATATTTACTGTTTTAAACTTGCATTTTATAAGTCTTCCCTCCCATTCTTGGTAGTGAGAGTACATGTTGTCCAGAGGAATGGCTGAAACATTTTCAGTTAAAAAAAGTAATATTTTTCTTCATAAACAGCATGTTTTTGCACTGTTACAAAAAGTGTCTTATCAGAGATCATGACACACTCTTTTACAAGAAGGCTGAGCAAGGTGATTCTAATTCTCGTTGCTTTTCTGTGTAGTAAAGTACAAAAAAGCCAAGAGATCACAAAGAGATGCAAGGGAGAAGTATCAGGAGGGCTCTTGTGAAAGCAAGCAGTTTTGATAAAAGGGCGAAATTTTAAAAATAGTTCTGTTGACTGAAAAGACAAAAAAAAATGTTAAATGTTGGTGTTTTTTTTTTTCTCAAATTCCACCACGTGAAGGGATTTGAAGGCTTTTGGGGGAAAAAAAAAAGTGAGAGAGACTGGCAAAAAAAACTGTAAATATGTCATCAAAGGCAAAGTATTTTAGGAAAAGTTTCCAATACTTTTAGACATCCTGTTTGGGTTCTTTTAAACTGCCAAATTTTTTTTATCTCTTAGTCCTCTGGCATAAGTCTGATCTGCTACTGTTTCATCATGTTTAGTAATCCAGTTGTTCTGAGTTCCAAGTGATGATACCTTAATGTGTCTGTTCACCTATGTTATTTGCAAACTGCTTCTGCATAAGCTTTTCACCCTCACCTCCAGTGTACACCAGTTTAGAGATTACCATTTCAGTGACACAAAGTATCTGAATATTCAGAGTTCACTGAAGGTTTTAAAACAAGTACCCTGCGATTTGGGTAACAGATGTAGAGAGGTGCAGACAAAGCCATAGCCCCAAGAAGCCTTCTTTGGGATTCAAATAAATTGTATTTCAGGATGCAATATTAAATATTGTTTTGCCAGGAATATCCCCTATTTTTCCTCTGAAAAGGGAAGCTCAGCAGCAGTCAGTTCCTTGCAGTCTTTTCTGATCCACAGTCATGTAAAATAAATCTCCAGTACTCCATGCTGTTGGCATTTTAATCTCCTTTGTACATTTGATTGTCCGCTCTTCCTGTTATGACGGATTGTCCTTGCCCACTTTTCTCTTGCTGTTTAGAGTCATCTTTGTTTGTTTGGGCCACTCCTTTTAGCCTGCTTCTATCAGGATAGAGCAGATAAGAATCTGCAGCATTTATCTGTGATTCCAAAATGGTTGATAGGTATGCAGGACCATGCTATCCTGTATTTAACCTTCTGCACATAAATTTGTAAAGTACTTTAAGATATCATAATATCCTGCAGAGTTTAATTTAATTTAGTCATAAAACATTTAATATTCCTCTTTTTTTGTTTGTTTGTTGGTTTTGGTTTTAGTTTATCTTTTATGGGTAAAGTGCATAAGTGAATGTTGGAATTTTATTCTTCTCTCACGGCAATTGTTTTGTTGGGGGTTTTTTTTGGTGGTCATGTTGGTCAGAATGGCATGTACTATGTATCATATTACTATGATAAATTTTAGAAAGTCCACATACCTGAAGTGTTTATAATACTTACAATACTGTAGCGTCAGCTGGTAGAGGATTAGTTACACAATAATGATAAAGAAGAAATTCAAAAAAGCTTTACCTTTACATTGTATAACAAATTGACATGGACTCTCAAATTATTTGTAGTTAAGGTGCAGAGGAAAGCAACAGAAAAAAACCCCAAAACTTTGTTGCTGGTTTTCACTTCCATAATGCAAATGACATTTGAGAACGATTTCCATGAGAAACCACCTGTAGTGTCTCTGCACAGTGAAATGCTGGAAGTTATGTCTGGCTAACGCTTTTTTCAGCTCTCCTGAGCTCTCAATGGTGATCATTAAACCAAGGGCTACTTTCACTGACTTTCACAGTGTTGAAATATTAAAGAGGTTCAGCTTTTCATAAAAACAGTAATTTCATTTACAAAGGCTGAGACCATGACAGAGGAAATGAGAACTATCTGTCTGTCATTCTGACTCATAATGTTGTGGTGTTGCTGTTATAATAGAACTTCATGCATTCACATTGCAAAGAAGTTTTTTACTATTTCTAGCCTTGTTCTAAATGTATTCTTGGGGTAATTTTCACTGTCTATTCTAAATTTATCTGATTGTCTCAGTAAGTCTGATAGAACAACATCTGACATCTGTGGGTGCTTTGCCTCTCACAAACATTCAGCTAAAATAAACTCAAAAAAAGCATCCGTCACAGTAACAGCAGAGATTAGTAGAAGGGTTGTGGGTGACAGTTTTGCTTACATGAGTGAGGAAAGGATGGGAAGAAATAAGTAAAGAAAGTGTACTTTTGGGAGTAGGGAGCAGAGTACATGTGCTATTTAAACCAGATAATACCATTATTTCACTATTTTATGTGATTTGTTTGTTTGCTTAACAGTCGAAGTTTGTTATTCCAAGTAACCCACAGTGTTTTGGATTTTTTGATTGGGTGGGGAGTTTGTGGGAGAAGGTGTCTAAATCAGCTGCTTTCGGGATGACAACAATGTTTTTGGGGTACTAATTGAACCCTTAGCCAGGAGCAAATATGAAAGGAAAGCCAAAGAATGCACTTGACAAACAACTGAAAAAAATACTACCTTCTCACCCAAACAAAACAAAACATACCATGACAGGACCTACAATAGTGGGGGTTAATACAGCTGTTCAGATTGGTGTTAGTTGTTTTTCTTAATATGCTAAATAAAACATCTCTGCTGGATGTTCTTAAAGTGGGACATTGCCTTCTAAATCTATTAATTGGTGACATTTACAGTTTTGATCTTGAATAGTCACTGTTCTGCTAGGTAGTTATTCCAGCTCAAGTTGAAGGAACTTGAGATGATAAATAAATATATCCATAAGCAAATGACTCCAGTATCTATTTCATCAGATTAGCAAGAAGACAGTAACTCAATTATGTGTCTCTTGGGGTTTGTCTGTGTCTTTGGATTTCATGTAAAGTTTTCAAACAGATTTTAATACAATAAGGGCAGTACAGTAGTCCCTTAAGCTCTTCCCTGGTAATATACTGAATAGTCACAATCAAAGCCTTTTCCCAGGATAAGAGTAACAGGTGTTGTCTTTGTAAATACCCAGTATGTGGAATTTGAAGCCAGAGTAGATCATATGTATAAAGTGCAAACATTAGTTCTTATTATTCTTAGAAATTATTATTCTAATTATTATTCTTATTATTCTTAGCACATCATTCTTAGAAATCAAATTCTCATTTTTCAAGATATTCTTGCTAAAATTTCACAGAGGGTAACGGGGGTATTTATTTATTTATTTTGGTAACTGTTGGCTACATTGTCACTTTATCTTGGGGAATGGTGTTGACTTTTCCAGAAAATAAGATTTTGGTTTTCTTGGTTATCCTAATGTAATTTAGTGAGGATTTGAGTAATTAGAGGTGGGACAATAGGGACCTGTTATTTCTATTTTTTTTTTTTTTTTTATTACAGGAATTTCATTTCAACAGACAAATTATTAGTCCCTGTTGTCTTCATATAGGCCTATATGATTGAAGAAAGACAGAAATGCAAGTGTTATTTGAAAACAGTAACAGAGCATTTAAATTTTAGAAGTTGAAAGTTAAACCTACTAACTTCTGGTTAGGACTGCTGTTGGCCCTGCTCAGTGGGCATTTGCCCCAGGAGCCTTTGCAGATGACAGATAGAAATAACTATGTCAATCCCATTATGGCACTATTGCTGCAGTAAGCCAAATCAGCAGATGTTTTCAATTTAGAAGCAACTCATTCTGTACTAGCCAAAACTCCTGAAAATACACCTCCTCTGACTGATATTCTTCCCTGTTTTTCTTTAATCTATGGTATTTTTCTCAGGTCTTTTAAGTGAGGACTGAGTGATTAGTAAAATATCTTTTCCTTTATAATTCTTGATGATCATATAGTGGTTCTCTTCTTTGACTGTGTTACATACTGGCTGTTTGACCCAAAATGAAATCTCAGGGTGTTTAATGAAGCATTAGCCTTCAGGGAAAATTTCAGGTCAATTTCAATGTAGTGCTTCTGTACAGCAAGTTTTCTACAAACATGATCTTCCCTCTTCCCACAAAAATTTCTTCTAGCAGATAAAAGGCATATCTTCTTCTTTTCCTTTTTTTTTTGTTTTTTTCTCTGTTGACACTTGGTTGGAACATTGTCTTTTCTTCAGCAACCTCTCCAGAAAAAAATATTTAACAAGATATTAAGAATTTTTTTTCTGAACTATCCGTAGGAGAGATGGACCACATGGGGTTTTCTTTCCTTATCATTTTTGTGGAAACAAAATCAGTCCTGATACTTTCTTGTGCATCCAAACCTAGATCTTAAAAAATCCTTCTGCTGAAGTGATCTTAGTTAATAGAATATCACTGTAGAACATTTCACCTGCTTATGTCCTCCAGCAATGTCTCACTATTAACTGAATTAGAGGACGCTGAGAGGAGACCTTTATCACTCTCTGCAACTACCTGAAAAGAGATTGTAGCAAGGTGGAGACCGGTCTATACTCCCAAGTAACAAGAAATAGGTCAGAGGAAATGGCCTCAAGTTGCACTAAGGGAGGTTTAGATTGGATATTAGGAAAATATTTCTTCACCAAAAGGATTGTCAAGCACTGGAACAGGCTGCCTCGGGAAGTGGTTGAGTCACCGTGTCTGGAAGCATCTAAAACTTCTGTAGATGTGACACTTGGTGACATGGGTTAGTGGTGAACATGGTAGTGCTAAGTTAACAGTTGGACTTGATGATCTTGGGGATCTTTTCTCACGTAAAGGATTCTATAAATTAATGCCTGAAACAAACAAGATTTTTCATATAACTCCCTTGCTTTATGGAGACTTGGGGTTAATCAAGGTAACTGAATCTTAATCCTGGGAGTTCTGTTTATCTAAATATCCTTTTCATAGCAGTTGAATTATTCAAATGAGAAAAGACTGGGTGATGCGGTATTGTTTCTTCTGTATTATGTACCTAATTTGTAAATCCTCACAGTAGTAGAAAAAAAACAAAACAACATACCCAGAGACTAAGTTATCCATAAAACAAATGTTTTAAATAGATGAAAAGTGTGAAGGACTGGAACAACTCTGTGTGGGAGGGGACAGATCAGGTTCTGCCAAGGTGGAATGGTGTTCTGCCCCGCCCCCCATAACCCTGCCTCCTTGAGAGCCCTTAGAGCAGGTGTCAGTCTCTGGCACACCAGGAGCACTGCCCCACACCACACCCCCTGGAGCCCCAACCCAGCCCCAGGATGGCTGGCACACCAGAAGCCCCACCTGGCGGGGGTGGTCACAGGAGTCCAGAGCAAATAAAACCAACACCATGTGGCCTCTGCGTGGTCGTGACTTGTGGTAGGTGGGTCTATGCTGGACCTAAGGTGGTAACTATAATTTCCTCTTTATCTCTCTCTTTACTTCTTCCTCTTCTCCTAATTTCCTCTTCTTGGTGTTCAGGTAACTTAAGCCTGGATGGGTTGGAATTTGCTAAGTCAATGCTTTGTGAAATGTTTTATGTTGATTGAATGCTTGTTTTAAACTTTTGCCAAGTTCCCTTATTTTCCAAAGTTTGCCAGTAAAAGCATGTTATTTCGACCCATTGAGAAGTGTCATATAATTTTTCCCATGCATGGCCTTGAGGTGCAAAAGAACTGAAGGCCCTTTCAAAAAAATCTGTCAGATTTTTGGGGCCTTGTATCTTTTAGATGTAAAATGCCTTCAACAAGCTCATAAGCAGAGCTTGGGGTCTTACAAAAGGTGTTAAGGAAAATGGAGGGCCAACTCATAGGTACTACACAGGTCAGGCTTAAAGACTACCCTAGAGTCTAAAGCAGTGACAGCAGATATAGTTGTGTGATAACAGTCTTGAGTCCAGTCTCAAAGGTAAATACAGGGGAAAAAATTCCTGATTCCATAACAGTCTAACTAGCATCTTGGTTTTTAATAATGCTTATTTGCAGGGATTTCAATAAATAAATGTCAGAAAACATGGATGCAATTTCAAACTTTAATGGCTAAAGTGTACAGCAACTTGTATATCACTCTTCATTTGGAATATTTAGTTTTACAATATTGGTATTCCAGGCACATCAGCACATTTTTTTCCATTTAGAAATGCACAAGTTCTCAGTTTTTATCACCATACATTGCCCTTAGTGATCAAAGGCCCTATGAAGAGTCTAGTGGAGTTGTAATTTTAAGTTGTACATACAGCTAATGAACACAATCTATGCTATTACAATCTGACTTATTAATTATATCTTGAATTCATGACCTGCTTTCAATTTAATCAATATATACAGTGTCTCATACTAAAATTATTTGACTTCTGAGATGTCCTGTGAGAAGTATCAGTTGAACCATTGGAGGCTTTGGTTATAAATTTTGGGGAACACAGTGGAATCTCTTTCTGGTTGTTGTACACGATAAAACAGTATAAATATAATATTCTTGAGTAAGAACATAGATGATGCCATAGTGTCATAACTGCCGGTAAATATTCATTTCCAATTAACTTTGCAAATTAATGTATGGCAATGCATGTAAGCAGTATTTGGAAATAGGATGTTAGAAAAATAACGGTGTGACATTAACTTTTATCGAAGGAATAGTTAAGTTTTGGGGCAAAAAATAGCAACAGAATTCACACACACAGTGTTTTCAATATAAAAAAAAAATGTAAGTAAAAAGTGGAATTTGTGGAATAGTAAGTTTTTAACCCTTTCAGTTCAGTAGCACCTATTTCCATTCTTGTTGCAGTGGCTATAAATGCATTTATTTTTTTCTCTAAATTTAGACTGGCAGCAAACATTTATGTGAATTACCGAATCTGACATCTAATTAACACAGTCTTTACAGGTTTAATGAGCAGTGATAAATTTCTATCCTTTCTTTGGCACATTTTAATTAGTTGTAATTATGAGTGGAGTGACCTGAAAAGCTTGTTGTCCCATAGACTCATCATAAATTTGTGTAATTTATATATGTATAGATAGAATGAGTTTTTATGGAATTGAAAAACCAAAGGTTATTGAAACCATTACATCAGTCTTTCTGTAAAACTCAGTTAAGCAAAACACTGGACATAAATATTTGACTGTGCTGCAGGTGATACTTCATAAAATAAATTTATTGTCTTTTTTGACTCAAGAAAAAGTAAGCATGGAAATATATTTCATCTGTTGCTCATGACGGAAACATTGACTGCTGACATTCATCTTTAGTGACTGTATAAGTATCACACAGAAAGTGTATGTATTTAAGATATTTACTTATAAAGATTTTTAGCACTCAATAGTTTCTGAAGTGAAATACAAACAAATGAAAATATAATCTTAAAGATGACAACACAAGCATAAAGTGTTTTACTTAAAGTAAATATGAAAATACTTTCTAAGCCAAGACTAGTCTTTCTTCACAGGGAATTTCTAGAGAGAGACATGAAAGAACTGTCAGTGAAAATAATACAATCTATATCACCTAATACAGCATATAAAAGTAACCAAAGATTCATCCATTAAAATAAACACATATTTAGTAAAAACTGTAAAAATTAAACATGTTAATATTTTATAAAAATCTCAGTCAACACCTGTACTTTGATACAAAAAATATAATTTCATGAAATGGGACACTATATAGCATTTCTTTCCTGTAAACCTGATATTTCACTTTTTGTATGAGTAACTGATAAAACCTTTTGAGCCCCAAACTTATAAAGTGCTATACCTTTTGGGAACTGATGGGAACTTGAGGCATATGACATCCTCCAGGAGTCAGTGCTCTCTATGCTGTGAAGCACAATGTCCTAGTTTTTTGGTATCTTTCATGCTAACTCCCCAAGTCTGACAGCTATTGCACAACCATGCAGAATATCTGAAGATACAAAAGAGAGGAGAAACCAGGTGGGATTTTTTGCTCAAATTGTGAAAAAAGGGAGCAAAAGAAATCTCACTTGTTAATACAATGAGAAAAACATGAAGAGTCCCTGTTAAGGGTGGGTAAAGGATTCATATGCAGAAGTCAGAACAACATGTGAGAGTGTCTCTTTCCGTGATCTGGGCTTGAATACTCTTTCCTGCAATTACCAAAGCACTGAACTAGTTCCTACCATCTACATTAGCAGCAAAGTGGTGTCTCTTGTTATTTTCATTTCCAACAACACAACTTTGGACAGCCTCTGATGAAGAACATGTGTTAAAATTACTGAATAAGACCTTCTGTTGAACTTACACTCCATATATGGCAGTTTGTGAATGGTAGGGGTGGAGAGAGAGCAATAGAAAATGCCATGGCCTTTACTTCCTAATCTGTATCCTTTTGATTATGGTTGCTTGAAACTGTTTCATGATCTCAACTGTAGTCTCAGTCAATCCAGAGATTGATTATAAATGGACAAACCTGAGGTGAAATATTTAAGAGCAGAGCTCAAAAAATGAAGAATAAGCACATTGAAAAGAACAAGGGACTAGAAGTTGAAATAGTACATAGATTATAAAGCTTAAATACTTTGGAAAGCTGGTTTTGCTTGTTTTGGGTTTGTTTTTTGGTTTGTTGGGTTTTTTTTGTTTTTTTTTTTTTTTTTTTGTGAGGTAAATAAAAACTGACAAAGTTGATAAATTTATATTTGTAAGATTGCAGGTTTTT
>JAWWTY010000123.1:36035855-36071464 GCA_035222235.1 Margarornis squamiger
TTTTTTTTTTTTTTGTTTTTTTGTTTGTTTTTTTTTTTGTTTGTTTGTTTTTGGTTTTGTTTTTTTTTTTTTTTTCCCTTAGGGAATCTTTTGAAGATAATATTAAAATAGTGTCTCTGTGAAGCTCAGGTCTCAGATTTTTGTAATGTCTTTTTTTAACAAACTTCCTTCTGTGTTTGTTTCTTTCACAGTGTTTACTAGCTTTGTTGTCTGCCTTCATTTTCACTACATTTTTTTCTATTTCTTCTATGAAAGATGAATTGCTCTCAATTACTTTGTGTAATGATTAATGACAATGTCTTGTTTAATAATTTTTTTATGTTTTTATCTGTTGGATGGGCTATGCAAGGATGTCTAGCATTTGTTAATACAGACAGTAATTGCGGGTGCAAACAATTTTTTTATTGATGAGAAAATTGCACCAGGTCACATGTGCAGCTATGAGTTTCTTTCCTAGAGAACATTTACTGTTGCTTTTTTAGGATGGTTTTAAACACCAAAAATTACAGAGTTTCTGTCAGTTACTTTAGGAGCCTAGACCAGACTTCATCAGGGGGGTATTTTCTTTCACACAATCACCCCAGATTTTCTTCTTTGGGCATGGTTTGCTTATTCTTAGCAACTTAACTGAGAATTAACCTTTCACTCCAAAGAGAATTAACATTTTATTCCAATAGGCACAGCTAAAATTTCAGAATACCTTATTCTGAAAGAAATTTATCAACATCAGAGTACTTCTTTGCCAAAGACTATTACATGGTCCTCAGAAGGCAGGAAAAGCATAACCTCATATTCTAGCAATTTGTTCTTTTGTGGTCTCACACGAATTTTTATCAGGATCTAGTCCATGTTAGCCATCAGCATAATCTCATCTCAAGGACTGTTTGCTCCACTGGTAAATCTGATCTGTAGAGTTCGAGAGTTTGTCTGGAGTGTTTCTTTTCAAGCCATTTGTTCTGTTTAGTAATTGAAGTAACTTTGCATTTCACTTAATTTAAATTCAGTTTTTGTTCTTCAGCAGCACTATTTGGCAAAATGAGTAAATCAAGAGTAAGTATTTTTGGTGTGGCATTTTGAAACCAAGCTATGAAGATGCAAATGAGAGCCTCAGCAGATGAACGTCAGATATGTGAACACTATTTCTGAGATTGAATGCTAACTTGTCCCAGTAACACTTCAGAATATAAAGGAACCAGACTTTAGTGTGTCAGTTTGTTGAGCTGACTTCATTTCATCTCCTGCTAAACTCATCAGGAGCAAAGCAATAAAACAAAATATTGTGAGACTCAAAATTAAAATTATCCAGCCTGTGAATCTGAGACAGATCCTGGAATAATTATCTTTGCTCTAGTACTTCTCCTCATATCTTTTTTGTTGTTCTTTCTACTTATACTGTAATGAAGGAAAAAAAGTAGTTGAATCCTAAATCTTCTTCACTGTATATGAACAGAGATAATGAAAACTCCTTGGACTTCATTTGAGGACATAATTTGACCTTTCTTGTAAATTCTGTCAAAACTGCTCTATAAATGGGGAAAGGAAAATGACAGAGGATACACATCATTACTAAATCTGTGGAGACTTAGGAAAGATAATGATGACACACATTAACTCAGACAGGTATCGCTTTTGAACAGTGGAATTTCCTTCTGGAGAAGTTTCTAGTACGTTTCTAGCTGAAAGTGTTGTGTTAAAGGCCTGGATATGCTGTTTTGAACTAGGTATGCCCATATATTTACTGTGCAAATAAATACTTTCCCATTTGCAAAGGGAAGATGTGGTTTAAATGACGCATGGTCTGACATAAATTGTTATGTGTAAAAATATCTCAAATATGTTTGCAGCGTTGTAAAGAAACTAATAGAAATATCATATGGTTTTAATTGTTTATAAATTAAACGTGTATTGATAGAAGAAAGAATGAATAAATTAAATAAAGCTATCTTTCCACTTAAAAAAGCCAGACCTAGCCAGACCAATGAAGTCAGTCAAATAGAGAACAACAATATATTTAATATTATAAAAGGTACATCATATATGTACTTGACTGCATATTTATTGCTCATTAAGAAGTTGCATAGGCCTTTATCCTTAAAGATATTTGTTCAGCTCTTCAGAGTTTGACTGACTTAATCTAAATTTCATTGGGAATGAGTGAGACCTAAAGTTAAAGCTAGTAAAGGATTGATTTAGGTGCTTTAAAGTTTAATTTAGGCTTTTAACTCCGAAAATTTTTATTTAAAAATACTAAACTTATTGATACTGTAGTTCAGGAATATTTTAAAATATTTAGATGCTGTCTTGATTAATTTAAATATTTCTTTCACTGTACAGAGAGCAGCTCCAGCACTGCATAAGCCCTAGCAGAATCCAGTAACTAGATGACACTCTTCAATTCTTTGCAGGCCCACCTCTAAGACATAGACAAGGTCTAACTCCTCAGGAAATATGGATATGACAAACTATTGTGTAAATAAGAAAGCTGGTGATTATTTGGAAGAGAAATAGACCTGAATCCCTTAGCTGCTAGGAAAGAAAGCCCCTTCTTTCTCTCATGCTTTTTGCGTGTTTCATCTCATTATTGCATTCTCTTTGCTAAGAAGTAATTTACAGGTTATTTCAAATAAGGATTACAGTATACTGTACATAAGGATGTTACCTGGCTGGAGAAGAATTTCTGCCTTCTCAACTGCATCCTTTTAATCTGCTGTAACCATGAATAAGAAATGGAACTTAGCTTAATGTAGTGCTAACTTATGTACAGGTTACTTTTATTTGTATTAATGTTTAAAGTTAAAAAGAAAGATTGTTCATCAGAAAATGGAAATTCTGGTTGGCTTGACCTTTTAGAGAAGAAATGTTTTTCACAAAGGTTTTCCCAAAAGAAACAAAATATTACTTATGCACCACATTAAATGAGCATTGTCTCATGATACAGAAAAAACTGTCTCACAAAAATTCTAATCTGTTGCTGAAGTTTATTGATTAAAAAAACCCACAGAAACACAACAATAATAAAGCCCTATACTGGTCTGTATAGAACGCTAAAAATATATTGATTATTTTCTACCTGAACTGTTATTTTTATTCTGATAAATTAATGCTTACCTTTGTGGATCTCCTCGACTCCAGCAGAAGCTATACTTCTGTAAGTAACAGAAAATATATATATATATATATATATAGAGAGAGAGAGAGTCTTCTCTGTTACAGTAAACAAGAGGAAAGAAAATTTTTAAATTTTAATAACTAAGATTATTTTATGTACTGTTGTTGGCCCCTTTTTATAACAACAAATTTGAAGACCTTCCTGCTCTTTTCCCTTTGCATTCAAGGAAACAAAATGGAGAGAACTAGATATTAGCTTGGAAAATGTACAGTAAGTATTTATCTGGTTGTTTTTTGGATTTGTATTATTATTTATTAGTATTTTTGTGTTTTCTTTTCCAATCATATGTGCCAAAAAAGTAAACGAGTATATTTTAAAAAGCTCCCAAGAACCAAAGTGCAATCACTAAATGTAAATACACCTGCGCTTTGTAATTATTTCTCTTGTATACTTGACAGTCATAGTTACAGTGGTCCTAGATTGAACCTGCTTCTACTTTAAGTTCTTTCTGCTGCTTCTGCTGCTGTAAGGAGCAAGATTAGTTCCATGATTGGCAGAACTTAGAGAAACTGTGGTATGTGTATAAAGAAATAGGTATTTTTTCACTGGTTTCCACTTCCAAGTGGCTTCAATGGGTGGCTTTTGTTAGCTTGCATTATGTCTGCTGTCAAAAAGACAAAAATGTAACTGGTTTGTGATCAGGACTGCACTTAAAAGAAGTGGTAGTCCCTGTCTTTTTAAATGAAAAAGAAAGAAGCAGAGTTCTCTTACTCACAATCCCCACTGACCAAGGGGACATTCCATACCATGGCATTGTGCTTAGCATAAAGACTAGGGAGAAGAAGTGGGAAGCCGAAGATGTTTGGAGTGATGCCATTTGTCTTCCTAAGTAACCATTACACATGATAGAGCCCGGCATTCCTGGGGATGACTGAGCACTTGCCTGCCCTTGGGAAGTGGTAAATTGATTCCTTTTTTGCTGTACTTGTGTGCATGACTTTTACTTTACATATTAAAATGTCTTAATCTCAACCCACGAGTTTTATTCCTTCTGTTGTCTCCCCCATCCCACCAGTGAGGACTGAGGAAGCAGTTATATGGTGCTTAGTTGCCAGCTGGAGTTAAACCACAACAACCTATGTTTAGACATAGGAAGTAATTTGGTGAGACGTTTTAGTGTCATGGCAGGTGTAAAGGCTGAATTCAGTGTGCTAGCATTCTTTTTCTGCAGTAGATGAAAAATAAAATATCACTCAAACAAATGAAGAGCAATTCACTGTGATCTGCATTAAGATGGTTGGGAAACTACCTGGCTCCAAAGTAGTAAAAATTAACCCAAGTCAGGACTAGAGGGATGGATAAAGAAAGTTATATTAGGCAATATAGTTTCACTGTTTACAGTATTTTTGCTATGGTCAAAACGGGGCTCATGTATTATTCGTATAGGAAAATTTGACTATAGCATGCCAAATAATAAGTCTTCAGCTGGTTTTAAAACAGTCAGAATGAATATTTTTCTTGAGATAATAATCCCAAGGTTTTCCTGTGTGTCTATATGTCCAGTCTTTAGTGGTGCTTAAATTAGGTTTTGTTTATGCTTAAATCAGTATGTGGGAGAATTGTCTGAAATCCGTTCAGAAGTGCATTTCAATAGAATTTATTTTTCTAATTATTTATAATACTATATCAAGGGCACCAGAATTGATGGAATTAAGATGTAGACTTTTCTGGTTTTCTGCATCTCCTACTTTAATCATTGGGTCTGGTGCTCATCCCACTGCATTTTTGCAGATGATCAAATCAGGAATTAATTTAATGTGTTTAGTAACAGAATGTGTCAACATCCTAGAGGCTTGGCATCATGGAGGTGAAGATTAGATCTTCCTCTTCACCTCTTAAAGCTGTATGAGCTTTCCAAGGTACAGGAAACTAAAACAGGACTTTTCTAGAGAGAATTAACAGATATTTTCCAGGGATTGTAGGTGAAAAAGGAATGCATATGTGTTACGTGTCAGTAGCATTGAAAAGAGGTTTGCTTGCACTTGAATGCTGCTGGAAGATGGACAGTAGTCCTAAAGTACAAAGATTGAACTGATTCGTATACAGCAGCTGAATTGGTAAATGTTCTGTTCTTTAGCCATCAGAGCAGCTTTCTGTTGGTCAGGTGTGACCAAAAAAAAGGAAAGGGAATGATGTAGCTATCTTGATGCTTTAACCATGAAACTAAGAAATGGAAACAGTCACTGGTTATATAATGTTAATTAACTGATGGGATTATGCACTTGAGTGTGTAAAAGAGTTTCTTGTTCAAAGTGAAGGCTGGGGAGGAGAGGAACTGGTACAAATCTCCTAATAGTTTTTCCAGACTCTTATGCTACAGCTTTCACAGGCAGCTGTGGTATACAGCAGGTACTGCAACAAGTGAGGGATTGGATTAATGGTATTCAACAGAGGCAGGAGGGAAGGTTAGAAGACTGAGAAGTGTCACAAGATCTACAGGGACCTCTGTGCGTGATGGGGACTCATAGAACTGGCAGAGCCAGGCAAAGGAGTTAGAAGGGGTTGAGATATCATCTCGGAATCTAATGAACAGTAGTTCAGTTAACCTTCAGGGTCCTGTGAAGAAAATGATAACAGATAACAGTAATAAGGTTTCTACTAAAAATTGTATGCATGAAGAGGGCACTCTGGGTTCTACCTTCTCCTAGATTTTGGTGTTTGAAATTGCTGTCATAAAATAAGGTTTTTAAAGCAAATTAATTGCTAATATTGAATTTTAATAAAGTAAGATTTGTGATAATGTAAAAAAAAAAAAATCTGTTTTCCTGTCAATATACAATAGATATCTGAGAACATAATCTGAACACTGTATTTTGATAAGTTCTTTTAAAATCATTATAATATAGAGCCATAAAATTTTTCAAATATCAGGCTCATGGTGTATACCATTCAGGAAGTAATAAAACATGGATGCAAAATGACATGCTATAATAAATAAAGTTTGAACTCTTAAAATAGATGATTTACAGGACACTTTACTAAGCTTTCCAAGTTATGAAGGATAAGCAACTTTCACTGATTATTTTATTAGAGAAGACAATTTTTAGGCATCTCAGAATTGTATCTGCCAAAGAAAAATAAAATCAAATTATTAATGACAGCATGTACCGTCCTTGTCCAAATGACAAAAAAAAAAATATTCTGATCAGAAATATTCCCCTGCATATATATGGGGGAAAGAAATGTTCATTTTGTATGAGTGCAAAATGAAAAATGTCTTAGAAAATAATCCCCGCATGCTGAGACATGACATGTAATGGATTGATGTTCAATGACTAAATGCCATCCTCTGGAATCTTGCCAGAGTTTTTTGCAAAAATCAGCATTTTTCTCAAATGATAATAAGATGTAACTGTCAGGTAAGACAAGCTAAATGTGTTATCAGAGAAAATGGCAACTGGTGATATGTACGTTGCATGGTATTTGCTTAGAAGTCTTCAGTTATCAGAAAGGAGAGTGCAGGATTACAAGCACAGCAAAACTGAGTTTCTTACCAGCTTTGGAAAGATTTTCCAAAGATTTGTATGTGTATTATTATATAATTAGAGGTTTTTCTCTTGGCAGAAATTGGGTGTGCCATATAATGCATGACCAAGTAATGGAATAGCTGCCAGACAAGTTGACACAAGGGTGATCCTCCTGCACCTGGTTTCTGAGCTATTAAATTTAACTTGAATTCCTATTCAGGTTTCTTAAATACCAAAACTTCCCACTGTTAACCAATTCACTTAGATTTTAAATATATGAACCTAAAATCTGTATACATGATTGAACGTTATTTTTCCCAAGTACTTTATAAATATATGCATACTTTAGAATGTAGGCAAGCCTAACAGCTGGGTCATATTTAGCTTTCATTCACAGGAGCAAAATCTTTTGTCTAGTCTTTCTCAATATCGTTTGAGATAAATTTGTTTTTTTTTTTTTTTCTTCGTGGTGTAATCCGCTGTATGAGTGTAACTAAGAATAGACCCAGAAACCTAGATTCTTATCTATATCTAAACTTTGCAGCATTCTATCAGAAGCCTTCTAAGACAGAGGGTTATGGAAGTTTATTCATATTGTTAAAAAAGCAGGTCTCTGCCTCTCTAGTCTCCTTCACCTTCTCAAGTAATTCAAACATTCTCGATTGTATTAGATCTGGAATATGATAATGCTGTGAATATCTTACGATTCAGACTCACAGTCATTTCATCCGGGGAAAGAAATGTAAACCTTCATTGTTTCTATTAGGTTTAAACCTGAGCTTTGAGGCAACTCTTCTATGCCAAACATTGTTTCCCTGTCAGAAATATGAAAGTAGCTGATTCAAGTCCATACTTGCTACATAGCAGTTTTGAAACTGGAGTTTCCTATTGCTCTGCCTTTTTTTTTTTCCCTACTTTTCCCTCAGAAGTGACCTGGGAACCCAGGACTCTGTGGGAGGCAACTACTGCACAGCTGGTAAGCTAGCTTCTGATATCCCTTGCAGACACCATTACTCTTCAGTAAGCACATGTGAAACTGCAGGTTTATCTGACCTGAATGAGCCTAAGTATGATATACCTTAGGGACAGCATGTGGTATTTCTGTACCATGTTCAGTCAGTGGCATATGTATCAAACAACTTTAACCACTTTCATAAGTCTATAGGTTTGCCTTTGTTAATATTTTACCTGAGACTGGAAATGAGCTTCCAAAGCTAATATTCTGATTACCCTGATTTGCCAGTCTGGTATTGAATGGTGATCCTACAGTGCACAAGGTGAATCTTTATTTACATGGTGGTAAAAGATAAAAAATTATATAGAAGCATGCACGATGTGATCTGAATGTTGAAGGCTATTACCTCTGTTGAGATCAAGCGAAACCTATATCAAAACATGCTGAATTGCATGTAATGTAGAAGTCAGGTCCTTGACACGAGGTGTTTTTTTCTCCAGATCCATTGCCTGACATCGTCTAAGGTCCTATTACCTCCATGTTACCATACTGTCTCCTAGTGTAGTCATACAAGCCTGTTTTTTCATAGGTTGACTTGTACAGAAGGAAATTTTGCCTACTGATGTTGCAGAAACCTTTCAGAAATCTCATCAACATTTTTCTATGCTTCATGCTGTTAGCAGAGAGGTTAAAATCAATGGTATGTAAAGGTCATTTACCCTTTTAATAAAAGTGTTATTAGTAATTATTATCAAGCTTTCAGGTTGGGTTTGGGTTTTTTTTTATTTTTGCAATGATTGGCAGTTTTTGGCAATGATTGTATTCAGTTACGGTATGATCTGCAAAACACTTATTTTCTTCTTTTTTACCCCTCTTTCTCCCAGTGTTTTACCCCAAACTTGTTTTCCAATCTTGCTATGAATAAGACAGGGTGCAATCAGTCTCTCCGAACAGCTTAAGTGAAGTGCATTGTGGGGTGGGAGCAGGAATGGTGCTACTAATAAATTATCCATAAGTATTTCTGCTTTTCCCAAGGTGTATTCTCACATGAAAATAAATATTGATTAATTTTTTTAAATTATTGATTTTTTAAAGGATCTTATTCTCATCTCTGGAAGGGAAGTTAGATGCTTCAAATTAAACCAGTATGAATAACATGCTTTGAATTTACCAGAGAGGATTGACATGGCTTTTATAGCTCAGTTTTTGTTAATAGTTTTTTCCAGTAAGGGTTTCTACAATTTCAGTAATAACTGACTTTTTTTAGTAGTCATAAATCTCATGAAGTTTTTATACATATATTTAACATAGAGAAAGGTCAAACAACTTTTTCCTAAGTGAACTGGCAGGTGAAGAATCTGAGATGCAGCCTCAAACTCTACAAACAGGGAAGTAAGCAAAATAAAAACAGAAGAAAATAAAAAACACCCCCAAATCAGGATTGCAATACACTAAAAGCTCTGGAATGATAAAAGGTAAAAATTTTCTAAAACAGGATGAGCAGAACACTGCATCATAAACTCCACTGAGAACAAGGCTTCCATGTGCTACGTGCAGGTCCACTACAGAAGTTAATAAATACTCATTCAAAGAATAAATGGCAATTTATTCTTGCCATTCCCTCTTATGCAGAAATGGAGGAAAAAACTATTTATAGCTCTATAATTCTGAAGAAAGTTGCCATAAGCTAGGTAATATGCAATGAGGCTATGTAATACAGTTGCTTTAATAATTTCAGTTTCTTGAGGTTTCAGATTTGTATTCCAGGAAGTTCTCTGTGCAGTCACAAACAGTGTGATCTCACAACAGTTTTTTGTACAGGCATAAGACTGTCATATCAGTGGATTATCCCACTGTTCTGGGATGGGCTTTTTTGTTATCTAGCTGCCCTAAGGTCTTCCTGCTATCATGTGCTGCTATTGTGAGTTTTGTGAACAGCATATGATTTGTCAGGGGGATCTTAAGCAACAGTGTCTAGGATAACTCTAACTGTGTCTACTTTAGTATTCAATATTAGATAACGAGTCTTTTTTACAATTGTGCTTCAGTTCACCTCCAGTTGCTTTCAGGGTATGCTAACTCAGTTCTTTCCTGATGGCCCTGAATTGGTAAGAGGTGCTGTCCTGTTACAGCGCAACTAATGAGCTCTAACTCTTAATGGGCAATAGCTCACAGTATCAAACTGCAGTTAGTCAGCTATAACCTTTTCAAATACACACACACATATATATATATATACAAAACATGGACTGCTGGTCCTCTGCAGCAAATGATTCACTCTACAAATTTCACTCCCATTATGCCATGCTACTTGCTAAGTTAGACATAGTCTATGTTCATCCTTCTTCTGTTGTTGTATTTTCTACTGCTTTAGCAACAGTGAGAATGTATCTTCCCTGCCTTGTATGACTCAGAGAGGACCTGTAAGGAGGCACAGAGCTTTTGAAGAAAAGCAAGCATTTTTAGATCCAGCTCTCTCAGCTGGATTGAGCTTCAGAACTATCAAGGACAGCATAAGACAGATAAAAATGGAATGAATAGTTAAGATTTGATGCAGCTATTTTAATTCCAATATCTGATGAGAATGCTGTGTTTGAACTAATTTCTTTGTATCTTAGTAAATGCACATTTCACTGATTTCAGCAGAGATTACATGACAAGGTCAGAGATCTTACTTCATCCAAAAACCACTTCTGCTGAGAATGTGGGATGTTCAGTTCAAGCTTTCTACCCCAGTAAATAAGCATGTTTTAGAATTTTTTCAACCTGTGAGTTTTATGAATTGGAATTTTAAACTAACGTATAGTTGTCAAGCATGTCAAGGTGTGAGAAATTCACTAGGGAAGAACAAAAGTATAATTTATTGACTTCAGTATTTTCCAAATTATTTAAATGTTATTCCTTTTCTGTCTCCTTCCTCTGAACTTGCTATGCTATACCATCCTGAGGACTGAAAATACAAGGTAGTGATGAACACCTCCATACAAATGAGTAAATTTGTTCTATTATTCAGAAGGATGAAGGGCAATAGAAGGTCTTTCTGTTCCCAGAAATAAACCTGCATGTGGTTTGATGTGGTTTCCCCGTCTGTGATTATGAAAAAGAAAGCATGAAACTCATTATGTTTGAAACTGATTCCAGTTTAAGTCCTGTGCAAGAACTGTTAATTCATTCACTGGCAAAATGGCAACACACAACTGATAGGTCTTCCTAAGCTGGCAACCTCTGCCTGCTATCCACACAGGATGTTGCAAGAAATATTTACCCATTCCGTATCTTATGCTAGATTTTGTATATTATTGTAAAAACATTAATTGAAAAATACTCCTGGAAAAATTCCCTTTAAAAATGTTTTACCAGACTTGAAGAACTCTTGACTTGAAAGATGTGGTATCCATTTGGGTCTTGTTTAATATATCTTTTAGCCATAACTTTCAGTGCTGTTAGTGTTATGATCAAGAAATAAACTTCGTTTAGAAATTAGAAACTGGCTAATATTAACGGAGAAAACAACCCTCTTTTTTGTCAGAAAATTCTGCAGATAGTGACAGAAAACCAATGCCATGACTTTTTTTTAATTTTTTTTTTTTTTTATTTCTGAGAACAAAGTAGAATGTCATCACCTTATAAAACACACATTTATACAAGATTCCAGAGGTAAAGCAAACAGTATGCTCATCCTTGGTGAAGCAAACTTTGAAGGAAACTGGATGACCACTCTGTTTACTATACACTCTGCCAACTGTGTTGCAAATTAATGTACTGAAGACTGCTGGGCAAAATGATTTGCAGATTTTCAGTATGAGTGTGAACTGTCACTGTAAATATAGGTTTATAGATCAAACACTTGGCAGTGCTGAGAACATTGAGAATGATGGCAGCTTTCTATGGAAGGAAACGGTGTTTTGTGTGACCTTCCAGCCATCTTCTACATGGATTAGTGCAGACAAAGTCTCCTTATTGATGATACCAGTCACAAGCTCAGTAAGAAATGTATGTGTACTTATTTCTGGAGGGTAATAGGGCATCTTTGTATCTTCACAGCAGATTGTTCCCTCATTCTAAAATAATGTTGATTTCTGTATTCCAGTTCTAATTCTCAAAATTGCTCCAGGAAAACCAGACTTGACTAGGACAGTAGCTATTAGAGTCTGTGTAAACAGGCTCAGAAGCTGTGATGTTGATAAGGAAACAAAGTCTGAATTTTGGCCAAATTCTTCCAGCATCAAGGACTCTCAGTTTCGCTAATAACATACGAGGACACTCAGCATTTTTTACAAGGAATTCAACACCTTGCAGAATTAGTCTCTGGATGAATTCCAGTGAGATGCCCAGGATAGATAATTGTAATAAGCAAGTATTAAAGAAATATTTGACACTTTAAACTACAAGAAAAAGATGCTGTTGTGGCTTGTCACTAACATTGAGAAACTGTGAGTTGAACAAAGCTTTATATGCTTATAGAGTATGTAAATAATCCATTTTTAAAACTGCCTTCCTTTTCTTTTGTCAATACTAGGGATTGTGTGCTTTTTTTTAATTTTTTTATTTAATAAGTCTTAATATAGATTGAAAATGCTCAACCCCGATGCCATACTTCAAATTGTGATCTATCCAAGCAATGCAATTAAAAAAGCAGAAAAATGTGGCTTATGTTTAAAAAATGAAATTAAAAAAATTAAAATAAAAGTGGAAGTTCTGTTTGCCTTGCTTTAGAGTTCATAACAAATTATAACAAGTATAAATTATTATTAATAATTTTTATTTATTTATAGGTTATAGTGTCTTTTATTTAATAAAATTTTCTTTGCATATATCTCCTATTAATTTTAATAATATAACTACAATAATGGCAAAGATTGTATATATTCAAAAAGCATATTTAGTCCCATAGCTTTCTACACATTCTGCCAAACTCTTCCCCACTCTCTGCCTGGTCTTAAATACACAGGCTCTAGTGAAATTACAAAAGTACCAATATTGATTTGTTTTCAGTGCTGATTATTATGTCAGGTAATTTTTTCTCTTCTTAAGTCAATATTCAATTTTTTAAAACTATGACAATGGAACATTAAGTAATTTTAGTTTAATTCTTGCAACTCTAATTAGTAGTGCTAAACATGGTGTATCATTTTACTGTATTACTTGCTATAGGATAGGAGATGGAAGCCATTTAGAATACTTTCTTCTTGTTTTAGAAGTTTCTGCAGTAAATAGTTACAGCATTAAGAGCAAATGTTGCGTAAATACGTTCTTATTGGTAATTTTCTTCATATTGAATGCAGATAGAGAGCATCAAAGACACTGGTACCATCAGGTGGCCCTGGAATTTGCTGAAGAGCGGAGTGCTTTGTTTCTGTTTCATATTTATTAATAAAGCTGAGAACTGCAATAGCTTGTAATCAGTTTCACAGGTATGAACACTGTAACACAAACATGAGAGAAAGAGCAAAACATATGAAAAATTGATTGAACTTGGGTCAACTCAGCTCACCTTGGACATGACTGAGGTGACAGTACGTATTAGTACAGATTCTCAAATGCTTGCTCTTCATTATGCTGGTTAAAAAACTTAGAATTGCGGAAGTATTGCTAGAGTTTGGGAATGAGTAATTGACATACTTGATGTTGGGTGAAGACATTAACTGAACTTTTTGCACTTTGGAACAAATGAAAATAAGGCAAAAAAGGAAGGTGTATACCCAGTGGAAGCGAGGTCAAGTGACATGGGAAGAATTCAGAGACACGGCTTGTTGCTGTAGGGAGAAAATTCATGAGGCCAAAGCTCAACCAGAGTTGGAGCTGGCCAGAAATGTGGGGGACAATAAAAAGAGTTTTTTCAAATATATTAAGGGTGTAATAAGCAGTATAGAAATATCATTGGCCCCATACAGGATGAGGATGGTCACCTCACAGACAGAGACAAGGCAGAGATGTTTAATGCTTTCTTTGTCTTCAACACAGATAATGGACCAAGGGGATCTCCGTGCCCTGAGCTGGAGGACCACAACTGAGAGAATGGTCAACTCCCAGCTGACCCTGAAATTGTGCATAATCTGCTGCTCCAGCTGGATCCCTACAAATCTATGGGGTCAGATGGGATTCATCCCAGAATCCTCAAAGAGCTGGCTGATGTCATTGCAAAACCTCTCTCGATGATTTGTGAGTGATCTTGAGAATCTTGAGAAGTCCCAGCTGAAGAACATTGTCCCAGTTTTCAAGAAGAGCAAGGAGGACCTTAGAAACTACAGGCCTGTCAGTCTCACTTCAGTGCCTGATAAAGTTATGGAGAAGATTATTCTGGGAGGTATTGAAAAACACCTGAAAGGACAACTCAGTCTTCAGTCACAGCTAGCACAGCTTTATGAGAGGAAAGTCCTGCTTATCGAGCCTGGTTTCCTTTTATGACAAGGTAACTCATTTAGCTGATCAAGAGGTTTAGGTTGGATATTAAAAAATTATTTTTCACACAGAGGGCACTGTTCCAGTTGGGCACTGGAACAGGCTCCCCAGGGAAGTGGTCACAGCTCCAAGCCTGGCAGAGTTCAAGAAGTGCTTGGATGATACTCTCAGGCACATGGTTGTGACTCTTGGAGATCGTCCTCTGCATGCTAAGAGTTGGACTTGATCCTTGTGGGTTCCTTCTAACTCAGTGTATTCTGTCATTCTGTGAATGAAAGAGCTAGCTGCTATTTAATGTTTGATGTTTGAAGCCATGCATGGAGAAATACAGGGCAGAGCTTTTCATGAAGAAATAATCTTTTGCTGAAAATATTACTGAAATTGCAGCCTATTATTAGCATTGTTGTGACAGTGCTTCCAAACAGTGTAGCAATCTAACAGTAAGTCTTGATGTATTTGCTATTGGTCACCTCAGAGAGTACTCTGCACATTTCTTGGGTTCTCTGTGTGTGTTTCTGTAGCAATTTAAGTTCTAATGAGAACCTCAGCTTTAAATCTCTTTCTGCTTTTGTCATCATGGTGAAATCTGCCTAGTGTTGAGGCAGGAACTGTGCTGGCACTATCATGCAAGGCGAGGCCTGGCCACATAGGCCTCTATGGAGTGTTGAACTGGGATGGCTTCAGCTGGTTTTAATTAAATATTTTCACCTCCGGGGTTTTTTAGGCTGCTCTTATTGTTGATTTTCTCACTTTCATCACAGAAGAACATGCTTGAAAGTCCTTAGCTTTACTAATAGCAACCTGACACTTTAAAATGTTGCCAGGCGCATACAGGAGAACCAGTACAATGCACTTTAGCATAGTTAAGTCAAATTTAGCCCAAACGGGTGTGTTCAGTGCAAGATAATTGCTCACAGGATTATTAGTATGTGGAGGAAGTTCTTAGGACTGAATTCCTAATTCATAGTGATGTTTACACAGGAAAGTTTCAATTCCTAAGAATTAAGTGATGTTTATATAGAAAAGCTTCCAGAATTAATAACTGACTTACAGTTTTGTGCTTCATGGATATGAGTGATGAAATATGAGAGGAAATGTTGTTTTTTTTGTTTTGGACATGACATTCTGCATTCGTGCTTACATTTCCACGAGTAGAAGAGAAGAAGAAACTGGAAAGTAACTTGATTTTATAATTATTTTAAGCAGTGGAATAGGTCTGTATTACCTGTTGTAATGTCTGTTATGACCCGCCCCAGATGGGGAGGGTAACCCAAGTTCTTGTTAATAAACCCCTTGGGGTGGATTAGAGTGAAATGACTCTGAATAATTGGTGTTTGTAAATATATCTATGTAGGGTTTATTTTAGAATTTTTTTTCAAAGGTAAACAGGTGTGTTGCCATTTTGGCTGTTATCATCTATAGTAATAAAAGCATAAAATAACACTTAAGGAAATGTATAAGGAAGAGAAGAGAAAGAAAGGATAAAAGTGGAAAGATATATATAGTCACCACCTGCTGGATCCAGCAATTAAACTTGGTAGTTGCAGATTTCATGTCTGTTGGTTTAAGTGGTGGTCACAGTCCTGTCAAAGTGATGGTTTTGATCTGTTGGGGCAGGGGGAAGCCCCCTGCAAAACTCAAAGGCTTCACGAGTTATTAATACACTTCAAGCTCAGACAGGAACATTTTGTATCTCCCCTGGGGTGGGGATTTTTACAATGGATGGCATCACGGGACATGTCATGAGCCTCTGACACCTGCTAAGACATTACAGCTGCCTATTATGTCAGCATTGATCATGGTCCAACACTTGAGGTGAACAATCCAGGCCAGATATGAAATGTCTTTGAGGTTCCCTGAAAATATTTTTATAGCAGAGTCATCAGGTAAGGGAGGACATTGGCATGATAAGGATTATCCCACCTCACTGGATTTGCTTCTTATTAGCCTCTTCCCTTATCTAGAAATCAAGTTTGTAACTTCAGGTATACACACCTTTCTGCACCTGGGAGAGCTGAATAGTGGCAACCCACTTCTCTGATCTGAAGGTCCTTTCACAATAGGCATGTTCAGGGAGGGCTGGTCTTTGCTGGGTGAGCAGCTGTTTCTTTTCAGTTTGCTACAGTGGACTGAAGTCTTTTAGTGATCTTACAATGTTAGCTTTTAACTATTTTGGTTTCTGACAATGTCTTTTTAACACGGACCCTTAAAATATGGTGCTGCCATTGTGAACAACATTTTGAGACATAGTCTTGGCCAGTTACTAATGTCAAAATATTTCAGCTAGGATCAAAAGAGATTCCATTTATTCACAGATACATATAAATAGTAAGGACTGGGAAGAGGACCTAAACATTATTGAATTTAGGGATGATTTTAAGAAGGTCATAAGAAGGGCAAGCAGGATAGTAGAATGTCAATCCACCAAATATTTTAATTGTTTCTGCACTAATTTAAGAAGGGAAATAACCAGGAAGAGCTGAAATCTTAATTAATCATCACAACAGTGTCTCAACTGGCATATGAGACACTCAGTGGGATAATTCACATGATTAGAATATTAGTGGATGTAATTTGCTCCAGAAACATCTGCAAGGGAGGAAAATGAGAGCATGTATTGCTTTGCATGGCAAGTAGGTCCATACAGAGTGCTACACATGTTCTGGATAAGGATAAAGGTCAAATCAGCTGTGAACCATCAGACAAGGTTTGATTCTTGGAAGTGGAAAAGACTTTTATTAAAGAGGAAAAAAAAAAAGACAAAGTTTTTTATTGTACAGATGATGGTAGTAAAAGTATGTTTAAGGAAATAGATTCAACAAGTACAGAATTTCCAGTATATTTTTATACATAAAAGATGAGGAAAAAAAGCAAAACTAATTAGAATTAGATATGTAATTCTAAACATTGCGAAAAGAGGGACAAAAATATTAAAGTACCAAAAAACCTGGGTGAAGATTACTGAAAAGGGACAGTTTACAGTTCTTCAAAGAGAAAAAATCTAAACAACAAAGGAAAAAATCTTAAGGAAGTAGGCCTAGTCTCTGTCTCTGTGACTAAGAAGTTAAGAGTTGTTAAGCAATATCAATAGGAATAAAAAAGTATCAGGACCTTTTTTTCCTGGTGGGTGCAAGATGTGGAGACTAAAATATTTAAGGCCTGTTTCAAACCTCCTTCAGAAATATTCAGAATTCGAAATAAACTTCTTGTTCTTTTTCCTGAGCATCAAGCTTTTTATTTAATCAAGTTCAGTTTTAAGTTTTCTTGCCTTGACAACCTCTTCCTTGGGGAAGAGGTGTAGATCTGGGAAGCATGTATGGGGTTTCCCCAAATTATGTGGCTCTTTATACAGGGACTTGTAGAAATCCTTATGTTTGCTAAACCTGTGTTTGCTGGAGGAGCTAAAAGCTCATATGAGCTCAAAAGAAGAATAGAAAAAATTTTGGTGGAGACAAGCACTAATGGTTGTTACATACTTTAAAAGATACATCTGGCTCAGGAAGCCCCTGAACTGATTGGAGCCTGGGTGGAAATTAAAAAGTGGTACCAGATAAATATGTCCTTTCTTCCAATAATTATCATAAACACTTACACCCACTGCTGAAAATATTACCCTGGCTTGGAGGTGTCATTGGTGTCTACCATACCTGTGAGACTAGAGCCCAGGGCCCCGGGAGCCCCAGCTGGTGGACACTTCCTGTTGCACAGCAAGCGGAACCAGCATCTCTGCAGTTTCCTAGCAGATACAATACAGCAGTATGGTCACAGAGCTGGGAAGCTGTTTGACTTCCATAGAAAGGCAAAAGAAATGGAGTATGCCAAATGAAATAGATCTCTGCCTGCAAAAGGCAGTTTAAGTTTTTTTTCTTTAACTGTTTGTTTGAAACTTGTCAGGACCCTGTTTTAAAAAAAGAGTATAAAAATATGTCTCTTACATACATTACTCAAAGGAGGTAATAATTTAGTCTTGATTCCATCAAAGGTGGACTTTTTAGTCCCATTCAGTAATTTCAGTTCATTGGGTCAGTTTTTAAACAAACATAAATAGACAGATAACAGCAATTTTATGTTAAGCAGGTTTATTTGCAGCTAAATTGGTATTGAATTATGTTCTTTAAGATTTAGATGTAGCTTTTTGTTTCTTCCTCAGAGTACTGAGATTAGAGTTTGTATAGCAGGTTGTTAACAATTGGACTGGGAACATTTGAGGGGAAAAAAAGAAGATATTGTGGAGCAGATATCAACTTAAAAGCATTAACTTATCTCCATAAATTTGGATATAATGAGTTCTCACACTTGAAATTTTACTTTATCTTATAGTGTTACTATACTTAGATTATCCTTTGTTATATTATTTAATCTTGTTGTTTCGACCCACCCCAAAGGCTAGAGTAACTCAGGTTCTTGTTAATAGCTCCCTCAGGGTGGATTAGAGTGCAAAACACTGAATGACCGATGCTTGTAAATATATTCATGTAGTGTTTATTTTGGAACAATTTGATTGCAATGGAAAGCAGGTATGTAGCCATTTTGGTTACTATTATCTATAGCAACATGGCAATATAAAAGCATAAAAATATCAGTCAAGAAAATGTATAGGGGAAAAAAAAAAGGAAAGAATAGAAAAAAAAGGATAAAAGTAGAAAGATTCATAATTAGCACCCATGGATCTATGATGAGACTTGATTGTTGCACCATTGGTCAAAGTGATAATCGAAGTCCTGATCCACCTTGGTCCCTCAGGAGTGGGGGGAAAAACCCCATGAAAATCAAAGTCCAATGGATTAGTATACACTGAGGAACACACTGGTACCTCTCCTTTGTGTTGGGGGTGGGGTTGTAGTTTTACACTGTCTCTTGCAACAGACTCTGGATCTGTTGCAACACTTTTGGATAACGTGCTGTCTCTGGTGGGAGGCCTATGGAATGGGTCTGAGGGTGGCAAGTATTTGATGGTTTATGACCCCTTCGAAGATGTGACATCTTTCTCTCATATCAGTAGACCTATGTGTGACTGTGACCTCCCCAAGGAGGGAGGAGGAAGTGTGCATAAAAGGGAGGGCAATTTGGCATGATAAAAAGCACCATCTTCTCTCCATAAAATCTGCCCCTTATCTGACTCAAAGCCCGGCTTGTAGGCTCTCCCTCTGTCTTATGCAGATCAGAGTCTTGCTATTACACACCCAAAGCCTCACCCCCTATGCCCTTGGGGGAGATGCAAACATGGCCCCAACAAAGCACCTTGGTGCCTCCTCAGTTGTTTTAAGTCATTAACCATTAATGTCCAGTCTCTCACACTTGTGCATAACTTCTAAATATGTAACTCTCAAAAAAAAATTAAAAAATTACTTCAGATCCATGTTACAACTGAAGAGTGGAGCTTGTATATTCATCAGAATATTGCCACCACTTTTCCTGTCATGTTCTAACCTGCTTCTACTCCAGCACTGCAAAGCTCCTGTTGCCTGAATAAGCATTGTCTTTCATATAATCTATAATTTATCACTGCTACAGAAGGAAAGGGAACAACAGTCACCATTTTTACCACATGAAATTAAAAAACCCCATAGTTCTCATACCACCTTTAAAATCTCAGGTCTGTTTTGTGTGTGTGCATGTGTGTGTGGTCCAATGCATAATTTAAGGCTCATATGCTATGTAGTGCTCCTTTGGCTCTAGTGTCAGAAGAAATAGGAATGGTAAGGTGCATCTTTTTAAGCCCTTTGTCAGATATAATTTCTAGCTGTGGTAAATATCCTAATTTCATAGAATATTTCAGTTTCCCCTCCTATTCCCTTTTGTGGATGACTTTCTGTCTCTCTCTTGCTCAGTCTTATGGTCTCTCAAGTGTGTGTCTCAGTCTCTCCTTGCCAAGGTATATTCCCTCCAGTGGCCTAAAAGGACATCCTGGAGATGTTCTGAGATGCTGTGGTGGAAGAGTGTCACTACCTATTTCTCAGGAAAGAAGCAAGGGGGAATTGGCCATTGGCAATTCCTTGCAGAAGCTTCTGTTTAAAGGAAACAGGCAAAGATAGTGCAAGGAACAGAGCCTCAGATAAAAAGGGTCTAAAGAACCTTACAGGCTAGGTTTACAGGTATGGTGCTAGAGATGACACTCAGAAATGTACAACTGTTTATTTGACCTATATTGAGTAAACTCATTTGTGTCTGATTTTTTGGTTTCTTTCTTCATTGCAGGTCCAGTGATGATGACTAAGATCAGACGTAGCCCAGTGATCTCTTATGATAGCTGTAGTACCAGCTATGGATGAGGAAGGTAAGTGGACAAAGACAATGCACAGAAGCAAAGATCAATGGGATGGCCTGGCTTCTCAATGAAGCAGGGACAGGTCCCTCCCTACAAGACTTTTGATTTTCTTTCTTGAACAGCTCTTCCTTCAGAGTAGTGTGACTTTAGATTGGTGCCACATCAGAGACCTGCCCTTGAGCATAGGTAGCTGAAATCCTGGGACACAAGAGTGTAAACTTCAGGCCCTAAGACTAAACAAAAGTAGAGTTGGTATGCCAGACATTATGGAAAGGAACAAAAAGTAGAGTTGGTATGCCAGACATTATGGAAAGGAACAATGATACGTATATATTGACAGAGGAAATCAATGATTTAAACATCTGTAATTGCAGGGGGAAAAAAAATTGCTTTGTGAACAATTATGATTGAAAATAACTCAACTTGTTTTTGAAGTTGTGTTAATCCATGGAAGTAAACATATTGTAACCTATTTATTTAATTCTTCTCTGTGGAATTAACTGATAGAAACAGAAGAGTGATCAAGGTATTAACTGTTCTTTTAAAAGTGATTAAACTATAAGGTGTTTTTCAACCAGAAACAAGTACACTTCCCTTTGAATGTGGAAATTTAAATTGTACCCTTTGATGTATCACTGTCATAATCACCATCATCATCATCATGGCTAGACTTCGTGAATGAAGATTTACAAGGGCTCTACCCACGCTTGCTACAAGCACGCTGGTGGCTAAAAAGGCCAATGCGTGATAGGCAAGTCCGACTGCAAAAGGCACAGTGGAAAGTCTCCATCGGCACTACTGGCGAGGCACGGCTCTTCCTGCGTTGCCTTTTTTCCTCCAGACTGATTCTGTGTGTGTTCTCAAAGGAAGCAGCAGTGTTATGAATGGTGTGTCTCCATTTCTCCCAATTGGAGGCAAGAGTGGACCCTTGATGGTGGTCAATATAGCCAAGGCTAAGGTACTGTTTCAGGGAGTCCTTGTATCTCCTCTTCAGGGCTCCTCTCTTGCAGCAGCCAGTGGCAAGGTCCCCATAGAGCACAGTCTTAGGGAGGCAGTGATCCTCCATTCTGGAGACGTGTCCTGCCCAGCACAGCTGCATTTTCAGCAGCATGGCCTCGATACTGGTGATCTCTGCCTGTTCAAGGACAGACACGTTGGTCACATAATCAGACCAGTGGATGTTTAAGATTGTACAGAGGCAGCGCTGATGGGAGCGCTTGAGAAGTCGCAGGTGGTGGCAGTAGATGACCCATGATTCAGACCCATATAGAAGATTAGACAGTACAATGGCTCTGTAGGCACTTATCTTGGTGATTTTCTTCAGGTGTTTATTGCACCAAACTCTTACGGAGTATTCCAAAAGCTCTGTGTGCCTTTGCTAACCTGTTGTCTATCTCTTTGTCAATCTTACCATCTGAGGAAATGATGCTTTCCAGATAGCTGAACTGCTGGACTGACTTAAGCTCTGATTCGCCTATGGCGATGTGGGGATGATGGAAAACTTCTTGAGGTGCAAGTTGGTAGAGAACTTCTGTCTTCTTCAAGCTGACTTCCAGCCCAAAAAGCTCAGCAACCTCTGCAAAGCAGGATGTTAAGTGCTGCAGAGTTGCTTCTGTGTGAGCAACCAGGGCGGCATCATCAGCAAAAAGTTTCTTCCGCACGACAAGGGGGTGTCCATGGAGAAGGTATCACTGTACTACTTTACTTAAAGCAGTTGTTATAATACTGCAAAGCTGTTATCTCACCAAAGCTGGTTTGGTTTGATTTTCTGGGCCATGTGTCACCACAGCTCTTGTTTTGTATCAATTCTTTTGCAAAGAGTGTAGCAACATGCAACATACCATTTTCAGTTTGAAGTATTTGTCACAAAAAGGAGATTCTAAATAGATTAATGACCCTTTTTGATGTTCAGAACAATTTTTTCTCTTCTCCTTGGTTTATTCTAGGTATTTCTCCTGTAATGGATGATGAAAGAAAGTTCCTATTTATTCAGCTTTCATAAAAATAATCCTCCAACTTCTCAGAATTCAGGCCATTAGTTTTAGGCACAGTATAAAACAGTATGGGCAAGTCATTTCTGTGAAATGCCATCATCTCTTACTGTGTATGTTAGGTACTCTTAATGACAATGCTAAGAGCGAGTGTAGTTTGAGACTGCAGTTCAATGATGGTTACTATCTTAATTATCAGTAGAGAGAACTTTTATAAGTGTACTTACATTACAGGTACTAATCTAATATATTTATAGCTATGTACAAAGATGTTCTGAGGACATATTATGCGTACATTTTCAAGGCAATTGCCAATATGTTTTGAAATGTGATTTCCATTTAGTATGAACAAACATGTGAGAGGAATTATACATTTCCCTTTTGATATCTGTTTTAGTCCTCTGTGTCTCCCCATCACTCAACAGTCCTTCAGGGTACATACTGCTTATGGGAATTTTCTTTCATCCTCCTTTTCCATCCCTTTGCCATTTCACTTTCTCCAGCTTATCAGCTTTGTAACATTAATTCTCAACTTCAAAGTAAATCATTTACTTATTTCCTAATAAATAATCTCTTTGATTTTTCTGTCTTCTGTTTCTTATTGTGTTCCTTTATACTTCCAAACTCTCTGTTTACAACCCTGTTTTCTTGCTGTTCCTTCATCATCTCTTCACCTTTTTCCATAAGGATTTGGTGGGAGGTGAGTCAGGGGAACAGGTTGCATTCTTGAAATCATCTTTCTCTTTTGTTAAATCACATCTTGAGATTTCTTATATGATGGTTACAAATAATTTGTGACATAATTACGTAATTGCCTGACATATAAGTTACTTTTAGATATATGAAAAAATCAACACTTTTAAAATATTATTGCTCATATCAATATATGAATCAGGTTAAAACTGAGACAATACTTTGTGAGGGGGTTGTATTTTATTGCGTCCAATTCTTTATTCAATACACTGCTTCCATCTTATGCTTCAAATCGTATCAGTCAGAAAATATAATTTAATATAATTATAAAATAATAATTTCATAGTAATTACTTATTATAATTGGTTTAAGGATAATTTTGTATATACAGCTCATGATAATTAGGGCCCTTATACAGCTAGTAGCTTCTCACTGTGATAGGTGAAATCATAGTTACAGATATACCTTCTGTGTGATCTTTTGATGGTTAGTGATGAGCAGCAGCCAAGATGACAGAAATTCATGCATAATTATTTCCCAAACCTTTAAAGCAAATTAGGCATGACTATGAGGAATAAAAGCCACCTCTGTGTTACTGGAAGGGTAGGATCTACGATTCAGTATTAACATTAATTTCCTGTAAACACTATGGGTTTTTTGTCCCTTGTAACTTTGCCAAATGCTAAACATCTGGGTTGATGGCTTCCATGTCATGCACCTGCAATAAAGTTTAACTATTTTATAGAAATGTAACCTCATTTGGCCCATATAGGTATGATAGCAAGGCCAGGTTGCAAATGTCTTATGTTGCAGTAGTAAAGAAAAAAAATCTGAAGCCGTCATTATTATATCATATGTTATATGCAAAATATACTTTATTATTATTAGATTATTTCCTATTGTTCTATGCAGTATTCTAGCATCTGTGGATTTGTAGTGAGAATTTCAAACTTGACAGGGAAATGGTTTCTGTGAATAAAAGCCTTTTGACTTGTGGGGAATCTACTCAAATGTGTCTAAGCCAAAAAATTGTGAAAAATTCTGTGTGCTTTGCCTAGGAGCTATAAGCTTTGAGGTATTTTGTCATTGGCAGGGGGTGACTGCTCTTAGTTCTCTTGCAGCTCCCACTGCAGACAAGACAATGCTCTGTTACCAGAGAGAAACCAGACAGGAGTGCAGCTGGAGGGAAGACAGAAATCTGTTTCTCCTCTGCTAATAACTGAGGTAGCAAAAACCCATATGCTAAGAATGAGTATCAGTTAGAGGAAAAGTAGACTGGGGAGACAAAAGCTGCGTCAGAAGTAGATAAAAGTTGGAGAAGGAAAAACGGAATGGAGAATGGGAAAATGGGGGGGGGGATGGGGAAGAGCTAGCTGGACAGAGGAGTGGAAACTATTGAGTTTCATGGAGGAAGAGGTGATCTCCATTTGTGATTTGGATGCTCTGTTCAGCATCTTTAATGTAAATTTGCATATGTGGGAGAGTCATTTTCAGTATTCTAGTCTCTCACAGACAGACAGGTAGATATATATATATATGGATCCGAGATTAGGATTTTTTTGAAAAATTAGATTTTGCTTTTCCAAGAACATAATAAAACTTGCATAAGATCTCACTAAAACTGTAAGCTATTAATTCCAGGAGCTCAGCAAGAAACTGCTCTAGATATATGCCATGAGATCAGTATTTCAATACAGAATGCATAAGCAATACTTTAAGGCAAAAATATATTTACATTGAGGTGACTACTTTTAAAGTGTTTAAATAATATATGTTTACTCTATGTACTCTAAGTTAGAACCTTGTGTTATTTAGATTTAAAGATGTATGGAATATTTAAAGCTTTATTATTCTTTCATATATTTATTTTCTGCTGCCACATGTTTAGAACAACACTGAGAAATACCCTTTATTGGAAACATAAGCTGACAGAAACCGTTCAGCTTGCAAAGTTACATTTCATTCACATGCATCTCACAAGTAAACCTGCTGGCAGTGGTGAATGGATGGATAGTTAATGGTGAGATTATGGTTAAAATATACTTAATAGTCCAGCTGAGATGGGCACCTTGGGAAGGAAGTGAAAATTCATGAGTCACCTGCTGTTTTCCTGAGTGGCTTAGGGTGCATCACACTGACCAAACTGGCGTGTCTGAGCAATCTGCACAGTAGTCAGCCTATTTTTATTCTTCAGGTACAAGTTCATTTTGTCAGACAGCAAAATCTCTTATTCTGTCACTTTCTTCTCTCTCTCTCTAGTCTGATCCTAGTAAAACTTAAGCCTTAATGTTTTGTTTGGGGTGTCTTTTCTAGGAGAAGATTGCCTACTAAAAAGTTCAGATGAAGCAAGGAACTTCACCTTTTGCTTTTAGTGTTTATACCTGAGTATAGTTAGGCTGGAGTTTGTGAGACAGAAGAAAAATAAGTACATGATTTTACTTGAAACAGAAAGTTCTGCCTTACATTCAGCCTCCAATACAACTCGTGGGGGTCCTAATGTTTCTCCCACACCTATTTCCTTAATCAGGCAGAGGTGTTGCCAGTGTTAACCCAGGAAAGAGGTAGCTGGAGCCTAGGAACTAGCAGAGTGGAACACTGTGTGTGTTTTTAATTGAAAGAGAACTGAACAGAATATTTCACATGGATGAATATTGGTCAGCATCTGAAATAATTTGAAGGCAGTCTTAAAATTCAGTATTTGAGTTCTTGCTTGATTCCTTAGTAAGTGTGAAGAAAGCTAAAGAGAGCAAAAAATCACTGTTGTTGAGACACTAGTCATCATTGAAAATATTATTTGATATGGTCATTTCACCTATACAAGTACTGTCACTAATCTTTATCAGGAAAGCACATAAAACTGCACATGGAAAATATCCCCCTCTTCACAAAAAGCTTTTAACAGTGGGTACCCTGCTGAGCCCAAGACAAGAAGATCAGATGACAGAATACACCATTTTCATGTTGGCTGCCACTCAGACAGCAACTTCAATCAAGCTGAGACATCTGGAGAACAGTCTTACTAGATCCTGAATTGATTAGCCTTGACTTTTTCCAGAGCTCCCATTTTCAAATCTTCTATTGCTTTCCTTCACTTGACAACAAAAGAAAATTAACCAAAATAAAACAACCAGAACCTTCAGTGACACTCTAGCAGCATTTATTTCTTTATTTTAGAAATCTGCAAATGAATCAGAACTGCATAAGGTTGACCGGACATGAAAACATAGCTGCTGTTCAGGCTCAAAACAGGAAGAAAACCACTTGTAATAGGCACCCAAAATCACATTCATCTCATCAGTTCCTTAGGCTTCAAAAGAGAAATCCTGTTTCTGATGGGTGCATAAGGTTAGTAAGTTTATCAAACATGCTGTTTATATTTTCAAATGCTAAATTTCTTCAGGTTCTCCATCTCTATTGCATATTTGTGTTTGTGATGTATTTGCATCACATCTTGAACTTCTAGCAGAGCTCGAATACAGAGGGCACAGGGAAAACCTTTTGTCTTGTAAGTTATCTTGGATTTTGCCATATTCCAGTCTTTTTTCTGTAATAGAGGAGGAAACTCTTGAAACAGGAGGACAATCCCTTTTGTTTCTTTTTCTCCACATCAATTTTCATCTGCAGTTCCTCAAGGATTTTTGTTTGCCACATGAAGGATAATGCTTTTGTGTTAAGATTTCTATTGCTGATGGAAAATCAAAGTGCAGTTTCATTTCAGTGGGAGATGAGTGTATCTCAGATTAAAATTCAGAGGAATTAAATCTGCAAATAAAAATGTAGGAGCAATATAAACTTCCTTGGGGAGTCCTACAAAATGTAAAATTATTCTTCAAGAATCTGTGACTCTTTCAGATAATTTCAGGTTTCCAAATATCTTGCTAGACCTGTTTGAGATTCAGAGGTGCATTCTGAGATGTGGTAGATGTAGTTTTTGTGGTCTTTAATGTTTATTGCTCCTGTCATATGCTTCAAAAGTTTTTAAGGCTTTATTACTACCAAGTTAACTGTGCAATTGTGGGGTGAAGGGGAGAAGAAATGGCAGTTATTACTTCAGGGCAACATCCTTTAATTGTTATATCAGAAATTCATCTTACTGTCTCTGCTTACTGAAAACCAGCTGCAGTGTTTTCTTCTAAACTGGTCTTTTGAGGCTCAAATGGAAGCATTAAATATTTCCTGAAATCATCAGGAAATATTTTAAATTCTGTTTATATATTCCTGATTTCATGTTACCAAGAATATTTAAAGAAAAAGAAAGCACTTATTTCATTTATCCTTATTCAACAAGGTTGTATTGGAACTTTCTTAGGTGGAATAAAACAAAAAATAAATACCAGGGGCTGGAGACTTCTTGTACTGTAGTATTGGTTACTGAAAAAGGTACTTAGATTTTCTAGCAAGCCAAGTTATCCCAAGCGTATTGATTCTTAGAAATTGGGAAATCAAAATAAATAACTAAAAAATTTTAAATAGTTCTATTCTCTTGGTCTCCTACTGCTAGACTCATCTATTTATTTATAGTTAGAAATAATATAGCTCTGTTCTACTACCTTGACTTGTGTTTAAATCAGTACAGCTTTTTGTATCTGGAGGAGTTTGTTTAGACTACAGGCTATGGTTTAGTCATCTTTTATAGTAACAGTCAGTCTAGAAAAGAAAAATGGCAGTGGAGACAATTTTTTTTTTTAAATGAAAACTCAGGATAAAATAGTGAACTTCTGGTACTCAGAATACTTTATAAAATCAGTTTGTAGGCCATGTCACTGTGAAAACTAAATCCAGACAGGAAATGAGTTAGGAATGATCCTAAGCTATTTAGGAATAACACTGCATTTAAATACATGACATGGTGAAACCTATGTTCAAACCTGTCTTCAGAATACTTGGTTTACATAAAGTTTATATGCATGAGGCTTCCTGTGGCTGCAAACCCATGTCAAGGCATTGATAGAAATACTGAGCTGTAAGCTGCTATGGCAACAATGGTAGCAGTACAGGAGCCACCCAATTTTAGTCTAGCTTAGGTATGTCTACCAAGATTTTAGTTATGCTATTGCCTACAGTAAAAATCATAATCTTAGTTCACTTGAGCACCTTAAAATATGAAGTAAATCCTGAACATCCAAAAGTGATATTTATATATATGTGATGTGTTACTGGATGTTTGAACAACTTCAGACTATTTTTTTCCCTTTTTGCTGTATATTCTAAGATATATTGCAGTAATCAAATGCAAGGCATAAAAAAAAAAAAAAAAAAAATTGACCTCCATGACCAGAACACATACCTGAGGCAAAACCAATCTGCTTGAGATTTCTGTGTTTAGTAGATTGAAAATCCAATAATCTCTTTGACAAGAATGTTAATGTCCATACTTTTCCCCTGCGAATCAATGAAATTTTTCAAGTAGGTATAATATTCACAGGCAATAGTTATGACATGAAGATGGGAACTGAGCATCTAATTTTTACATGAGTGGGGAATAGCACAGTGCAGAGATGGAGGTCACCTTGAATTACAACCAATAGATGTCACAGACTTCTCTCATCCAGGCAGAATGACAAAATGCCTTGTACAGGTAGGCCCATAGATAATTAATGGCCTTTAGCACTCTGCTTTCACTTTTTCTGTATTGCTGGTGGCATGTCAAATTAGAATTTGCTTATAGACTAATATCAGTAAACTGTTATACCAAGACTGGATTTTATCAGGATGCTTGAGGAAATGAATTAGAGAATTGAGGTGAAGACTATCAGCTGCTGTAGGTTTTAGAATACAATACCTGATATTCAGACACAGGTACAAAAAATATTGTATTGATTTTATTTTTTAATTATAGACTGATTTAACAAAATGTGCTTGCAAATCTGAGCCATCTTAAGGGTTTTGATGAGCTATATAGCCTTCTTGTTTTGGAAGGTGTTTAAGAAACTTTTAAGCTGAGGGACCTAAAATAAGTATGTTTAGCTTACTTTCCTGACACTGCTTCCAATATCAAAACAAGGCTTATTTTAATTTAAAAAGAAGTTTTCCTTGATCTCACAGCTGAGAATATGAGTGATTCCCTTGCCAACAAATTAGCTAAATAGTCTCGATTTACACACTTTACTACAATTTCCTCTTAGGTTAACGAAGTAACATTGTTACTGCATAAACTACCTTGTTCACAAAGAGTTGCCATTTTAGAGAGGGTTTAATTTTTAATAAAACACAAAACCAAAATCAGCATTATTTAACTTTCGTGAAGGCAAGAAAAAACCCCAGCTTGCTTTATAAAAGGCTGACAATGTACACACGTGCGTCTCTGAACATGAGTTTTGGACCTGGAGAAAATGGCCCACTGTGATGAATCTTAAGTGGCTCAGGTGACAATTGATAAACAGCATATCGTTAGAGCATAAAATGCAGTAATGACCCCACTTACAGCACAAATACTTGAAGATTTTGCTGAATATTGAAATACGTGAGTTACTCGTCTTTACAGTAACAACAGTGAAATTGCCACATTATCAATTACAGCTGTGCTGTGGATTTTTTCTTCTGGTTTGTTTTTTGGGTTTTTTTAATCTTCTGCATAAAATGGTTGTTTCAGTGTGCTGGAGTGTGTTTTATAGCCTCTGAGACAGACCTTGACTAAACACTTTTAGGACTATAACATCAGTTCTGGAGCACTGCATCTGGTGGTGCTCTCTTTAAGGATTGTTTATTCCTGGTTTACCTGCTGTGGGAAGACGGTAGCAGAAATGGGGAAGTGATTGTGTATGCAAGAAAGGAGGAGAGAAAAGTCTCAGCAAGAGATAAGCATAATTTTTCTTCTCTCTCTCTTTTTTTTTTTTTTTTTTTTTAACAGTGTGTTTGTTCTCTTCACCACACTTCACCAGGAACACTTCTTGTGGATTTGAGGGTGGTCCTGATGCCTTTTTCATTATTATTTTACTGATTTCATCTGAAAAAAAGTGTAGTTCAATCATAGACATATAGCAGGAAACAGAGTTTTTGAAAAACAATCACTTGGCTCTAGAGATGGTAGAAGAAAAAGGTTTCACAAACTGGGTAACAGAATGGTCATGAATCCAATTTTAGGATTAGTATAACTGATATACATCTCAATTTGATGGAATTTGTTTAAGAATAGTATTATCCCTCTTTTGCTATTTGCACATTATTTGATCTCTTTTTCAGAAACAGATGTGGAAACATGAAGGAGACAGAAAGCAAGGCAAGTGTCACTACATGAATGAAATTCTGAAGAGTGTACTGATTACTGAAACAGTATGTGCACAACAGACCACTTACTGAAGGAAGAACTTTATTCTTATCTAACATTTACCTTAAAAACTACTGAAGGGCCTATGAACCTTTCACTACTGAAGTGCAAAAAAACTAAACTGAGCTTGTGTCAGAAAGATAACACACTAAGCATATTGGATCAGTTCCTGAATTCAGTTGTTCAAAAAGCAACATGCAACAACAGCTTGCATGGGCAAACTCCAGCACAGGAAAATGGCTTCATCAGTTAGCAGAAAGTACAATCCAATGTTTTCCTTAACACTCAAGCTCAAAGAATTTGAAGAAGTGATTAGGAAAATAAATAATTACCTCTTCAGAGGGATAAGGTGGAAATAAAGGCTGAACAACTTCTACGGAGTATGGAATAGTAAGGTCTGTGTCTGCTGACCCAGAAATGATAGAGTTTTAAAAACAGATTAACACAAGCAGCTAGTGAGTTTGGAAAACATAAGCAAAAAATTGAAAATATGAAGTATGGCTGTGAGACTATGAAAGAAAACTCTGAGATGTAAACTTGGCTTCTGCTCAGATTTTTTTCTGTACAAACAAGTGCAAGGTCACTTCTCATACATGCCATCTCTCTCATTTGTAAATTAAGAATAATACCTGCCCACCTGTTTATGGTGAAGATTAATTAAAATTCATAAAAGCACTTTTAGAATGTAGTGTTGCAAAAATGCTAGAAGATTATTTGTAATTTTGATTAAGAGGACACTTGTGACACATAGTATGAGGAAACACCACATACTAGATGGCTAATGTAGTTAGAAGAACTGCCAAAGTTTTAGTCAGTCTTTACAAAGGACTGTTTTACTGAATTTTGTAACTGTTTTCTGAAAGGATGAAAGTATTAAGAATTATTATTCCTTCATTTTTTCTTCAAAGAAAGCTCTTAGCTCTACAACAAAATGTGCACACTGTGGAGATTTTCATGAGAAGCTGGCTTTTTTTTTTTTTTTTTCATGTTGTAGAAGTCTTATTATGGCTTTAAATCATGGGCTGGCTCAAAGAATCCAAACAAATTATAATATGGGAAACTGACTATCAATTACAGTGGAAAAGGAGACCCCATTTTTCTTAAGTAATCTAACTTGAAAGGATTACTTTCACAGGGGAATTTTCTTTGCAGACATTGTGACTCTTTTCTAACCAGGGAAGAGGAAGAGAAAGAGGAAACTGGCTCCTTAAATGTTTTTCCGTATACTATTTTCTGGCACAAGTGCCAATCACAGCATGCTGTTTGAAGTGTGTGTTTTTGTGACCACTCATAGAACAGTGTCAAGGCATTTTGGTGAAAAAGGGAATGGATGTGGTGGGTTGACCTTGGCTGATTGCCAGGTGTTCATCAAGCCACTCTATCACTTGCCCTTCTCAGATAAACTGGGGAGAGAAAATAAGATGGAAAACAATTCACATGTTGAAATAACGCAATTTATGGAAGAGGAAGCAAAAGCAAAAGTTTGCACATGCACAAGCAAAGAGAAAAAAGAAAAAAAGGTTTTATTCTCTACTTCCCATCAGCAAGTGATGTCTGGCCAGTTCCTGGGAAGCAGGGCTTCAGCATGCATAGCAATTGCTCTGGAAGGCAAATATTGTAAATAACAAATGCTCCCACTTCCTCCTCATTTCCTTAGCTTTTATATCTGAGCTATATATGATAAAGATAACTCTTTGGTTAATTTGGGTCACCTGACGTGGTTGTGTCCCCTCTCAGGATCTTGCCCACCCCTGACCCACTGATGGGGGGGAGGGTTGGAAAGACAGCACTGATGCTGTGCCAGTGCTGCTCAGCAGTAACCAACACACTGGTGTGTTATCAACACTTTTCTAGCTACCAACGCAAAGCACAGCACTGTGAGGGCTGCTGTGGGGAAATGAACTCCATCTCAGCTAGATACAGTACAATGGGATTCACTGAATATGCCTAGGAATATTCAAATAATAGCGCTGCCTGCCAGATTCGTATGGTCGTCTAAATACTAAACAATGCAGACATAAAACTCAATGAAAAAGGTAATGATTGTTCATAAATGCAGTATATTCATAGTCGCCTGTGATAGTTCTCAATGTACTTGTTAGACTTTAGTTTATTTTAAAACCGGATATCTGACGCCAGTATTGTCAGATATTTTTGTTAGAACATAACTTCAATTTCTTTGAAACATTATTTTGATTATTTTGAGGTTATTGTGTAGCATCTTTGTATATATAACTTCTAGAAAATACCACTTTTTTCAAAGTAGGAGTGAAAAATCCTCTCAGAGTTTATACATGATCTCTTCTGTAGTTTTTTTTACTTCTAATAAAACTGATAAAAAATAATATCAGTTCTTGGTTTTGAACAGAATCAGTACTTTATAATAGCATTTTATCTTGCTTCCTTACTGCATTTTTCCTTACTTTCCATTTAATGGTAGTGTAATGTATATCTATCAATATACTGAAATAAAATGGAAATGGTAAGAAACTTATAGTGAAGTCAGAAATATTTTTCAGCAGCAAAAATATTTTCTGTTAATTAATTTCAAATACAAAGTGGTAGCACTTCTCTTTGATTTGTGAACTTTATTGAAGGAATATTTGAGTTTATCCTATCTGAAAGTCTTTACCATACTTTACTATTATTTAAATTAATTTCCCTAGCAATAGATTTTCAAATTAAACTTGCTACTGGTAATCTTTTAATTGCACTAAAGATTTGCTGTTTGCTCTTCTTACAGGTTTGCCATCATCACAAATATACATAATAAAAATAAAAACATGCAAACATGGGGCACTGACAAATGAAAAAAACCCAATGTAATTATTAAGGCTTTGAATTAATAGTCAGTAGTTAATATCAGCCACACATTTAATTTCCTTCTTGATCTAATCTTATATCCTTTTCTTCCAGTGGAAGATATCCATAAATGTGTGCACTTCTCTTTTATTAATTCACCAGGACAAAAATCATTCTTTTGCAAAGGATCCTTTCCTCCACTCTAAATTATTTAATTATTTCTTTCCTTTAAATTCCTCCTGGCCTGAAATTCTTTGCAACTTTTTTCTTAGTGCTTAAAAGAGGTTCTACACTTTTTAATAAATGACTACTTCTTTGATTTACTTTTAGAATAACCCAAACATGGAACTGATAATTATTACACTCCCCATATTTAACATATGTTCCCATTAATTATTTCTAGGCATGTACCAATTCAAATATAGCCAAAAAGAACATTTATAAAGGGTGAGTTTTGAACAAGGGCCCTGCTCTCTCCATTCATGCGTTGTAAAGCACTTGCACATGGGAACTGCTGATAGATATTTGTGCCACAGAAGGTATGGGGAAATTGTGATTCCATTAGATCAAAGAGGAAACAAGTTCCAATAAACATCCTACCTTTCTATATATTGAGTTTAAAAAATCTAGATATTGCCAGTGAAATTATCTTTGCTGATTTTAAATAGATCAACTGCTATCTGGTCAAGGGATGTGTTTGTCTTGCTCTGCTTTGCACTTATGTGGCCTCACCTCAAGTACTACGTGCAGTTTTGGGTGCCACAATATAAAGAGGATATAAACTTCTTAGAAAGCATCCCAAAGAAGGGCAAGAGGGATGGTGAAGGGCCTTAAAGGAAAGACATATGAGGAGCAGTTGAGGTCACTTGGTTTGTTCACACTGGAAAAGAGGAGAGTGAGGGGAGACCTCATTGTGGTCTATAGCTTCCATAGCTTCCTCACAGGAGGAAGTGGAGAGGTGGATGCTGGCCTCTTCTCTCTGATATTCAGAACTAGGACCTGAGGGAATGGCCTGAAGTTGTGTCAGAGGATGTTTAGTTCGGATATTAGAAAAAGGTTCTTCACTCAGAGGGTTGTTAGGTGCTGGAACAGGCTCCCCAGGGAAATGGTCATAGCACCAAACCTGCCAGAGTCCAAGAAGCATTTGGACAATACTGTCAGGCACATCATGTGACTTTTGGGATGGTCCTGTGCAGGGCCAGCCAGGAGCTGGACTTGATTTTTGTGGGTCCCTTCCAACTCAGGATATTCTATGATCCTAGGATTTATGAATACACATTATACATGTGTATGAATTTGAAGACAGTCTTCAAGTGTGACAGCTGGAATTCAAAGTTGGTGGTTTTCTAGACTGATGTAAATAAGCTGAAGTTAACACTTGGCTTGGTCCTGGAAACTAAGACAGAAAAGAGAGCATCCCTCTCGATCACAAAGTTTGTGAACATAGAATGCCACCATTTCTTGTTCCGTAAATTAAAATCAATTAATTGCAATGTATATTTATATAATATATATATTTTGAATGTATATTTCCCAGTACAGTTTGTCTCAATCATGGGGCAGAACTGATGTCTGTATAGATGTAGAAGCTTCCATTTTCTCGTACACTTTTAGTAGCAACTCATTTTCCCTGGTTCATGTGAAAAAATGCCTTCTCCTATTTTTGCAGCAAATAGGAGAATCATTAAAGTTTGATTTTTCCGTGAAGTTTAATGCAAATCTGTAATTAGTTTCTGAGTTCCAGTCAATTAAATACTGGCCTAAAATAGCTCCTGTTTGGGTCTCATGGTATTTTGGGCCTCTGCGGTGTGAGAGTTAGACTGTGCAGAAAGTAAAAACTATAGAGGAGACATTAGTTAGTCTCTTTGGGTTATGCAATCAGTTAGTTGCCTACCAAAAAGAGAAAAAGTGCTCACTGAAAGAGAAAGCTTGGCAACAGCTGTGTGGTATAAAATGCAATTTTCTTAATGCTGAAATGGCTTTATATTTTTTTTGTAAAAGATGCTTAATACTGCATTGGTTTTATTTTTTGCAAATACAATCTAAGTTATTTTTGAAACTTACTGTGCTTGCGCTTTTTCCTTACTATAAGACATGGCATTCATTTTATTCAGTTCATGTCAAGAGCAACTGGGGGACTTTTAAAGACCAGTAAGGCTTGTGCAGGGCCTCAGCTGGCAAGGCAGCTCCAAGCAGCAGCCTTGTGAGGAGATGGAAGCCCTCAGCAGCCAAACAGGAGAAGAGAGGGTGATGCCAAGAGCAATTGGAGGGACTTTTAAATGGCTCCAGGGAGCACAAGTGACCCAGAGTGCAGCACACAGGGCGTGCCATGGTAGTTCACACATGGAGGCTGAGCAGAAAGAGCTCCTTCAGCTCAACCACCTGGGAGCCACCAGTAGAGGCAGTAAACAGATTCAGTAGCTCATAAGGAAGAGCAAAGAGACCCTTTCAGCCCCAGTTTTATTAGTGTATTAGTTTAAGCTGCCTCAGTTACGGTGTTGAGTCACTGTAAAGCTCAATCCCCTGAAGTTGCAGGAGTCACTGAACCAGCCATGTCAGAGGCCTCCAGACAAACAGACCTGCTGATGGCAGATG
>JAWWTY010000123.1:36071564-36105394 GCA_035222235.1 Margarornis squamiger
AGGTGGACTCAGAACCCTACAGGGTAATTAGTCAAAGGACTCTTAGTCAAGGGTCTGTTAAAGATGAAGGCTGGAAGCAGGTCACTGCACATACCAGGAAATAAGGCAACAAAGGAAAGTGTATGCCCAGTGGAAGCAAGTTCAAATGACATGGGAAGAATACAGAGATTCGGCTTGCCACTGTAGGGAGAAAATTCATGCTGCCAAAGCTCAACTGAAGCTGAAGCTGACCAGAAAAGTGGGGAACAATAAAAAGAGTTTTTTCAAATATATTAATAGCAAAAGGCAATGTATGAATGACATTGGCATGTTACAGGATGAGGACAGCCACCTTACAAACAGGAAAAGAGACAATGCAGAGGTGTTTAACACTTTCTTTGCCTTTGTCTTCAACATGGATGACGGACCAAGGGGTTATAGTAATAGTGAATGGGATAACATCAGACTGGTGAAATCACCAACAAGGGAAAGTGCAGGATTCTTTATGTGGGATGGGGCAACCTTGCCTGTACATACAAACGGGGGAACAAGTTGCTGGGCTGTCACAAGCTCTGTTGTAGTATTCTCAAGGAAAGAGAAAAATAGACTAGAGACAGACAAAAAAAGCTCTCTACTGTACTTTGTGCTGGGAAACAGTGATTTTATGACCTTAAAATAGAAACAGAATCATTGATAGTTATGTTGCCCCAACTCTGCAAATAGCAATGGAAAACCACTGATCTGACCTCTTTTTTGTTTTGTTTTCCTTCTTGTATTTGTGTGTTTCCAAGATGTTAGTATTATCATCCGCTATCACTGTGTTGTGATATAATGACTATTGTTACTGTTATTATGTTTTCTTTTTATTTTAAAAGTTAACACAATGCATAGTGTTTTGCAAATGCTGATCCTAATCTCTCTTATCCTACCAGAAACCAGGAATAACTAAACTCAAGGGAGTGTAGTCACTTTTTGAATATTAAGGGACAAGAAATTCAGCTTGTAAAAGCCCAGTTTTTATTGAATATCAAACTTCTGCATTCATGTTAGAAATGAATTGTTCTCTGTCCTAGCTAGAGCTAAGGGTTTTTTAAATCATGGTAAGGAAATTGTTTAGAATTTTTTTATCCTTTTTTTTTTTTTTTTTGCCTTTTTTGTACTCTTCCTTTCAGACTTTGGGCAAACTGAATTTACTCCTTAGGAACTCAGGCAAAGTGAGTTGTTTTAGCATTTGACATTACTGGTAGATACTTTTAAATGAAATGGATGCTTCACTTCTCTATAGTTTTGCATACTATCTGCATTTATTTTGCTTTTCTTTTTTAATAAATCTTCCTTCTGCCTAGCATATTGACAAGACCAGGATACTAGCGAGAAACTTCACTGTCTGAGAAGCTGCTCCCCAAGCACAAAACCTAATGAGTTCTGCTTGCCTGCAGTTCTGTGTCCTTCTCTCTCCGCCCCTGCTGCAATACCTCTAACTGTCCCTCACCCTGCACAGTATTATTTCTTTCTTCTATTTCTCCTAGCTCCTGCTGGTCTGCACCAGCATGGACTGTAACTCATTCCAAGCCAGGTGCTGAGGGCCATCTGGCAGGCTTAACAGAGCGGGTAAATCTTGCACTGTTTAATTGAATGTGAATGGAACTTAGTTTCAATATCCAGAAATTAACTTGAAAAATTCAGTTCTGTAATAGAAGAGAACCTAGTTAAAAATAGTGAATTTGTTATGAGATGTAGAGATGTCTGACTTAGAAATTCAGTTTTGGATCCAGATCCTGAAAATTAAGTTTAGAATTGTTGATGATGTTATGAATCATCCAGCTTGAGGAGTTTGGCTCTACAAACTAAAATAACATATTTCGTTGATTAATTTGTTGAAATGCACGAGTCTACTGTAGTTCCTATTCAAATGACAGCAGTGTTGCATAACTTCTTTCATCCTTGTTAGTCAATCAGTGTACCCAAGTTATTGTTTTTCAGTTTTTATATTCTCAACTTTCAGCTGCCATTCTCGTTTTTTAAACCTCTTACAAAGAATGCAAATCCAATCAGAATTGTTTTAAGGGTCTTGTATGTATTTTTTTACTTGCAAAACAGTGGTCCTTTAGTTTTGATCTGTCTTTTCACAAATTAAGAATTCGATGCATTGCTATGGAGAATTAAAAATCAAATATTACAAGTAGTGCAACTGTCTTTCACATGTTTCTTTGGTCATTGTCTCCCAGCTTGTATTTTAAATGCTTTCTTCTTTTTGTTACTATTTAAAATTGTTTGCCTTCTTTCATTTCATTTACTGTGATACAGTGATTAAATATTCCCATCAGTGAACTAACAATTATTTAGGAAAACATCTAGTATAAATAAAAATTATGTTACTCTTTTTCATTATTAATTTTATTACTGATGGTTTGAAATCTCTTTCACCTCTGATAACAACATGGCAATAGAAGCACTGGCCATATGGGCCAAAATTCATAAATTCTTGAATTTAAATTTAGAGTTGAAAATAAGGAAAGTGGAAATACCTCTTACAGTCTCACTTCATTATCTTTTAGTTGTCTTCTGAGAATAACTCTTACATATCTTAGGCAAGCCTAGCTGGCAGGGCTTCATGATGACCTTGAATTTCAAGGTCTTTGCAGTAGGTCAGAGGAACCAGACTGGAATAAGTTTCTTTAGATTGAAGTAAGCTACTACTCTGTGAAGAGCTGATAAGCGCACATGCTTCATGTAAATAGGTTCATTTATCAAATGAACACTGATATAAATGTGGGTTTTCACGTGCAAGCTTGACTTCATGCTTTATGTAGTATTTGTATTACCTCTTGATGGTGTGTCATTTAGGAAAATGAAGAAAATCTATACACTGCAATCCCACTAACAGTTGTAATAAAAACTTTGGATGTACTTGCACCAAATGAGGACAACTGAATTCCAGGTATTTAGCGTTCAAGGTGCTTACAGGAACTGAATGAACCTGAGAGACTAGCCCAGCAGTTTTTTACATTATTTGAATAGAAGCCATTTATATTGTTTCATCAGCTGAAAGGTACAGGGGTACAGGTTGGTTGAGAGGCTGATTAACCACCTGCAGAATATAGTTAACAAGAAATTAATATTACCAAATGCTGCAAATCTTCATAACACAGATGTTAGAAAAAGTGGTTTCCATCCTTTAAAATGGAATTTTACATTTAAACCTTTTTTTGGATTGTACCCATTACTATTACATGTGCATTGCTTGGTATTTTATTGCTGTGGTAGGGTTACATAACATTTAAATAATGAGTTCATACACCATCTACAGTGGTCAGAGTAAGAGATCTAAATATTCAGTTTAATGCTATGCTTCTACTTACTTGGAACCACCTCTTGAAATTGTCACTCATGTTATAATACCTCTACCATTTTTTATCCCTTTAGATACTAAAACTGGGAGCATTTTATCACCAATTCTTTTAAATCTATTGTTTTAATTGAAGAGGGATTGCTTATATATTTCCTAATAAGAGTACACTCTGGAAAGAAATTGAGAGGCTAAAGGTTTAAAACCAAGGAAGCAAACGAAAAAAGTCTGAAAAGGAACAGTATTTAAAAAATATTTTACATGTCACTAGACATGAGTTTAGATTACCTGCTTTCTGGGTTGGCTAGAATTCAGCATTGTATTTTTAAAAATCAAATGTTACTTTGTGTTGCCTCTTTATTCCTACCATTTCTATTTAGATTAATAGAATGAAATAATAATTTAGTATTTAATTTAGTATTAAGGAGTTTACTCCAATTATTTAATTTCATTAATGAATAGGCACATGATCTAGTTCTCAGTGTTATCCAGACTGATCCCCCATGTCAGGACAGGACCCATGTCACTACTGAGTTATCTGATGATACTATTTCCTGCCAAGCTGAAGGTCTTTTGGAGCTCATGAAGGACCTTGATGAATTTTTTGGAGTCTAGATTAAGCTTTATGAAGGGAATACCATGTTTTGTACACTTCTACATTAATTTTGATCCTTAGCAAAATATCACTATAATTAGCCTAATAAATTAGTGAATTTCACATATTAGTTGAATTTAATAACTTCAGTCACTTTAGTTAGACTAATTTAGATAATACACATAAGGTGTTATTATGGATAATACACATAAGGTGTATTTTCAGGATTGCAAGCAGTCATGTTTTTTTTATAAAAATATAAAGAAATTACTGGCATTCAGGAGGTATATGGTAACTTTTTAATCCTAACTTATTGCAATGGCAAATAAACCTGGATTAGGTTCTGCAACCCATTCAGTAAAACCTAGCTAATGAGCAGCTGACAGATGAAGACTTTGCCTATAGTGGAAGACACCAATTTTGGAAAGATAGGGAGCTTTCAGAAATGTGAATGTTCCAGGAGCTAATGTGAAACAGGTGCAGCAGAAACTTACCTTCTACTTTCACAGTTCAGATGGGAGCTATTAATTCAAAACAATATGGTACACTTGAATTCCTTTCTCGTTAACAGTTTTGTCAAGACTCAGGTAATCCTGGGGAAAGTATCCATTATTTTTCTGTGTGAAACTTGATATTGTTCTTACTATGAACAGCAAATCTTCTGCTGTATAAATTGAAATTTGTTTAGATTTGTCTGGCAGCAAAAAAAAAGTTAATGTAACAGCAGTAATAAAGAGCAAATTGTGTTAATAGGTGTATTAATGGAATTCAATAACAAATACAATCTTATGCAATTTAAAAAAATATATTTCTATTTTAAACATCTTTGTATGAAATAAGCATTTCTATTTGGGTAACTCATGTGGCAACATTCTTTTCACTGATCCATCAAAATGGCAACATTAGAGTTTCTGTGGAGTGTGTCAATCCTATCGATTAGAGAAGCAAAAGAAGCCTTAAAAGAGTGAAAATAGTAATTAAATAGCATCAAAACAACAATTAAATTGGACTAAAAAGGCAGACAGGTAAAATCTTGGTTCTACTTACATCTAAGGGAATCTAGGTTTGATTCATGCTGATAGAGTGTTATCAAGTGTATAGAGAAGAATTTTGAAGAATATGGAAATTTAACATTGTCAGAATTTTGAAGAAAAATTGCACCATTGTAGAGTTATGTATTTTCAGATATGAAATATGAGCAGTTGGTCACTTAGCACTGACTGTCACTAATCATGGCATAATTCATATATCTTCTTGATATTAGGTTAAGGTTTTGTGAAGAGCACAACTCGATAAACACATCATGCAGTGGGTGAACAACTGGCTCATGGGTCGAGCACAGAGGGTGATAAGGAACGGGATGACATCACCTGTGACTAGTGGGGTTCAACAGGGCTCCATCCTGGGCCCTGTGCTCTTCAGCATCTTCATAAATGACTTGGATGCAGGACTGCAAGGGATACTAAGCAAGTTTGCAGATACAAAACTGTGAGGAGAAGTTGATTCCCTGAAAGGCAGAGAAGTCCTGCAGAGAGACCTCAACAAGTTAGAGGGCTGGGTAATCACCAACCATATGAAATTCAACAAGGGGAAGTGCCAGATTCTGCACCTGGAATGGGGCAACCCTGGATGTACATACAGACTGGAGAATGAGAGACTGGGGAGCAGCACCACAAGCTGGGGATCCTGGTTGACGGCAAGTTGAATATGAGTCAGCAGTGCCCTGGCAGCCAGGAGGGCAAACCATGTCCTGGGGGACATCAGGCAAACTATCGCCAACCAGTCAAGGGAAAGGTTCTTCACCCAATATGTGACTGGGCACTGGAACAGGCTTCCCAGAGAAGTGATCATGGCACCAAGCCTGCCAGAGTTCAAGAAATGAATGGACAAGGCTCCTAGGCACCTGATGGGATTCTTGGTGTTGTTCCTGTGCAGGCCAGGAGTTGGACTCTGATGATCTTTGTGGGTCCTTTCCAACTCAGGATATTCTATGATTCTGTGATAATGTTACACAATTGTTGTGATTCTAGAAATAAAATGTTGAGAGAACAAAAAGAGTAAAATTCTTTGCTACTGTTCCAATTCTTCACAACATGGGGCAAAATTCAAGAAGAAAGAAAAAAAGTGAGTACCTTTTTCTCATGTTATGTATTTAGTCTATGATTTGATGTAGAAGTGAAGACAGTGTTGCTTACCATCTTAGTTCTTGATTTTAATAAGGATCTTCTCAGACTGTTGTTTGGACACTTCATTTTCTATAGTGTTTTCCAGCTATACATAATCTTTAAAATTCACAAGAGGAACATCAGTAGAAATACAGAAAGTAACCAACTTTGTGTCTTTGATACTTAGGCTTTTTCTGGGAACACCAAGAACTTTGAAATTCAAGCGTAACTTTTAGAATTCTTAGTTTAGTAGTTTTGGGTTTTTTCCTCTTGGTGGTGGTGGGAATTGAATAGGCAGTATTGAAGCTCTGAAAAATATGAAATTTTTAATTATTTGCTTTCAATAACTAGCCTTACTTTTTTATCCATATCCTGTAAAATTTTACTTTGATTATTAATATTTATTACCTCAGTTACTGAGCAATGCAAAGAAGGCTGCCAACAGCATGTTTTACAGGATATGGATATCAATTTATTTAAAATGCCTTCTAAAATAGATTGCAATGCACTGTACTATAAGTATTCTTTTGTGTAGTTACTCAGGAAGCTGCTAATAAAAAAAAAAAAAAAAAAAAAAAAAGTAATTTTACTGATACCTGTGGGAAAATCTTAAATAGTGGTCACTCATATTAAATTTATATGAACTTTATGAGGTTTTTGTCATCTTGGCACATTTATGGAGCTTTTCAATTTTTGCTGCCTGGGGGATATAATGGACGTGGTGTGACCCCACTTATTAAATTAGGACGATGCAAGTAACATTGATGACTTGTCATTCAGGAATAAAACAGAGCTGAGTATTCTCTGGTTCTACAGGAAGGACATATTTGTCAGCTAAATAGGTACAGAAATAGATATTGTGATCTATATCGAGTAGGCTTGAAAAGAGAAAGGAGAAACATAAAGGCATTTAATCAGGTACTCACAAAACTCCTACAGTAGTTCATGGGTGGTAAAATAGGTACTCTTGGTATGATAGCCTGTAAGACCTTCCAATGTCCTAACATAAAACCTGAGTAGACAAGCATAGATACAGGATTTGTTATAAATTTCAAATTTCTTTATTAATATACTTTAGAGAAACTATATTTTCTATATGAATATGCAAGCAGGTGTATGTTGCATTAAGATTTATATCATCTCTGTGTTGCCATTGCCTCAAAAGTGTCATGATCATTAACTTAAATCAAATTCAATTTAAATAAAAATCTTTCTTTATACCTTTATGTTGGAACCAGATCCAGTAACCAAAAACTGTCAGTATCCACTGTAGTTCAGAGAGATCAAATTTAAAATTGCTTTATCTAGAATAATTTGTTAGGATTCCAATTCATTTATCATGAAGATTTCAAGCTAATCAGTAAACAAGTCATCATGAAGAATGTCATTATGATGCTAAATATATTAACTTTGTACTTTATTTTTCATAATCACTAAAAAATGAAGTAATTTTGAAAAAAAAATAATACGTTCATATTCAGACCTTCATATTCCCTAGAGAACGTGGCATTTTTGGCTAAAACTTTGGGTTGGAAGAGAACAGTTCCACATCTCTAAATATTTGCTTAGGAACTTGTATAACTAAGACATTTTGATTAGATTCAAATGAATAGTAATACAAATAATCTTTGCCACTGACAATTTTTATTGTATTTTTCAAGCTAAATGGCTTTATATATTTGAAATTTTAAAGTGAATTGATGGGTTTATTTTAACTAGTTAATTACTTTTTTCCGTGGTGGGGCACATCCTTCTGGTAGGGAAAAAAAAAAAAGTATACTCTTTTTCACAGCCAAAATCTTTCTATTTTTACTAGGCACTGACTTGCATGGTCATGCACGCATTACTGGAACAGTAGGAACCATTGCTTATATAGCTTTTAGTTTCACATAGGGAAATCTCATGGTAAATATTCCCATGTCATAAAGAATTTAACTCTTTCATCTGTAATAAGCATTCCCTGTTGTCCTCTGACATCTTAGCATACTCTCAGTTCTCTCCACAAACAGATCCAGTCAGAGTGGACCTCAATATTGGAAGCTGACCTCAGCGAAAAAAGTGAATAGCCATGAAGCATGCTGGCTGTTCCTGTTTTACCTTCTTCACTGCATGACTTCTTGCATTCATCAAAATATAAGTATATTTTATGACTAATTAGGCTTAGTTACAGTCTTATTGTTATATCTTATATAACAGTTAAACAGCACTTAAAATATTTTTTGTAGAAATAATGTATATACTGCAAAAATGCAAAGCACTGAAGAAAACCAAACCACAAATATTTTAAGGCATTCATATCATACATTGGACTATGAGTTATGTTATATCTAAAACATATTACTATCTTACCAAGGATTATTATGTCAGAAATGCACAAAAGTACTTTATTGACTGCAACAGGTGTACCTGAAAGATATCTTTTTTATCCTACCTGACAGGAGGTAGCCCAGTATCAGGAAGAAAATAAATTTTATCTTTATATTCACCTAGAGGAGCACTTTCTCTTCAGCTGTTGACTGTATCTGAGTCAGAAAATATCACTGGAATTTGGCTGTATGGGGTGACTAGGTTAACATGCCAAAAAATTCTTATAAGATATTGAAAAATTACTGTTATGACCAAAAGAAAACTTGAGGCATTTTCTGTGACCTAATCTTTAGACTACTGTATCAATGACAGCTTCTAGTTACTAGACTCATACAAGGTTTCAGCTACAAGTTTATCTATTAGTTACTTCAATTCTTTTTCCAGTCTGTGCTCCTGATATTTATCAAGACAGTCAGACAAGATGAGCCTTCTCACTAAGGTAGATAAAGTATTTCATTACAATTTCTATTATCATAGAAATAGAGAAAAATCTTTCTGAACTAAAAACTCTGTCAAAATATTTGAACCAAATATAAATTGCAGGAGTTGAAATATTTAGCTCATTCATCCTGTTTGGCTCTATTTCTAAAGCCAATATTTTGAAATCCACTTGTGGTTTTTAAATGAGCTGTTCCATCAGAATACTATTCATTTGCAGGATGTTTTATTTCAGCTTCTCACCTGTCTTCTCATTCGTGTTGTTACTGAGTGGAAAGGAATATTGAGCTATTTGAGGGGGAAAATCACCTCTTCAGGAAAAAGAAGGAAAGCTTCAAATGCATCAGCTTCTACAGCACTGTCTCAGTATCAGTGACAAATGCCACAATAAATGAGTTATTGTAGCGCACTTTCAATTGCTAACTGAAAGAGCTTCATGACCTTCTTAGGGGAAGTGATGCAAGTTAATGCAAGAAACAGACTTCTATCAGAGATGATTGGAGGGATGGAGCACCTCTCCTGTGAGGAAAGTCTGAGAGACTTCAAATTTTTCAGCCAGGAGAAGCAAGTGTTCAGGGTGAACTGATTGCAGCCTTTCAGCCTGAAGGGAGCCTACAAGAAATCTGGAGAGGAGCTGTCTGTGATAAGGGGAAATGGCTTAAAACTGAAAGAAAGTAGGTTTAGGTTAGATATTAGGAACAAATTCTTTACTGTGAAGGTGATGAGGCACTGGAACAGGTTGCCTGGAGAAATTATGGATGTCCCATCCCTGGAAGTGCTTAAGCCCAGGCTGGATGGGACTCTGAGCTACCTGGTCTAGTGAAAGATGCCTCTGTCCCCAGTGAGGGAATTGAAACTAGATGATCTTTTAGATATATTCCAACTCAAATCATTCTATGATTTTATAAAAGCCAAGGCTCATTATATGGGATTTCACAATGGGTTTGGCCACTGAGACTTGCAGTCTGTGAAACTACATTTAGTCCTTCTACGGAGTACCCTCTGCCTCTTTCCCTCTTTCATCTAAATTGCTTGGTGTGGTTGATACAACAATGGTATGATTATTCAAATCCCAGAAGCAACAATATAGAATTGAAAAGAAAACAACTGAGTAAATAACAGATGAGGATACTCTACCCTGCATGTGGAGGTAATGTTGTACAGCCAGTTCAGGGGCTTTCTCCTCTCTCAGAGATACACAGAACACTTCTGGTCCTTCTGTAGTGCCAGAACAGAAGTAATGCTTGCTGGACAGATAGTAGACAGATTGAAACAAAGAGGGGCTACATGAGGTTAGCCCAGGAAACACTCTAGCCAAGCACTCCACCTCTGGCAGAGAGATGAGACAACACCCCGGCAAAGGCAGGGTGTTAGCCTGAACTCCCAAATATGCTTCTTTCAGCCCACCGGTTGTGCCTCAGGTACTCCTTAGGCCATGTTATTCTCTCAGCTTTTAGAAAGTCTTTGCATCATTCAGTTGTATGGAGTTTTAACCCATGTAAGATTTTAGTGTCCACAAGATCTTACAGCAAGAAGTTCTACTGATTAAACATGTGACCATGCAGTTACAAGAAAACCCCAAACCAACCAACCAACCAAAAAAAAGCAAAACCAAAGCCCAAACAAACAAACAAAAGGTTTTCTATCTTTGGAAAGCTTGATATGCACACCTATTGGAAAAGACTGTTACTTACTGTTTTCCTCTTGTCTCTCTTCACTTTTTTTTTTTTTTTTTAATAATATATAGAGGTCCATCTTCCTATAAACTGTTTGTTTCCAGACTGAAAAATTCTAGTTATGTTATACCAATTGCTTTTCTCTGGACTTTTCCCAGTTACTCCATAAATTTACTGAGATGAAATCTAACTTCATAGGGTATTCAAGACACCAGTGTGTGATGCATTTCAATGACAACATGACAATGTTTTTCATTTTGTTCTTTTTCTTATTGTTTCTTGCATTCAATTCATTTATTTTCACTGCTTTGAGCCAAAGTAGTGAAAACCACTCCTGAGAAAGCATAGCATTCATTGTTTTGTGTGTGAAATTCACATTTTTTATCTGCCATTTTATGATATAATTGTTCAGTCCTTTTTCCTTCCTGAAACTGGGCATTGTTGGCTCCTATACTCACTATCCTCAGTAACCTTGTATTGTGGAACTTTCTTCTTCACCTTCTCAGACAAGCTGTGAATATATTAAACAAAGCATGGAACAGTACAGATCCTGAGGTATTCTCTGCTGAAAGCTGCTCATTCTTTTTACTGTTTGACTTCTTTTTTCTTTTTTTTTTTCTAAAAAAAAAACCTAACTTTGAATTCACCCTTGAAGAGCCTTCCCTATTATCTACAGCTATTATCTAGGTAAGACTAACCTTCTTGAATGCCTTAGAAACAGACAAATGGATTTTCCTTTTCCCCATGCTACTTCATAATCAAGAGATCTGGATGTTCTGTTTTCCTGATGAAACCCAAAGAAAACCCGTGCTGAGACCAAGAGAGAAGTATTTTCCTCTGATCATGATTGTTTTTAATGAAATGTGTACAGAGTAAAACCAATGTAGATTCATTTACTCCTAAAATAACATCATTTATTTCTGACATATTCACCCATTTGCAAGGCATATGGCAGTGCAACTTGTATATGGTTTATTGCATTATCCTCCCTTTACAATTTTACATAGGACTCCAGCCAGGAAGTAACAAGTGCAGCCCATTTGTCCTTAGTCATTATATATCATAACATATGCCAGAATGTTGACCAAATGATATATGTTCTACTTAATGTATTACATTTTGTACTTAAAAGTAAAAAGATTTATTGATAAAATTATTTTGGCAGCATTTGAATTCCTTCTCATTCATTTATTCATTCTGTGAATTCATTTGTGCATTCTTAATATTTGCAACTGAAAAGACCTCATTTTACATTGTGCTGTATCCACTGTGTAATGTACTTAATGCAACATGTGAAAAACATAAGCAATATTATCTTTCTTAGCAATTGAATCCCTGTGATTATATGGTGCTTTCTTTTAAGGATGGCTGGGGAAATATATTTGAAACATCACTAACAAAACAAGTTCTTTGTTCTTGGTCAGGTTTAAAAAGGGACAACTTTTTTGTGAAACTGATTTACAGAACTCTGAAGGCCATTATCTGTATTCCACTGGCAATTACTTTTGATTATTATGTATGTGTATGCTTTAATAAGAGCTGCCTTTTGAAATCAGCTCCTCCTTAGACCTAATCTAGGAATAAAGCTGTAATGCCAAGTTTATGATATCTTAGTGTGTTGCTATGGAAGTGATATTAGCAATATTAGAAATCCAGCACTCTGGGCTGTGTAGCAGTAGAATGTGATAGAAACTGAAAGCATGGATGCAGTAGAAGAAAATTTAATTTCAACATGAATTTATTTGATTCTTTGGAAAATCATGAGAGAAAAAAAAAGGACAGTATATCAGAGTAAAGTAAGTATTTTTAGATATTACAGTTGATATGATGAGGATGTCTAGAATGTAAGAACATAATGTTCTTAATTGTGGAAAATATTTCTTCAGAAAATAAATGCTAAAATCACTGCAGATGAATTAATATATTTATTAAGAAAAAATAAAAGAAGTTTTTAAATTGTTTGCTATTGTGGGCGTAGGCTCCTTTTCTGTTCTTGCTTGCTTTTTCTTTTTTTTTTTTTTTTTTTAATTTATTTTTTCTTTTTGAATCTGCAATGGGAAACAGACCAAGCAGATGGTAACAACCTAGTTCTGTTCCTTTTTAACTGTGATTATTTACAGTGACAGTTAAGAATGTCTGGCTGTCTTGTGCCCTTGTATAGTAAGCCTGTTGATACTGAGTGATTATCGAATAGTTCTATAATATATACTTATGTGCAATTTAAAGTACAAAATGATCAGTGGAAGTTTGTTACAATGTGCTTAGACGCATGAAAAGATGAAAGACTGAAGAATGGATCAATAAAGTCATTACTAGATGGAAAATGGTATGAAAACATATCGGTGATGTACGATTAAACAAAAGAACAAAAATCATATACAATCACTGTTTCCAGCTTTTGACAGGAAACATGAGCCTTTAGGCATAAATGACTGTGAATGGCAAAATGCAGCTGCTGCCTTCATTTCAATAGCCTAAGGAAGACAGGAGAGCAATCAAAACATGCCCCAGCCATAAGCAGTCATTACAAAGCTCTAGCTGACTTAAAAAGCGATAGCAAGTTAGACCCTGAAGAGTACTAGACAGGATCCTGTAATGTGGCACTGCCAACTCCTTTGGAGGAGATGCAGTGAATAAAGGAATATTCATGAGAAAAGGAATGTTCCATAGAGAATTAAGCAGCTGCACAACCCACAGTCTCTGCGTGAAGCATCACATATGTTCCAGTTTCTGCAGCTGCCCTTCAACCTCTCTTCAGCTGCTGAAACACCCATCTTTGCCTCCCTCTTTCTGATCCTAACAAGTGCTCCCCAGCAGCAGCTCAGGACTGTTTGCATATTCTGCAGCAATTGGATGTAGTGCTATTGAAATCCATTCCCGGGTGCACTGTTTTACATTTATTACCCCATTATTTCTTTTTTTATTCTATTTTGCTAAGAACATTAAAAGTGAGAACATACCGGTTGCCCTAAGAATGTGTTGGAGCTGTAGAGCTGTGCACAGTAACCATCACATACAAATTGCTATTGTGAGTACAATTTATGTATAACTGTGGTTTCAGAAGGAAAGCAATTCTAGACAAGGTGCAAACCAGAGGTGTCATAACCTCAAAACATAGTGCAGTGCCAAGTTTTTTAAGAGCCCTGGACACAATAATATCACAGGTATAGAAACAATAGGAACATATTAGGAAAATGCTGTCCCATCTAAAAGCCCATTTTTATTTTCCTTCTGGTTTTGAGGCAGACTTGATCAGCAAGAAGTTGAAGGTCGGTATCATGCTACCTGGTGTATTTTGCAGAGATATCTGTAGTTATCTCTAATCTTACTGACATCAAATACAGCATTTTGGGGGAAAGCAGAACTGATAAAACAATGTAAAGTATAACAATAAATTTATCTGTATTATCAGAGGAGCATATTTTGTTGACCTAGGTCAAGATTTTGCAATTTTTGCATAGTTCTATTTCTCTTTGTTCACCATTCTCCCTTTTATTGCATTCCATAACTGCCAGAAACAAATGAAATCCAAAAATTCTGTAGAGAAAAACAAGTTAAGCACCCCCAGCTGTTTGCAACAGCATAAGCTGCTGCTTCATTAATTCCAATATGTATATGCATAGGCCTCAAGCACAGCCTTGCTCCAGCAACTGCCAGCATACAAAATTATTGCTTATAATAAATCATCGTAAGCCAATCAGAGCTCTGGTACCCTGGTGTTGTGGCACATGCTGCATTTGTGAGAATGACACTTCCAAATATTAAAAAACTGTGGGAACGCTTCATTTTGTTATTCTCTTTGTTGAGCTTGCTTCTGACTTTTGTCAACTTTACATTATTCTTTGAAAAAAAAAAAAAAAGAAAAAAGAAAAAAAGAAAAATATTGGTTGCTAGTATAAAGAAAAAGAATTACAGTTGTTCATAGAAGAGTAATACCATTGTATAGCTTTGCTTACACAAAGAAAAATTAACTGAAAATCTGTATTAACCTGAGAAAGTTTAAATCATGCCTCTGTCACATGGTTTTTGCTGCCTGCAAATGAGTTCTTCTTGAAGGTGAGACAAAAAGTAGCACTGTGTAGCAGAAATTACTAAACTGAGACTAAAGATATCACAAGTATTTGTATTATCCAAGAAGAATAAATAAATATCTCCAAACTTCTTGAAAGGTATGGTCATATAACACCACTTTTTTTTTCCTTGATAGACTATTTTGTAATGGTTAATGGAGTACTCTGCTTAAAATTTCTTGAAACAATATGGCCAACAGCTATAGCAGGTAATACTCTATACTCACAGATCATAAGTAAGAAACTTTTCAGAGGAATCCAGAGCCTTATATAATAGTAGGAAATACACCAATTCTAATTAGTTTGGATTCATTTGAGGTGAGTTAAATTCTGCTGTATAAAATAAACCTCATTTTTAATTAAATAAATGTGCTTACAATATTTTGCACTATTTATGTATGTCAATTTAAGTAATGCCTTAATAATTTTTTTGATTGGAAGATGTAAAAGTCTGAAAAGCTTGTTTTGTTTATTTTGTTTTTAAAAGAAAGCTAAAAATCTACTTCTGTTTGTTTACCTTGGTCCCCTCTGCTGTCTGTCAATATTGAAGTTAAACCCATTCCAGTTCTTTTAGCTGCAGTGAGAAAATTTTCGTTAGGGTTTGCATGTGGCTTTCAAATTGATATTGGTGTTCAGTAGCACGTTTTCCTGCACAATTAAGGAAACACTCTACTTGAGCTGTGATTCACCTCTATCTCACCATCTACACAAAGGAGCTAGGTTTAATAGACTCACCTATTTAAATGAGAATAGAAGCAAGTGTCTAGGTGAAACCCACCAGTGGGGGTTCAGAAAATGTCAGTAAGTGTTAAGATGGGTGTCAAACTTAGCTGTCAATCACCTGCATACAGTGTGTAGGTAGAAGCCAAAGCATATTGTGGAAGTGAACATAATGAAGAATTGGAGATTACTGGTGTGCATGCCCCAGTAATAAAACGAGGCTGGGAGACAGAGAACACAGTGTTGTTTTGGAACTAAATAAACCTGCCCATATGGGATTATTACTAAAAAGCATTCCAGATCGTGCCTATATCTTAAAACCTTACAAAACTTTCCATACATAAAAATCTGTTCCTGAATTTTGTTCAGTGTACAGACAATTTCTACACATGAGAGGAATTCCCATTGTTAGTGCTTATCTGAAGATACAAGCCTTAGTAAATGTAACCTTCTAATTAAATAGGTACATATGTGGCTTGGGAAGAAATACAAGACAATTCTGGAAAAATGTGATTTCTATTATCTCTTAATAAAAACAAAATTTCAGTAAAATATCAAAACTGTTGAGTGAATTAAATCAATGATACAAATGCTTTTGGAATTTGAATGTACCTGAAAAAGTGTATATGCTTTCAGGTGAAGATAAAGAACATTCCTGCTTATATCTCATTTTATGAGTGTTCTATCTTGGACTGTAAATGTGACATGCTAAAGGAAAGCTATCAAAATTGGAACTATAGTGTAACTGCACTGGGATCAGGAAGTGGCAATTATGCAGTTTATTTGATAGTTCATTGCTCTGAAGAGAGAGCCAGAACAGGTATCTACTGATTAACCAAATGCTTGGGGATAATTGGTATGAAAAAGAAAGCAAGCTTTAAAGAACATGGAAATTATTAACATCACTTCCATGGTGCTAAATTTCCAGAAGAATTATTGTGGAGGACATAACCTATGGATGCTTAGTAAGAGTCTTTATAAGAATACCTAAATTAGAAAGCAAATGTTCATTGTGTGTCTGTCTTAATGTTCATGCAGGATAAAAGCAGGTGCATGTTTTAAGTATCATTAAAAAAATCTCCAACAATAGACACCTCCTTTACATCATACTTCATACTTGACTTTTATTTTTTGGCTGTAGACTAGCTAGTAAAAGAGCAGAGGAAAGATTTGCTGAAATACCTTTGCACATCCCTTGATGTAATGCATACACAAGAGAAGTATAAATTAATATGTTGCTTCAATGGATGAAAAATACCTAGAAAATATGTAATCTATATGGGCTCAAAAATGTCTAAAACATTTGTAGCTGTAGCACTAGTCCTTTGAACCCTGGATTAAAAAAAAGTCATCCAAGTGAAAGGTTTCTACCTCACTTGCTCTTAATCTAAACTAGTTTACACTGTGGAAAAATCACAGAATAAGACTGGATATGATGCAGATGAAATGTAGTGAAATAAATCTCTCTGCAATGGATGCAGTTGTCAGAGCAACCACACTGTGGAATTGCTCTGTTGAGAATCAGTTTAGTTTAACCTCTGTGTTACTAATTTTTTCTCTTAATTCCTTTATAGTCACTGGTTTATTTCTCAAAGTGAACAGTGTTGGTAACCAACAATCCAAGGAAGAAAAAAATACCACGCCACTGTTAGTTCAAAAACATTGTAGCTAGAGGTTAGTGCCCAGTACTGTGAATCAGGAGAATGAATTATAATTAGTTTCCTCTACATTGAACGTGAACTTTACTGTAGTTTTGGATAAATCTTGAATTCAGTGGCAGTACTACAGCTGACTTATGTATGACCTTGATTTGAGTTCCATGAACTCATGAAATTCCCTATCTGAAAAGTGGATGTCATTTTTCTGCTTAAAATGGATGCTGTGAGACTTAATTAATTCATATTTTTTGCTTGTAAAGAGCATGAGATTCTTCTATCAACAAAGCCTATAAACAGCCAAAGCTGATAAAATCTTTGTATTACAAGAGAGAAGGCACAGGCTTAGTTAAATGCTTAGTTAAATTACGGGTATGCAGCAAATTACAAGTCATGTCTTGCCAGAATTATTTTGATCATTTAAAAAGAAATCTTCTTGAGGAATGTAGTGAAAATATAGGGAATTGTCTTCTGTGCTTGTGTTGGAAAGCTTTCTCTGCCTTGATAAGGTTTTATTTCAATGTTGCAAGGAGGCTGGAAAAGAGAATATATTTCTCCTGAGGATTGTTAACTAGTGATACAGCCTAGCTGTCTCATAATAGGATTGCTATTGTTGTTATTATTATTGCTATTCTTATTATTAGTTTAGCTCTGATGATTTTCATTATACTGTTTTGATTGTATTTTAATAAATGAAAGAATATTTCATTTGAATTTTTACCTTCATAGCTGTGACCTCAATTTCTATACACATGCAGTTGGGTATATACATTGGATTTAAACTACCTAATAATTGCTCAGAGCATTAAATTTGTTGATTGCTTGCACAATGTTTACACCAAAACATTTGTTGTTTGTTTTTTTTTTTTATAAAATTGAAAAGGTCAAGTTTATTCTATCATGTTCTACATTACTAGGCACTGAGTCTGAGTGAGCACATCATTGCATGAAAATGTAGATGTGTATTTTGCATATCATTTTAGCAGTTTATAAGAAAGTTAATCTACAATTGAATTTTCTCAAGTGAATTAGATCACATGACCACAGCAGTCTGGAAATAGTTCTTTGATCAGAAATAAAGTTCTACTTTATGTTTCCATGTGTTCTGAAATACGTTTAGCCTATAACCTCAAAATGTTTTATAATACTGAAACAGTTGTATTTCAGTCTTAATATTGGTCAGATAAGTATGACTCCAAGATACTGATCTACAGTGACTTTTGTGCCATGACTCCTCATTCATTTGTCTTATTTTGTACTCTCCTCTCTTCTGGCAATTCTTATAATTTCAGTGTAACACTCCAGCCCTGGGAGCTATGGGCTCAAGGCTCAGCCTGAAGTTTTACTTTAATATACATACATCTAGAGTTCTTTAGTACCTCGAGATAGTGTCAAGAGAATAAGCCACGGAGTTGCTCCCAAGGGTTTTCTTTATTAATTTAGGGGAAAAAATGAGGGAATTTGGCTAAGGTTCAAAAAGAGGACTACACAAGCTAGACAAAATGTTCCACCACAATATTATCCCAGCACTTATTAATCCACAAAACTTAAGTCAAAATCCAATCAATCCAGAATACTTAAGTAAAAATCTAATGCCTCCAGCCCCAAGCCAGCCAAAGCATCAAGAAAAGAGCAAAGAAAGAGAAACAGAGCAAGAAGAGAGAAGGAAAAAGAGGGAGAGACAGATCATACAGCTACCCCTGAGGCTTTGTGGAAGACCAGCTCTCACATATCCAGATAGAAGGGTAGCGACACAAGCGAAACATATCCTTTTGGTTTTATCTGTTCTAGTCTCTACAGCCAAACCCCCCTGGCAGGACCTCTGACCCGCTGGCAACTCTGGGGTCCCAGGCTAGGGTGAAGGGCAGTGTTCTCACTGTCCTTGACAATCTGAGTCCGGGTCAGGGGCTCCAGAAGGTGTGCTGTGTTATAATTTTCCCCGGCTGTTTGTGACTGACAGCTGCTCTGAGGCTTCCCCATAGGGACTCCAGGGGCTGCCACAGGGGATACGATGCCTCTCTGAGGTTTGACCCATCCCTTCCTCCTCCACACACACACATGCATCCCCGCAAGGTGGTTCTGGCCCAGTAATAACTGATCTGGTATCTGACACTCAGTCACAAAAGCCTATGCGTTTTTCAGTTCTCCTGTATACTGGTATTTGAGATATATATCAAACAGCACCCACGACATTGTGGGATATATGTTGTGTCTTATACCTCTTAATTGTCTGCTCTTCTCTCTGCATGTCTATCATAAACACCCCCCTTATTCACTGTTTGGGCGCTCTGCACCACGTAGCTGACCATGTCTCCATTCCTGGCATAAACTATCTCTCTCCTTCAGCACTCACTCTTTTTCTGATATGACACTTTATGTTAACCTTGGCTGAAGCTACCTCATTCAGACAATGACTGCTTGTCATCCTGCTGGGAAGGATGTTTCCTGGCCTGAAACCCTATGTGCAGATACGTGATGCAGCTGTACAAAAATTATAGCCTTCCTTTTCCATCTCTCCTTGATTTTCAGATTGCAGCAGATTTTATGAACTCCCCTTCGATAGTGACTGTTGTCCTCTGGAACCCAAAGCCAAATATGGGAAAAATTATACATACAATTTTTTTTGTTATTTGGGGTTTTTTTTCTCCTCCTCCTAAAGCGTCCTGTGCTTTGAGAAAAATAATTAATGCACAGGCTTAAATGCTCTAATAAAGCAGCATCAAGGTCATCATCACCATAAGGGTACTATTTTTATATCAATTTAAATTACTCTGATTCAATACTGAAGATGTACGGGGGGTCTGTTCGAAGACTTGCTTATCTTTGTTTCCTTGACCAATAGCATCTGTTAGTAGGCTTGTGCAATGACTCATGAATTGTCTGCCCTTGAGTTCAAGCTGGATTTATATTAAAACTGTCTAATTCTCAGTGGCTGGAACTGTTTTCCTTTGTATTAATTTTTGATTGTTAGTTTGTGGCAGTTTTTTTCTGGTTTACTTGTGGTTTCTTCTCTGCTACCTAATGTACTCCTATGGAATGTGTAGCTTACTGCATTTAGGTAAGCCTTAACTGAGTTTTTGGAGCTGATTGATGTTTTCTAGTTACAGGAAGGTCTTTAAGTGAGCTGCTAAATACTACACTGTTACCATGGGCTCAGTTAAAATGATATACTAGTTAGATGTCGAGTATGACCATTTCTGTCAATATTTCCTATTCTTCTATATATCTTTGAAACTTGTAAGTTTTTCAAATCAGGTAGAAGTTGTTTATATTATGAAGAAATGTCTTTTTAGGAATCTAGAGGAAAATATGAAGCTATTTATGTTTATTTTTGAGGGTTTGACCTTGGTTTAAGTAGGAAACTCATGTTCATTGTATGTAGGAAAGCTAACAAATTGCTTGAAAGACTTAGATTGTATAATTTCTCTTACATCATTACTTTAACAGTTAGGCTATCACTCTAGTAAAAAAATGTCACTTTGGATTTTCAATCTATTTTTATCACCCAGAACATCTTATCTGTCAATATCTGATTAGAGGTCCTGGCAGCTTGAGACAGCTTTTCTCTGTCTGACAGATAATCTGAAGCTCTGAGATCATCAATTGAAGCTTCATCTCTAGGAATGAGGGCAATAAGAAAAAAAAAAAAAAGAAAAGAAAAGGCTAGAAAGAGCAAGGAGATAATTTTTGATTATACTTCAGCCTACGACTTTTGCCTTGAGCGCGACATAAAGGCTGAATCTTCCTGTCTTATCACTGCAAAGACAGACTGCTCCTGTATTGATTTAGACAGAGAAGTTCAAATAAGTTTCAGTTTTATTATTTCTTCATAACATCTCATCTGAGTTTAAAGGAAAATATCCTACTGTTTTTTCTTTTCAGCCTCATTTGCTTGTAATTTTTCAGTGCAGTAGAATAAAAGTCTCTGGTCTAACACGGGCCTTTGATATGCCTGTCCACAGTGCTACACATACCATGAGAAGCTTTCTGTTCAAGCACCTTTTTTGGGGTGATTACTTCATTACAATACAGTAACTGTCTTGAAGATGAAAAAGAAGCTAAAATTTCCAACTAAGATGTACGTAAAATCAGAAATAGAGTAACTGATTGTTGTTGAAGACCCTGAAGGGTCTCTCACGCCTACTTGCTAAAGTGACAAGTGCTTGTCTAGTGTACTCATAAATATGTCTTTTGAGAAAAATCAAACTATATTTCTTGGTACGTGTAGGAAAAAGAGTACTGCATTTAATGTTTACAAACATTCACTTTAGTTCACAAACCTGTATTTGACAGTAAGAAGCACAAGCATATTTTCCTGACAGCAATTTTGAGTGCTGAATATCAGGCATTTATTTAGATATCTACCATAAATACAGGGATAGCTTTCTACTTTTACTTCTCTAGCAATTTTTGTATCTACATTCATAGTGTGCTTGTATTGCTTGCTCTTCCTAGGAGGATAACTGTGCGTTCTTCTTTCTGCTGACAGATTTGGACACGGGATAAGGTAAATTGAGAGCCTAGGAGGCAGAAATGTATAAGCTTACAATACAAAAGCTATAGTGCATATTTATAGTTTTATATTCATATTTACTCAGTTGAAATTTGAGAGTACTCTAGGTTTGAAGTTATATTTTATGTCAGTCAGAGAAGTGGTGGTGTAAACCTGAAAGGAAGGTGAAACTTTGCGATGTCTGGGAATATTTAGCATAGACATAAAGTCAAGCTTTTTGTCTGGAGTCAAAATGAAAATTAAAACGAGTGAAAATAATCAGGGACACAAGTGAGTACCTGAGATTGCAAGGCAGCCAAAGATATAGGATCAAACTTGGTCAAACCAAGCATACTTTGAAACAAGAAATACAATCCCTAAAAATTTGCTAGAAATTTTTTACTAGGAGCTCAAGTAACTCATGTCTGGTGACATTCACGTTAATAACCTGATACAGTATATAGATAGCTGGAATCCAACATGGGAGTCAAAGGGGTTGTTCCGTTAGCTGTAATGCTAGAACTGTGTTAGGGACCCTTAGTAATAGATGTCCAAACAAATGTACATCAGAGATACTCACAATTATTAGATAATTCATATCTAATTAAGATCTCCATTGAGTTTCTGAACTACTGACCTGATTAAATTTAACTTGCAGCTTTGCCAATTACATATTTTCCTTATATACATTCTTTTTTTTAAAGCAGATTCAAAGTATGAGCACAGATCACAGAAATGCCATCATCTGCCTCAACTGGAGTACTTCTTAATCATTCTTGTGAAATGTAATACTGTATCTACTTCCAGTAATCTGAGATTTCCTTGCAGATTTAAGTTTAAATTAATCTCCTTTGTCAAAAGGCTTTGAAAATAATTAATAGCTGAGATTTGTTGAAAAGAATGGGTAACAGTTGTTGATTTTAACCAAACTCCTTGTTGAGACTGTAGATTTTGGAAGCATTTGAAGCTCAAAGCACTGATAAAATGCTCAGATTCTTCAATTTCAAAAGCTTCCAGATGAAGAGTAGCAGGTAACTACAGTTAACTCAGCAAGCTGAGTCATGGAATAATAACATTTAATGGCAGTCATATTTCTCAGCTTCCTTCAGAAAAGAATCTTGGGTATCATGATGGCAAGTTTTGAGTATAGCAGGAAGAGAAGGTAAAAGCAAGAGGAGACAGAAATTTAGAGTCTTTCTTTTGAGGAGAAGGAAAGTTGTCTATAGTGGTGGATATGTACAAAATTTTCTCTGAGTCTGATTTAAAAGATAAACATGATTATTATGGGGGGGGAAATATATTTAATTCACTCTCATAACTGCAGCAGTGAAAATGTTAAGTAAGATATTGAATCTGACGCAAATTTAATCTACAACCACAACCATAATATTAGTTAATAAAGTAACAAAGTTGACAAAAATTCCGTATTTGCATCAGGCATTTATACTATGTTAAAATATGAGTGAGTGAGCAGCATTTGAATAAAAATTAAGTGTCTTCCAGATATTATGTTCTGGAGAACAGGTAAAATAAGAAAAGCCACTTTTCTTTCTATATACTAGAAAATCACATTCTAGAAGAGAGAGAATTGGATTGGGATATTTGTTTCTGTCTTTTTGTTTGTTCATTGGTGTGTCATACATTAGTTGTGAACTTCAAGAAGGAAATAACATCTAGATTGTTAGTTATTCAATCCACCTTCAAATTATACAAATTCCTTGGCATTTTTTTATTTGTTTTACCTGAAGAGATTCAAAGAATTAAAATGAGATTGGATTCAGCAGAAGTCATAAATTTCGTTTTTGCATTTCTGTACTTTCATTTGCATTGTATCAACCTACTTCAATTCCAGAACTTCCAACAGTCTTTTGTTGCTTTTCTATAACAAACATCCATGCTTTATTTGTTTTTAAAATATTTATTTTTAGATCACCTTTCAAGATGAGACGGTGACATACTGTCACACATTGTCATACATGGAGATTAAGGTCAAAATGCCACTCAGTTTGGTTGACAAACTGAGCTACCCATGACCTGCTTTCCAGACTACTTAGCATTAAAAATAGCCCAATGGTACAGTAGCTTAAAGAAAAACTCCTGCTGACTTTCTGTTGCAGGTTTTACTATTCAGTATGTCTGCATATCAGGATGACAGGTCAGGAATCAGGTGACTACTAATTATGTGACCTTATTAATGACCATCCGTGAAAAGTCTATTTTAAATTACTTGCTCATTAGCACATAGAAATTCAGTAGCTAAGGGAAGAATATTATTTTCTTCTACAGATTTTTCCCTCAGCTGCTTTAATTGTGAGTGTGTGTTTTTGTTGTTGTATAACACCAGGTTTATTCTAGGGAAGTTGAGGTTGGAAAAGGAAGAAAGAAGGAAGAATGGAGACTGCGATGGGCTCCTACTATCAATGTTAATAAGCAGACTTCAATCATATATGGTCTGCAGATGCTGCTAAGGAAATATCTGGTGATCTTACTCTGAAGCATTCTTAGTACAAATGTAATTTATTACTTACAGTAAAGCTGTCTTTTTTAAACATATGATTGTATTTTTAAAAGCAGGTGATGGGGCAAACTTCCACAGGCACGACTAGCTCATGCTTTCTATAAGAAAGCCGTATTTTAGCTGCATGCTTTGAAAGCACAGAATTTCTACAGCTTTCCAACTAAGCGTTGGAGAATTTCTTTTCATATTAGTGAACAACAAATTCTCTCTAAATTGCTTTTGCTAAAAACAAGACACAACAAGTTAAAGCAACCTTACTTGGAAAATCTCAACCTTAATGATTCTGCTTTGTCAAAATTATAGATAATTAAAACCATTACCTTAAAAAAATCAACTAGAAAACATGAAAGATGTTACAGTTCCACAGTTGTAATTTTTAATGACAGAAACTAAAAGAGGAGGTTTTTGTATGTTTCCTCTTTGAGCAAAATACACTGTTTTCTGAAACTCCAAACTGTCACTGGTGTTAAATGGCCTTTAAAAGAAGCTCATAGTGAAGGTACAATTTTAAAAAAATTCTCATCAGAACAAACATTTTTCAATCTCTATATGATACAATTAGAAAGAGCTTGGCTGAAATTACCTTAGTAACTGTTTCTTTTTATTTGAAAGCACCCTGTCCATCAGGGGTTTTATGTAGTTTTTATAATATTATTAAGGCAATTGGCCAGTCAAGTTTCTTTACACCTGCCTCAGCAGATGGCTTGTTGGAGGCCCCATCTCACAAATTCCAATCTCTTGTATCTATTTATTTGATACTTTTGACCAATTAAGTTCTCCACTGTTCCTTTGAGTGATAACATTGATATATGCATATATACTTGTTTTGGTGTATACACACACCCCCTGTATAAGGCACACACACATATATATAAATACACACTGAAGGGAAACCAAATAATTTTGGTTTTGGTTTTTGTGTTCAAGAAAAGAGTTGTCACCATGTAGTATATACTCATAGCTACTAGATTGGAAACTCTTAACTTTACTATTCTTTTGTGCACAGATATATGACAGAAAGGTGGGAGGCTTTTACGTGGCCAAATAAATCTGGTTTAATTTAAAGGCCAGCAAGCCAATTGTATGACAGACTGATAGGACACATTAAGGAAATTTCTATCAGGTACATTTATAAACTTAGCTTCCAGGGAAAAGGTGCAGCCAGGAATGCAGTACTTTGATGATTATATTAGTCCAGCTTTTAAGAAATCATATCCTGATGCTGTTATGCTTTTGGAAGACTCTTTGCTAATTGAATATTATATTTTCATATCTTGGTAAGTAAATCCCTTAAAACTTTTCAAAGAAGTGCAAAGTTTCTTTACTTTTTTCTTTTTAATTATCCTTCAAAATTTCACAAGGATTTGTATAATTTTATTAAATGGTCAAAAAATTCCAAGAGAAGTGTATTATTCATTATTAATTTCTACCATGTATCATTATCTACCTAAGACTGTTTTTCTTTTGCACAGTAGATGTCCATAGAGACTAGTGAGATTCCTGAATTCTGCATTGCACTCAATATTGTCTTCTTCTAATATTTGTAGGAAAATGTCAAGATATTTCCCTAAACCCAAAGGCATCCTTTCTTACTTACCTAAAATTTAATGTTAGGAATTTAAAATATATGTCCTTTTTATGTAGGAGAACAGACTTTTGGAAAACTCAGAAAATGGCACTTTTCTAGAAGTGCCTTGCTATATTTATTTAAAGTAAAGCTATAAAGTACAATTAAGAGTCCTCAGGATTTTCCCTGGACAACCAAAACCTAGAAAATATGAAATTATTTTGAACTTCAAAGAACTGAAATATGGATACAGAAAAAAATGTAACATCTGTAGGGCTTCACTTTTACTTTATGTGCATTTAAAATGAGAAACAATTATTTTCTCATCTTTTAGAATTGGTGAAACTGTAAATGCTCTGTATTACACTGATGCACAGGAGTTTCTGGACAATTGAGCAAGAATACTCATTCCCATTTTTAGCTCACAGGTTTGAACATCTGAGAGAATGTGAGGAAATGGTAAAGAAAGTAAATTAGTCCAGCTGGGTTTTGGTCATTTCCCACTCCTTGCTGTATATAGACTGCATTTTCCAGGGGTTCAAATTCAGTTTCCACATCTGTGAACAAGAGTATCTTATTTCAGGAATCTCATGAAAAATTAGTCTCAACATGTTACTTCAAAAAGGGAAACTTGTGTTGAAGTAAATTACTGTGTAGATTACACTACTACTGGGTAGATGTATGTATTACCACTTTGGTCTTATATGAACATTCAGGTTCAGGAACAGCTTTCTGCTGAAGCTAGTACTGAATGTCACCATGAGTAGTCATGCATCACTTGAGAGAACTGGATGCTTCAATGGAAATATAAAGAGAAGCTCTTTGGAAAATGGAATTTAAACTTGTTTAAAGGAAAGGCATTTTTCTGACATATTGATCCAATTGAATGGCACTAGCTGGCAATTAGGAGCTTTCTATTTTAATGTCTTTGTAGTTAGCAACAAAAGGAGTACATGAATTCTATATGTTAAAAAAAAAAAATAAAAAAAAATTGGAAAAACATACAATGTAAAGTACCCAGAAAAAATAGTCAATTGGTCAGAAACACTCCCAAATATGTAACGGTTTTATAAGTAAATGGGTTTATAGTTTCATGTGCAAAAGATTGTGTTTCTTTCCTGGCCATTTTAATCAACTCTTATTTAATATCTGTGGAACCTCACTCTAAATTTGACCAACTTTTCTTTGCTGTTTGTAGTTGTCAGGTAAAAACAACTAATATAGGAGGGGGTTTTAATATGTCTGGTTTCTGGTTTTAACTCCTATCTCTAAAAATCTTCTTTTTAGTTCAGATATTTGACCTTTAGGATGGCATTTTCCTTTCACTCTGTATTAAATTTAAGACCAGGCAATGCATTCCAAACAAAATCAATGAATCACAGAAAGAGTTACGTGAAAAGACTGCTCAAGAAATATTTGTGTTTGGTTCCGAGGTTTGTAGATAAATATTCTGTAAGTTTGGAGAAATGAATAGATCTTTGTTAAGTACTATTTTTGTGCTACTGAGATGGAGATCATTCCATAAAAATTCCTTATTGCATACATCAGGTCTTAGTTGCTATTATGGAAAATGCTAAGTTTCTATTCTAAAGTGCTTTAAAGACAGTGTGAGCAGCACCTTTTTCAATACATGCCAGTGCAAATTCAAGAAATCAGTTGTAACATTTTTGCATTTGAAAGTAGCACAGTTGCAGTTCTGGTGTTGTGGTTGAAAGATGACAAAAGGTGTACAGTAGAAATAGATCAATGACCAGTATTTTTTATTCATGAGCTTCTTTGTTTTCTTTGCTCTGTCTAATCCACTCAGCTATTCTTGGCTCCTCACTATTTTTTTTTTTTTTTTTTTTAGCTCAGTAAGCCTTCTTACCATTTTATCATCCACTCATTTCTTCCTTTCCATCCTTGTGGACAATTTTTTCCTTCTTCCTTTGTATCTAAAATTTGAATATTTGATATGTCATCTTCTCGCACACTTATCTCTTTCTGTTCATCTCTGGGGTTTTTGCCTTCATCTCTTTCAAAATCAAATTCGAGTCCTTTGTCATGTTTTAATAATTGGGTCACCTCACATGTTTAAACTAATAACTGCCTCTTACCTCCCTTGAGTCAGTTACTGGTTTGCTTTTCTTTGCTATTCTTCTTGCTTCCTGTGACGTGAATAGTAATTCTATTATATCCTCTTATTACAAAGTCTTTCTAAAAATACTTCATTTGAGAAAATGTCTTACTCCTTTTGTGTCCAAAACTTCCAGTTCTTATATATCTGCAGCAAAGGCCTCTGAAAGTGTGTAGATAGTACTCCTAATAAGCAGTGATATTGATAAGTTAGCATGCTAAAATGAATAGTAAATGATGTGACACAAGACTGACTGAACTGGTACCATGGGTTCAGATTCTCTGACCTGGATTTAGTTGTTTTCCCTGACCTGCTAAATTAGTTTTACAGCTTCAGTTGTTTTAGATATAATGGTTTACAAAACATAGAACATCAGCTGTCAGAGAAATGACAGAGAGAAATGACTAATGTCACTTTTTAGTAGGTTTAGGAGGTTTGCTTTTTCTTTTTTTCCTTCCACTTTACTCTTTCAGGCATGAATTAATCTATTCTATATTAAATGAATATGTTGTAGGTCTCTAGATTTTCATCACTAATGAAGACTAAGAATAAAAGCCCTGATCTGAAACAAAGCTCAAATGATCCTTCGTACCAAAAGAGAAATTAAAGGAAAGAGGAGAAATCTAATAAATTAAATCCCTCCCATAATTCATCCTTGAAATTGTTGGTCTTAGATATGGTGTGCTCTGCAAAGCATCAGTATTCATGCCAGAGTAGACTGAATTAATAGCACTGAAAAGTGAATTATTTCATAGCAGAGATTCTGTTTTTTTCTACTTCAATCTTTTTAAAAGAGAAAATGAAAATGCATGAATGTTCTGCTATGAATTATTTTCTTTTTTTATACTATTTAACTTCACTGGGCCATCATTGTGCATGTCATTTCTAATGGATAAAATATTCCCGCAGCAGCTGTACAACATTATAATGAAACTTTTCCTACTTGTGATGGATAAATTACTGGAAACATTTATATAGTGGAACAACCACATTACCCATCATTTCCCTTTCTGGCACTAGAGAGTCTTATGTCTTTGTACATACTATAACATAAAATTGTGGAGAGGGAAATTGCAATCAGAATGAAACAACTGATAGGAGTCTTTTTAGTTTTGACAATGGAGATTTCTTGGGGAGTGGTGGTAAAATACTGTTTAGGAAGTAAAATTTCTGTTTTCAGTTTGCTTTAAAAGAAGCTAATCTATTCAACATCAAATTGCAAATGTGATTTTAGTGTCAAATCTGAGATTTTTCTTTGTTGGAGAATTCTAAATAGTGTGGTTAGTTTTAACCTTGAAAATTCAGTTATATAAGTCAATTGTTGAACAAGCACCAAAATTTCCATTTGAAACATTTGTGTGGGTTTGCTTCATATGCAATCTGTATTCTTTATGAACTTTATTCCACTGCCTTCAATGGGGTCACTCATTCTCAGCAAATTACTATTTTCTTCACGCTCCACAAAGATCTGTGTTTTAGAAAACGTAGCAACAGTTTAATAATGGGGAGACTCTGTGACCAGATCGGACATCTTATCAACTAAAACTTTAGAGACGAAGAGGGAACATGAAACACCTGGGATACCTTGTCTGAGACACTCCAAGAGTTCAAAGTAATGCCCAAATTCATATCCAGTGGCTGGTGTATGCAGTGCAGATCCCCAGCCTATGGTGGATTTACACTGGGGTGGTTTTCTATTTTCTTATTTACAGCCTTTTTCCCCTTTGGAAATTGTTCTTGTGAGAGAAAAAAATCCAGTAAGGCTATCCTGCTCACTTTCCGCTAGGAATATCTCTGGACGACAGATAAAGAGGTGGATGCTGTGTTAGCTTTGCACAGGCAGTTATCAGGTATTGCTGCAGTACATGGGTACTGGAGTTAGAACTGCTTTGGTGTGCTGCAGATCAAACCTGGAGACACTGTGGCAATACACAACAGAGAATGTATCAGTCATGGAAAATACACTGCACTAACAGTATCTTGAAAAGGAGTGATCTATTAGCAATAGCTTATGATATGTGAGTGAAGAGAAGATTGAACTTTCAGCTGTATGGATGATCAATATTACCACTACAGTTGTTTCACTACTTAATCTACTAATAAGCTTGTGTGTTCTTTTTCACTGTTGTTTGCCCTTATTTCCCTTTTCCTCTTGAACAGCCAGCTCTAAACTCTCGACAGGCTCTGCCTGAGTCCTGTCCTGAAACTCAAAACCTGCAGCCTTTCAGATACAGAAATATCAGCCACAAGGACCAGTGTGAAAACCTCAGAAAACCAGCATCAATGTGACTGTAGGTGGAAGAAACTTTATCTCTTTTGCATAGGACAAATTCTGCTTGCAACAGACTTGTCAGTGTTCCGAAAAAGTCAGATTTCAATCTCCATTAAAAACTTGTTTAACGAACACTAGAAACTTCTTTAGAATGATTGTTTTTCTCTCACTGAGTCTCCATTTCTAAGCTGTGTGTCCAAAGTGTCTACAGACATTCCCATACCCTCCAAAGTATTTAAAGCAGAACATATTTGAAATAACTGTGATATTTAAACTATTATTATTTTTATTTTCAATCTTTTGTGATAATCCAAAGTCCTTTCTTGAGATAGTTAGCAGAAGAACAATGAATTTTTCTGGCTCCATGCATTTACAGTTAATACAAACAACATGGACTATTGCAGAAGATGAGCAAGGGTAATGGATAGAAAGGAGATATCTTCTCTGGGACTTGCAAGGAATAATCTGGAAACTTAAACCTCAATCCTAAAAGTAGCCTTTTCTCCTACAAATCAGCTAGTCTGTGCAATGGATGCACTCTGCCATCTAGATAGCTTCCTTGAATTTGTGATAACCCAAAGTGCATTTCGAAGTGATGTTTCATTGAATGTAATAATGATAAATGCATTTTGTTGTTCCTTTTATCCCCCTTATATTTATATGCAGTTGAATTGTGAACACATAGTTGGAAGATTCACAGTTTTGAAGACAAAAGTGCACCAGAAACACTGAGATGCTTGCAGGAGGACATGCCTATATACTCTGTTAATGCCTTCTAAAACAGTTTTTATAAACTCCATAAACTAAGAAATTTCAGTAACTGGTGGAGTAACCTTGAGTAAAGCAGTCACTGTGTTTGGAAGCCAAAGTACAACCCATATGAAATACCATTTACAGGTCCGAGTAAGAAACCCAAGCATTTTAATGTTATTGAAAGATTATGTTGCTACAATTTTTCATGTACCATATTGACATTTAAATATTATCCAGAGAAGGGGTAATTAGAAATTCATTCCATTGGTGAGAAAAATTGGCCATATGTTATTCAAAATTGCTAGTATAAATTGTTTCACTCTCCAGTGTCTCTTCAAGCATACTTTTTTTTTTATAGCTCTCAGTGTCTGTAGATACTCTTATTTTCTCTGCCTTAAAGGGAGATGTTTGTTGTTTGGCCATGTATCCACATGGGTAAGAACAAAAATTTTACCACATCTTTGGACTATATAAAAAGACTTACTTCTGTTGCTAGAGATACTAAATAATGGCAAGAGTGAAAAAGTTACACCTTACGTGCCTGAATATTTGAATTTCCTTTAAAATATCGTTAATGTTTTTACTTTTGCCTGTCTACTTTTTGAAAGGCAGCTTCTGATTTTTCTTTTTCATATAAAAATATGAATCTATGTGAGAAAAAATTTGTAATGTTATTGGTGACATAAAGGGTTGAGTGGAAGAAATTATACTACCTCTACTCTGGCTGTCACTACTTTGCCTGATACAGTCATAAAGAAAAATATATGAAAGGTCTTTGGATCCTTAGTTCTTGGATCTCTAAATGGTAAGCTGTCTTTTGAGTTCTTGATTTTATATGATTAGCACATTAAATTTAATGCTAAGTAGGACTCTAGGACTTACACTTTTGTCAATGCATAGTTTATCTTAAACTTTAGTCTTCATTAAAATGCTATGTAAATGTACACAGAATAGAATAACCAGGGTAGAAGTTTTTTTTTCCATTAAAAATGCAGCTCAGCAGACTTGTGATAAATGGTGATGTTACATATATGCCAATCCCTTCTGGAAAATTGGAGTGATTCTGGACTTTGCCAAGAATTTGACATGCCACCCTAAATGTTTAATCAGGGATGCCGTGACATTCAGTGGTGCTTGTATAAATGTATCAGTCTAATTTCTATTAAATGAAACAGCATCTACTTCTGAAGAAAAAGAAAAATCATGACTGAACCAAACTAATGCTATTAATGTTTCTCACTGGATATGATATAAATAATCTAAAGTTAACTATGATCCTCACTTCAGTGAGCACAAACTTCCTTAGTAAAAGTTTTGAATTGGAATAGAACTCAGAGGAGTGCTGTGTCAAATTAATGATCATGAAGCAAGGCTCACAGAGCATTAGTAGTCAGCTTTTGCCTTGGGTGAGACTAGGGAATAGATGCCATTCAGCTATCTGAACAGAATTTCTATGCTAAAATCTGTCCTTCAAAAACCAGGAGAACCTTATGGGACTTTCCTGTGACTTCTCCATTGGATGATTCCATTCTGGCCAGGAAAAATACATATTGGATTTCAGATACAAGCCAGAGATACCATCTAAAGAGAATCATCATTAAGGTGTTGCTGCTGCAGATTAAATTCTGAAAAACTTTGCTTATGTATATTATCTTTCTCTTTTTTTTTTTAATACAGTCTGAAGCTTCTTAAAGTGAGCCTACATTACACCCCGGTCCAACTTTACCAGGTGTACATCTTAATTTCACACTTCAAGAGATTTTGCCTACAAACTTTGTAACCCTTGTAAAGCCATTGGTTCTTTGGTACCCTGAATTAACGTCTGGAGAATAACTGCACATTTTTCTCTAAGAGATTTCTTTTAATTTGGTGAGAAAATAGGCATTTTGGCAAAAAGGATTTTACAAGATGTCATGCAACTTTACAAAATCCTTCCAACAAATTACCAGGATTATCAAGCATTGCTATAGTAAGGAACTTTTGTTACACCCAGCAAACACAAGCTCCACACAATTTAAGTTGGACAACCATAATCTACAGAAAATAAGGGATAAGTTACTCACAAGAGGAAGAAAAGAATAAAGGAAGAGAGTTTGAGAAGAAAGAGTAAAGAAAGAAAAAGAACACAGTTACCCCTCAGAAGGTCTCATGTTGATGGCTTCAAAGAGAACAGGCCAGGGCCCACAATGGACACCTTGTGTGTACCTCCTCCTCTGCTTTGGTCACTGTGGCCATTCTGTAGGCCATACCTTTGGTTCACTGACCATTCCCTGTCCCCTTTGCCAAAGTAAGGGGTGTCACAGCTAATTAAGGCTCCAGGGGTGTGGTGTGGGTGGGTTACCAGGCAACCCTTCCTTACTGCCAGCCCAGCCACGGCTCCCATAGCCATGTGGCTGCAGCCCCTGTGCTCTGGGCAGGTCCCACCATGTGCCAGCCCAGCCCTTCCCACACACACAGAGTCACAGAGACAAAATGGTTGATTCAACCCACTAATCAGTGAGATATAAATCTGGTCTCTAGATGCCCAGTTAAGGAGAATTTAGTTTCGTATACATCTTCTGGTGTTGAGATAACAAGGTAATTAGGTTCTATTCTGCCATCAACATGTGAAAAATGCTTTAATAATACTAGCTCCTTCAGGTCTTAATTTCCAGTGCTTGTGAGAAGGTAGTGGGCTCCATCATAGTTTCCATACTGCTATTTATTTGTTCTGCCATAGGACGTTGGGTCATGGTGGGTTGAAGAACAGAAGCATGCTCCACAGGACAGGCAAGGCAGAGGTATATGCACAGAAGTGTAAGTATAATAACCAGTGGGGTTTGCGTATATGGCTAAATCTTCTGAAGTTTTACAGGAAGTGTGGTACTAAAGAACCAAAAGATATTTTGAGACATACTTAAAATATTAATGGAAAAGAGGGAGAGTTCTCTCTTTTTATACAGCCAAAGCTTCCAGTCAAGTTGAAGGAGAAAGTTTTTTTCTTACAACTGTGTTTCTCCCAGTGTTTCCAACAAGAAGTTGTATGTTGGAGAACACTGTCTCAAAGGCTGCCAAAACAACCAGGGTGAACAGTTTCAAGCAAGTGAACAACACCAGAA
>JAWWTY010000123.1:36105494-36190501 GCA_035222235.1 Margarornis squamiger
GTATCATCATGTGAAGCTGGCCACGCCCCATCTGTATTCCCCTCCTTCCCCTACCTGCCGGGCCCCACCCTAGCCACACCTCCCCTTTTCCACAATTGTATTCTCCCCTCTTCCCCTATTTGCCGCGTTCCGCCCCTAAACTCCTCCCACTTTCCAAGCTCCTCCCTGAACCTATATATGTCTCATGCTCCCCGAATAAATCAGTTCCTGCCTTCACCCACCATCGGCTGGGACTGGTCTCTTCCTTCCCTCCGGCACGCGGCAGTTGTACAATATTAATTTTTGACAAAATAATAAAGTAAGACTTGAATATCTTGACCACCTCTGGATTGTAAAGCTATTTACATGCTCTTACTTAAAGAACCCAAAAATGCAGAATTGCTGTATTTGCCAGCATTCTTTCCTACCTGGAAAGCAGGTACAGTCAGAACTCCCAGAATCCTTTCTAGTTGACAAAAGATTAGATGTGTCTAGTGGCAATAAATACTGTTCTATATTTTCTTTGGTGTAATGCTGTGTCCCAGGATAAGTGATGCAGCACTTCAACCCGACCTGATATCCACATCTGCTGCTGCATGGGAACTAAAGGTAAAACCCAGGATTATATGCAGAAGCTTAAAAAGACACATCAGGTGATCTGGAGTTTTCATGGTTTCTGTAGATCCAAGGTTTTTTTGAGAAAGTTGGTGCTTAGCTGTTACTACAGAGGTTTTATAGTTTAAGGCAAAGAAAACCCCTATTTCATTCCCTATAGTCATGATTCAGGAAGAATAATGTGATAGACATGTGCTCTGAAATCTTTTGTTCATAAAGGACATTTTGTGTTATAGAAACACAAAATATTTCCATCATTTCAGAGAAAAAAAAAAATTATAGGGAGGAGAATTTGGGATTCTTAAGAAAGGGGGAAAAAATGTTCATAGTTTATTCTGTATAAGAGCTAGTAAGATACTAATTTTCTTATCTGGTAGCTGGATCTTTAATCTTACCGACTTAGCCTTCATTCTTTTTATGTACCAAATCATCATTCTTCTGTCCTTAGGAAGTAGTTGGTATATCCAGCAGCCTACTAAAATGCAGGATTAACCTAAAGGAAGAGCAAAGAAAGACAGAAAAAGTAAACTAATCTTTGTTACAGCTCTTTTGCCATATCACTGAAGTCTTAAATTTAGTCTAAATTTTTTTTCTCTGTGCTTGAGATTTCTGTAAATTGTATCATGACAATTCTAGAAAATAGCCTGCCTATTTGTTCTTCCCAGCCCACAACCAAACTGACTCCCAGTTACCCTGACATACAGTTAACTCAAGGCCTTCAGTGGAACTCATGATTAGATCAAGGATGAGGATGTTTTATTGTAGCTGCCGAGGGCACTATACTGTTAAATGTTGCTGGGGTCACTGAAAGAACATATTGCTCATTAAAAATGCTTTGTTTTGCCCTTACAGCACCTTTAATTTTAAGTTTCTCTGTGTTTATATGTAAATGGATAACTTCTGCACCTTGCAAGTGTTTCCAGGCAAAACTGAAAAGGCAGTCATGTGAGTCATACGGTTTCTTTGGAGAAGAATGGAGAAGATTGCCTATAGGGAATATAGTATTGATTTAGTATCCAATCCTATCTTGTTTGCTCCACTTGAAATATTTAAGTTATATTAACAATAATGCTCCATTTGGGCATTACTTGGCCTTTGATGACCAGTTAAGAAGAGGAGAAAAAAATTGAAGGCTGACATGAAACCATCTGTTTGCTGTCTAAAGTCAGTTACCTTTCAGGCCTTTAATCACAGAGCAAAAGGAATTGTGGATACAAAAATTCCCCAACTGAAAATGTGAGCAGCAGGCCTACAGAGGTGTTTCTGAAAAAAACTCAATGAGAAATCAGATAAAAATATAGAGAGAAGTATATTTGATATTAAAATTCCCCATGATTTGATCGGTATGTTTAGCAATGCAGGAAAAGTAGCACTTATATTTCCTCTATTATAGAAGAGAAGGAGCTATAGGAGTATAAAATACAGAAATTACAGGGAGGAGAAAAATAGTTTTTACTGTAGTGCACAACTTAAGGTTTGTATTCAAGGTTGAAATAGCAAACAACTGGAGAGGCCTTTCAGTCGTGCTAAAGACTGTATGATGATATTCTGAGGCCAAAATGTCCCCTGGTTACTGCAGCAGTGTGGTAAAAGCATATTGGCTGTTCATATCCCAGTAGTAAAAGCAAGGAAAACTTGCCCTGGTCTTCTGGAGGCAAGTTGTCTACCTTAGAGTGTGGAAAAGGGAAAAAGGATGACAAAAGCTGTGGAGTCTTTAAAGTTGCCTAAGGTGCCTTTTTACGGCAGAATGATTCCTAGCCTCAGAGTAAAATAACTATTACTTGATCAATGTATCACATAAAGTTCTTTACTCTGTAATCTTACACAACATTGTTTAGTTCATAATTTGTTTTTGAAATGTTTTATTCTACAGCATACCCATAACAGGAACTGCCATAACTTAAATTGTGTTTTAATATCATGAGATCTCGTTATAACAGTCTACTTATTCAGTTCTTGCTGATATGTGAAGTAAGAATGCCAGCTATTCTGGCTGAGTTACTGGGTCCACAGATTACTAAAAAGAAAATTAATATACTCATTATTGCTTTTCTTTTTTTTTTTTTCTTTCTATTAAGTAGTAGTCAGAGACTCCAGTCAGGATTAGAGTCTCATTATAATAGATGTTGTATAAACATTAAAGATGGCCTTACATGATAAATACAACATGCTGTTATTGTTTAATTTAATGTTGAAACAAGCTGAGCTTTGTTTACAATTGCAGGAAGAGAGATTATGCTTAAATAATGTTGTTCATATATTTAACTAATACATTTAACTCAGTAATCTAAAACCTGCATAAAGACTAACAAAAACTATATCTTAGATCTGATATTACACTGAAAACTGACTAAAATGTGCTTCAGTGATTTTGTACTGACAGCCCAAATATTGTATTGCATACTGGTCTGGGAGTGGGGAAATGGAAGTAGAAGAAATTGCTTTCAATCACAAAATGACAGTGAATATAGTAGCACTATTTTATTCGTAGCTTATGTGTTTATTCAATAAATTTATTGGTAGCAACCTAAAGAATATTGAACCAAGTTGAAAAAAATTTAACATATCATCATATGCTGGAAAAAAAGAATGTGTGCAGTTATGTTGCAATTTACTGAAATACGTTGTTCTTTGATATATATTGCATACTGCAGGAAAGATAAGTTATCTTTATATCTTATGTTATTATCACATATGTCAAATAGAATTTTAGTTTCTCATATTTCTAAAAAATATAGGCTCATTCCAGGAAGGCAGTCATCACTGTATATGTATATTTGTCATATTTATTTTAAAGCCTTAACCATCACCTCAGTTTGATTTTTTCTTGGAGTGATAGAAAGAAATTACCATCTTTCTTACTGTTTAACAGAGAAAACTCAATAGCAAATGGGTGAGATCTCTAAAGACAATTGTAGCATTAGCTCGTCTGGAGCATGACATAGAGAAAAAAATGGTACAGAGAATTTCAGCCATGGTGTTCTAGTAAACACTTGGAATGAACTTATTCTTGGAAGCAGAAACCTCCTCATGTAAAGAAAAATATACTGTTCCAGATTTTTTATGGCTACTTTATTTTGTGGGTATTTAAAAAAAAAAAAAAAGAAAAAAAGAAAATAGACTATGCTTTACTTTTCTCATTTTTTTTGCATTCATCTATATAACTTAAAAAAATGAATTAAAGTTTGAAATTCTATTGTTGCAGAAACGTTATGTCATACAGGAACAACAGTTAGCAACGATCTCTTAGAAAAAATTATAACTCATTTATTTAAATTGATAGCCCAGAAGAATCCAAGAACTATAAAATAAATATCCATAGCATTACATCAGATAAATTTAGCTTTGGCAGAAACCACTTTCAAAGCTTAATTAGAAATAGTTATTTTTGACAAAAAAATTGTGATTTAACAAATGTAATAAAATATCCAAACTAGAAGTTAAAAATACATTTTCCTTTACGCTTTGAGACATGACTCAAGTAGGAATGGAACACTTACAGGGAGTTTTTTAATTATTCTTTAGCAGTACATAAATACAATGCTATAGGCAGAAAATAATCTTCAGTGTAACAGTCTTTGCATATTAATATATGGCCTGTGGTTTAGTAGGATGTTTACAGAACAACACATAACATGTTTGGTCACTGCAGTGTTTCCCAGAAACAACATATCACTTTTAGCAATAGTTTGTGACTACAGTAGCTGTGTATGGCCAGTATGGAGCACAGAAAGTATTTTCCATATTTAACTGGTTTTTTGACATTATCATGTTCTTTAACAGTCTGTCAACCAAAACTACATCTAATTTTGTTAGGTAACCCAAGAGAAATACCAACAATTCAGTTACAGATGATTAATTCATATCCAAAAAAATTGATGTCATTTGGTAATGTCAAAAATTGAAGTTCAGCATAGCAGAGAAAGACCCAGGAATAATGTGTTTGCCTGTATCAGCAATCTTACTGGTACTTTGCAAGCGTTTCTACACCAATCAGTTTGTCAAAAGTTATACATGCAATAATGTATATAAGCAAGTCTCAACCTTCATAATTATGATACAAACTCTCAGAACATATAGTAAACATTCCAGTTGTAGAAAAATTCTATTTTGGGAGCATTGCAGTAACTGTTGCAATAGCTCACTGTAATGAAATTTGGGCCTTTTACAAAGATTAATTTTATGCAATCCACAGATCAGTCGGAGCTCAAACAGTGAATAAATTAGATCCATGTTTCACTTTAATTCAGTGTGATTGCTGATTGACAAGTCTTGCAATATATAAACATTCAGTTCTCAGCCACCAGTTATGATCTGACTGTTAAGAGATGCCTCTGCCCGAAATAAGGTGCAAACAAGACCATATGCCAAAGTCAATAATACGGATTTTATTTAACAATAAATGTGAGGTAGAGAGATAGAAAGAAATAGAAGAGAAGAGAGAGAGAGAGAGATCAAACAGAAATAGTCACCACCCATGGATCGAACAGCATCCTGTTGGTCCTGGACTTCTTGGTGGTAGGAGTCCTGGAGATGTTCTTCTGGGGGAAGAATGTCTATACAGTCTAAGTTCCAGGTATCCACATAGGTGTATTCCCACAACTTGGAGTGATCTTTGATTGGTGATACGTGTATAGCAGTTACTTCCTTTCACAGTTTGTCATAGTGGTAATTTTTATCTAGATGCATTATCCAGATGCATTAACCAGGATGTGCTAACCAGATCTCACCTCTGCCACACCTGGAATCAGCACCTTCCAGTCACAAATTCCTCCCTTTTGTTCTTATCTCAAGTTCCTGCTCTAGTAGCTTATCTTATGGCAAGTTCCCTCTGTGACCTTGACAGTGTTTAAGACAGGCAGCTGTGCTCTTTAAGTCCTTACAATATTTCTGTAACTGTTTGATATTTTCCCCTTTCTTGCTTATGGCTGATCCAGTTAATCCTTACCATCTGTCATGATTTCTAATGAAGGGAATTGTCGAGCAGGTGTACCTGCATCAGGGAATCTCAGAGACACTTAAGTTTGATCTTATCCAGCAAATAGTTCCTCTCTCTTCTTTGCTAAGTTTCTGAGGTTTAGGGTCAGGGTGGGGTTTTTGTTTTGTTTTGTTTCATTTATTTAGGGGCTATTTTGGATGGTTGGTTGGTTGGAATTTTTTAAGGGAACAATAGGTCCAGAATAGAATAGCAATCAGTTAGAATAGTAAATGCTCACGTCTTGAATCATGTGATATTCCATCAAAATGCCTAATTTGTTTATTAAAACACCTTACTCTTCTAGGGTGCCTATCAGAAATGGTGATGAAATTTGTTGTCCCTAAATCTGAGCCCCAAGGTACTCATTTTCCACCTTGCTCATCTGATTCAAGCTCAAACTAATATATAGCACTGCTGTATTACAAAAAGTTATGTCAATTAACTACGCTGTATTTCAACAGACAAACATAAAATCCAGTAGTAGCTTCAGCTGCTCACTAGTGTGGTGATGTTATCCTATATCCTGTTATGGCTACTTTAATGTTCAGAAGAAAATAGACTTTGATGGCTTCTAAAACTAAGTGTTTTATGGCAGACAGGTAAAGAGATGGGAAATCAAAGGGCTACTGTTATTTTTGGCTGTAGGCCAAGCAACTTGGGTAAATTCAGCCGAAAATTTAAATTGCTCACTCCATCATTTTTAGTGTAATGAGACTAATAGTCAAAATTCTTTTTAAGTGGTCAAAACCTTATATCCTGGTAGGCTCAAAGTGTTGGAGATACATTTTATTTATTGGAGTTAAGATATCAGATTCAGATACTTCTGGCAATGTCTTTGGTGTTGCTATAATTTCAGTGGCACCTGGCAGCTGTAATAGAGATCAGTGAGTTATTACAGGTAAGTTGCTTATCATGTAACTTTGCATTGGAAGAATATTTAGTGAAATTAGTGTCAGTGACAGTGAAACCATTTGACAAATCTAGCAGGGAATTAAAAAACTAATAAAGAAATAATACATGCATCTCACGCACCTTGACCCTGTAATATATAAACCTGAGGACTCTTATATCAGGTAAGAATAAAGTGTCCATCTAATCTAAAATAAATTTTAATAATTAATCAGTTGCAGAAGTATTGACATGTCATCTAAATACCTGGTAGCAAGCTGGCCAGAGTTACCATTTTCAGATAAACTTCTACCAGCACATCTTTTCTATTGTGTGTGAGTGTCTTGAAAGCCGTGAAATACAAAGGCACATTTCTTCCATGTTTGTTCAAGATTACCTATTGTTATTTTCTTTAGAAATCAAAGTACAGTTTGGTCTAAGTGTAGAAAAATACTGGTTATCTTTGTTGCAGCAGGGAAAATCCTTGTCAAGGAAAAGTAGAGTAAAAATTTTCAAAGGTTATGTATCAAGTATGAAAGGTGAAAACTGGGAGTGGGAGGAGGCAGGAGTGGGAATGCTGAGGCATTGAAATCAAACCACACAAGGGGAAGAATGCTCGATACTAGGTAGAGCTCATCAGCAGGCTGCTTCTTTGCCTTCATCTTCCATTGTAAGTTTGCAACCTAATGTGTTGTTTTCTTGGTGCATCAGCATGTTGAGGAATGAACCATCTTAAGAGACTTCAAAGGTCTTCCTCTCTGTTCATGACAAGAATTGGATAATTGGCTGTCCAATGGATTTTATCAGTCATCATGGATTACTCAGGCAAGGCAAAGAAATTCCCTTTTGCTTATGATTTTGAATGTATCTATCCACTTCTCTGTCCAAGGACAGGAATTCATGAACTAAATTATAATAAGAGTAAGCATGCATTTTTGGGGAGGGTGTGCATTTTTATTTTATTATTATTTGGTTTATGAATTTCAGGGTTATTTAATGCATTATAAAATTACTTATATAAGGTTTAGTTATATTAATGTCAGGCATCCACTATCAGATTTCCTGCTTTTCAGAATACCTTCAATGCTGATAAAAAGGATTCTAGTGGAAGTTTACTAAAATGTAAATTTCATGTATTTGTTCCTGCATTTCAAATCTAAATGGTACAAGCACTTTCCTTTTAGTATCCATATTCATTCTGAGTTTATTTACAATCTGCTGAGGAACAGAAAAAAAACCCCTCAGTGTGAACTGCCTTATCTTAAATAGTGGGCAATGGAGCCAACGTGTAAAACCATATATTAGCATGTCAGTCAGAGTGCTATTGCACTCCCCCAAAATAATAGGTCTACTTTAAACAAGACTGTGATTTATGATTCAGAATCATAAGAACTCACTTTTTAAGCCAGTAAAGAAGACATCTGGGAAGAGCAGATCTAAGCCTGTTCAAACCTCAGAGATTTTACCTTTTTTAAATTCAAATTATCTGTTTTCTGCATTTAAATAGTGCTTCATAATGACAAAAGGAACTGATCACTGGTGTACAACAGCCTGGCTTAACCACAGGCTTCACTGGAAGTGTGCAGGAGAGGTTTTGTGAATGTGGCATTAAGAATCACTGGTGACTGTCTTGTATTTGGTATGAGCAAGAAAATAAATTCAAGTGAATGTAAACGATAGTTCTTAGATGGCAGGTCCCATTACATTTATGCCCAATAATAATAATTATACATCTGAGAAAATTAAGGAACTGTAAAGACTGCTGATTTCAGAATTTAGTTGAAGCTCTAAGAACCTTGGGGTTTGTCACATGCAGAGTAAACAAAGGCATCTTTAAGGATCTCCACACTGCAAGTCAGTGTGGTTGAAACTGAAGCTGCAGAAGCCAGAGGAGAAAGATGGATCGCAGTTGTCTGGAGTTCATGAAGTCACCAGATGCTGGCATGAAGTTTGGTGATGCTATTCCTGCTTTGCACTGAGTGTAAGATCTGGAAGAATAATACAAAGGATGAGGATTCTGATTCCGGCCTATTTGAGGATAAAACTTTCAATGACTTCAGCTGAGCCAGGAAACCACTCACCAAATGTTTTTGAATGTTGTTGCAAATATAGCACAAAACACATGAATTACTTGTTCTGAGACTTGGTTCAGTATATTTGAGCTTCTTGTCTTTCTTTTCTACCTGAGCATGCCACAGAATTCCTGCTCATCCTGTTCATATAATGCCTGGCCATATTTTCTTAAGAGAAAAAAAAAAAAAAAAAAGAAAAAATGAAGCCTATATACAGAATTTTTAGTAACATACTATCAGACCAAATTCTGAATCATTGGGAAGTATTTTTCAAAATATTTAACTCACACAGAATTTTTCAATTCAAAATGCCAAGTCTTGTTCTATTAGCTTTGTGGCAGATTTACCTACTGTATCCAAATACATACACAACTGTGCTAAGAAATTTCAAACATGACCTTCAGCATCACTTTTGTGTAGGAGGCAAAGAACTGCCTGTCAGAAATTGCTAGCTCTGCACACACTGAAATCTCCAACTGGCTTCAAGTAAGGCCAGAATTTTTCTTTGGAATAGGCATTTCCTACAGTGAAAAATGATGTAATGGATTTTTAATGTGAGCAAACAGACACTTAGCATATATAACTGTTTTCTCTTAATATCATTTACCTAAGTTCAAATTGTGTAATTCATTTAGTGTTTTATAAATTTTTGTTTTGGACTTATGCCAGAAATCAGAACAAAAATTGAAATTACCATCATATTATTTTTCTTGTGCAGTGTAGATACAAATGGAAGGAACCAAATCAAGACATAATTCAGACTCATTATAGATAGCAGCTTAACACTGACATGCTGATATGAAAAAAATTAAGTACAGGATTAATTATAGATAAAAATAATGTGAACACATGCAATAAACTAATTAGATGTGAACTTCTTAATAGAAAAAAAGAATGTTTACCCTGTCCAGAGACAGATTTAAGATCTACTGATAATTACAAGATCCTGTTAATAGTACTAAAGGACATTAAATGTTCCTACAAAATATTTCATCAGATGATAGTATTCAAAATACAGGAAGCTGCACATGCTTTTCATTCACTTTAGTACCATGTGTTTCAGCAGTTTTTAAATATAAAAGGTATATAAAGCTATATCTTCTGGAGGGCACTGGTCTAGCAATATTTCTGCTCTATGCTAGCTCTCCCGTAACAGATTGGATTTGGTACTGAGACCCTTGCAGGTTATTTTGGAGCATTTCTGCCTCTTGCACCAAATGAAATTTAACTTTTTTCCTTGATCAATAGTCAGCAGGACAGCAAATTACTATAAGAAATATTCGCCTGTTCTACTCTAAGTATTCATCCTTGGAGACCTTTGATGTTTAATTTATGGGAAATCTAACTTTAAATGAAGAACTGTAGAGTTACACCAAAGGTTGTGTGTCAAGTATGACAGCTCATTGCCAGGCTAATGGGGAAAATACGGTAAGGTCAATAAAATGTTTCAAAGTTTTCAAAAGGCATGTAGCTGTAGACTTTCTTATTAGATCAGGGTTTGCTTTAGCAAATTATTGTAATTTGCCACAATTCAAATATGCTTATCACTTCAAGACTGTGTGCAAAGCATTCACCAATGCAATCCCAAACTCCTGAGTACAATTCAATCCTGAGGTTTCCTCAAAAGTCAATATGTGTTGTCATAGTGAAATGAATATTGATGAAAATAGCAGTTCAAGAACAAAAACAGTTCTCAGTTAGTCAGAATTTCCACTCCAGACACTTCTTGACACAGTTTCCAAAGCACTGATCTAACTCCAGCCCAACAGTCAGAAAAAGGACAGAGTAGTTTGTGGCAGGTATACACTGCTCTAAGCTGGATCTCTAAGAGACATCAAAGCATTAAACAGGGCATATGCGAGAGTCCAAAGGCCATGACCTTACCTTTGATGTCTTGTTTCAGGAGGAGGGAGGTAAAGGCTATTCCAATAGTACATGGAGCCAGTTGTCTGTATAAAGAGAGATGAGAAATGAGAAAGTCTCTAAGCACATAAACAGTTGTCCCTGAGCTTCTTTGTTTCAAGGAAGGATTGATGTATCTTATCTTTTTAACCCACCTGTGTACTTTACATACATATATATTTCAGGAATAGATGAGAACCCTGTGAAATGAGATGATTGTTATTTTTTCTTCCTTGTTGTGCTTTATCCATAAGAGCTTTTTTCTTTCTTTCTTTCTTTCTTGTTGTGCTTTCCTTTCTTGTTAAAGGGCATTTCCATTTGCATTTAACTTCAGGCTAAAGCCAAGACCCACTGATTAGAAGAAGTGTATTTGTGGGTTTCAGAGAAACCATTTTTTTTAAAATCCCTGAGACAGCACCACTTACAGAGAGTGTTCTGGATCCTTTATGGTGTTACATGATGGTGAATTTCATAATTTACTACTTCGTAGGGTGCTAATAAATGCCTCCCTAATAGACAAATACTTTTATTCCTAAAATGTCGATTACTGTAAGTGATTCAGAAATCCTAATGAATAGTTATGTATAAGGAAGTAATTTTGAAAATGAGTTTTTGGAGTGCATGAAAACACAAAGAAATGTAGCTTGCTTAGGACGTGCTGATGAGATCAAAGAATTCCAACAGTAAATGGAACTCTTGGACTTGACAGGAATAATTTTGTTAAGTGTGAGCAGATATGACTCTCAAAAAGAGTAAGCATCCAAATAAAAGGCATTTAATCTTACAATAAAACAGTGCTTGAAGCATTTGCAAACATTCATCAAATTCCTTCAGTATGGGCAAGGAATGTTTTAGGCTAGATTGTCACTATCCTTTCTGGCAGAATTCAAGTTATGAATACAAATAGCCTCTACCTAGTTGGCTAACAGGGTAGAAGATGCCATTGCGCCCACTGCTGGCTTAAAAAGAACACAGATCATGAAGAGGTTACAGTCTGCTTTTAGGTGTGATGTTTCTTGTGGCAATGGTTAAATTTAAAAGTTTAGCTGAAAAAATTTTCTTGTGGGTATACCACAGCTCAGATCTGCATTCTTGTGCATTCTTCCCTGGGTTCATTTCTTCTGGAGAATTTTATTCCTGCCCAAGTCCAGTCATGTCCTTTTCCTCTCAGGCTTTCAGTAAGCCTCCTACTTCACTTGTCCTCTAAGTAAAAACTTTCTTCAATATTTCAGGAGTCCTACAGTGTTTGTACAGTCCTGTTACAGGTGCTGGGTAGTTAGGCCTTTATTTTTTGGAATGGCTTTTTTTTTTTTTCCCAGTAAAAATATAAGTCTTTCTTTTCTGCATGATTTTTTGAAATTTTCCCAAGTGTCTGAGAAAAGCCTTCCAAACAGCTTCAGGCTTCTTACTCTTTCTTTTCAACTCTGTACACAACACATACAAAAGTTTCTCTCTCCATCTTTTTTTTTTTTTTTTCCCTCTGTGGAAATAAAGCCTACAGAAACACTGGATTTCTTTTTGCTTGCCATCTAGTTGTCTTAAACACTCTTTTATTTGAAACATTCAGGTAGAGCTGAGTGAAATGCCTTTTTTTTTTCTCTTTTTCATTTTGTTTCAAGTTAGACTGGATTATCTCATGATGTCTTGCATTAAATTTTGAACAATAAAGGATGATCAGCCTACACACTGAGCACTGTGCTAAGATAGATGCCTGAGGATTTGATATGCCTGATGTGCAAACCCTTATGAGATCCTCTTGTATATATCTCATACCTCCTTCTGTCCCCAGTTCAGACAGCATCCTAAAAAACTACACATAGTATGAACACTGGCAATGCCACAGCACTGTGTTTAGGCTGTGAGTCCTGTATTAGTAAAAGTGATCTTTTAGTTGCTGATTTGAATTCAGAAATTACATAGAAAAGCATTATACCAGGTGTTTTAGACTGTAAAATGAAGAGAGGAACATTTGAACTGCCAGCTACTGACATACAAATGGTTCACTTTTATGTCTGTAGTTTTACTGAAAAGGGTATGCTATCAATTTCACAACAACACTTCCATGCTGACTGCTGTGTACATAAACTCTCACTTAAAATATCACCAGTGATACGCAGCACACAGCCACAGATAGTTATCTCATACTACCTTTCTCAGGGGAGTTGATTTTGGCAGATGGGTACACCTAAAAATGCTTTGTGATAAACACCCAGTTTTGTACGTGGCAGTATGTTCCAGAAAGTTTAAGTAGTTATTAGTCATTTTATTTTCTTAGAGGATGCTATTTAGCATGTAGACACTCAGACTAGCAATTAAGTAGCATTACTTGAAAACCAAGCAATGGTTGGTGATCAGCTGCCAGAGGTCAAAGTGACATATATTTATCTATGGGAAGTCAGAGGAGTCAGTTTGGGTAAACTGGACCTTCTGCTTTCCTTCCATTACTTTGAATCAGGAAAGCAATGGCTATAACACAAAGTCTCAGAAAATGCTTCTGGTGGTCAGACAACCATTTTCTCCAGAAATCCAGTGAGTGACATGTACGGTCTCATAGAAGCACCTGCAGTAGAATCCAAGGTCATGCAGCTCCTGACAAAAAGGAACTCCAGAGATTGACCAGTTCAGTGTCTGCCTAGGGACATGAAAGATGTTTTCAGTGTTTTATGTAGGCCTTTAGTTCTAGAAGACCTGGCTTTGTGCTCCGTGAACGCGTAATGGGTAACACAGACCTTAAGCTTCTTTCTTCCTAACCTGTGTCTGGTTTTGTTGCAGACTTCAGTGTTGCATATCTTTTCAGAGTTTTTTAAGGCACTCAGATTGATGGCACCTAGGCAGTCACAACTCTGCCTCGCTCAGAATTTCACTTGGAGCCCCATTAGTGGTAATGCTTCATATATATTCAGTATTCTGAAAATGGTGAAAAAGGTCACAGTTTGAGTACAGAGGAAGAAGGATAAAGTTTACAGGTAGAGAGGGAGCACTGGAAATCCTAGAGTTTTCATGCAAGTATTCAGCATATTTTATTATTAATAAATTAATAGCTGATAATCAAGTTATTTGACTGTATTCTGTTTTAGTTGCATTTTTAAATAGTGCAGTATTTATAAATACTAAACAAGTAAAGAATTTTATTCAGACATTAGATTTTTTTGAGAAAGGAAAATAACTTTCAGTGCAGACACTTCTGATAACATAGTAAAATATAAATAAATCACATTATCAGTGGAAGAAGACAACAATCCTAAAGGAACACTTAATCTTTCTTTTTGTGTACACAAGTAAAGAATCCATACTGCTTTAATTTGGAGTTGTATTTGTTTCAGTTTGCTCCAGTGATGGATAAGGATGCAATTATTTGTGACAAATATGAATTTCTTGTAGGTGTTTTATATAAAAACACAGAGGAATGACAAGAAACCTAACAGGTATTTGGACCACGGTGGAAGTTTAATCTAGCTTTGAACCACATTTAGTTCTGTAGGAGTGTACTGCACTCATCCCTGAATGAGATTTAGTTATTTTGTGCACAGATTATGATATCACCACAATAAGCATGACAAATGCTTCAATTTAAGCAGGAATCCTGTCTGAATGTTAATGATCCCCTTCCAGGCATTGCCTCTGAATTTCTAATTTGCTAACCATGTTCATTATGAAAAATATGTGAGACATCAGCAAGTCCATCTTTTAATAAAGAACAGGAAAAACATCCAATTAAAATTCTCTGGGAAAAAGGCTTTTTCACTATAAATACACAGAGACATGAACATATGCATCCACACACACCATTTTTCCATTACAAAATTTTTAATTGTTTTGGGGTTTTCTCCAGTAAAAACCCTTCATCGGGACCTGACCAATATTGTGTTTTCTCAGGTGCTCATAAAAGTGTTTCCTGTACCATTTCTGTAGGATCAAGCAGATCCAGTCCAAAAACCTGGAGTTCAGCATAACAAAGTCAAATGTGAAGATATTTTCAGACAGCAAAAACTGTTTCACAGGGAATGAAGGTGAAAAATTCAGTTTTCCATCAGGTCTCAAATGTATATAGCCCAGTGTTCTTCCAGCTCAAGAAAGGTGATCACCCATAAAGTTTTCCAGATAAATGAGGAGAGAAGGTAACATAAAGAGAATAGAAATATATTTTGACCTTTGATTAAGTTTATTTGTAAGGCATTATATATGACATTAAATGACTTGTTAAAGTTCCAAATTGGCATCCTAAGGCACTGCTAAGAGTTATGATTAGTGATTGTGGCCTTAAAATGTCCTTGATCTGAGCACACTTGTATTTTCAATATGTGTGCCTACCTTGCTGAGATTTTCTATTCGTAATTTTGGTTTTTACATTTTTGTATTTTGTGAAACTATTCACTGGCTTGAGTCTGAAATAAAGCTCTTATTTTGATCCACTGTTTCTTGTTCACTGTAATTTTAAACACTGTTTGGCTTTTCCCTTGTGTATAATAGCTTGTTCCTGTACAGTAGCTGGCTGTAATCAGGAGGTTCTACTGAAGCTGGAAAATTTTAATGACAATTTGAACTGTGAAACACTGTCAGATGGTTTGGAGTGTGAGCTGGACTGTGTTTATTATGGTAGCATGTGTTATAAAACCTAATTCTTTTTTGACATACTGTCATTAAAGACTTTGCAAATTTTGTCTTAATATTAGTTGCATTAACCTGGTTATCCTGTGTAGAATTCAGCTCAGTCACATAAACCTCTATTTTCTTTGCCTAAGTTCATGTGATACACAAAATTATGCTTTTATTTATGTGCTATGTAACTTGAATTTTTGTTTATAAAGAAATTTTGACTAACTATTCGGTGGAAGATGATCCCAACAGGAAAGTTAAATTGTAATATATGTTTAGTAATAAAAATAAACTTATATATTAAGTAAAATAAGGGGTTTTTTATAATTGGAAGTGATAGGTGTACTTCATGTAATCTGGCAGTAAATGACTGTGGACCCACAGGGCTATTTAAGTTCAGAACCAATTTGGTAATCTTTCAACTGGAAATTACAATAAATTAAGGTCATTTCTCCAAGGAATGACAGAAACACTAAGTAATGGAGTTTCTTTCTTTATATTGAATCACATAAGTAAAATTAGAGCCTGTTTAATTACATCTATTGTTGAATGTTTTGATCAGTGCAGTGGGGCTCACAATTACATTTCTCCTTGCTAAGCTGCAAACATTAAACCCTGAAACAATCAGGGCAGACATATCTGTTTTGCACAAAAAAAAAGCAGGAGAAAACAAGCTAACTCATAAAGCCATAAATGGAAAAGAAGAAAAAGGAAAAAAAAACCCAAAAAAACGCAAAAAAACCCAAAACAAACAAAAAACCAAAACAATACAAAACAAAACAAAAAAAAGGGCACCAGGTACTACATATTGTGGATTTCTATATTTCATATTAAAAAATGAGATGATGTCTATTTTTTACACCATGCCATTAAAGTTTTATTTTTTTCAAAAGGTATAAAGGCCTAGGATATAAGGGTACATAGGTATTTTTCCTTCTTGTTTCTCCACATCTCCATGTAATTTTGTAAGATATACCATATCTTCAAAGGAGAGGCTGATCATTGTACAGTACTGTGTGGGACCACACAGCTGGATTGTCTTTAGCCTTCTCTGAACTCCAAAAATGATATTATGTGAATACTCTCATTTTCTAGTTTGACTGCATGAAAAAAAATACTTTTGGCACTTAGAATTTTCTTCTTGGCATTTTTTATTGATGTCATATTTAATCAAGCAGCAATATTATTGAATGACACAAAAGCAGATTTTTGGCGATAAATGTTCAAGCATCTGAAGTCCCTAATGTGTTTTGCATTTGGCAGTCACGGTAGCCTGACTGACCTTTGAGATTCACACAGGCTTTCTGATAGTAGTACTGCTCTAAGAAAGATAATTCAGCTTGAGGCCACCGTGCCCTTTCTAAGAGAACTGACACAAGACTTTTGGGGGAATTCTTTGCTTTCAGTTTACTCAATAGCTTAGTTTTGCACTCCACAATCCCTAGTTTTCATTCCTTATTTAAGAAAATAAGAAGAGAAAATGCTTTCTCTAGGGGCTTGGAGACTAAAAAGAAAAGACAGTACTACACTGACCAGATGAGGCTGTCCAGATGCAGCAGAATATCATTCAGGCTATTAGGTCTTGTGAGCAATAGACACTAACTCTGCAAACACCCATGAATTTCCTGGTTTTCACATTTAAACTTTTTGTCCTATTTGGGTAAACCAAGAGGCAATAAGTTGACTCAAGAAATGCAAAGAAAGACTACATTCAGATGGATTAACTGGAAAAGCCTGTGCAAACTGTAGTTGATGTTGACAAGTGAACTATGGAGTCTGCGTTTTATTGAATTTTGTTCAGTTAAATAATGTAAGAAAATGACAGAAGGAAATGTATTAAACTTATACATATGGATGTTACAGTCATGCATGAACATTTTGGACATAAAAAGCTACTTAATCATCTTTCTCAGATAATAATGTTTGATGTTGTTCTCAGAAGTACTTTAAATATAAGCAGATAGTATTAATAAAGCAATAGAATTGAATTTTAGCAGGAATTTTATTTAAGTTCATGGATATTCATCCAGGTACCTTCTGCCTCTGGACTAGATATCCATGATTTTCAATGCCTGCATAGCATGACCGTAGTCCTGGGTCGTCAATTAAAAACTTATTATTCCTAACAACAGATGCATAAACCAAGACCTCCTACGTGGATACAAGTCTATATTGTTATAAGAAACATTCAATTTTATGTAGACAAAACTGGAACTTTCTGAACAATAATTATGCTTTTGCAATATGTTATAATTGGACAAATAAGGTTGAAAATGCTTTCCTTTTTATATTCTGTAGAACCAGAACAGTGGTGAATGAGATATGCTAAAAGCATATTAAATCAATTTCTCTTGCTTATTTATTTATAGCCTTTTGTTTCATTGTATATTTATAATTATACTTTGTGAGTATATAAATATACAAGTGACAAAATGTTCAATTTTTTAAAACACATTATTATAACAATGTTTAACAACTGAGTCAAAATTTTTTAAAAGCTTACTTTGCTCTGTACAATAGAAAAACAAAAATGAGACAATATGTATTTCAACCTTCCTAAGCAATTAAAATTTTAAGAAAATATTTGTGCTCCTAATGTATGAGTGGGTGAAATACAGAGTTTTCAGAAAATGGAGGAAAATATACTAAATCCATTCATTGTGCAAGGATTATAAAGAACTCTATGTTTACTTAATCCTTGCTTAAGGGTTTGCAAAGTCACTCTGTATTTTATCTCAGTGGTGGGGTATTTGCTTCATTGAAAGGAAAAGGTTTTGCCATTGGCTTCAGCAGAAACCAAAATTTTTCCCCATGAAGTGCAAAGTAATGTAGATATTTCATTTATTTTCTCAATAGGGTGCTTCTTATAAAGTATTAGAGAATTTCTTTAGATCTGTCTTCAAATGAATTTCACTGCATCAGTATTAAACATCATCATGACATTCTGAGTTTCAGGAATTAAATTCTGCTTTAGAAGGACTGAGAGAATATATTCAATCAACAAGAATTTAAAAATGCTGTGACCGTGTTTTGGAATCTATATCAAATACAGATGGGCTTGTTTCTCTTTTCAGATTCAGTCCAACTTCCCTTACTTCCCTTCCAACATCCTTCCTCAGTGGTACCACCTATCTGGATATTTACACAGGGATTCACATGAATCCCTGTGTTGTCTCATATGGTTTTTATATGGTGCTGTTTAGTGTGATTCTCTTTACTCCAACTGGCACCTGAGTAGAAATGTTAAGAAACAGTAACCTATGTGCCAAAACAGGTTTGATTTAAGGTACATGTAAGTTAGTAATACTTTTTAGCTGGAAACTGTGTGCTCTTGAGGCATATTGTTATAAAATTGAAAAGGTTATGTTTTGTGTTTCTGTGTGGAAAGCGTGCAACAGTCTCCTATAATAAGCTAATTTAAAAGCTTAGCTAAATACAATTAGATTGTAGTTTTCTTAATGATGAACTGTGCTTTGCTGTGAGACTAGTCCTTTCTCTAGCCAGAGAGAGAGAATAACTTATGCTTGAACTTAAGGAAATGCTTTATAACATGGTCAGTAGTCATGTCTCAGTTTCTCTCACTTTGACTACAGTGAGGATTGGAAGGGCCTCTATACTGATTATATGAATTTTGTGGGTATACTAAAGTATAAATAAAATATTAAAAATAGTATTTGCTTATTACATATTGGTGGGCTGAAACCTGTCTAAATGGTTGGTTTTGTATCAAAGTTGCAGTTCATGAAGATAATGTTAAAATTCCACCAATAAAGTAAAGGAAAGGTCAGAATATTTGTTGCACTTTTCCCCTCTGTTCAGTATTTCATTATTAAAGTGCTCCTTCCAGAAGCAGCTTTTCCATTAGGCTTCTGTCAATACCCCTCCTTTAGGATAGACCTTTCAGTCTTGAAAGGCAGATCAAAAATAAAGGGGAAAAAAATAGAAAATCTCAGAAAGATCTTAATACCTCTGCTCACTCTGCATATCATAAAGTATAAAACTGATACATCACTTTAATCATCTCTTAGTGTTTCTATTACAACAGCATCTATAGAGAGAGTCTGATCAATGGTTCCTCAGTGCTAGACATTGTACTCCACAGTACAATACAATCCTACATCCAAGAGCTTATGATCTTAAGGTCCTAGTCTTGCAATGGATCCCAGTAACCAAATGGAGAACAGAAAAGCCTAAAGAAAAGCCCATAATATCCAAAGTCATGGACCTTTTATTGCAGAATTGTAAAAGCAACAAGCAGTGCTAGCAGCAATAGGGAAGAAAAATTTCAAGCTCTTTTGTTAGTTCGTATCAAGGACCCAATCAAGAGTGCCTAGTGTGCCAACTAGCAGACTAGGTCAGAGTACTTCAGGCAATTTCATTATAAATACTGCTATTGAGAAATTTATAAGACTGCTATAAAACTCCACTCAAGGTTGATCAGTGCCAAAGAACATTCCTTTTCCACTTAAAAATAACATGTGGCTGCTGTTTATAAATGATAGAGTTACAAAAGTGGAGAGAGAAAAATTTGCAAAGGCATAAATTGGGGTTGAACAATTTCTGTGTTCCTTGGAATAGCAGTCAATAAATTAGAAAATGGGTGAAGCAAAAATCTTTTACACAATTCCCATGTAGCAAAGCATAAATTTTGATTAATAGGAGGAAGTAACAATGGAAATTTGCCCGCATAAATTCCCCCCCCCCCAGGCAATTTTTTTTTCCAACTCTTGTCTTTTAAAATTATAATTAGATTTTGGATTATGTTCTTTTGGTGATTGAAACTTTGAAAGGACAAGTTGCTAGAGTTTCAAAATTATCTTCTGTAACTTCTCCTTCATATAATTTTATACCTGCCCATATTGTCATTTTAACAACTTCCTGCTGTGATAAATTGTAATGACTATCTGCCCATGATCACCTGTCAACTATAAAATATTACAATATACATTTTGAAATTGGACAAATTAATCTTTACGTGATAGACTTTTTCACTGTCTTATTTCTTATATGCCTCTGTAATATTTCTTCTTCTAAATTTGGCTGGTTTCTAATTAATAAAATTAAATAAGAAGAGTTAGACAAAGGAAATTGAGTTTCAACTTGCCAAAGGACAAAAAGTTTGAGTAATATATACAAAATGCATGAAAAATCAGAGTTCTTGCTGCACCTCTACATTCTTCAAGGATTTACAAATAATGCAGAAATTAACATCTGTTAATTTCTTTATGTTTTTAGTAAGAGTATTGAGTATGTACAGTATTATTAACACTATGTATTTGGTGGATCTGTTTTCTCCTTTCCATCAACACTAATTTCTAAAAAAAGTGCAGTTGGTCCTCGTTGACTTGGATATAACAGTCTCCCTTATAAACAGTCCACCTCCTCTCCAAGAATAAATTTGTTGTATGCTCTCGTAGCACATTCTTAACCCAGACACATGAAAAGAAATAGTGGCTCCAGACATGAACAAGAGGAAAAGGTGATGTTTAGGAAAAGGTGTTTCTGACTATTACTCTAAAATGAACAACTGAATAATACCTATCCTAACAACTCTGCTGGTTTTAACTTCCTTTCTTTTCTCTGGTGTTTCAACTCATACACTGGAAGATCAAGAGAATGCCACTGGTGGAAGACAATCTAATAAAAAGGAATGAACACAGACATGTCACTAGTAAAGTGATCTAAGTCCTTGGAATACAACTAGATGATGGGATGCTTTGGCAAATTGCCTCCAGCCCTCTAAGTTCTTAGGTTTTTTGGGAACAGACTGACTTACAGGGTACAGAGCATCTACCTTCTCCCTCTAAAATCCTTAGACATTGAAAGGGAAGATTTCATAGATTTGTTTCTTTGGAGGTGATATAAATTATGCCTAGATCAGTATAATTTCTTAAAATGTCCTCTAGTTGCAGTTAAACTGTTATCCAGATCAAACTGGGAATTAAAACCAGCCTTGTACCTCCTACGGCATCCGATGTCCTTTAGAACAGAATTCCTGGCTAATTTTAAAAAGGAACAAAGGACCTGTTAGAAATGTGAGGTGAGTCTTATCTAACCTAGCATTGTGTTACCTTCCTGTTTCCAGATATATATTGCTATACCCACATAAGAAATAAAGAGGGAATAATGTTTTGGATTTTCCTATACTTGTCATTCATCATTTCATACATGCATTTATATACACTAAAAAATATCAGGTAAGTTGTGTGTAGAGCTATTTTGTTGTGATGTAGAAAATCTGCTTTTCATAGTAGCAAATGGCAGCTGAAATTTTTTTCCCCATATATGATATGGCACTGAAATATGAGGGGTATGATTTTGCAGGAAAATAACATGTTTAAAATCCCAACTGAACATAATATAACTTTACTAGCTCATTTCTCCTGAGGCATCAACACCGTTTATCACTACTACTTCCATCTGGCATGTCTGAACTATCATGATCAGCATTTTATGGGGAAATGAAAGCATTCAATATGGTCTCTCTTCTCTTATGCTCTTGGGTCAGATACCATACTGCTGGAGGCTGTGAAGATGCTTTTTATCACACACTTGAGAGACATCCATTTGACATATTTTATAGGTTAAGACCAGCCAAGCTTTTTCTTATTTGCACTGACCTGGCGTGGGGTCATTTGCTATAATAACAATCTAAGATTAATTGAAGTTTTTTTATATTGCAGTGTTAAAAGTTTGGCACATGCAGGCGAATATTTGGGGGCAGAACCCCCAATTTCTAGTACATTTTTTGCAGATCTTAGAAGGGCAATGGAATCTCTTGCCCCACTGTTTTCTCCCTAAGGAAAGGCTGCATGTGGTCTAACTTAGCTGAGGTCTTGTGCAGAGGTGTTAGTTGTTCTCATTTTCTCACAGAGGATTCATGAAATGTGGGCTGATAACTTAGTTAAGTGCATCTTGTAGTTTAGGTTTAAAACTTCAATTCCAGTGTGTAAAAATATATGGCTGTTTCTTTTTACTCCACGATTTCATGAGTCTCTGTCAATTTTTAAGCCTCAGTAATCCATCATGTGAGAAGCAGTGTTACCACAAATACTTTTTATCATCGGCTCTTTCACAGTCATTTATGATGATTTTAAGATAGAGGAGGAATTCTGGAATAAAATATTAGTCTATAACTCTCCATAGATCACACCACAATCCTTAATTTCTTTAGAATTCGTCCTAATAACATGTATCTACCTACATAACGTCAAACTGCATTTTTCAGTGTGACATTAAAATAAAGACATTCTTTTTAATGATATTATATAGGTCATGAAAAAATACAGGTAAATTCAGTATAACAGTATATGGTGAGTCCATGGGAGATTTTGGATAAAATTTGTTCCAAGCATTGCCTTGTATTGCCTCATGCTTTTTGTTGGTTGAATGATATTACATTAAGGCAAAGGATCTTCCAAAAATTGTAATTTATATGGTCATCTTTATGCCTCAAATTTATCTTTCTCTCTCTCCTGTTTAGTGTCACAGCTGAACAAACTTCTGTCATCATCTGCTGTAAAATGTCTAGTCAGGATTGTGCCTTCATTTCTTGTACATATCTACATATCTTTTACATAAACAAATGAAAATGTCAACTAAACCCAGCCTTTGTTTACACAAATCCAGGTCTGGCTTATATTAGGACACAGCTAATACCAGGTTCAGGCCTGAACTCAAATATCAACCCCATAATTCCACTCTAATCTGCCAGAAAATCTGGAGGTATATAGGTAAACATATATATGCCACCAATCCAAGAGCATCTTGATAGAGAGAGCACACAAAATAAGGAAAGCTTGATTCCTAAAGGTTCTTTATTTTTGGAATACTGGAGATTTTTCTAAATTCCTTATTTCTAACACTGAAGCCTGAATTAAGCATCCTATTTCAAGGTTTTGAGTAGCAGGAGAACCTCTCTCAGCCCAGGTTAGCACTTGTGAGCTGGAAGAAAACCATTCCAAACCTATAAAGTGCCTAGTGCAGGTGACTTCTCAGCTTCATCCCACCTCCTGTGGGTGGTGGCACATGAGTGATTTCGCTTCTGCCTTATGATATTCTGCTTGCTGTGAGAAAGCAGTCCCAAAGCATGACCCCACTGTCAGTGGGAGCACCCCTGGGACCAGGAGGCTGATATAAGCCACTAGACATACCACTTGTCTGGTACAGACAGTTTTGATGGTGTCCAAATCATCTTTTCCTCTATATTTCACTCCCATGTAGTTCAGGTATCATATCACTAAGGTCAAAATTCTTCACGTCTTCTTAAAAAGGCTGGTCACTTACACTTGGAACAGACATCCTTTAGGGAAAGCTTTGTTTTGAACAGTAAAGTTTAGAGATGGCTTTGAAAAATCTCGTGTTAATCCAGTGCTTAGTGTTGGGTTCAATAGCACACAGATGCAATGCCAACCTTGAGGATATGACAATCATGAAGCACTAAAATCTGTTATGAATTCTAAATTCAAGTATGTTAATTCAGTTAGTTCTCTAATACAGAACTAATATTTAGTTTATTTTTAGAAAATAGGTAACTACAGAACAGAAGCAAAACTGAAGGAACCTCATTGTTACTACAATCTATGTTAATAGAGTGAAAATTGCTTCTTATATATTAGCATAATAATACCAAATATAAATATATTTACATTATCATAAGTATTTTGCAAAATTTTTAAAACATTCATATCTGTTAATACTGAAAAAGCTGAATTACTTTTTTTTTTAACTTAGTGCTTCAGCAGTGATACTTCCAAATAGCTTTTTGCATTCTCTGAAAACATACATTTCAGTATCCATCAAAGGAACTAAAAATAGCACAGCTTTGGAGGATGAAACCTAACTGACTAGGGGAGCAAAGAGTCCTGAGGGAATGGTTCTTACCCGGTTTGCAAAATACTGTCGGAAACCTCTGGAAAATAACTAATCACTGAGGGTTTTCTCTAGTTCCATATATCCTTTCATACTCTTCCCAAGAGATAAACATGTTTTATACGCTCTCTAAAGGGAAGGAGGAATGTCTTCACTTATTTATATTTACTTTTTTAAATCTCAGACTTGAAGTCCTTCAAGCAGTCAAAACAAAAATGAAAATTCTAAAATTTGCAAATCTGAGTTCCTAAATTGCCACTGTTCCACACTAAATCTGGTGCCTGTGTGATAGTCAGTGACATCACTGTCAGAGGTCCTGAAAGGCTTTAAGCATTCAGATCAAAAACAGATACTTATTATACTAAAAAAACAGCAATAACCTTTTCTATTTGATGAGGTTAGTGTAATATTGTATACCAAGCTGTGACTCAACTATACAATAATTATCATTTATACACTGATTTGTAATTTTTCCCCTCAGGTATTTTATGTGGCATATACAGAAATCATGTTGCTGTGAATGACGGTTTTGAGCTACCATCTCCCTGGTTTTATTTGAGCTGTGTTTATCACCCTTTAAGCATTCTTACTGAATATTCATTTTCTTTTGTTTGGTTGGTTCTTTTTTTACCTGTGAATCAGTAATATGAATAGAAAAACTATGAAAATTGCCCCAGAAGAGCATACATATTAGAGTGAAAAGTGCTTGTATGTTAAAAGTTTGTGTTTAACCTGAGTTCATGTACCCCTTTCCTAATATACAAGATATTAGACACTGCAGTTTTATCGTGATAAAATTATGTCCTTAGGTAGAACTGAAATGTCAGTTGATTATTAGGGTGCTGTTACACCTTTTGACTGGATGGAAATGGAATGTGTCTATAAATCTACCTGTTAAGAAGTCAATGCAGATTACATCAGACTACCCCAATTAACTTGGGATTTTGCTATTCTTCATTTGGCAATTGCATGTCACATTAAAGATTTTTTTTAAACCACATCTCAAATACCCAACAAATTATATGTTTTTCCACAGAAGCATCAACAAGAGCCTGTTTTGCACTAGTTTATGATCCAACTAATGCCAGTTTATTGCAGAAAATGTACATCACAAACAAGCTGAGACAAGCTAAACAAACTCCTCAAAATCTAGGACATGGCATTCACTTTCCATGTGTGCACAATCATTTGTACAAGCTTCAATGAAATCCATTATGTCATCTCTGTTCAATGAGGCTAGAGAAAGCAGAAACATTAACATCACTGAGCTGTCAAAAAGCAGACCTATTTGCAAGTGTTGAGTTTGAAGCACAGAAGGGAATGTACATGATCACCAGTTTTGCTTAATGGAGACATGCTCAAGATGTGGGCCAAACAAGTCTGGCATCACAGCTTAAGGGACATCTTTCACGGCACATTCACAGCCCCGGGTTTCCTAGGGGTTACGATCCAATTAGAATCATTAGAGAGATGCCTCTGCCAAAATTAAGGTGCAAATGAGACCTTATGCTGAAGTCAATAGTATGGATTTTATTTAACAGTAAACTTGAGATAGACATAAAAAGAAATATGAAAATGTAGCAGGGAGGAGAAGAAAGAGTGTGACAGAGAGACAGGTTAAGTAGAAAGATAATCACCACCATGTGGATTCTGATGACGTCCCATTGGTCCTCCTCTTCTGGCCTTCTTGGTAGTGAAGGTCCCAAAAACCATAGAGTTCAATGGATTAATTACATTCGAACTCGGTGGGAATGCCCAGGTACCTCCCCTGTTGAGTGCAGGGAGGGGGGACTTTTACACTGTCTCTTGCAACACACTCTGCATCTGTCACAACACTTTTGGATCACATACAGTCCTCTGGTGAAAGGCTTCAGGAATGAGTCTGAGGGGCACTTTGGGGGTCCTGGATGGTTTATGACCCCTTCTCAGCTGCCTCTCATATGAATATCCTCTGTAAATGTGGGGGGGAAGAGCTGGGGGTGGTGGTGAGTTTAACTGAGCCACTGTGTGTGAGGGAAGACAATTACCGTTATAAGAAGCACCATCTCATCTTGCAGGATCTTCCTCTTATTGGCCTTAAACCGTGGCTTGTACCCTCCCTCTCAGGGAATGCAAACGTGGCCTCAGTAAATATATGGGCAATGGCCTCTCTGTGCTGGACCCAATCAGAGCTGATTTTCAACACAGCTGTTGAGTTTGGCTTTAATTGTGGATACCTTCTTTCCCCTAGCTTTGTTTACTTCTCCCTTGACCTGAGATAATTGGACAATAGTCGCACCTTTATCCTATACCAAGTTCCTGTCACAGTTCAAATTCCAGTCCGGAGACACGTTTAGGGAGGGGTGGGCTTCAGTGGTTGAAGATGAGCAGTTGCTTATTTGCACACTTTGCTACAGTGGACAAAAGTCTGTAGTGATTTTAACAACGTTTAAGCCATTAACCATTTCTGTCTGTAACACTAGGTTTTTGTCATGTTTCAGAGCAATATATGGTGGGAAGATGGTACAGGAGAGAAACCACCTCCAAATTCAGTGAAATCAGTATTGCACCCATCACTGAATAAGTATTTTTTTGAACTACGGACAATACCAGTTAACAGAAACTACAATTTATAATACTCTGATTTAAAACATTCTGCAGCAAATATAACAGAGTGCTATCAGAGCTTCAATAATAAAATCAGTAATTTCATACCTGCACCTCAAAATCTACTCACTGGACTTCTGATTGTTGTCAATGAAGCTAATAGTTTATATAGAAAAGATTATTTAGAAAAACCAATAATTAATGCACTGGGACAGTTCTCATAGCAAGGTGCCATAACTCCTCTCTTACCATAAACATACTTTGGTGTTCATTTATTGGAAAAACCTGTGGCTAATAAAGGGTAAATATTTGGAGACCTTGAACTTGGCTTGTGCTTCAGAGGTTTTCCCTGCAAACTGACAATGTTATTATTTTTTTTGCTTTTATTCTTTGTTTACCTCATGTAAAATACTAATAAAAGTATATATACATTTACAGTAAGACTACATGGCTTTTCTGCTTGAACCCCTGTATTGGAACTTAATCCCAGAAATTACCTATTTCAAGAAACATGAGATAGTTTTCTTGCAAAAGGAAATTAATGTCTGCAGAAAATGTTGCAAAAGAATCTTCCAAAAAAATCTGAGTTTCTCTGTAAGTATTGAAAATATCAGCAAACTACTGTGGAGTTTAGAATGCATCAGGCACAACATTGCCAGCAGGTCAGGGGAAGGGATTGTTGCACTGCTCTGTGCTGGTGCAGCCTCACCTCAAGCACTGTGTGCAGTTTTGGGTGCCACAATATAAGAAGGATATAAAGCTACTAGAAAGCATCCAAAGGAGGACTACAAGGATAGGGAAGGGTCTGGAGGGGAAGCCTTATGAGGACCAGCTGAGGGCACTTGGTCTGTTCAGCCTGAAGACAATGAGACTGAGGGGAGACCTCATCGCAGTTACAACTTCCTCATCAGGGGAAGAGGAGGGGCAGGCACTGATCTCTTCTAGCTCTGGTGAGCAGTGACAGGACCAGAGGGAATGGCCTGAAGTTGTGTCAGGAAAGGTTCAGGCTGAATATTAGGAAAAGGTTCTTCACCCAGAGGGTGGTTGGGCACTGGAACAGGCTCCCCAGGGAAGTGGTGACAGCACCAAGCCTGACAGAATTCAGGAAGTGTTCAGACAACGCTCTCAGGCACACGGTGTGATTCTTGGGGCTGTCCTGTGTGGGGCTAGGATTTAGACTCTATGATCCTTCCAACTCTGAATACTCTATGATTTTTACTATTATGCCAATGTTGTTTTAGTAAAGAATAAGAAAATGATTCAATACTGTTTTTTATGTTGTCTCTAAAAGAAACTGAAAATCCAATTTGAAAGTAAATTCTTTAAAGCACCGAACAACCATTGATACCAGTTTTCCCTAGTTTTATTCACCTACTTTCTTTTGCTGCAAACTGTTCTTCATTTCAGATAATATTTCTCATATTTTTTGTACTTATTATGTGTCTCCTGAGGTTGGATGTGTATTTAGCTATTCCCATCTACTTCATAAAGCCTATGATTATGGCTGTATCTCATTTTTAAAACTCATCTACTCCTTGGAAGAATTTTGAGCCTCTACTAATCAGTAAATGTAGCAAAAGAATTGGTATATTACTTATACAGAGAAAAGAATGTCAGCTAGATATGACAACATGGACCAATTTTGTTTCACCTAGGATCTTTTATATAAAATGTCATTCCTTGATTGCTTCCACTTATTTCTACTCTCATATGACCTCTTTTCTGTCCTTCTTGATCTTTCCTTTCTCCTGCTGCTTCTTACCTCCTTTCAGCTTTCTACTGTTGCTTTTTTGCTTTTGAAATATTTGGTGTTCAGAATTATTGGGATTAACAATTGATCCACTGTCTCTTGCTGTATGAATATTTACCATGGACATGGCTTAATTAATATTTTCAATATTAATAGATCATGATACAATTACAATGCTGGGATTTACATAAGACTATTGTTTATCTACTGTAATTAACTGACTGTTACTCAACTGACAGGTCTTGGAGGTTTTACTTCCAAATTTTTATGTTATCCATATTGTCGATAATGAAGACAAAACTTAAAATTAAAATAACAAACAATATCATGTAGTTAGACAGCTAAATCTAAAAACTGTAAATCAAAACAGTAGGTAGTACCTTGCTGGTTTTTTACACTATATAGGTGTCCAGATAGTAATAGGGCTATGAAAATCTATGGGATTTGAATTTGAATTTCAAATTTGGAAAATCTTTGGATTTAATTCCTGCTGGAGCTGCTAAGGAGTCTGAAAGATGAGCCACAGTTTTTACCTGAGAAAGGTATGATCATGAAAACTAGAAATAAAGAAGACATAAAACTAGAAAAGTTGATGTAAATTTTAAACAGCTAAATGAAGGTAATACTCATAAAGGCCAGCATGAAAAGATAAGTTGCTGAGTTCACCATTTAATACATTCGTGTAGGGAAGTTAGGGTGTAAATCCATATACTTTTTAAAAATCTTGACCGCAGAATTTACACCTCATCTATCTAGTAACAGAAATACCATTATTTTTGTTGTGTATAGGTCTAGAACTATGACCTTGCTTAGAGCTGTGAAATAGAAAACTGAATCTCTGGTAGCTTTAGCTTCAAAGGTTTGATACCTGAAAAGGAGCTCTGTATAAATCTGTGTTAAGTTTTACAGAGGCAGTGGAACTACTTTTCTGAAATGAAGAAGATAAATAGTGAGTCCTGAGCATGACACAGAAATAGTAGTACGAAAACACTAAGAAAGTAACTTGAGTGAAAGAATATAATAGGGAAAAGAATCCATAGGAGCTAAAATTAAAAAAAATAGGAAAGAAAAAAACCCCATAAACTACAGCATATCTTTAAAAAATACAGGTGAAAAGTATGCTATTTAAAAGAAACCATCAGTGGTTTTTGAAACACTCTATGTACTTAGCGTTTTGAAATCACATAAAAGAGACCAACTACAAACATAAGCTGCAAGTTTCAGAAGTATGGTACTGCACATATAAATGCAATTTCTTTTAGATTTCAGAAATTTTAATAATTCTGACAGTGTCAAGCTTGTGCTGAGACCTTCCACATTCTGCCCCAGTTCTGGTTTCATAAGTAAAGCTCAGAATGTAGAATGTAGTTAGGTGGGCATTAAATCACGTAGTTTTCAGATAAGCATGATCTTAAGCATTTAGTTCTACCATCACAACCTAACAGTGAAAAAAGACTAAAAGTAACAAAACAACGATTGAACAAAGAGCATCAGAGTGAGTTGAATTCGACACTGCTAATTTGTAAGGTAACAGCAGCAAAATGCGTTTCAACGTTTGCAGAAATGTTTATGGGAATTTCACTGTCTGTAATAAATGCTGGTGCTAGAGAAACTGAGACATTAGAGAAACAGACACATTAAGACTCAGACTAAGACCAAAGAAGAAAAAAGTCTCTGAAATCACTTTTGCTTTCACACAGTGCTTATCTATGATGAGGGGGATTTTTGGGGGGGTTTGTTTGTTTGGGTTTTTTTGGTAGGAGTATAGCACAAAGCTGTCGCTTTGATAATCCAAGTCATTACTAAAATAGGGAAAGAATACTGTGTGTTGAATCTAAAGTCACTTGGGTGGATGAATTACCAGTAAGGCAAACCATCATTTTAGAGGGAGGATTTTAATGTGCAGATTTCTTTCTCCTTCCTATTTCAGAAAAGGTTGGTGCTCCTGAACAGAAGTATAACATGCCTCGTAAGACAGCTGAGACCTTTATAACACTTCCTGAAAGCCACTGTGCATCTCTTGACAGCAGTAAGCAAGAGTGACAGACAGAACTATGCATTTCACAGGTTAAATGACATTAATAAATTCAGTCAGTGGATAGATTACAAATATTTCTAATTACACACCAGAGTTCTGTAAATTGTTGTCTTTTTTTCTGGCAAAAGAGTGACAGGAAATTAAAACTCATATGCCAGTTTCAGCAAGCACCCTAAACCCCTTAATTCCATATAAACTTCATGGTTTTTGTCCTGGTACCTTGGTTTGTTTCAGAAGTCAGAGAAACTCATGGTTTGTTTGGAAAGTATGGGTCAAAATGATCATCAGTTAACAGGTACTTTTCTTACATTTCTTATATGAGACACAAGACTGTACAAAACCACAATGAAAGCAAATCCCCCTCAAGCTAGAGCTCTTTGCTACCAGCATCCATCAGTCTGGGTGTGATTAACTGAATTTCTTTAGTGCTATCACTTTGCTTCATTCCTGCCCGCTGTAAGATGTAGACAGTAAGGACTCAAAGTAGCACTTTCTTCTGTATATACTTCAGTGGTGTCTTCTGCTCCGTGGTTCAGGAAAGGGCCAGACTCATCCAGGCTTGTAGAAACTGAGGCAAACTCCTGACTCAGGTAGTATGACTTGTACTCCTTGCATTCTCAGGAAGGTGGATGAATGAGCTAATTCATGCAGTTTACCAGAGATAGAGGTTTCCAGAGAGTGCATTACACACAGCTGTGGTGCCTCATAACAGTTAGTTTCTGCTCTCTGTGCTACATAAACTAATCTCTGCTATAACTTTACTCAGTTATCTTTCTCCTCCTTTCTACCTGCTACAGAGAAGTGTGATGTGTTAATTACATAATTAACTCATCTTCTTCGTAATTAACCTGGTCTTTTCTTTTTCCTGACTATCCACATCAGAAAGAAGGATGTCAGGTGGATCAATTTACAGCAATCTAAACTGTTTACAAGCATATAGTCAGTTTAAAACAAATGGTATGTTAAGAAGGTCTCAATAGGAACAAAAGTTATATTAGCAGCTACTGAGGTAGCAAAAATAATGGCATTTTCATTAGAATAGCAACTCTGTTGTACTCTCACATGCCCTGCTTGTGAAAATCTGAGGAGCGTTTGCTGGAAAAAAAATTGGAAAACATTCCCCCTGGACAGAAAAAGGTAAGAGGGAAAGATTACTCTGAAACAATCACCTGCTGGAAGGATGCTGGATCAGGAAGAACGTTTCCTGACAGCAAGCCTTGGGTGAGCCATTAGTCATTCTCTCCTGCTTGGAGTGTATTGCTTTATGTAGGTGAGTCTCCCCGGGAAAATCCTGCTAAAGGGTGTTTAGGAGCAAGTAGTTTTCAAGGTTAGACTACTGCTTTAGTTTATTTGATTTGGGTGAATATTATTATGGAGGAATTTAATTTTTAATTTGCAAGGTTGTGAGTGTAAAATATTTTTAAACAACTAAGGTTAAACCAAAAGGAGAGTTATGCATTACTACAAAATAGTGTTAGTGCCTTACTTTTAAGTAAGGTACTTTTAAGTGCTTAATGTCTTGAGTGGAACCCAAAACCTGACAGGAACTTTTCAGCGTAGAGATGTATATTATATCCATTCCATCTCCAGACCATAGGTGACCTAGCCACCAGAACCTCAAAGTTTTAATTTTGTCTACTTTGGAACTCTGATGTGGAGCATTTTTTCTACAGTTCTCTTTTAAAAAGAAACATTACAGACAGGAAAAAGGGGAGAGGTGAACCAAACAACCCAGTAATTGCCAATTTTAACTGATTACCATGAGAAGTCTAGTCCGTAGTATTTTACGTATCTTGCCCAGTAAAGGTTTTATGAATATATATAAATAGTCTTGGCACATAGGGCTTCCCTTTACAAGTAAGGTTTTTTCTTTCTTTTTCTTTCATAGTTGTGTATGTTCTCTTTTAGTTCTCTTTTTACATGCTCTAACAATTGAGTTGCTACATGAAAGTTCTTGATAATACTTTTCCAGGCAATGTTTAGAAGATTTAAGAAACCACTAGTATGGCTTTATGCATATCTCTGTTCTGAAGGCATTCTACGAACACTTTCAAGAATCACAGGAGGAAGGAAAAAAGAAGGAAAAATAAGTCAGTTTTTTATATTTGCTTAAGTGGGAGTTTGTATGGTCTGTCTGCTCAGCTCTGTCAGGACTGAGGTGTTTGTGGAATGACACAGAGGAAAAAACTTTCAGCACTTGAGAACCCATTAGGATAAAGAAGTGAAGGCAACAATGATGATTTGAAGTGTTCAAAGTGTGCTCAGGTAGATAGGCAGGGACTTCTAGAACTATAAATTCTAAGAAAAGTATCCATCTTCTGTCTAAGTCATGCTTCAGATGCTGAAATCTTATTTTAAATCAGGCTACTAAAGCTTACATAGGAGTGGTATAAACCCAAAAGAGTAATTGTTCTATATTGCTTGTGTGCAGTGAAGAATAGACTGTGGTTTTTTCCCCCTCTATTTTCTCCCCACTCTTTTCACAAACTTGCAACCCTTTTCTTAAGGAAAAGTGTGAGTTGGGTTTAAAAAGTCTTCCAGAAAGCCTTTTCCACTTATTTCTAGAATTTGGCCAGTGTTCAAATACAAGGTAGTAATTAACTCATCCTCAAATTAGGTAATTCTTTAGGTTTTTCATTTACAAAGAAAGAATTTTGTCTTTAGAAATTTTAGGGGCACCCTCTTGAGAGCAGTGCACACAGGTGATACAAGACAGGAAGGATGCAGTCCATATGCTGCCCTGTGGCTCGCAGGGAAGAATGCTCTCAGAGCAAGGCAATGCTGTCAATCCTGCTTTTCTAATTTGAGTTCATTTGCTGTAGTTGCAGTTCTGGATACATGATTAACTTTACATTAGTGCTCGAGACTCCTTTAATAGATCTGTATACTTAGCTGAAAGAAAGCAAAACTCCATGATATTTTTCACTTTGCTCTATTGCAGTAATCTCTCTTGGCTGGAGCATAAGACTGAGCCTGTAGATGTTAAGTGTGGTCTCATCTCTATGTCTCCAGAGATAGTTAGGATGGGAATATAGTCTGTCAGAAATCAGTTTGCATTTGTCATAAATCAGTTTGCATTATTCTAAACTTTACTCATTCCAGAGCAAATACAAAGTGCCTTTTTGAGATGTGTCATCAGGAATGGATGTTAATGAGTCCAGACAATCAGTATGCTGAAGGATCTGCCAACCATGTCATATAACTGTAGGCAATGGGCTTGTTCAAGCATGCACAGATAATGTTCTCTGTGTGGTCTTTGAAAGTGCATCTGTATGACTCTGAAGGTCCTTACCAGCTCTGGGCACCATGGAGGTGAGAACTGTTGTCTTAGGAGATGCCAGGGGTGCGCAGAAGCTTTTGATATTGACTCGTCTGTTTGTTAGGAAGGATCTGTACTTTTGAATCCTAGCTAAGGGCTGCTGCCTCCAGACAGGAAGAAACTGGCTTCCCAGTGCTCATTTAGGGATGCTCTCTGCCTTACAGCTCTTCTTTTGTGTTCTTCAATCCACTTTAAAACAGTATTATGAAATTTCATTCATACAAACACAAACACATGTTCATTGAAGACAGTGGGGGCCCTGCACCTGTGCTACCCACTGTCTTCACAGTCATCATCCAAAGTAACCACACAGCACTCAAGAATGAGGTTCTGTGCAAGTCATACAGTTATTTTTTTATCAAGCACATGAACGTTCCAAAAGAAAGGGAAGATATGAAGAGCACAGTCGGTGGTAAAAAAATTCTGACCAGTAAAGAGTGAAATAAACTGCATGTTATATCCTGAGCAACAGCCAAGTAAATCACCCCTGATTATTCCTGACATCAGCCTCTGGGACTCCCTCTTTCCTCCTGAACTTTGTGCTCTACGAAAAATTTACAAAATAAAAAAATTTGCCAACTGCTATTCAAATGATAAGTGGTGCATGCTAATTATATTTTATATGGTGATTAATTAAAAATAACCATGCAAATGTCTAATTTAAGAGTCGCTCAATTCACTAAGTCTTCAGACACTGCCTAGCTGCCCTAGGCATTTGGTGGTTAGGCATTTATTCAAGCTTTCAAAATATTCTCAAAAAGTCTAAGATAACGAAGGTTCTTGAAAAAGTTCCAGCAAGCTTGGAATATATAAACAGAGGTTTCAGAACAGTAAAATAGCACTGCATATATTTGCATTTTTGAGCCACAGTACTCTGTATATACATAAAAATAGACCAGGAAAGAAATAATAGAGATTCTAAATAATCTGAATATAGCTGCAGTGCATAGCAGACTGGTTCATAGATTATTACAGGAGCTGAAGAAAATTAAATATAATATTACTTAAATCTAACTTCTTTACATAAAAAGCCTTTGATTCACACATAGAAGGGCTATTTGCCTTAGTCACAAATATACACAGTTGTATCAGGAGAGATACATCATAACTGTGACTTGGTTCAAATATAGTGAACTTTAATCAGTGGAATATGCAATTTACAGAACAAATTACGGTGGCCTAGCATATGGGAGAATAAAGTATACAATGTGAAGAACACTTTCAGAAAGTAATGAATAAAAATTTACAGAAGAATAATTGATCATTTTTGTGAAGAGAAAAATAACATTAATGTCTGAATTGCTATTTTAGGATGCTGTTCCATAAGTCTTTTTTTTCAAAAAATTTTATTGAATTTGGTCAATAAGTAACAAAAACAAAGAAACAAAAAAAATGTGCCCAATAAAACCACTGCATTTGACTGCATGTTTCTGCTTATGTAGGAAATGGTACCACAATGAATATTGACACAATTCTTCCTAGACAAAATACTTCCGTACAAAATACTCTCTGTCTAATGAAAGAGAATTTATACTGTTTCACAGCACCAGACTCTCAAAACTAACCTTTTTAAGTTTAAGAGTCTATCAGATACCAAAATATTTTCCACAGAGGTGAAAGAGTCTTAGATCATGACAAATGGTCTTAAAGCATTCTCTGCACTGGGTCAGCTTCACTCCAGTAAAGGAATGATCGATCCAGCCATCTCGGAGAATGGTGTGTAAAGGCATTAGCCAGACCATTCTGGACGAGTTGGGAACTGTTTCATCTCTGAAACTTTTTCAGTAAATCCTATGTATACAGCAAGTTTATCTGCAGAAATATTCTGGTATTAAACCAGAGAAAATTTAGATCTATAGAAGCAAAATGAACTTATTTTTCCATGCATTACGGATGTTCCAACAGCTCTCCAAATATTCAACAAATATTCTTCTTATTTCAAGAATACTTATATATTTCAAAAATAAAAGATTTTTTTTTTTCTGGGACTGTTTACAGAAGGCTAAAAATGGAGTCATAAGCTTCTGTGTCTACAGACATTCCTACCTGCAAACGCTTCACACGCAGAAAAGTAAAATTAATTAGTTGCATTAATTGTATTTTTTCAGGGTTTATAAATAGCAGCATTTCTTGCCGCACAGAGTGAAACACACAATAGCTGAGATTGTATAATGACACTTTCCGCTATCCTCTAAAATGAGTTTTACACACTGAATAAATACTTTTGAGCATTTAAATAGAGTTTACTGTTTAAACACTTCACATAGCAGCTGCATAGAATAATGAATAATAGAGATAGAAAAGACATAATATGGTAGATTTTTATTTTTTTTAATTATACTTTGCTCATACAAACTGGTTAACTCTTTTGTGTAAAAAAGAAAATAAATTAGTTCTAAATGACTATTATTTCAAGCAATGGAATTCAAGTTACTTCCTACTGGTAACATCCATTGTAGGTGCACCTACACGGGGTGCATGTGTCTACCAAATTCCCTCTCTGTGTGCCCAGAAATTATGTTGGGTGTCCGTTATTCTGATCATGTCCCCAGACTAAAAGAGATTTTTTAGTTTATTGACGACCTGTCAATGGAGGTGTCTGGTGTAGTTTGAAACTTTACTCTGAGATACTTCAAGTACTGTACTAATTACAGAGAAGTATTTAATAAGCTTTGTAATTTCACAGTATTCTCTAGTTCTAGATGAAGTTACTTAATTGAGCTAAGGTTTTGGGGTTTTATAAGGAGAGCATTTAATCTGTGGTGTTGCTTTTTTTTAAGTGGTTATTTTTTCAAATATAAATTAGCTATATAAAAATATCCTGGATCTCACCCATAGCCCAATAATTAAAAATGATTCCTTGTTTCTCCAGAATGTTTGAATTAGAAACTAAATTAGAAAACAATATTTTTAAATCATCTGTAGAATATTAAAATAACCAATGGAAATTATAATACATATCTTCAGCAAAATATTCTATTGCTCTCCCATATTTTGATCAAATTCCCCTATGCTGAAAGTGCCAAAGATTGGTTACATCATAATGTTAGTCAGAATCAGTTATGATCTCAGGTCAAAATCAATAACTATCAATTGAATATCTGCAGTATGTAAACCAGAGTGTTGCTATACTTTTCTCAGGTAGTTTTGGACAGTCACAGGAAGTTCTATTGCTGCAGTATCATAAGTATGCGTTATTTCCACTTTGTATCTGACAGATTGACTGTCAGCATGGAAATTATTTCCTGGGAAGTTTGAAAAGTTAATTGAACCAACAAAGTAAGGAATAGAATTGCTGTTTTCAGCAGAAAATCATATATTTGACACTAATAAGGCCTGTTTCGCATTGGTCAGCAACACAAGAGATCTGGCTAGGGCCACAAAGCACTCAGTGACTCAAAAACATTAATGTGTTGTCTTCCAACTGCACCCTTTCTGTTGAGACACTGACAAAAGACAGGATGCAGACTCCTCTGAGCCTCCTGGCTGTATGGTCCAGAAATCTCTCATCCTGCTGGAGCCTGCTAACTCCCTTTTCCACCCCATCCTGGTAGCCCTGACCATGGTTCCATCCCAGGCTCTGTGTGGGCAAACACAGGCAGCCAGACTGTGAAAGAAAGATTTCACCAAGGAGATGTGAACTTCATTTGTCCCGGGCACCATCCCCTGTGTGTACACAACAGCTACATTTAGCCTGCAGAACAGTGTGGTGACTCAACTAAATTGAATATTCTGATGAACCCTGAAAAACGCTGTTAATAAAACCCTTATTTCAATTCCTTGACTGTAAAGGATTTTTTCTCTTCCTTTTTTTCTTCCACAAATTTTAAAATTTCAGTGAAATGAGAAGTTGTCTAATAGAATGTGTCATTGAGCTTGTTCTGTCTTTTCTTTCAGAGTATACAAATGTTATATAACCATTAACATATAAAGAGTGCAAACAAAACAGGTGTTTATATTTCAGAACAGTAATGATGACTCTATCTCTTTGTAGTTCTTTTGTTTCATACTTTATCCTCTGAATCAGTTTGAAAGAATTTTAATGGAAAAACTGAATACAAACAATTCATCATAGAAAAATATCTAAACATTTTGTAAGCTCATTTGCCCTTTTCACAGACCCTGTTACCATAACAACTTGAATTGTTGCTATAGTAATATTCTTTTATTATGAAACAGAGTATTCTTTGTGAGCAAGATATTTTCATAAGCATCTTGACCTTCAAAATTAAAGTTATCTAAAATATTTTCTGGAAAGTATTTTATTGCTTTATAGGACAATATGAAAAAAAAAAAGAAAAGGTGTTTGATTTTATTTTTTGGAAAAAAAATTCTCCTAAGAACCAAAATTTTACATATTAGATTGCAAGGGTCTTTACTATCCCCCTACAATTTTTTTTCTCCCTTAATGTTTTGGCTTATGAAAAGCAGAAAGAATAAAAATCTTTTTGAAAGCTTATTTTTGCTTCTCACGTGTTTCTCTTGTCACCTGTATAAGGGTGACAATTACTTAAAAACTGATCATTTCTTTTTATATATGTAAGAACCTAAGGATCACAAAACCAAACAAACCAAACCTATACTAAAATAGAAATAATAGATGTAAATAATAAAATATATAAAATTTCATATCATATTTATAAATTATAGAAAACTTCCCTTTCTTATGCAGACTGCTATAGATTATGAGAGAAATGTCTAAATTTTCTAGATCCAAACAATGTGTTGTATGTATATTATTTTTTTCTACCAGCTTCTCTTTATTTCTCCCATTGCAGTTTCCTAGTTTTTTTACCTTTGTGAAATTTTCTCTTACTTTTGCTGTATAATGAGAAGCTGGTTCCCAGCTCTTATTCTAGGTCTCCAAGGGTAGAAGACTGTATTCTAAAGAGAGACTTAGCAAATAAATCAAAGCAGTTAAAAGTTAGGTTCTCTAGAGCAAGCTGGTTTTTTAGAAAAGAAGCAAACAAAAAAACCACCTGAAACAATAAAACTAAAGTATTCAGAGGGATGCTATTTTTAAGCAAGGTATTTTAAATAACTTAGATATAAAATCCATCAGAATTCTAATGTTTATTAAAAAGAAAATTAGATTAGGAGGTTGATAATGCAAAATAGATATTTTAATTTCATTTGGTCTGATTGTATTTCTGATATTTATTTTATACTTATCTTTTCCCCACAGGTGCGTCCTGCCTGAGGCCACTTATTTTGAAGCTAGTGAGAGATGAGAAATGTGGAGAACTGCACGTTTCCCCCATTTTGTAAGTGGCACTTCAACATGTAGCATTAAAAAAAGGATAGGTCTGTGCAAAAGGGTGTCATGACTGGTCTGAAAACAAGTGACTGCTATCAATTCTTTTTGTTAGTCTCACCCTTTAAAATGTAAAGGCAAAAATTAAGCCCATTAAATGGAGGCCTTTTGGGTATTTACCAGAAGAATGTGTTTTGTGGCTCTTAAACAAACTGAACTAAAGTGCTGGCTAGTGAAAAATTTTTTTTTTCCAGGACTAGAACGTATGTAAGAAACTTTAAAATCAAAACCTTCTTTAGAAGAGAATAAAACTAAACTGTGTTATAAGATGGAATTTGAGACATTTTTGATGCTTGCAATTTTGTACTTGGACTGTTAGAAAATTCCAGCCAAGTCTTGATTCTGATGTCTTCCTTCCTAGTGTTACTGATTACAACTACAAAAAGGTTATAAGTGTTAGTAAATTTTCTCTGTGACATCATGTAGAGGTTGTAGGATATCTTTCTTCTGATGTTTAGGAAGTTCAGTGTTTAGAAAGTGCAGGATGTCAATACTGAACATCTCCTTTAGATAACGGTGCTTTGGCGGCATCAAACCTGTATCCTCCATAACAAAGCTGCTAAGCTAGTTCACTTTATCTCTTGTTCATATGCAGCTTTTTATTGGATTTTGTCATTAATCAGTCACTCTATCTGAGCAATTTTCTACTTCTCTATGAATGTATTGACCTATGCATATGTAACAATGCAAAATAGGCTAGAGGTCGTCTTTGGATTCATTTTAATGACTTAATTGCAAAATCTACAGGAATGTTCATTTTCTAGAAAGAAGGTCTACGATGCATACATATGATTTCCATATTATATTTAGTTATTTTCTGTTCATATATTTGACATTTTTTAATCTTTTTTTATGCTGTGCATCCTTTTAAAAATTATTCACATTTACAGCAATTGCACTGATAAAACACCAAAAGGAATTCCACTACTGTCATTCTCTATTTTTCATTTTCATCTTACACCATTATCTCATTTCTCATTACTGTCTAGTCTGACACTAGGTAATAGGTCTTTAGGACAGAGTGCTAGCTTTCAAGTAGGCCATTTTTATTCATAGTATTTATCTCTATAAGAATATATCTACTGTATAGACAATGACAATATGTATGCATAACACATTACTAGTTATATAATAGAAATTCATAGTGGACATAACACTCTGTCTATATAATGTTCTATTTCTATATAACATCACAGATAAACTGCTGGAGTGGTCTGTTCAGCCTGGAGAAGAGGAGACTGAGGAGAGACCTCATTGCAGTTAAAACTTCCTCGTGAGGGGAAGAGGAGGGGCAGGCACTGATCTCTTCTAGCTCTGGTGAGCAGTGACAGGACCAGAGGGAATGGCCTGAAGTTGTGTCCGGAAAGGTTCAGGCTGAATATTAGGAAAAGGTTCTTCACCCAGAGGGTGGTTGGGCACTAGAACAGGCTCCCCAGGGAAATGGACACAGCACCACGTGTTACAATCTACTTAAATATTGCAGAAAGAACTTCAGATTCAAATATTTTCCCCAACAAAATTAAAACTCAAACCAAGTTATCCGTTTATTTCAAAAACTGATTTTTTTATTAATTAATTGCTAAGAGATGCAGACAGAGAGAGAAGAAAGAAAGATTGGAAAAATGCCAAGATTAATTTTTAGAAGCAGAGAGAAAAAATACCACCACAAAACTAACCTTTTTGCCAGAATATCGGTGTATGGGGCGGGGGGGGAGGGACACTGGTTTCGCCTTTTTTCTGTCTCTGTTGTTTTCTCTGATGTTATCTGAGGAGCAGGGGGTCACAGCTCTCTGGAGTGCAGCCAGGGTGCCTGGGCTCCGCTGTCCCAGGCGAGCCGCACTGCTGGGGATGCTGCAGCGATCTGTGCAGGGCTGGGCCTTCTTGGCCCTCAGAAAATATGGAAAGTTAGAGGGATAAGGCAGACTCAGTCTCAGTTCTCTCCAGGCTGGCACAGTCTCAGTCTCCACTGGTGGTCAGGCAGCATGCGGTGGTGAAGAGAAGAGGTGAGGAGAGGTTGGGGAGTGATTCCCAGCTGAAGTAGCTGGTCTCTTGTCTCCCTTCCTTGCTCCTGATTCCCCAAAATTTGTCTTCAGTTTTTATAGCATTCAGAGAGGATTGTGCGTGGTTCCTTGGCATGTAGCCTTGTTCAGATGTTCAAAATGATAAGATGTCCTATACAATGATAGGATTTTCTGGCAGGATGTTTGTTTGTAGGACTGAGAAGTTTTGTTTTGTGAGAATCTTCAGAAGTAGGATGTTTTTCTGTAGGGCTTTGCTGACACAGTTCATTATAACAGGATGTTTTTTAATAGAGACCTTGTGGCAGATGATGGAGGAATATTTATTACCTTTTGTGTGTGCTATCTGTATCAACACCACATCTGACAGAGTTCAAGAAGAATTTGGACGATGCTCTCAGGCACATGATGTGACTCTTGGGGATGGTCCTGTGCAGCGCTAAGGGCTGGGCTTGATGATCCTTCTGGGTCCCTTCCAATTCAGCCTATCCTGTGATTCTCTGAAATTTGTGGTCTCAACATACACGTTCTGAAATGGTTATGCTGAGAGGTCTTTGTTTTAATAATGTGAAAATCTTTAACAGGGTAAAAGTTCAACAGTAGTTACTCTACTAGGTTTTATGATAAGTTGTTGTAAGAAAGATATTAAGTCTTTGCTTTTGCTGTTTACAGTATGGTTATACAATATTCAAAAAGGCTTTAAGTAGCGTTTATCTGCAAAATATTTTTCTGCTTTGAAAGGGCCAGGATCATATTCAGTGTTACTCATATCTGGAAATATTTCATTTTTGTTATTGGAAATAATGAGGGCATTCTTACAAAAACAAAAATTAATTTACATAATAAATTATATGGAAAATCAAGTCACCTCTATAAGATCAAGCTCTGATATTAACATGGGGTCTGTACTTTACAGACTGCATTTTACTCCCAATTATGTCTTGTACACAAGGCATAATTGTTGGAATACAAAACTGTGCTTACAGTGCTGGAAAATTTAGGTGCAGGAGCCTAAAAGCGCTCCTCCTTGCAGAAGCCAGGCAGAGATACAAGTAGTCCAAGCTTGCCACTGGATATTTCTTCTCACCCAACATCATGATCAATGTATGCAGAAAATCTGAAATGATGGAAGGTGTCTGCAAAGTGTGGTGAGACCCGTAAGACAGACTGTGCTCAGGTTGGAGCAATGCAGCTGCACTGTATAAAACTAGATGTCATTCAGCTACTAATACAGGTGCCTGGAGCAGGGCTTAGGGCAAATGCTATGCTGTAACCTGCCCTTCAACATACATAACTTCTAAAATTTAATGTTGAAGAGGCTGGGGCGGCAGGGGAATGAGGACTTCATAAGTGGAGTGAACATTGATAAGATAAAGTAGATTGACTTAATTTTGTGTACTGTGTATTGTCTATTTTTTCTCTTAACAAAGTTTGTGCAGAAGCAATCTTCTAGGTTCCCCTTTTCTCTTTTCACTCCCTTTTTTTTTTTGCACTAGATAGTAATACACTGTAGTAATGTTGTTTGTGAGTCTATTCTGTTCTTTGCATCTGAGATACTGAAAATGCTAATTAATGAGATTTCTTTGCAGTCCCACCTTCCTCTTCATTTGTAAGCATTCTGTAACCCTGCCAGAACAGTCATGCAGTACTTGTCAAATAGGCGCATTAAGAATTAGCTTGTATTTTCAGGGTCAGTGTGGAGAACTCTTTTTTTTATTGGGTTGCTTTTGTTTTGTTTTTTGTTATTCACTTTCTAAATATAGTCAAGCAATTTTTGGGGTCTTGTTTTGCTCTCTTATCATGCCCATTCACAGACTTGAATGAAAAACCTACTTATCAGCAAGGCTGTACAATTAACTCCTCACTACATTCATTTAAGTGTGAAGGGAAAGATATGCAATCATGTTGGACTTCAGAGTTAATCATAGGATTTCTCTATAAATAAACCCAAGTAGCTACACCTAAAAGGAGTTCCAAATTTCACATTCCAAAAAGGGTTTTATCTTTCAGTGCTATTAGAACTAGAGATATAGAGCACTAAATTTAGTACCATAAAATTTCACTTAGACTTCCAAATGCCAAGCTACAATTCATTATTCTTTGAACCTTGGTATCAGGATCGGTAGTGTGAAGGCAGTAGCTGATTCCACGCTCCTCAGAAAGACCTACTACTTATACAAGTGGTCTGTGGAAGAGAAGAAAATAGCCCATTACATATGAAAATATTACAATTCTGAGGGTCTTGAGGCTCTGGTGACTAAACCACATATGTGTTCTGGTTTCATCTGCAATAGCAGATGAAAGTATTCTAGTAGCTAGTATGGTATTGTGTTTGGATTTATTTTTCCCTTGGTGCATTAAAATGCCAATGACACTATATAATTCATTAGCCAAGATACTGTGAGATTCATCTTTTCATAGAACGGTTTGAATTTGTCCCCCACCTTGGGGAGGGACACCTTCCATTTAGACCAGGTTACTCAAAGCCCCATCTAACCTGGCCTTAAACACTTCCAGGGATGGGACATCCACAGCCTTCCTGGGCAAGTGGTTTCAGAGCCTCACTACCCTCACAGTAAAGAATTTCTTCCTAATATCTAATCTAAATCTAACCTCTGTCTGTTTAAAGCCATTCCCCGCTGTCCTATTCCTACATGCCCTTGTAAAAAGTCCCTTTCCAGCTCTCTTTTCCAGGTTGAACAACCCAAATTCTCTCAGCCTGCCTTCACAGGAGAGGTGCTCCAATCCTCCTATTCTCCTGTTCTTAGAAATATCATCCTTGAATGATAGACTAAATTATACTCTAATTCTACTTTTGTGTATTTCCCGATCAATTCAAATAAATTTAGTTAACTTACTTAAGTTACTCTTTTTTACACCAATAATAATTATTGCACAATATTTTCAAATTTATCACTTTTGACAGTGAAACAGTGTATTTACCAGACTACACTATGTGGTTTTTTATTAACTTACTAGAATACTTTTGTTTATTATATGTCTATCCAGGCTTAAACACCTTAAAACAAAATAACACTTCAAGAACCACCTTGCTGAATTTAAGAAATTCAGTTTCCCATGTAATAATGCCCATTGGTGGCAAACTAAAGATTATGTGATGATAAAATGATGGAAGGGAACTGCTAAGTTCTTAATGGTTATATAGAAAACCTTCAGCCACTCAAAGCAAGCCTTTAAGGGGCTAATCTCAAACAGCATGAGCTTGTCATTGATTTCTGAGGGCAGAGAATATTTGGGAAAGGTCAATAGTCTTAAAATACTTGTTGAGAATTGGAGATAAATCACATTTTAAGGGATGCTTTAGAGGTGGGGTCATTGTGAGAAGGGAATCAGACGAAAATTACCTTTGTAGTATTGACATACAAGGAAGGATTCATAAAAATAAAATACTCTTGAAAAATTTTGAAGAAATTTGAATAATACTAAACTGGAAAGAGGAGCATAACTGTAGGAATTTGATGCACATAAACTCCCCATTTCTCATGACTCTCACATACTTGATTCCTAATGATTCCTAGCACAATAAAATATAATGAGTAAGTAATGACAACTCAATTTCATGCTCTTCAGCAGTAGTAGCTGGGTCTTGCTCACAAATGGGAAAGCTTGAAAACCAAATCATTCCGAAGTTCCCCTGCAACAGTGATTGTGCATTTGTATTACTTTTCATGTTTTCTGTTGAGAGTCAACAATACATTCAGTGTCTTCTGAAGCACAAGTTTGTTATTTTTAAAAGATTAATGGTTCTCCAGAGCAGTATCATACACATTTAGGAAGCCTGTATTCCTACTTTAACCTAATTCAGTGCCTAGACTTGAAAGAAATGTAGAATTTTGCATTCTAGTTGAGTTCTGTTGAAAAATGGACCAAAACCAATTTAGTTATAGAGACTGCAAGAAAGTAGGATGAAAGCAAGACCAAAAGTAGCTTGATCTAGTTAGAATCAAAGGCACCTTTTCATCAGGTAAGAGAGGGGTGAAATTATGAAGAACAGTGATATAATTTTTGAAACTGGAAAAATTAGGAACAGTATCACAAATGGAAGGCTAGGGCTTAATGGCAGCATTTATGGTAGGTACTTGAAAGGTAATGGAGCCTGCAGTGGTTAGCATGGCAATAAGCTAAAGCTAAGCCATTATAGTCAAAATAGTATGTAACTAACCAGCAGGTATCCATAAATTCTGAGATTACTGCACAGAATATTTAGAGCTGTCTGAATAACTGCTCCTTTAACTGAAACAAATACAAAACACAAACACACCCAAGCATCAAGGGCAACCATAACTTTTCTTTATATTTTTATTTTCTTGGATTACTGTGGGAGATGGGTTTTATTTCCTCATTAAAGTTTTATTTTTCCCACTCATGCTGTGTCCATATCTAAATTGGCCCTGACTATGTCTGATACCAGAAATTGAAAAGGAATATAAATATGTTGTGGTATGGAGAAGTTTAGCATGTTTCATCCAAGAGATGTTGTTGAAATATTAATTATAACAACTTGTCATGAAACTTGTGTTAATCTTTTTTCTTTTACTAGTTATTAATCTCTGAGAGTATTTTAATGACTAAAAAGTAATTCTAACATTGTGAAAAATATTTAGTTTGTGTAATAGATTTCAAAGTATCACATGAATGTGGGCAAAAAGAAGGGGGAAAGCATCCTATGCAAAACCACAATGAGGCAAGTAAAACACATATATAATGGGACATAAACTATTCTACCAAATTGTAGGGACTAGAAATTTGGGCTTAAACATGCAGCAAAAATTCTTAGCTTATTCCAGAAATTCCAAGGGAAACTAGCATCTTTCTAAGTCATAGTTCTCTAATAATGTATCTTGAGTAAACTGCCAAGAAAAGCAAAATATTTTGTCATGCACTAATATAAAGATATCAGAAAGATATTAAAAATTCCATCTGAAAAAGGTTTTCCTACCTTTTATGGGTAAAATGATAATCTTGAAAACATGGGTGATTCCTCTCCCCTCTACTGAGCTTTGATAAGACATTTCTGGAGTGCTGTGCCTAGACTGGGTTTCTCACTAAAAGGGAGTCATGGATTTACTGAAGCCAGTCCAGCAAAGGACATGAGGATGATTAAGGGCTTGTAGTATGTTTTATATGAGGAAAGACTAAGGGAGCTGAGACTTTTCAGCCCAGAGAAAAGAAAGCTCAGACTTATCCATGTGTACAAATACCTGATGGTGGGAAGGGAAGGGAAGACAACAGATAGTATTTACTATTGCGAGTTTTTATGAGAACTCCCCAAATGATGTTGCACAGAAAAATTAGGAATCTTGGTAGCTTTAGGCAGCTCCACATAAATAATTGAATAATTTAAAATACTGTAAAGTTTATCATATATGATCAGACTAGGAATAAAACACTGCTAAGATTAGATTAATAAAAGTGAAAAGGCAGAGTTCTGGAAATTTCTTCTGTGTAAGAAAATGTGCCAGAATAAAAAAAAGTAATTTTTACATGACCTCTTCTGTTCCTGAAATAACAAGAGTGGACATAGTCTTCATAATTTGAATTCTTCTTGGTTTTCAACATCTCTGTAGCAAACACAGGTGAGGTATAGGAAGAGGGAAGGAGAAAAGCTGATAAATATTAATGATGTTTGGCAAACCTTCATAAAAGATTTGATAATGGCAATTGTGATCCAAATTACACCAGTGGAAAATTTCAGTGGACCTCTGATAATAAACATAATTAGTAAGAAGTTCAGAATGGACATTGACTATAGTCTGTGTCCTACAAAGCTCTTGTTTTCCTTTTTTTTTTTTTTTAAACCAACCATGCTTACATTAGTACTTTACACACTAATTACTCAAAGGTCTTGCATATTTCTTGACCCAGCAACTAACAATGCCTCAATTGCATTCTATTGTGGAGCATAAGGTTATATACACTGCTTGTTACAGGATCTTATTTTGAGGTCTCACCAAGATGTAATATTCAAACATTAATGCTTACATTATATTTCAGTGTAAACCAGCTCTCACATTTATGTTGTTTTCTCAAGACTATAGGTTTGAATAGCATTTCTTGATTCATGAGCAGGTTTTCAGATGAAATGTTCTGTCTTAAGGAGGAATTGCACATGAATGCTTTTATATTTTCAGCTGCTTGAGTAGTGTGGTGCTTTTAGTTCACTAGTCTTCGCTGACAGAAAGGTACAGTTTACTTACTTCAGTTTAAGTTTACAAAAACGTATTATGTTTACATAATTTTTTATAATATAAAGTTTACAAAAACATAAATGCTGATTTACATAGCATTTCTTCAGCTTGCTTTCTATGTGAAGCTCTTCCAAATCATATAGTAATCCCTCCATGTGTCTAGTGAAACAAAAAGTAAGGAAACTGGAAGTCCACAAAAACACCTGTAGAATGTTTCCAGCTATCCGTTGAGAAGTATGTATGGTAAGGTTAACTTGGTGATAAGCCGAGAAACTGAAAGAACAGACTGGAACAGTAGTGCAGTCTCTAAAAATATTATATACAGCAGGATTAAAATTAGATAATTTGTATTATGTTACTTAGTGATTTTTATACTTTTCAGTATTTACTTATCACATAACACAAAAGAGGATCTTTTTACCATAGCCCAAAGGAAAAACACTTGAATATGACTTGCCAAAATTGACCTTTACTTACACATTGTGACTTTTACATGGCAGTATTATGATAAACTGACTCTAGCTTCAGATTTATTACTCAACCCTGACCTTTGGTTATATTAGAATATTGCTTTCAACCAGACTAAATAATAATGTCTCTGTGAATGTAAGGAACTGGCAGATCCGAGATGTCAATTGCCAGCTCAATTTTCCTTTCACCTGGGAGTACAGCATGTCACAGTGCTTTATTGATCTAAGAGTCCTTAAAGTTCAGTATTATAACTCTTCACTTTTCCACACAGTGCAAAACCATAAAAGGGATGAAGTATGGACTGGAGCATGACTCCTTTCCAGACTGGTCAAAATTTGGAATGTCTGTTTCATCACAAATAAGTGTAATGATTTTTGTTTTTCCTAAGTTGGAACATGCCGCCAAAATATCTTCAGAAAGATATTCACAATAATCCTTCCAAAATTATTTTGATAGATTTTGCTGATACATTTTGATTTAATAAAATCAGTATGGGTTCATCAAAACTGTTAAGGTAGTCATAAAATTTTCAGTCTGCTGTAAACTAGAGTATAATAATGAATTAAAGCACGTTCTTGCCACTTCCACTCATCATGCTTCAGAAGAATTAATGTATTTATGTGGCAAAATGTCTTTCAAGTGATGCAGCAGCTTCAAATGCTGTTGCTTTTCAGATAGGGACTGAAATCAGTAGGATTCTTACTTTTTATAGAACTATGATTATAATCTTATAGAAAGTTGCCTTATTAAAATAAGAATTCATTCACTTAACATCTACATAAAGATCAAAGAGTTTAACATACTATTATTTTTATTATATTGGTGCCAGCATTCTTCTGGATACTGTATTTCTGCTAGCACAAAGGTCTTAACCAATTTTTAAGTATAGAATCATTGAAGAGGTTGTGTTGGAAGGGACTTCAAAGGTCATGTAGTTCCAACCTCCCTGCCATGGACAGGGACACTTCCCACTAAACCAGCTTGCTCAATGCCCCATCCAGCCTGGCCTTGAACATTGCCAGGGATGGGGTATCCACAACTTCTCTGGGCAAGCAGTTCCAAAGCTTCACCACCTTCACAGTAAAGGGTTTCTTCTGTATATTTAACCTAAATTTCCCCTCTTTCAGTTAGAACCAGTTACTTCTTGTCCTATCACTATAGCTCCTGATGAACGATCCCTCTCTGGCTTCCTTGTAGCCCCTCTTCCAATACTGGAAGGTTGCTATGAGGTCTCCATGCAACTTCCTCTTCTCCAGGCTGAACAGCCCAAACTTTCTCAGCTTGTTTCCATAGGAGAGGTGCTGTAGTCCTCTTATCACCTTTGTGGCCCTCCTCTCAACTTGCTCCAACAGTTCCATGTCCTTTTATAGGGGACACCAGAACTGTATGTATATTCATAAAGCTGTTAGTTGTTGAGTCTTACACCAACTTGTTACATATTTCTGTTTACTCTGTTGCTATGTGTCTTTGCTATCCAAATTATTTTTGAGGTATTTGTGTTCATTGAACATGAAAGTAGTTAAGTAGGTAGGTATCCATAATATAGAGATATTTTAGTAAGGTATTTTCTAAAAAATATATCATTGAATTCTTTTATTTGTTCCCTGACATTTAGTTAACAGTGGAAAAAGAAAGAATTTCTCCATAGATTTGCAGTGTGTAGTTTTGTGGTTTAATACTTTCTTCAAATGAAATACATAGTGGTGGTGTTTTCAATATTTTAGGCAGTTTTGTGTAATTATTTTAAGTGTACATTTTTCCTTTCTGACTCATGGTGCATTGAAACATTAGAAGTTACCAGAGCAAATTAATAGGAATGGAGATGATAAGTGAAATAAAATGATATTGTCTTACAAATGGCAACGTCCTTCAAATCAACATTTGTTAAACCTAATTTTGTTATTATTATTCTTGAAAATAAGATACAATATCAAACAGATACAATACATAGTGTTTTATGCTTTTCAACATCATCTATAAAATTCACTGGTAGTCATTGAACCATCACAAAGAGATGTCCAGTCATCTTACTTTAACATCAGAACTGTTTGCAACAGGTAGGATTTTACTAGTTTGTTTGCAGCAATAGGGTTACTTTTAAAGTGTTTGCATTAAAGCAGAGGTGCTTTCTGGAAAAAAAAAAAAAATCAATATGTGTAATGCATTGAAAACGCCCATCAGTCAGCAAAATGGTTGTAGAAAAAGATTCCAACAACTATTCCTCATTTTATTTTACTTATGTGATAAGGCCAGTATACCAGAAGCCAGTTTTTTATTCCAAGAACTCTAAACTAATATCGCTTGAGGAAAAAAAAACAAACACCAACAATTGTAATTTTAAGCTCTTTAGAAGACTGCATCTTATTTTACAAAGCAAATACTTGTTCCTATTATGATGGAGGAAATAAAAATGCAATTTCTGTTGAGAAATTACTGCTTAGCTTATTTCTGTTTTATGAGCATTTCTTCCCCCTGACTGAGAATGCAGTTTAATTGCTCAATAAAAGTGAAAGGTTTTAAGACAAAAAAATCTACTATAAAATGAAATGAGATTTAAAAAATGTATGCTAAACAATGTGTCCATTCATCACACCAGTGCTGGTGGCTCTGAGAGATGAGAATTAGAGGGTCAGATTCATTAAAACTGACTTGATGTCAGATGAAGTTGAGGCAGCATTTTGTCCTAAGTTTACAGTATATTCAAATTCAGCAAAACTGATACAAAAATTTTGTGGAACTGATCACTGCTGGGGCTATGAGGTCTTTATTCAGAGGTAACCACTTCTCACATGAAAGAGAAGAGTCTGATTACAACACTTGCTGTTTGGGGATTTGGGGCTCTGCAACATTTTTTTCTGTGAATTTCATTTCCTAGGCAGTGACAAGGTAGACAAACAGAATTCTGCATGTCTGCTCTGCTATTCAAAATTAATGAGAAAAGACAGTAAAGCCTAGGTTTTAAATCTCCTGAGAACAGGCAGTTGGAGATGCACCACAGGGGAAGGATTTTTGCCTGTAGCAATCTTAGGGATTCACGGATTTGTGAATAAACCCAGTGCCTGACAGTTCGATAACATCGCACTCTACAAAAACTTCCATCAGCCATTGCCTTCATCTCCATGAGGCACTTGGTATTTCTGTGCTGGAAGAAATACTCCAGATTCTTTAACCTTCAACCCATAATGAGGACACTTTTTCCTACTGACTTCAGCACCCTATCAAACCAAAACTAGCTTTTCTCAGGGATTGTGGCCAAACAGCGGTCAGAGGGACAGGCCCAGGACTGGTGCCTAGTCAAGGTTTTCCCCTTGCTTTGCTCATGCTGGAGATGGACATTCCTGGTTAGGTGGGACTTTGGTGGCAGGAGGCCACCCCCTGGCAGGGTGTCAGCAGGAAGCAGCAGTGGGCAGTGATGGAGAGAGAAGATCATGAGAAACCACTGATGAGACAGTAAGAGGTCAAACAGAGGTTTCCAATTCCATTTTGATATAAAATCAGAACACCTGGGAGTGATTGGTGTTGTGGGGGTTTTTTTAGAAGTACTTATATAAACCACATCCAGGGGTTTTATAAGCCAATATGATAATAAATTTTAAATTGTGAATCCTTTCCATAATCCTGGTCAGGATTAAAGCATATTGGTGACAGAAATATTAGGGACAGTTTTACATGTTTGCTTTCATTTTTTTAAGATATATCTCATTGTCTGTTAAATCCTTGCGTCACTAGAGAGCCTAAAATAGCATGCTACTAAAGCTGAAGCCAAATGGAGTTCATTACAATGGAAATAGCATATTTTATTCTTCATTATTGTTTTGTTTCACCATTAACCTTTGTACCTCATAGCTTTCCATCTGCTACTTAACTTCGTTCTACAGACTGGAGAAGAAAGAATTCCATACTAATAAGTGCAAATTGAGTAACAAGGTAAACCCACTGGCCCTTCCCTCATCCTCAACCAGGGAGACAGGACTTTTTCGTACAGGTTGCATCCTTGAGTCTCAGTCATACTTGTTGTCAGAGAAGTGTGAATCTTTACAGGAATATGCTAGCAGAATTGCTGAATCTCTCACAGTTCTCATAATCTGTTGTTAAAATTCCATTTTGTAGCTATTTCATGAATTTATGGATTTTCTCCTTGATGAATGGTTAAATCATAACAAAACAACATCTATTTCCACACTACTGAGCAGAAGGTGGCACAAGTTATGACTCACTGACTGCTTCAGGATGAATCATCTACCAACAGGGAAGACTTCTCTGCACTTAAACTCTGTTTAACATCTCTGCTTTTCTGAGATTCATTCTGTTTCCAGATGCCCTCTGAATATTTGATGAAAATACATGCATGAAGCATGTGAAAAATTCCCTATAGAAATGGAAAAGAAGGAAAAGATTCCACTTGGAAAAGCTCTGGGCAATGGTACCTATTGAGGTTTCTCACCAAAAAGAGAAATATTAAATATTATTTTTTCTGTTCTAACCATGTAAAATACCAGTAGCAGTAAGGTGACTTTTCAATTCATGTTTGCAGTTTCTCTAATATACCTTTCATACTTGAAAGAAAAGAAAGAATATTTATTTTAATTTATGATTTTTAGAAACACTGGCTTTGAAACCCATCGTTAACACAGTAAAATTAATGGCCTTGTGTTGCAGTTCCTGAGCAGGGAAGTGCTGCTGACTTGCAGGGACATTCGCAGATTGCCACTGAAAATTTCAATTTTGGATTGATCCTGATATAATTTCTCCTTCTGAATATTTCATTTACTGTATAAAAAAGGTGATGATGTTTATTCTCCTAGCTATTTCTATCACTTCAGAAAAGAGAAATACCATCATTCTTTCTTTGGTCTAGAATCTGGCACCTTTCATTAAAAAAAAATGAAGTCCTGGTGCCTGGACACTATCTATTATAAACATTAAGTGAAAGTTAAAATTATTGGGTCCATTTTCACAACTGTATGCTTTCAGTTTTCTACTTTTTATAGGTCTTGATAATCAATTGTATAAAAATACACAGTTTATGTTTGCCACTGAGATTGTAGTCAGACATTTAATTTCACTTAATTTTCCATGTTATTCTTGTGAGTCAGGTAAGTCAGATATTTATTAGTGCAATAAGATGTTATTATATTATAGGCATCTGAGTAAAAGTTCCATGCCTTCCCACATAGAACTTTTATCACTAAATGCCCAATGATTCTCTGAATAAATTCATCATTCAGAATTTTAAATGTTTTTTTTAAATAATGTTTGAATAACTCAGTGTTCTACCAAAGAACTTTTTCACCCACTTTTGTATCCCCAAGAAGCATCATGGCAAGTGATCAAGGTTGTGATTTACTTAAAACATTCTGGGAATTACATTCTTCTACCCCGATAAAGTTATATGGTAAATAATGCACTCGTTCATTTTTAATAAACATTGCTAAATTTGAAATGAATTGGCACTGATTCTCCCACTATATCATTTTCTGAAGCAGCTTCAGTACTCAGTCTGAGCCACTTTGCCATGCTTTTTGGTGCATAAATTATAAAGATGTACTTCAATATTTTATTTCATTTTGGAAAGCTTCAACCACCAATTGGAAGGAATGCTACTGTTCTTCAGGACACAAAGGAATCAGCAGACAGAAGTGGAAAAAACTTTATTTTCCTGTCAAGACAACTGGGTCAGTGAATAAGCAGGCAAAATATTGAAGAGGTACCCATCTTCACTTTAGAGCAGAGACAGATAATTCTTTGTTCTTGGTTGTATTTTATGTAATTAGGATATATTTTTTCAATCATTCTGGATGCATTCAAGTTGTAAGTGGCTCAGGATGCACATAGTGAATTATTATACTGTTGGTCTATACTGAAAGCTTTAGGAGAGGTTCTGCATCCTGATTTGTTAAAGGAAAATAAAACCACATAAAAGTCAAGTTGAAAGGTACAAAAAGCATTACTGCTTTGTTTTTCATATTTATGAAGCACTGAACTGTAGAGTACTCTAATGATAACTGGTATTAGTTTTAACAAACTTGAAAATCTTGCTGACTACTTTAACATTTAGGTGCTTTTTCATTCTGTTTCTCATCAACCTTTAGCTCTTTGCTGGAGGCACCACATTTGTTATGTTAGTGTAAATAGATAATTACAAACAGTGATAAAATGAAACACCCCCACTGGTAAAGCTGAGAGGCTTTTAAAAATTTCATTCCTTCAGTTACAAAACAAAACAAACAAAAAAAAAAAACTAAATTAAAATACATGGATTGTGAACATATCAGTATTATTAACACTAAACCCTTTACTTTTCTTTCCCTTTTTTTTTTTCCTGATTGCTAAGTGGCTCCAGTACTGTTAGAAAATATCCTGTTTCCCAAAACTAGCATTTTCTGGTTCTTGTGTTTTACTCACACATAAACAGTGGAATTTGTCTTCAGAAACTACCTATGGGATTTGGGGAAGGAAAAACAGTAATGCCTCCTCTCACAGTTTGATCTTTAACTGAAGGTTAAACTGTATAGCATTTGAAACACTGGTGATCCTGAGTTGCCTGTTGGAGGTGATCTTTAGCCTTTTGTAAGCAGGGCTTTATTTTGCAAAGAGGCAGGGGACATGTTGTAGGGGAGGTAGTGTATAATGCCTCGTGTTGTACTGGAGAGCTAAAGAAGAGAATACTAAAGAGGGGATAATAAGTGTTAGGAGAATAGCACTGGACACAGCAAGTGCCTCCTCTGGATAAATTTAGGACATGAAAAAACTACTGGTGGTTCATTGGGAACCTTAACCTGTAGCTGCATCTACTACTGCTGCTATTATTTATGTCTAAGCAGGCTATACTTTGTATATGGCCTGTAAACACTACAGCTTTTAATGCTTTCCTTGGCCTTTGACCTACAGAAACCACCAGTCACTGAAGCTCCAGCAGCTGTGAGTGAAGGAAAGTCTGTGGAGGAAAGACACATATACAGGGGGGTTCCTGAGTCCAGGAACTCCCAAGCAGCAGTTCCACAAGATCAGCAGCCAACTAGGTGAAAATGGGGCAGTGCTGGAAGAGACCAAGGGGAATTTAAGTGACTCCAGGCAGCATGGCAAACAGGAGTGGGCAAAAAGGTGCATGGCATGGCACTTCACACAGGCAGAGCAAGCAGGAAGGACCCAGGAGCATCCACTGGAAGCAATAAACAGATTCCATACCTGGTAAGGAAGAGCAAAGAGATCCTTTCAGCCCCAGTATTAGTTTAAGCTGCCTCAGTTATGGTGTTGACTCAACATAAAGCTTGATCCCCTGAAGTTGCAGGAGTCACTGAACCAGCCATGTCAGAGGCCTCCAGACAAACAGACCTGCTGATGGCAGATGCAGCTCTCTGGATCACAGGTTGCCAGGAGTGCCTGATGGCTCTTTGTGAGGCTGGGACCAACAAACAGTTATTTTGCAGAAGGTGTGCTGTCTAAGTTGTGTCTCCAGGTGAAGGAGCTATGAGAAGATTGTAGTATTGTAGTATTCAGGTGAATGGGCAAGAGAGATGGACTATATTCAGAGTCACTACAATCTCAAGACCCTTGGGAGTCTTCAACCTCCATTGTAGTGGAGAAGCAGGTGGACTCAGAACCCTACAGGGTAATTAGTCAAAGGACTCTTAGTCAAGGGTCTGTTAAAGATGAAGGCTGGAAGGAGGTCACTGCACATACCAGGAAGAAGGTTCCTCCTCCTCAAATTTTGACAGGTAGGACTGGTACCTTCTACAACAAGTATGAGGTGAGGTGGGTGAAGGTCCTTCTGGTGTAGTGGCCTCTCAAAATAACATCACCTGTATCCAGCATCAAGACCTCCTCTGTTAACAGAAAAAGAAGGGTAGTTGTAATAGGAGACTCCTTTCTAAGGGGAAGGGAGGGTCCAATATGCAGACTGGACCCAACTCACAGGGAAGTATGATGTCTCCCAGGGAATTGGATAAGGGACATTACTGGAAAATTCTCCAGTGTAGTAAGGCCCTCTGATTACTATCTGTTATTGGTTGCTCAAACAGTCAGCAATGAAATAACAAAAATAAGTCTGAGGGCAATCAAAAGAGGTTTCAGGGCCCTGGGATGATTGGTAAAGGGATCAGGGGCACAGGCAGTGATTTCCTGGATTTTTCTAGTAACGAGGAATAATATTGATAGGAATGGGTACATTCATCGAGTCAATGCATGGTTCCAAGGCTGAAGTAATTGAAAAAATTTGGGGTTTTTTGACCATAGGATGATCTACTCAACACCTGGTATACTGACATCTGGTAGGATGCACCTTTCTCAGAGGGAAAAAAGAGTTTTAGCACAGGAATTAGTGGGGCTTACTAACAGAGTTTTAAATTAGCCTGGAGAGGGGGTGGAAGAGAAAATACCAGGCTTGCCAGGGATGAGTAATGGGATAGCATACCAAAAGTTGAGCAAACCAGCACCCATGGGATCCCTCAACCTGCCTCAAGAGGTGTTGGCTACAGTGTACCACACCTGAGATGCTTCTACACCAACGAACTCAGCATGAAGAACAAACTAGGAGCTTGAAGCTTTGGCCCAATCCCAGAGATCTGACCTCACTGCATAAGTGAAAACTGGTGGGATGAGTCCTGTGACTGGAGTTCCCTGTTGGACAGTTACAGGCTCTTCAGGAGAGATAGGCATGGCAGAAGAGGCAGAGGGGTGGCATTGTATGTAATGGAAGGGTCAGAACTCATGGAATTCACAGTTGAGAGCCTCTGAGGAAGAATCAAGGGACAAACAAATAATGTGGACATCATTGTGGGAGTCTTCTATAGACCTCCCGGACAGGACAATGGTGCCAACAAATTGCTCTTTGAGGAACTAAGGGAGACTTCCAAGTAACTGCCTTTGTTCTTATGGGGAACTTGGACTTGCCAGAAATTAACTGGGAGCATCACACACCTGGTACAACCCGGGCCAGAAGATCCCTGAAAAACTTGGATTGATGGTTTTATGGAACAGATCCTAAGGGAGCTGGCTCAGAAACAATGCCCTCCTTGATCTGCTGCTTGTCGAGAGAGTGGATCTCAGGAGCACACTGGAGATTGGTGGCTGTCTGGGCCACAGTCGCCACAAAGTGATCAAGTTTAAAAATCTCTGTTGACAGGAGGAAAAGTACCAGCAAAACCTCTGGACATAAGGAGAGCAGACTTCAGGCTGCCCAGGGAATTAGTAAGATCCCCTGAGAAAAATATTTTTGCAGGTGCTGGCGTCCATCCGTGTTGGTCACTTTTCAAACATCACCTCCTGAGGGCATAGGAGCAGGCAATTCCCAAATGTTGGAAGTCAAGCAGACAAGGCAGAAGAACACAGGCCTGGCTGAGCAGGGATCTTCTCTAGGTAATAAGGCAAAAAAGGAGGGTAGAGGCACATTCTTCATGGGAAGAATACAGAGGTTCTGCTTGCCACTGTAGGGAGAAAAAATTCATGCTGACAAAGCTCAGCTGGAGTTGGAGCTGGCCAGAAAAGTGGGAGAAAATAAAAAGAGTTTTTTCAAATATATTAAAGGTATGTACACAGTATAGAAATATCACTGGCCCCTTACAGGATGAGGATGGTCATCTTACCCACAGAGACAGAGACAAGGCAGAGGTGTTTAATGCTTTCTTTGTCTCCATCTTCAACATGGATAACAGACCAAGGTGGTCTCAGTGGCCTGAGCTGGAGGACCATGACTGTGCAAATGATCGACTCCCAGTTGACCCTAAAATTGTCCACAACCTGCTGCTCCAGCCGAATCTCTACAAATCTATGGTGACTAATGGGATTCATCCCAGAATCCCTAAAGAGCCAGTTCATATCATCACAAAACCTTTCTCAAAGACTTGTAAGCATTGTGGCAATCTGGAGAGGTCCCAGCTGGCTGTCAAGAAGGACAAGGAAAAGGATCCTGAAAACTATAGGCATGTCAGTCCCATTTCAGTGCCTGGTAAAGTTATGGTAGATATGAAAGCTATGGATGTATTGAAAAACATCTGAAAGACAACTCAGTCATCGGTCTCAGCCAGCATGGTTTCATGAGGGGAAAGTCCTGCTTATTCAACCCGATTTTCTCTTATGACAAGGTAACCCACCTACCTGAACAAGGGAAGCCAGTTGATGTAATCTCTTTGGATTTCAGTAAAGTTTTCAAAAGTGTCTCTCACTGTATCCTACTGGACTAAATGTCCAGAACACAGCTGGATAAATACATTATACAGTGGGTGAGCAATTGGCTCACTGGTCAAGCACAGAGTGTAATAGTGAATGGGGTATCATCAAACCTGTCACTAGTGGGGTTCTACAGGGCTCCATCTTAGGTCTTGTGCTTGTCAGCATTTTAAATGACTTGGATCCGGGACTGAAAGTGATACTAACCAAATTTGCAGATGACACAAAACTCAGAGGAGTTGTTGACTCCCTCAAAGGCAGGGAGGCCCTGCAGAGAGACCTGGACTCATTAGAGGACTGGGCAATCACCAACCATATGAACTTCAACGAGGGAAAGTGCCAGATTCTGCACCTGGAATGGGGCAACCCTGGATGTATAGACAGACTGGGGAATGAGATGCTGGAAAGCAATGCCACAGAAAAGGACCTGGGAGTCCTGGTCTATGGTAAGTTAAATGTGAGTCAGCAGTGCCCTGGCAGCCAGGAAGGCCAACCATGTCCTGAAGGGCATCAGGCACAACATTGCCAGCTGGTCAAGGAAGGGTATTGTTCTGCTCTGCTCTGTGCTGATGCAGCCTCACCTGGAATATTATGTGCAGTTTTGGGCACCACAATATAAGAAAAATATTAAGGTATTAGAGAGTGTCCAAAGGAGGGCAATGAAGATGGTGAAGGGCCTTGAGGGGAAGCGGTATGGGGAGTTACTGAGGGCACTTGGTCAGTTCAGCCTGGAGAAAGGAGAGTGAAGTGAGACCTCATTGCAGTTACTACTTCCTCATGAGAGGAAGAGGAGGGGCAGGCACTGATCTTTTCTCTGTGGTGACCAGTGACAGGACCTGAGGGAATGGCCTGAAGTTGTGTCAGGGGAGGTTTAGGTTGGATATTAGAAAGAGGTTCTTCACCCAGAGAGTGGCTGGGCTCTGGAACAGGCTCCCAAGGAAAGTGGTCTCAGCACCAAGACTGACAGAGTTCAAGAATTGTTTGGACGATACCCTCAGGCACATAGTGTGAGCTCTTGGATGGTCCTGTGCAGAGCTAAGGGTGAAACTTGATTGTCCTTCTGGGTTCCTTCCAAATTGGCATATTCTGTGATACTACATTATGCTGTGTGGAATTCATCCTGGGAGCAGACACTGGGAACAAGATTACACAAGACTCAATGAAGTTGTCAAATTAAAACCTTAATAGGACATGGACTATGTGCTGGCCCTTCTCCAGGGATGAATTTTTACCATTTTACCATTTTTGGCTTGAATTGATTTCTTCTTTTGTGATAGGTCCTCTGTTTCTATTAAGTAGTCCTTATGCACTTTAGAAATGCATTTTAGTCCTTTTATTAAAAGGTGTGACAAAAATACTGGCAATAAGGTAACGTCTTTTCTTTCATCTGGTTACAGAGATGGAAAAATTAGGAAATACAAATTCACTGACACTTCATAAATATTATTTGTAAATAATATCCTCAAAATCATATTCCTTCTTATTTTATTTTTTTCACTGTCCTGTTTCAATATTATCATATGCCCTAGGAGACCCTATCAAAATTGTAAATATGTTATTACTATTTTTTTTTTATTTCCACACTATGCAGAAATAATCAATATGACAGCACTCTAGTTTTTTTGATCCCCTGACTTTATTATGCATGAAGAATTCATATTGCATCGACAGGTGTTTACTTGTCTTCATATGATTCTTGATAAAAGTAAGGATAATATCCTGTCTTAAATCTGCACACAGGAATGTATTTTATAGTAACATTTTTATAAACATCATGTTACAGAATTCCCCTTTAAAGCCTTGTTAGCAGTAACCTTTCAATACCTGTGTATTACAATTTAACTAATTTGCTGGGTTTTCAGCTATAATGGTAATTTTTAAAGTGGGGTTTTTTCCAACAAAAAGTGTGTATGCAAATATTTATGTATACTGCAATTCAATTTTCTATATGCTTCATGAAGGTCACATTTTCAAGGAAAGCAGATGGTTCAGGAAAAAAATTTCCTACAGATATACACACACCCAAGCACGCATGCTATATTTATTACATAGTTTATTTTGATAGAAATAGAAATCAAATATACTGGGTGAAAGGGAAATTTTTAGGCTAAAGAAAAAATACTTTAGTTGTTGTCCTTGTGTTAAGAGGAGAAAGAGTAACCATATGCAGTTTTTCAGGGATATTAAAATATTCGAGTGTTAGAACTTTTTGTGTAAGCAAATGTGTATTGCAAGATGGGAATGAGGCATATGGCAAAGTGGTTGAATATCTTAGTGCAGGATTTGTAAACTGATTTCAATTTAGGTCATGTATTGACATTACCCAGAACTCAAACCATAGCTTCAACAATCCTTCTTTAGCGATATTGTGCATTTGATCAAATGTGGTGGTTTGGTTTTTTTCAAAAAAAAAAAAAAAAAGGAAAACTGATCTTGCATTTTCAAAGTAGTTTTAAGAGACAAAAACATGAAGTGCTTTATATCAAGCTAAATGACTGAAAAAAAAGAGAAGATAGTTGTTTTCCAACTTCTTTCTTATGCTATAGCTTCAAAGGGTGGTTAACTGGTTGTTATACTCTATAATAAATATGTTTTAACTGAAGAAGCATTCAATTGGCTGTTAACACTAAATTAATCAGTGTGTACCTCATAGCCAGCTAAAACTCATTTTTGTGACTGTAAAGTGCTATCTTTATCATCTTCTAATACAACACATATAACACTTTTCTCCACAATACTTTTAAAGGAGCTCTAAAATGATCTCCAGGGACCATACTTGTCATGAGATAATTAGTGTCCTGTACTGTATGAAACTCTTGGCTGCTCTTCATGCTTTATGACATCCCAGGAGAATAATCACTATATTACAATGTATTTTCCATTGTGATTTAATATCTTCTTACACTGATTGACAAAGCAGTCAAAGATGAAATTAATTGATTTTGTACCAGTAGTTCCTCAGCACACTTTGCAGCAAAAAGACATTGGGTAATGCTGCTCAGAAGTGGAAAACAGCCCTTCTTTCTGAAATTAGGCTTCAGCTACCTACATGTAAAAAGTTATGAAACATGTTATCTGGCAAGTTCATTTTTCTCAACCACTTTTTGTAATCAGGCTTAAGATCTCACTGGATATTCTCTAGCATGCACAAGTCATAGCTGCTGATACAGTCTTTAGGTCTTAACATACATAGGTGGTATATAAAGTCACAGATGGAGAAGATGGTGATATTCAGCACCTGAGCAATTCACAGTGTGGGTGTCGTTGGGGTTAGGTCGCTACTGCAAGTAGTTACTGGTTGCTACTGTGACCAGTGAGGGAGTGGGCAATCACTGAGGAAACCTCTGTGGTTAAGTCTACCTTTTTCCAGGGAGATTCCCACCCCTTGCTCTCCAAGAGATGTGATATACATCTTGGTCAGGCTAAGGCTTGGGTCCACAGCTTCTGGGGCTGAAAAGGTGGCCATTCCTGAGCACTTGCCACCAGCAATGAGCTTCAGCATTACCAAAGAGCAGCTTTTCCCCTCCCGTCTCTGTGGTGCCCAGCAGTCAGAACAGCACCTTTTCATTCAGGAGGCACAACCTGCATTATTTTATAGGAGACTCTGACTTATGACAGTAAAAAGACCTGTTAATGGTATTTTGAAAGGAAAAGGGAACCAGGTCAGAGGCAGCCTGGGAAATGGAGGAGCGCGGAAAAAAAGGCATTCACAAATCCAAGTGAATACTTTAATTTTCAAAGGAAGGATGACTGCTTCTTAAAGACAGGAGTTTGGTTTTGTGAATGTTTTTTTGTGATTGCATCTTCTTTTGAAATATATGCATCAGTTTTCACCAAAAAATTCCCCAACAAACTACAAAACCAAAACCTTAATTTTTATTTCTTATGTAATACAGCAAGGGAGCATATGAAAACAAGGCTGGAAGCCATTTAAAATATTGTTTGATTTATTTTGAGAGGAAAAGTATATGAGAATTTCTGATTCCTCATTCTCCAGCTGAAATACAGAGGAAAAGAATAATATGGCAATGATTTGTAACACAATTTCTGATTTGCCCTTAAGATATTTATGAAACTGTTATCCTTATTTCCCATTTTTACTCTCATATAATTTGATTTGTGGGAAAATTAATAAAAGAAATTACACACACAAAAGCATAGCCCATAACTGCTGCATACTCAAATTGATAAATGTGAACCATACTCACTATGATATTTAACAGAAATGAAAATATGAAGGTACTAAAGTTATATCACTTTTTTTTTCTCTACATTGGCTCTGCTATTAAATAAAAGGGACTCTGAATATTATGCATCTTGACAATGGACTCTTACATAGTGAAACACCATTTAGTGTTATTGAAATGTGAGTTATTCTTGTAATTGAAAATTTTTTCAACAATAAAACAATGATTGATGTACATAATATTCACTTGATAAGTCACAGAAAATACAATAAAGGAAATTTCTAAAAGCAATTAAGTTGTCTTTTGTTAACATTGAAATTACAAGCAAAGAATACTTATTAAGTTAATAAAGGTATTTGTTGCATATATAATTGAGATTAAGGTAGAAACTAATCAAAACTGAATTAAAATGTATTTTTACAGTTAATATGCTTCTAATAATATGTCTGCTGACTTACACAGGCAACCACAAACTCTGTATACTTTGTTGCAGAAGTGAAAATCTATGTTTAGGTTAAGCAATCATCAGTTAATGGTTGGACTCAATGATCTTAGAGGTCTTTTCCAACCTTAACAATTCTATGTCACTGAAAAACTCACCACAGAAAGCAAGGTTTATAGGTGGGAAAACCAGTGCTTCTTTCTTTCATGCTTTAGTAGTGTGGTTTCTCTGTTTTCCATGTAGAAAATAAGAACTTTTCCCTACTTTATTGTTGTCTTTATCTTCGTCTGGATAAGATCATAAAGAGAAGTCCCAGGTGCTATGGTAACAGTGACTTATGAGCCTGACAAATCACTAAAACCACTTTATCATTTAAATAAAATGACAAATGTATTTTCTTGTAGAGCCAAAGAAAATTAAAAGAAGGTAAAAAAAAGCCCGGAAGAGGGATGTGCACAAAGACAAGCACAGTATGCAGGTAAAACAGTGTTGTGATGATATGCAATTAAGATTTTTATAGATGCTCAAATAAGAGTGACTTTCAGAATCACCTTGAAAGCAGAAATTATAGGAAGCCTTCCTATTGTGGTCAAGAAACAATTTGTCATATTTTGACAATGCATGTTCTGTAGTTGTTTTGTATTTTACAAAAAAAAATTTAGAAAATATTTGACTTTTAAATAATTTTTGCTACGACTTTTGGTGATTATTAACACCTATTCTTGCACATAAAGATTGAATACTCACTAATTGGGGCAAAATAAATAATAAGTGTACTTTACAAATCTATAAAATTGAACTGAAAGGTGTCCCTTCCCATGGGAGCAATGGAACTAGATGATCTTTGAGGTCCCTTCCAAGCCAAGCCATACTATGACTCTGTGGTGATTCCATGAAAAGCTTCAGTTTTACCATCATAATCACAAGTCTCTATTTATAGGTTACAAAAGAGAGGTCCCTTGTGCTTTTGGGAACTTATACGTTTTGGATTCCAATTATTGGAGTTTCAATGAAGTATCATGTGCCAAATATTTTTCTAATGCAAAGTTAAATGTTGCTAGTTTAGGATTGCTTCTTGGACAGAAAATTCCATGTATGAAAGCAAAGCACCTTACTTTCTTTCAAATACTGTAGTTTTTTGAAGATGTTCAGAGGCTACATCATAGCTTTCTTAAGTTTTCTAAGTTTTCCTAGAAAACTTTCTAAACTGTGTTTCTAAGCAAATGATGAATCTGTTGTGTGGATATGCATGGATGCTATCTCTAGGTAAAGAGCGACACTGAAGTTCTGCTGTGCTCACTTCTGAATTTTCAAATAGTCTGCCTAAAGTAGTGGTTTCTATCCATGCTCAGGCTTTTGGAATAATGACTAAGAAAACAAAAGTGCAGGAAAGGCTTTGCTTCTCTGGGACCCTAGGTCCCCATGATTTATTCCAAAATACTCCATATTAATTTCCCCAGATGAAGTGATAACAACAGGAATTTTATCCTTGTTCAATAGGATCAAAGCTTCACACCAAACCACTGTCCATAATTCGATGACAGTGTCAGCAGCAGAAACCCACCAGCCTTTTATTCACGTATGATTTGTCTGCATCTTTGTTTTCTTCTGCTTTGCAAAATAAGTGAAATATGCACACCTGAGTATTCAGCTGTTACTGTTGGCAAGTCTCTACTTGCACAAGTTATAGAGTTGCAGGGTTACAAATTAAAACCATCATACTGGGAATGGCATTCTTGTGGTTTTTGAGACTTTTTTTTATTATTATTATTCCAAGTTTCTTCTAGTGTAGCAAAGAATAAAACTATGTGTTTGTTCTCTCCTGGATGGCAGGGCTGACCTTCAACCAAATATTTAAGGAACTCTGCAGAGCCTGATGTGCTCCACACTGCATGATTTGATGGGAAGGGAGCCTACCTCTACAGGAGGTCATCGAGAAAGCAAGATAAAACAGCACTCTGAAAGGATCAGCAGCAGGACATATCTCAAAATATTATTAAAGGAAGAAAACTGTTTTCTTAAAGGGCAGCAGTCTCCATTGCAGAGGTAAAACATTTGCATTGCGACACTTTTAGAAGGTATGTGATTTTCAGTGCAGTGTCATGGCATTCGGACAAAATGCCTCACACAAAAAGAGGTTTTATAATCTACTGTACGTTTTTAAAACCTGCTTGAATGTGTGTCTGCCACTATAAAGAACTTAAGCAGTTTAAAGCGAAAAAGTTCTGCAGCTTTCCCACCTAAACAGAAAAATAATTCTTTCCCCTTCAAAAGGAAGGACACAGGTAAGTATGAGAAGTATTGGTTGCAACTTTAACTATAGATGTTATATAGAGTAGATGTGGCAACAGCACATATATTTCTTTCAGTCTCTTTTTTTTTTTTTTTCTTCAGAATGTATTTCTGAAGGGACAACCGAGGCTCTTACATATTGTCATACATATGTCAGGAGCAAAATTTTTAAAGAAAGAATTCATAACGCTTACTTTAAAAGTAAATTTTGATGGTCACAAACATACTGTCACATAAAATTTCAGTGTGTTTTTATATACCCTTTGAACCTTCTATGACTACAATACTCGAATATATAACATCAAGACTGAAGGCAAAGGAACGTCAGAAGAAATACATTATGAGAATAAAAATTACGTAAAGCTAGTCTTCTGAGTAAGTAAGAGTCAGGCATGGCACTGGTAAATGTCAAAACAAATAATAATTATCATGTCCAAATTCATATCTGAATGGTACTATAGGGTAGCTCTGCCATGAACCCTGTACCTTGTCTGAATGGTATTTAATCACTCCCTCAGATTTTGCCCAATTTGTTTGTACTACTCTAGGCTTTAATGAGTAGCATGATAAAATGAATGCAAACATCTAAATTTAAATGATGTGCATAGTAGGTGTCGTGTTTAAAAAAGCTAACTAACACTCTCCCCTGCAAAAGGAAAGCCCACCTCCCACATAATAAAAATCATAACCATGACTACATTTATTAAAAATGCTGACTCAATTATTCCAGTTATTGACAAACATTTTGCAACTTCAAAATTCAACTACTAGTATATGATGCAAATTTTAACTGTTCTGGTTTATCTGAACATGATGTGATTACCGTAGCATCCTCTTCTGCTAAAATGCTGCAGCATTAGAAACAAAGCAATCACAGTTGCATTGGGATTACCCTAGTGGTCAGAGCAACAGTTCATCACTGTTGAATCCCAGCTCTGGCCAGTCACAGGTGCACAGGGAAAACATACTGAACATATAGGTAGAGTAGATGCACAATCCTTCAGTATTTCATCCAGAAATCAATAATTCATATTTTATTAGGTTATTGTCTCCCACATCATATACACCAGCTTTTGATGGGTGTTCTTTTATTACTTCTTTAATTATTTCTTAACCCATTGTTGCTACTGTTAAATGCCATGACAAAGTTATGTAATTTACAATTATTATTTTCTTTCACTTATTTTAAATCTATTTCTTGATAGTTTAAGGACATCACCTAGTTCAGGTGATTTGACAGGAAAAAAATGAATAGAATTTTTTTCCACTTAATTCCAAGCCTTCATAAGCCCAGAGCACTCTATCAGAATCTCTCCAAGCAATCCCTTTTTCAAGGTGGATAATATATAGTTGGCTATGTATTTTTATATAGAAACTACTCATCCCCCTTTGTTTGATGTCAAGGGCTTTTTAATTACTAATTTAAGCCTGTGTAACAGAATTTATCATTTTTCTTTGTGCCTTGTTGCACAATAACTTAGATTTCTCTAGGAAGCTGAAATTCCACCAGTGATCTTCCTTTCCTCTGGCAGTAAAGCTGATTGAAAGTATATGTAATATACTTAACATGTTGGTAATTTCATACTGAAATATTGAGTGAAAATCACATGATCTGTGTGATTTATTACTATTCAATTCATTGATCTCTTATTGAAAATGATTTATTAGAAGGTCTGATTGAAACAATTCCTCAGATTTATCCCCTGTAAAGAATGGTCTGTGGTACAAACTTTCCTCAGCTTCTCTGCTGTGAATATCAAGGCATTGGAATGCTCAAATTTTCTCTGATGGCTTTTTCTTCCCATAGTGCTCCTTTTAATACCTACAGGATCTATTCACCCCAAAATCACAGATCTCTGGACCAGGATTGCAAGGCCATAGAACTATTGTGCAGATTCCACACTAATGATAAGTTGTTAAAGTTATTCATAACCTGGGAGTACTTACTAAGACATTCCTCAAATCTTTTATTTGTCCTGCATTTTTAATGGTTTCATTTTTATGTTATCAAAGGGAATGATTCTCTTGGCCTGATTTACTCATAACTTCCCCATCTTTGATTTATTTTTTCCTAAGATCCTCCTCTCTCATTTAATTATGGCATGTCCTATAAATAAAATGGCCTTTTTTTTTTTCAGAGATGGAGCCTTTTAGATGAGCTTTTGCTGTAATGTTATTTGTATTCTGATTGGCTGGTGTGGTGTCTTTATCTATTTTTCATGATGTATTTTACCCTGTCAGCTGCTCTTTTTAATTTCCTTCACATTTTTAAGAAGCTTCACATTTTTATACACCACTGCTAATTGAAGGCAAGCAACAGTATTATGAATAGTTAATACTGTATCTCTTATTTCTATAAGGATATAGGTTACTGTCACAAAGTCATTATTTGATAAGGATATTTTGAACCAAATTCTACCCTTGACCCAGAACTAAATCAGGTTGATTTTTCTCTCTTTTTGCAAGTTCTGCAATGAGTTGCTTTGAGTAGCAGTCATATATGATATCAAAAACCTATACTTTAAATTGCATACCATCTGACATTTATTCACTCTGAATTGTTTTCATTCATAGTTTTATTGACCACTCTTGAAACAAGATATACATTCATGAGTTTAATTCAGCCCTTCTTCTGACCTAAAAACAGATCAATCAAACTTCTGATGTACTTATATACAGTGAAGTGTACTTACTATTAAAATGCATCCCAGAATTACTTCAGAAATATTAATTTCAAAATGTCTATGGGAAATCTAATCCACAGATAAGGAATGAAAAGAAAAATGTTTGAGCGGGGAAGAAGAAAAGTCTTCCATCAGCTTACATCACGACAACACTTTCAAGGCCCTTGATGTGTTTATTGGGATGTTCTCTGCAGGGCCAAGAGTTGGACTTGATGATCCTGATAGGTCCCTTCCCACTCAGCATCTTCTGTGATTCTAAGAGAAGTTTACAGATTAAAGCAAATTTCACCAGAGAGCAGAATTAGAGGTAGCCCCCAGAGGAACTATGGAGTTCTGTAAGAGTGAAATAGAGTTACCTATAGAGAATAATGGCGAATATTGTAAAACTTATTGGTTACTAGGTTGCATAAGACCCAAAATCTCCCCTTTCCCCCCAAACTGCAGGAGAGCAAATTTCTTTTATGAGGAGAAATATGAGCTAAAAATTGTACTTTAATTTAGACTGTTGCTACATGGTTCAGGTGTATTTTCATTCACATGACAAGGTTTTAAGATAAATGGAAGAAATATTTTTCCAAATTACTAACATATGTCTCTGTTTTGATGAACCTGTGCATTTGCTACAGACCAGATATGTACAAAATTCTAGTATTCCTTCTCTGAATTGGCAAACATACCCATGGCACTTCATGCAAATGCCATTGCAAATGCAATGCTAAACTGAAGTACTAGCTATGAATTGCCTATCCATGTAATCTGTAAACTACTTTCAATAATCCATAAAAGGAAACAGACTGTGTCATGTTAAAGGTTTATGCTATATCTCAGTGAGTGCAGTTCTGCAATTGCAGTCACTCTGGGAATTTTTCCTAATGTCTCAAGTGAAGAAAGGTCTTCAGCATCTTATCCTTGTAGTCCAGATCTTCAAGACTGCAAGAAAAAGATGTTTCTGTAGCTACTCAGAAAAAATGGTCTTCCTTTTTGACCTACAATTCTAGAATGAATAGTTGATGTCTGGGGAATAACATGGCAGTATTGAACAGGGAAGAAATGGAAATTGTATCACGTCATTCTGATTTACTACACAGCATAAATGCATGCTTTATATGAAAAACCAAAACCAAACAAGCAAAAAAAAAAAAAAAAAAACAACCCACAAACACAAAACAGCTTTCTGTGAGAATTCTGCAAAGAAAAATGGTTACTTTGAGGCCTTTCTGTCAATTCGATGTACTTCTACCTCAGATTACTCTGAATGCCACGCTAAGGCAATGTTACCATGTAACGTATGCATGCCATAATTCCCCCCCACCCCAAAGAATGTAAACAGGATGGGTCCCCTTAGAAAAATGGTCTCTTGTAAAGCTGGTGACAGATCTTAAAGCTGCTGTATATACTAGTCAGTCTTAGTCGTTGAGGGCTACTCAAGTGTTTACAGCGAATTACAAAGAATTTATAGGATCATTGTGAGAGAAAAAACAAGTTTTGTCTTCAGAAATTCTGACAATGTTATAATACAGAAAGACAAGTAGGGGTGCTTTATGATCCATATCAAAGGAAGATTTTGGCATTGCTGATATTTTAGTACAGCTGCATGACAAGAAACAGTCAAAAGAATAAAACTACATGGCTGAGATTCAAATATGCTCATAAAGCACAGTGTTTGGATGCTCAGTGAGTTTTGTAGCCTCAATAATTCTCACTTGTGTCATATCAGAACCCTTAGGCAGTCCTGTCCTATGACAGTATCTTGTTAGGAAGCAGTGGACCCCAGCAGAAACAAAGGCTTAGGGCAGCTCTGCCTAACTGCCCATGAACTTCAGTTTCATTATAATTCTGCCTAACAAGAAACTTGGTTACTAATTTGGTTATAGAGGAGAAAACCCTGGAAAATTAAAAGCAGCAAACATTCCCAAGTGATTTGCTGCAAAGCAGAATAAATCAGTAACTGCTTTAAATGAATAATATTCCATTAATTTCATGTAACAGCAAAAGTAGCATTTTTTATCTTCTTTATGAGTGAAAATGTCTAGTCTGAAAACATCAATTATTGGAAGTATTGATATTAAAGATGGTTTATAGAAAATGCTTGATTATAGAAGTTCTTGATTCAAAAGTTGCCATTTAAACAGTGCTGCCAATGTCATGGCATCAACAAGTCATTACATTGCCTTTTTCAATAATTGCTTCAGAGTTCAGGGGAGAAAATTATTTGGAAAACAGTAGGAAGGTTTAAATACTTTACATCCTTACCACACAACTATGAGAAATGAGAATTATTTCTCACGTGAATGTCTCATAATCTAGTGAAATAATTGCTCTAACATCTAGGTTCAAGATCGAAGAACCTGGGCATACTCAAATATATTTTGCCATTGTTTTCCCAGTACAAGTTTTACAAGACCTTTTAACAAGAGTTAACTGCAGTAGAAGAAATTAAACAGACTAAAACTGGAACAGATTGGTCTATTCTAGGTTTTCACATACAGAAGGATTTGAGAATTCAAAATGCCCTGACCTATTTTGCAGGGTCAGAGCTAAGGCAAAGATTCTCAATAAGTCTTGAAATAGCAACATTCCCTACAAATATAAAAATACAGAAAAAGAAGGACTTCTGGCTATCATGTTAGATGAACAAAACATTTCTCTTAGCATTAGCATGCTGTGCTCTTACTCATCATTCATTCTTCACCATCTTATTGTTTTTCTCTGTGATTTCAGTCACTCTTCTGTAAACAAAATAAAACAAATGTGTCAATTTTCACATAGAAATCTCTGCTTTTGGTGCTCAGCATCATCCACCGGTTTATTTCCCTTTCTTTTCAAAAACTTTCTTCCTGATAAAGCTAAGCTAAAGCTTAAGTTGTAAAACTTATTCCACTCCTGGTTTTAAAAACAGTTCATTAATCTTTACTCACCTTAGCTGTGCCACTACAGTGTAATACTTAATTTACATTAATAATCCCAATTACTTCATTTGGTTCCTGTTGTGGGCCTGAAAGCCAAATATGCATCTTTAATCACATGCCTGACGAGCCCATTTGGCATTCCATCCCAGAACGGGAACCAGATGAAGTAATTGATTGGATTATTTACGCAAGTTAAACATGTTGGTGTTTTCTGGACAAATAGTCAATTGTACTTAACTGTTTCTCACAGTCAGTAAAAACAACTAATGTGAATCATGATTAATATATTTCTAACAATCATGGAAGCAAAACACAAATTTCTTCCTTCCTAGGATTGCTTTTTACTCTGAAGTATAAAAGATAACAAACTACAGAGAAGTACAGCCTACAGAGACACATGTTATTAGTAACACTTAAAAGTATAACTCACTAATAATTGTGTGAAAGCCTTGAGAAATATGGTGATATTTTCTTGCCATAGAAAGTGTTTAGCTGCTGTAAACCCTTGTGCTATTTCTGTGTTCTTAGTTATTAAAATATCTATTTACTAGGCAGCAGAAATAAATAGTGGGCTTTTTGTGGAAAGAGGTCAACACTGAAATCCCACCAGAATATCTGTGTGAACCTGTCATGATTATTGTATTCTTAAATACCCTGGAAATGGATGTGAATAAAAGCAAATGGTTTGCTGCTAAGCCAAAATTACAGGATCTTAGTAAAGAAAAGGACCCACCACAAGTAATTCTAGAGGGAAAATGAAACCACTCAGTGACTGGGTGACAAAATGGCTGATGAAAATAATAGTCGGTAATATTAAGTAATAGAAAGAAAATATTTGACCTTTATATGAGTTCTGAGCTGACTATTATTATTCAGGGATGAGATTATGAGAGTGTGGCAGATAAAGTTATCCACATTACAATAGATGCTTTCTAAGAAATCAGAATTTCCATGTACATTGTTCAAAAAATCCTAAACAAAGTCCAAAAGAGGGGTAAACAGAAAAAGTAATTCTGCCACCTTATAAAATTATGACATTTCCTTTTTTAGAAAACTCTGCACAGTGCTCTGGATCATTTTCTCAAAAGGTATAGAGTGGATCTGCATGTTGCCATAGGACAATGTATGACAAGGATGCAAAAGGATTGGGCATTTGGTCTTGCACGCTGTGACTGCTTTCACAGACTAGCAAACTATCAGCAAGGTGAGTGCCTGGGAAAGAGGATACTCTAGTTAGCCCAAATGTCCAGTCCACTTGCAGATCTATGGGGGATAGAGAAGCCCCTGTGTAAGACACAACACCCCTGCAGGTGTGGTGTCTGACAGCCACTGTGACTGCGCATCCTAGCGCTGATCTGTCTTTTTCTGTTGGTGCTCCTCCAACTCTTTGGGGTTCATTCAGTTTATTGGTCATGATTTTCTCATGTCCCTACAACAAGTGTTCACAATTTCATAAAGGCAAATGCTCCTTATGATTGATATTATACTGCATAAAACTCTCAGCCATTTTTCCTAGTTATGTTTTCTGTGCCTTTTAGTGCTGCCCTAGGTGACAGTGGAACAAGTCTGACACTTCCTCAGCAGCAGTTAACAACAGACTAAAAAAGCTCTAATAACACTTTCTATCTAGTTGCAGTAACATTCCGAATTTTCATGTAAATTGGAGCTCTCTGTTTTACTTTCTTCTGAAAGTTGTATTCACATACTTAACCAGAATAATTTTTCATTCTTAATGTAGAAATAATTTTGAGGTTCTGGAAAGGTCAAACAACTCATGGTGTGTACTTTTTTTTTACAGATTAATTGGCACAAGAAAAGTAATTATAAAGCTTGGAATTCACAACAGGAAAATTGTCAGCCTGTGAAGAAGATGTTCATGGGAAGGAGCTAGGTAAGAGATGAAGAAGAAAAGTGTTTCCTGTTCTCAGCCATTTGTGCTGCTTCTAAGCAAGAAAGAGGAATAGAAGGTAACTTGTCATCATTTAGAGGTTTTGTACAATATAGACTACTACAGCACTAAATATCACACTGAGGGCCCTTAGGGTAAGCTTAGATAAATAAAGGAACTAAATTACTACAGGGTAACTAGATATCTCTTAAGAACTGACAGTGTAGGCTCTCTTTACCTCTTCATACTGTGAAATGCACTGGTTTAATATAGCGTGCTTTAGTTTTTAAAAATCTGGATTTCAATAATTTCCTTTGTTAGGTTGAATCTAATGGGGAAACTGCATTTGTATTTGCAAGCAAATATGTATTAAGTAAACTATAAAATGTGATGTAATCTGTAGATGTGGGAGATTGACATATGCTTGGACCAGCTAATGCCTTTGACTGAGTCCTAGCACCTATAAGGTGGCAAGTATTACTTTAGGGCCAAATAGCTGTGAAGCAGCAGGATTTTTCAGACATACGTATTTCTATTTACCATGGTCATTGCAACACAAAAGCAGAACAGTGAGAGTTGATGGTATCTATTTTTTAATATATTCTTTTTGATAATCATTACTCATCAGATGGAGCTGCTCCAGTAATATTTGAAAAATAGCTTAATTGTGAATTTTGGTTTCAAGACATAATTCTTCCTCACCTTCAGCCTGAAGGAACAGGGATGTTTTAAAAGTATGTGTATTGAAGTAAAAGATCAATCTTAATACATGCAGTATGACTTTTTATAACTATGTGTCGTGCTTTTATCCTTTTGGTAAACAACTTTCAATCCTAGGGTTCACGAGAAAAGCTAACGTGCGGGGCTCTGTGCCAGTCTAAGGACATAGTTATTAAGATATGATATTAATGGAAATGACCCCTGTCAGTAAGATGGACTAAGCTTGCTTCTGAAGCCTATCTGGTCTTTACCGGTTTTATGTTTCAGATGCTCCCTTAGGCCCAGCAGTGCAATGGCACATAAAGTCACAGAATTGAAGGAATATAAATTCCACCAGTAAAAGTAAAGTAGTAAAGAAGTTCAAACTTGATCAAAATTTCTTGAGCCAGTGATTTCTAAATAATCTAAAGACTTTCTTTTTTAAATGTTAGACTGGACTCTACAAGAATCTTTCAGCATTGGACCAATTTGATCTCTTATTTTGCTGGTGTGGTAACTTCCTTTTGCTTTTCTTTGCTTCTCAATGCTCTGGAAAAATCCATCTAGTTTATGGATACATTTTGTTATATTTAGCTATAATTAAAGCATTCTCTTAGGAATAATCCTATCAGTCCTGAAATTTACATACATGTATCATCATATATTATGCTGTACACATCTATGCCAAATATTTCTGAAATCAACACTTCTAACAGCAAAATACAAAGCAATTTAGGTCAGGTCTGCAGTTTTTGAATTGAAACTATTTATGTTGGTCATCCTTTGGATTATTATTCTAGGTAAATGGGTAGGTATTTAGTTGCTGGGAATGTTTGAATTTGTTGAGTTTCCCACTGCGAGTAAATACAATTATGTATAAGGTAATTTTAGAGAACTTTTCATTATATATATAAATATATATAGGGCAAACAGGAACAGCCCTTTGAAAATATGACTCTCTACATAAATTTTAAAGTTCCTTCTATGTAAAATGAAAGTAGAGTAACTGGGTGCATTTTACAGTATCTGTCTGATTCACAAAGAAATGTAGTAGTACTTTGAGAAAGGACAAAACCAAAATACTTTGAGAGAAATACTTAACAACCAAGGACTAAATTTCTTTGCTGGAATGCTAAAGCTGTAGTATCTTATTTTCTAAAATCATATGAAATAGTAATATATTCTAAATGTTTAGATGCTTTGTTATGTACAGGAAATCAATATTCTTTCAAGCAGCTGCTGATACTCATCAATCATTCATCTACACTGTGCTTCAAAGTTGCTGGATGTATTTTTAACAAAGAAGAACTTTTGTATCAAACAATAGGCAGATTAAATGTAATTTATTGAGATTAAGTTTGAGGCAGATTTCTGAGTTGACTTGCCACTTGTATCTTTTGAAAAGCTACAGGTAGCTGCAGTCAGAGGCATTTAGAACTTCCAATAAGCTTAAATCTAAATGATCAGCAGCATGCCTGGGGCTGTGTTGAAAAACTAGGGCAGATTCACTGCCTTAGAAGCCAATAAAGGCAAGTTTGCTTCATGCTACAGCTACTGGCAAGGGAGTGAATCCGTTCAGCACCTGGTATATTTCAAGCTCCATTGAGCTTCTTCTGGGCAGCTCATCTTATAGCCCTGAAGGAGAATTTAAATTTGAATGAAGTCCAAAGAAAAATCAAACAAATGTTTTGTGCCTTGAAGCACTAGATAGAAAGAAATTTTATATATTGCATAAAGTAGTAACCAACATATATTTGTATATGCTTTACATAAATTTATAGGTTAGTCTTCTGTTTTACTGACAAAGGGAATGCCAGTAAGACTGACACCACAGCTTTTTCACCACTCTAGCACTAGAAAGAGGCATTTTGGATGCACTTTGATGTGACGTGATCTTTCCTGGGAGTATCCCTAGTGGTCAGAGATCCTGAGTCCCCATCAACTCTGGATATTGGTCTTTACACATAAATGTATTATAGTAAATTTCTAATAAGAAAGAGTTATTATTACTTTTACTGTTGTTGTAATTTCCCCTTTAATTTCTTTTCTGCTTCAATTAATCACATATAAATTCTTGGTACAGCTCCCACTTTGGGAAAGAGCATCAAAGCTTGTGCTTTGAAGTTCAAAGTATATTAATGCAGGTGACCCATTAGATTCCCTCATCATCATGGCCTTCTTAAACTGGGACTGGTTGTTCCAGCTTCACACCAGATTATCAGCAAAGTATATAATTTCTGCCTTAGGCTTTCTTACCAAGAATTGTCCTTTAATTTAATTTCAGCATTATCAGCTGTGACATGGTCTTCCAGACAAAAATGTCATGTTTTAGACACAGGCTGTGATTTGTTTTTAATGTTATTATTTGGTTTTCTGCCTTTTTCTGTATTCAACAGCATAGATAAAACTGCATGAAAATAATCCTTTTTTCCTTTTTCATTCCAGCTGGTCAAACTAGAAAGGTTGCTGAGGCACTTAGTCTAGAAAGGTATTTAAGGCAAAGAAAATTTCCTTTTTCTATTAATTTATTTTTCATATAGGTAACTTTTTCTGAAGAGTTATTATATCTTTATTAGAAAGAAAAAGAATTGGAGGGAACTGAAAAATTCTGGGAAGCAGTTTCCAAGTTACTATGAAGGAAGGGTTTTAAAAGCCTTCTGCAAATTTGGAGTTTCTCTCCAGAGAATCTATCTGCTATTTCAGATTTGAGAAAAGTGAAGAATGTCTGGGACACTGAAATATTAAAAGAAGTAAAGTTATTTTATTTTCTCAGCACAGAAAAAAGCTACAGATGCTTCATAGAGATATAAAGGGGGAAAGGAATACTTTGAGACTGAGGCAATTTAGTCAATATATTCTCTAAGGGAAATTACGAAGTGATTAACAACATGAAGCAGACCCAGGGCACACAGTCAGGGATTTATCTCCTCTAATAAGTAAGACATGAGAAGAGGCTATTGCAATGATATTATTCAAAGTTTCACCAAAGGCAGGTATTATTGGAACATTTAGCCTGACCTCTGTAGTGACTGGTACTTTTCTTTTGCCAAGATATCCTGTACTGAATCCAAAAAATATTCCTGGATAAAGCAGGTCTTCCAGAAAAAAAAGCAAGTGGGTCTACCCATTCTATTAATATAGCATAACAAGGCTTAATCCCACTAGTTGTTTAAGTTGCATGCATTTTCTCATATGAGTTCCTGTGATTTTAGACTTTAGGTACCTGTTTCTTAGTCTTGTCTTTTTTTAAGTGACATGCAGTGTTTTCTCCCTGTGAAGATACTTAGGCACTACTTGAATTACCAGCCCTACTGGCGGGGGCAGAGCAGAAAAAACTCAGCAGCTGCAAGGTCTCTCACTGTAAGGAATTAGTTTGCCATGTCCATCAGAAGATGCAACTAATCACTCATCACCACATGTGACTTGATAACTTTTAAATCTTCTTACTAAGATTAGTTAGGCCCATTCTACCATACATTTTCACAATTCCTTTAGCTTCCTTTATCATATATATCCTGTAAGTATTGATTTATTTTCTATTTTCTTGTTGCTGTTTTCCTATACCGTAAGATATTGTGCTCACATTGTGTTGAACCATGAAAGGGCATGTTTTTTGATATCATTTTCACCTGGTTAACAGAATTGTTACTGGACGATATTTGCACTCTAGCAGCCATCTTATTTTAAAAGAGTTTCCAAATTTCCTTTGACATCTTTCTCTTTAAATATTGTTTTCTCACCTGTTTGACTTATGATGGCCTTTATTTTGGGGGAAATCACTCCTTTGGAAATCTATGTACTAACACAATTCTGAGTGTCTAGGACTACATTCTTTTTTCTTGTAGAGAAGTAGGTGGGCAGCTGCTTTATTGCTATTGGTCTGTAGGGTCCAAAACAATATCCACTTCTGTTATTATTAATCTTTAGTCAACATAATGATGTCCAAATTAAAATAAAATTGCCGTTAAAAGAAATGTATTTTGAGCTTGATAGTTATTTTCTTTGTTTAGCATTGCTATAATTATCTTGTTTTGTGTTTTACATGCTTTAGTAAAACCCTATTGCCCAAAATCCATCCAAGTTTTCTCTATGCGTGTTGTAAAAACAGTTAGGGACTACCTTATTGTGGTAACATTTTTTTAAATTACTATTTTCAAATATTTATATGACCTTTCTTAACTATCACAGTTTCCTAAATACGTTTTTTAAAGATCTATGTCTTCAGCAATTCATGTGTGTTACAGTTCTGCATTATCAGTACTTGACTTAGCTACAGATTTTTCATGTAGAGAGTTACTCCCTCTTTTTTTTCTTTATTTTTTTTCTTTCTATTTTTTTTTTTTTTAAACCACCTTCTTCATCTGGGTTAGCAGCATATCGGTAAATTTTTAGCATTGCACTGATCTGACTTGTTCCCCCAGATTTCAGGTAACTCCTTTGCTTTTCACATGAGTCATAACAATTATTTTCCTTAGAAAAACAACTTGCATTGGTTATATAAGCAGTTTTAGATTCCTTCTCAGCTCAGCTGAACTTCTTGGCAATATGCTGAGTAGGTGTTTGCATGACAGTTGTCATCTCAGCACCCTTTTCTCTCTGTCACTAATGCAACAGCCTCCTTGATGTCCAGCTGGTTTCTGAGATCATTAGTTCATTATTACAATCAGTGGAAATGCAGCCTGCTTTCTTATGGGGATGTGGTACGCTATTTTGCAAAAACAGATCTTCTACTTTAAACCAGCTGTGCAAATAGTAGTATGTCAGTAGCACTCACAATAACAAACTGTGCTGCAATAAAACTTTCAGTATTCTGAAATCTTCTTCTATTGAAGTAGATCTCTGATGGCAAATTATGCCATTAGAGGCATCATACAATTTTATAATTACATGTGATTTAGTGTTGCATTTTTACTTTTGCTCCAGGTAATTGGCACAGTATCTTGTACTTACTACCAAGAGCCTTTACACTCACCTGTAGCTGTAGTAATGCTTCCAGCTCTTTGTCTTCCATCTCCAAAATACTGTTTAAGTAGATACATCTCTTAACTGAAGAGCTTACAAATTAGAAAGGTATATTTTAGTTCAAACAGTACTTCTCAGGATTGATCATACTTCAGAGCTTACTTAACCTCTAACACTAAGACAAATGGAAATTCACTCTGAACTTGCAATGTATATTTCAATAGCTAGTGTTCCCTCACGTTTAAATGAATGGTTTAAATGAATATAGATGGATTAAGTATGATAGACCAACAGCTATGTATAAAAATGTACCCTGTTAGCATTCTGTATCTACCACTGAATAGGAAGTACCCTTTCCAAAATGAGTACAGGATGTGCATGCCAGTTGCATATGCAACCTAAAATTTGATATTCTCCCTAATTGCTAGTATACTGAATGACTGTCATACATACAAATGAACACTTAACCCATTTTCGTAGCTCTTCTGCTTTTATAAGTATCCCTTTTCGTAGCTCTTCTGCTTTTATAAGTATCCTTAAAGGGCACAACCCTGAAAATTCTATCTCCAGAAAGTTGCAGAAGTGACACCCTATTACCACTATTAAATGAGGAATAAATGTCATTCCTAGAGCGTTAATTATGAGTGAGGACACTGTCTAAGAAACCTGAGAGGATGCTGTTAATTGTTTACATTAGCCAGGCAAAACTTGGGCAATGTCAAAGGAATCTTCTCCAGCTGTAATAAGGAACTGAAAGCTGGACTCCTCAACTCAGGGTGCTCTTTGCTTGCTTCAGAACAAGAACTAACCCACTGTTATCAGACATAAGTAAGTTCTGATAAAATTTTTAGAAATTTTCCAAGCGAAGGTTCACAAAGCCATGGAATTGTACTGCCTCATGCAACAACAAGAAGCCCTCTCTCACAAATGTATAGCTTTTAATTGATTTAGGAGACAATCATCCTATGACTGCAACAAATAAGCTTGACTGTGATACACAGTGGTTCATCCAGAGTAATAACTTGACATCTGAACTCTGTTTGCACAAATTCACAAGCAATGTAGTAAAGTGATTGTGATTTAGCTTTTGGGTTTCCCCAATGTGACAAGAAAAAATGCAATAGGAGGGACCCATTCTCCTTCTAAGAGTTATCTATCCTGACTAAACATGGGGAGTAGCTTCAAGCTTCACTCATGATGTCAGTTTTGATGCCTTTTTTTAAATGAAAGAACTGTACATAGCTAGTATAAAATAACATAGAATTGGTTTTATTTTACATCATTATTTTTCTCATATGATTTTAATGTGTATCTGAACATTAAAGTTTATAATACTTAAAAATTAATAATTTCAAAGAACAAAACTTTCAGTTTTGAAACTGAGATTAAGGCTTCACTAAAAACTGACATATAAGATTCTTTGTATTTTAAAATGTGCTTGTGAATAAGAAAGGATACTCTCTGCTTTATGATGCTAATTTTGGAATGATTCTTTAGCAAACAAATTACTTATGCACTTCATCTCAATTAAGATGCTTTACACTGAATGGTACAATTTATTGGCATATGAAAGTATTCAGCTAAAATCAAAGATGCTGATTGTCCCCAGGACACTTGATTATAGTCTGATATCTTTGTGGAATGGCTTTGTTTTTATGATTTCCTTTCTGAAATGGAAATTTCCCCCTTGCTGTGGTATACTTATGATATAATCTACACTCAGCAGCAATGAAACTTGATGACTGGCACTCTAAAAACAACTAGCTGTTTCATTTAATGAAATAGACTTCCTGACACACTTCAGTTGCAGCTTAGTTTAAGAAATAACTGTTCTGTAGGGTATGCTGGAACAAAGTGATTCTGTAGGAAGCTGGATGCTGTCACACTTATATGATATTTTTGATTCTCTCTCAGCAGTAAGTGTAAAGCTCATGCTTTTGGCTCCACCATGGAGCTACCAATTGTAACTGCAACTGCAGTGTTGACACTCATCATACTACTTGAATATTAAACTTAAATGTCTTTATATTACTATCTCTACTCTACCTATTCATAGTATAACCTCAGACAGTCATAAGACATTTTAAAAACACATGATATTTTATTGAGAAATAGTTATAAAGAGTAGAAAGATTGCTAAGCTATCAAAAGTAAAGTTTGCAAGTTAATGCATTTTGAGACTTTATTTAGAAATAGAAACATGACCAAAAAAGAAATCTTTTAAATTCTCATTGAAGAAGTTGTTTTAATACATTCTTATTCATCAAACACCTGTTTAACTTTCTGAAGTTCTCTAACCTCATCATCATTTTCCTATGCTCATGAACTTCTGTCAGTCATAAAAATGAACTTTCTTACCGAACCATCTCAGTATGTGTATCAAAACTGCAGAATTTTCCTCTTTTTTGGTGAAACTTTTTGTTTTTTCCATCTTGAAAGCTGTTATATACCATTTATTTCATGTTTCATACTGTGTCAATTCTACATTAACCTCAGCTTTTAAATTCTGTCTTCGACAAAGCGGCTAACTCCTCCCATGCTCATAAGAAAAGTACCTTTAAAAAATAACCTCAACACAGTTTGAAATACAACCAAATGGTCACGTATGCTGACATGTCACATATTACTTATCTCCTAGTATTCCATCAAATAAGAACATAGCAGAGTTCACATTGTTAGGATCGCCGTATTTTAGACAAAGGTAGCTGAAATGGCAGTAATTAGTTTTAGGACGTGCTTTGTGTATATTGGAAAGATTCATCAGTCCTTCTATCTGATACAGATTGATGGGTGTGAACTAATCAAGAAGGATTACTAGCCAAGACTGACCAGGGTTACCATATTTAGAAACAGATTTTGCTGCTCCAAAATATTGGCAACTCATGCATGAGTCACTTTATGAAGTTCAATTTTAAGCAATATGTCTATGCCATATTAATAAAATAAATGTGTGCAAAGTCTATTTCCACCTTGCTTCAGCCACCCTCTTTATAAGGGAGGCTGATAGGTAATTTTCTGAAACTTACTCGCAAGTAACATTTTGCTGAACATGAGTGAAGCTTTGGCCATGCAAAATACCTGACATTCCAGTCATGAAAAAAAAGAATATTTGAGACCTTATTAAGCCAGGAATGTTATGGCTTGGATTCCCACCAAATGCAGAATTTTCATATGTTGGAATTTATCATGATGCATATTGAGGAACTCTGACACTTTTCAATTCATCATCAGTGTCCTTATACAGTGGCACTGACCAAAACTACTCAGGCTGTGTTACAGCTTTCTTGCTTCACAAATAAACAAACAAAGAAACAAAATCTGAAGACCTATTTTGCCTTTTGATTTTGGACCTTTGTTCTGAATCAGCTGCATAAGAAATAGTAGGCTTGTGTGACTCATTACACAGTGGGTGACCCAATCTGAGAAGCAGCTTTATTGCTTCCCTTAAAAGCCACTCTGACTCTACACCAGCTTGGTTTCAGTAGGGCTTTAGTTGAGCAGAAACAATACTTCTTTTCTGTGCTATGTCTGCTTCATCTTCTGTTCTTTTTGTTTAGTAGCTGATTTCTCAAAGTGACTAAACCATCAGCACTTTGAAATGTAAGCATTTGCAAAAGGGTTCAGTTTTTAAACACTAATCCTTAAAAGAAGTAAACAGTTGGAAAACTAGGTAAGACAATTCTCTTGGCTCTTGAGTAGAAGGGCAATACAGAATTTTGAGAGTTTCAGACAGAGATAGGAGTAGCATCAGTCAAACAGATGAAGCCAAACCCCTCGGGCTGGAAGGGACCGCTTAATCTATTAAGTGAGGTCTCTGCTGCTGCATGTAGCCACAATGCGTTTTCCTAATTGTAAAGTTAAAAAGATCCCTTAAAAAAAATTAACTTGTTTTCCTCTAATATTTGATGAAATTTTAGTCTACTAGCCAAGATTTCATTCCCAATTTTCATGATTTTTTTTTCCAAACATTTTATATATGATCTTGTCCCGCACTATACTAAAATCAGTTTCACTTTTATTATTCTAGCCCTCAAGGTATTCTATCTTTTCCTATATAACTTTCTAAACTGCTCCTTTATTGATGATGACTCTCAAAATGTCATTTGCATATACCTCTTTTTGTGCCACGATTTAACATAATATTCAGCAGCATTTTTCCTAAAGACTGATGCTTGACCAGCCTCTACAAGAGCTGAATTTTACAAAGTGAAGATTTATTTAAAGAAAAAAAAAAAAAAGAATGTATATCTAAATTATAATTTGAAATAGTGCATACCCCCTGAGGACGTAAGTATATTTCTCAGTCAACTTGATTGAATACAGTCAGAAGTTCAAGAATTGAGCTGAAGGAAAAACAAAATACCAAATTACTCATGCCAATAATAAAAAGTGCTTCTAAATACAGGTCTATATGCAGATGGCTTCCCTTTTGTTTCATAAAAAACATTTAGTTCTACCTTTCCAGAATCTCAAGAGACCAGAGGAAGTTTTCAGATTGAAATTTGAATTAGCTTGTGCTAGGAATAAAATTTTGACTGACACCAGGCTGACCAATAACTGACATAGTGCTGCACTATTAATCACAAAATCTAGGTAAGCTTGGATGAGGTACTTTCCCTTCTTGGAAGTTTTTTCTCATTGTCTGCTGCACTGACAAAATAAACCTATTACTAAATAGGTAGGTGAAGCTTTTCTGAAAATGAGGCAGTATAGATGTACTTCTATAACTATATTTATGCAATTATGTTTGTTAAACCTACCATGGAAAGCTCTCATAGCAGTAAAAGCATTTTCTACATGCTGCCTGTGAGCAACTCCTCCAAAACATGCCTCTCTGCTATGATTTTTGAATATTTTCCAAGAACATGCTCAAACAACTCTGCTTAAGTAGCTTTTTAAATGCAGATGCATAAACATGGTCAACAACTATGTATGTTGTTGGAACCCAGATACATAAGAATCTTTCTTGTAAAAGCATGGAGTGTTGGTTAAAAAACAGACTTTTATGAAAACAGGTCCTTAGTCACAGTTGCCTAGGCCAGAATTACGTGGTAATAGCAATAAGCAGATTCGTTGTCTCACACACAGTAGCAGTTCCATCTTCACTCGAAACCAGACATAAGCAGTGCTCAGAAAACTCTAAACACTGCGGGGTTTTTTCCCCCTTTTTCATCAATAAAATTTGTGCCTCTCTGCAAGATATAAGTGTATGTGTCCAAGATATAAGAGTATGTGTCATTGTTATTCATGGAAACTGTCAGGCTTTTTTAACTCTGCTAAGAAACAAGAGTGAATGACAGATAGGGCTTGCTCTATTGGCAAGGAAGTTTTCTGCTAGCAGAATGCCATAGTATGAGAACTGAGAGAAAGAAGAGATGACAATTTAACTTGTTCTTATATATAAACATCATCTAAAAAGAGGCATTTCATTGTGAAGTAACCCGATTTGTCATGTTAACTCCTATGTACATAGGCTGATACTGTCTTCAGTCTTACCGTTAGATGCCAAATGGTCTTAAAAAACTTGAAACATATATAATAAGTGTAATACCACTAATGCAAGATGTTTTTGTGGTTTCCCAAAGACTGGAAAGTATTTAACTCAAGTGTGAAACCTTAAGAATATGAGCTTGAAGATTTTAGGAGAAATTACAAAATTTCACCTATTGCTGAGGTGTTCGAAGTGTAGTGACTCTTAGTATAATATATTTTCATATACTTATTATAGGCTCTTCAGGTCAGAAACATGAATCAGAGTAATTAGCTCCAATACCACACATCTATATTCATGATGTGCCAATGTCATCAATGCAAGGTCATTTAAAGCATGGGAAAGATGTGAGTGAAAAACTTCAACTAAGCATGTGTGTGGCGGAACATAGGTGGGCAGGAGAAGGAGGCTGATGGCTGAAAGGAAAAACTGAAAAAGAAAATTAATTTTGGACTAAGCAAAAGCCCTCATATATATCAAAATGGAGTACTTTCAGTTTTGTTTGAAAAGGTCTTAAGAGTTTTGCTGTTTCCAATTTTAAAAGTTTCTTTACTGTGGTTATGTTTTACCTTTTTTTTAAGTTTGGTGGTGATTTTTTTTCTGTTGTTGTTGGTTAATTTTTAACCAATTCATTTGTTTCTGCATCAACTCAAATTCAGATTTCTTTTTCCATTGTAGAAACTATAGCTATATAGTAGAATCTATAATTATAGTAGGAAGCTTCTTCCTACTTTTTTCTTTCTCCTCTAGTATGTATAAAATTGCAGATGCAGGTACCTGGAAAGTTTTAGAGATCTGGGGATTTGCTATCTGACAGACTTCATTAATCACTTCGTAAAAGAGCTCTTAACATTAGTTATTCTTAAATTTATCGTTAACTTCAGCATGAATGTTTTTTGGAAATCCATTTGGCTCTATTTTTTATCCTTGACTATGGAATGATCGTCTTGATATTGTATTAAGTGACTAAATTAGCCCCCCAAGGTATGGAGGGCCCTCAGTATCCTAGTTATAAAAAAAAGTTTCCTCCGTATAATGAGGTGGGGAAATTTCTAAATTACATTTGATAAGATTGAACATTACCATGGAACAACATTTCCCTTTCAGAATGTTAGCTTTAGAAAAAAATTAGTGCCAAACCATACCAACAAGTACTGGTTTATTGCCTGTAGCCTGATTCACCTCTCATTTACTCCTGTCTGCTGCAGCTAAAATGAAGCTCTTCTTGTTCTCACTTTTAGGAAAAACTTCAAGCCAGACACATGTGTTCAAGAGCTCTAACTCTGAAGAGAAAGGACAGGACAGAATACTTATTGATTCACATTATAGCAACAGAGGATGTTATTGGCTTTCCCCACATACATTTTAGTGTTGTCTAAGCATTATCAGCTCTCAAGTTAAGGTACTGCAGTTCTAGCACCTGGTGCTGCTTCTCATTATTTGGAGTCAAAATCACATTTAGAAACACACAGTAAGCTGGGTGTTTCGAGATAATGAATTTGTAGATATTTTAACACCAGAAATTGGCAACTCTCAAATATTCATAAAAGGGATAAGCATGTGCTCATGGAGATGTCCACACATTTGCAAATATTTTCTCTGCTCTCAGTTTCTTGATAGGTATTATCTAGTCTTTTATTCAGTGAGAACAAGCACCCTCCCCTACAAAAAAAAAAAAAA
>JAWWTY010000123.1:36190601-36322626 GCA_035222235.1 Margarornis squamiger
CCCCCCCCCCCCACAAACAAAAAAAAAAAAAAAACAAAAAAAAAAACAAAAAAAAAAAAAAAATTAAAAATATTAACGCCCCCCTTGGATTCTTTAAATTTAGGACTAATTAGAGACATGTAACATTTTAAGTTTTTGTTCTTTTTTTTTTTACGTCTGAGAGCCATTAATACTTTATTTTCTCACCTTTGCACGATTATGAAACTCATTGAAATGGAAGACTTTCGTGAAAAATTTTATATAAGCTTTTGAAGAAACTGCTTGGGTAGTTTTGTCTTTATTTCCTTCATAATATTTGGTGAAGTCTGTATTTCTTATGTTTGATCCTTTAATGTATTCTGAATCCTACTACAGTAGAATATCCTATGAGCCTGAATGAAGTCTGAGACTGAAAAAACAGCTTGTGATGTCTGAATTACAATAGCTGACAAAATCACTCAGTTCTTATGATGGCTATTTTGAAATATAAAAACCAACTTCCACAGGAAAAACTAAATATCTAGTTAGTAAGACTAGATCAGCCTGACAGTAGCTATTGGTTATAAAGATACTGATAAACACTCTTTCTGAGTTGCATTGTAGTCCTTTATGTTCTACCTTGGCTTATCTCTGCTCTTCAATATTTGCACCTAAAATGTCAAAAATGTTAATTATAAAAAAGCAGAAAAAAATCCCTTACAAAAAATACTTTCTAATAAAAACTATTTATCTTGAGCTTGTTTTTTTCACCACTTATTTTCTTACGCAAATATGGTGGAATTAATATTTCAAATCATACATTCACACAGTCCATAAGAAGTCATTGGATTTAGTGATTATAATTTTAAATAAAATTTTCTCCTTAATGATGGAGCACTATGTAGTTATTAGAACGCAGGTTATGTAATTGCTGGGTTGCAGCCAGAATAGACCATTATCTTGCCTTCTGTGGCATCTATTATGCCTTTTTACAGTACACGACAATTCAATGCACTAGAAATGTGCTGCTTCTTATTTGCTTCATGTTTTTATATACATGTATACTAGAAATTTTCACTAATGGAACTGAAGCTGTCAGCATTATGATCTTCATTTAAATTCTCTTTGACAGTTTCTTCATCTACAAATGAAGAAAGGATTTATATAGCATTCATTGTCCTAGGTATAATTCACAGAAATTGTCAACCGTTGGTGATTTAGGGAAATACTGCATGTATTTTGAACTCTAAGTAGCAAACCCACATTTTAGTGTGCTCACTTTTCAAGCTGATACCTTGAGCTCTGACACAACAGGTAGAGAAAAGATGCAGGCCATTACAGTGTTTGAAGTGAGATGAGGTCTCTGTGCAAGCCACTAAAGGGGCTTTTTCAGGCCTCAAGGATGTCTAATGTACCATAGGGAATGGCAGAAAGGCATGACAAGGGTTTGGAGCATGTGGTGCTCTGCAGACTGGGAGGATGATACGAGGACGTCAGAGATATGAACAATGTGGTGCTAACTCATCCATTCATCCTTTCATACTGTTAATGGAAATAAATGACTGCCAGTGCTGGACCCAGGCATAGTCAAGCTGAGGATCATCCCAAAAACCCCAGAAGGCAAATCAGCATCTAAGCAATGTGAAGCTCCCTCTAGACCATTTTCCTCCCCTATTTATCAGTGTAGACATCTCTGAAGTTTGTGGATGATGCCTCTAGTGAAAAGTCAGAACTGAAGGTGACATCTGCCACCTTTTGATGCATTATTTTACAAATTTGGTGAGATGAGACTTTCAACCTTGTTAAAGAAGCTTTGCAGAATGTGCTGTTTTATTTCCAGTAATACGTTATTTTAGATCCAACCTGGATCAGATTGTGTGATGACAGTGTGAAGGCCCTATGTATTATCAGACAAAGGAGTATCTTGAATGTGAAAACAGTGATGTTGACATGAGGCCATATTAGATACCTGGAAAATGTATAGCAAGGTTTCTGAAATGGGACAGTGAGAAGCCTGAAAAGGAGGGTTGATCTTCAAAGAAAGCAAAGTGCTTTTCCTAGCTATCACAGAGTTGAGTTTGTTCTGATGTTGAAAAAGATGATCTAAAAGAAGATAACTTTTTTCATCCAACTTTCTGCAAATGCCATGTTCCTGCACCATATTTAGGTCCAAATTACTGTGGATTTTTGTGAAAGGAAGAATGAGCAACTATTTTTCCTGACATCAGTGTTTTATGATTACTGAGCTATTTAGAAATATTTGACATTGTACTGATTTTCTCTCTCAAAATAAACTTTCCTGATTACCCTTACATTTCAGTGATTTCTTTTGTGCAGTAGTGAATCTGCAGCTTGTGAGGTAACTGGCAAAAAGTCTGATCCATCAGCATTTTTGTTTTCTTTCTTTAGTTTATAGTGGCACAGCAACAATGAAGAAGCAATCATCCATCATCCAGCTAGTCAAACAGAATAACGATCTGAAAGTGGAAATAATTCATGGTGTTAGCATTACTCATTTAAGTTCTATTTGATTTTTAATGGAGTTTTTCTTCAGAATTGAAACCAAACTTTATAATTCTGGAAGAAGAATGATACTATTTTCTGAATGACAAAGATTTGGGGTAAGGAGGTGGGGATGGGGGAAGGGACACACAACTTCTATAATAATATTTTCATACAATTTAGTTCTTTTCATTGCTATTACCCTTTTTATTTAAGGTAATGAACCTTCAAGTGTACTATGACTAGAAAATTTCCACTAGCTAAAAAGGTAGGTCTTCAGATCTACAAATGATTCAATTTTTATAAATGTTTGTAGTATACTTCTCAAGTAAATTTTCCACTCTATGCAATATTGCCAAACTTAGCAACCTAAAAAACACAAGTCAGGATGCAAAAATCTTAATAAAAGGAATTTCTCCTGAGCTTCTCTCTGGGAAATGAATTTCTTTATTTCCTGTATGCACAGGAAGGTTCCTAGCTTTCTGTTTCCATTGAAATTCTCAGATAACCTTGAGAACAAGAGTTTGCCTCCAAGAAAAACCCAACAAATGAGATTTACAAAAAATGTTTCCACAGTTAGCAACAGTATAAATATTAGATGACAATTTTGAAACTTGATGACAAAACTGGAGACAGGGACGGCCCAAATGACTTAGGAACAGAAACTCAAAAAAAAAAAAAAAAAAAAAAACAAACAAACCCTGTTACATGTATTGTTATTTATATCCAGAGTCTGCGTAAAAATAAGCATTTCAGTTTTGGAGGTGAATACATTGAAACTTTACTCTGCAGAAAACATTGAAAATAAATGTTTCCTATGGGAGTTTGGAGGATCTTGGATTTTGAGCTTTTGTAAAAGAATACTTTTGTATCACATTGAATTTCCGTTTCTATTTCTAGTGTGCTACCAGTGTCATGCCTTTCCCTTGATATTTTGGTGGTCTTAAGACAAGTGATACAGAGAGAGGATGCAAGGTGCGCTGAGGCACCCTTGGAGGTCTGAGGATGAAAACCAGCATGTCAGTCCCCTATATACCAGAATCACCAACTGTTTGCAACTGTTTTAGATCAGGGTGGTACTAGTAAAAGAACAGGTCCATTTCCTCATCTTGCTTTCTTTGAGAGTGGTTTGCAACACTACATGTCTCCCACTAAGCAGAGTGAAAAAACCCATGGGAACAGACCAGGCCATTTTACATCCTGAGTTACCTGGAGGTAAATACTGTAATCAAAGCAAACTCCCATTTCATTACCTTTATTCACTCTTTTATATGGCAATATTACAGATGGTTAATCATCATTTTACTAGATTCATTCTCTGCTTACAGCCCATCAATCTCTGCTGTTTCTAACAGTGAATGTGAAGGTGGGTACTTTTCTTTCATGTGAGTGCAGAGTTTGGCTGCTGCAATAGATACATTGAATAGTGGCTTTCCTGCATGAAGAGTATTGATTAGCCATGAGCTGGAGTCCCTTTTGAAAAATTTTATACATAAATCTGTGCTCTCAAAAAATTTACCTCGCAGGCTGCCAGAGTTCAGCTTCTAGGTTTGAAATGCATGTCTGAACAGCTTCTTGTAGTCATCTTGCTTGCTAGTTCTCATCCCTGCTAGTGTTTTTTACACTCTTATTTTCTGTGCTAAGTCGTATCAGAAATCTTGGTGGAACTTTTGGCTTAGGAGGACATGTAAGATTGGAAATGCAAATATGTTCCCAATACACTAAATTATGGTGCCAAGGTGTGCATGGTTTCAGGATGCACCTCTTTCATTCTTTATCATTTATGGCTTGAGATTTCAAACATCAAATACTTGGAGGCTTGAACATGCTCCCAGTGAAAAAACTGTATATTCTGCATCTTCACTGCAAGTTCTTCTAGGCCAAGCATAAGTTATTGCCACGTCTTGTTGTATATTTCCAGGTTTTAACTCGCATAATAGTGATACGTTCTTTTACCTTCCTTTAAACTAGCTTAGCTTATTAAAATTCAGTAGTGCTTAATAGGGCTAGGTGGCTTAAGATTGTGTGAAAAAATTATTTGCTGAAAAATACGCCTTTAATTATTTACAAAGCAGACCTGGATTTTTCTGATGTGGACTACAGCCCTACAATAAATTTGTTCTCAGGATTCAAGAAATTAAACTGAAATTCATTTTCTGAGAGCCAATGTCTGCATTCACATCAACCTCCAGAGATCCTTAACTGGCATGCTGTGGAATTCTAGATGCAACATCTCCTAGATATTTCCTGCCAGTAGTCCTACTTTTCTATACAATTATTATATGATCTCATAGCAATCATTTCTATACATAGGATAGTTTTAGCTATTATGCTTTTTGCACTGAATGGAAGAACATCAGGGCTGAATGTCTCCAGACAAAAAGACAGCTGAATCAAAATCTTCTATATGCTTGGTAAATTTCCTAACTCTGGATGATAAGCTAAAAAAGTAAGTGGAATTTCTGACAAGATAAATGCCCCTTGGTTTTCTGAGTACTTCTTGTCTTTGAGCGGATTCAGCTCTTGATTAAAATCCTAAATTTTTAAAATTCAGTTGAACTGAATACCTCCTTGGTTAGCTGCAACAATTGAAAAGTGTAAATGCTTGCATAGTGTTTTTGGTGATCTTCTATGACATCCTTATAATTTGGCAGGAGTGAAAAGGAAACAATGAAATACATCCTTTGTCACTAAGACAATAGAAAAAAGCCTTGCACAACACTCCTCTAAGCAAGATTAGTTTACTTAGGTATTGCAATTATCAGGGCGAGTGCAAAATTGCCTTGAAACTACAGAGAGAATAAAGTATGAATGGGTGAACACATTAAAGTTCTTGCTAACAGTCTGGATTGCAGAATTGAACAAATTTATTACATTTGTATATGACAGGGGAAAACAGGCTTAAATTCAAAATGATTTTGAGAAACTGGAAAAAAAATTACATTCAATAAGGACAAAACAAAAGGGAGAAATATTCAGCCATAGAAATTAGAAAAAAAAAAATAATAATTAGGTGATCTTGAGGGAAACAAAACAAATCAGAGCTTAAATTTTATCATGAAATGGTCATTAGTTAACAGCTTAATGCTGTTAAAACCAAAGCTTGCATTCCACATGGAAGCATGGAAAGAGAATATGCACTGTGACACATGCACAATTCTTCTTTTCTTATAAACACTTACAAGGTCCCAAGTAGCTTATTAGCTCCAGCTTTGGACATTGCACTGCAAATAAGATACAAATCAGTTGAAGACAGTCCTGATGAAAGCAGAAAGAGACATCAGCTCTTGAGATGTCTTGGAGTGCCTATGGAACAGTGTTTGGAAGTCAGCTTTAACTGTGTAAAGACAGAGGAATACTCTGCTTGCTGTCCCTTTGGTGGCTATGGAAATACTCTGAAATTACAAAAAAGAAGGTTCAGGTTAAACATTAAGGAACAGTCTGCAACGGCAAGTCAGAACAGATTGCCTGAGGAGGCTGGAGTGGTGCTACTGCTGGAGGACTTCAGAATGGGTTAGACAAACACTTGTCAAAAATGACACAGATGTAGCTGATCGTGCCTTGGGGCAGAGCCACGGAAGAGCTGACCTTGCAAGGTCCCTTCCAGTCCTACTTTTATGTAAAGTGCATTGTGCTATTTCCTCTCATCCCACCTTCATCGTTCAGTTCTCCTGTTCCTCCCACAAGCTTTCCTTTATCTCCAGCTACGCTCCTAAAAATAACCTTTAACTGCCACTTTTACTGTTTTATGCATATGTGGGAAATGCTTTCTGCACGAGACAGTTCTGTGGATGGACAAAACCGATCTCATCCATGGAAAAGGACAGGACTACTTCTCACCATTTGCAGACATGCATTGTGGTTACGGAAAGAGGACTCTTACTGCAGGATTAAGACCTAGACACTGAGGAATGTTTTAGCCGCCAATAGAAACATGGACTGTCGCTGAAGTGATAGCTTTCTATATGCAAGGCAGCGAAAAAAGAAAAAAAAAAAGGAAGTTAGGTATACCTTTATTTTTCAATATTCATTCTGGACACGTTAACGTTCCAAGTCTGGTACACACTTTCCCGCTGTTTGATATGACAAAGCTGAAAGGACACTGGGTCCTAGTAAGCTTAACCTGAGAGTCCTCCTGTCTTGCTGAGAGGAGTTAGTTTGAGATGAAAAGGTAATTGCACTGCGTAGTCAGACCGAGGAGCTGGCTGAACTCAGACCAGATCCCCAAACGGGTCCGATTGCAACAAGCTGAGTACAAGTCGACAACCGGAGGGGCATCGCTTTGAACATCTCCTTCCCTCGGTGCTGCTACCGAAGTGGAGGGTGACCTCAGCCCCCGCGGTGCGGGGGAGGCTGGATCTGCTCGGGCTGCGGCCAGGCGGGCTCGGGAGCGGCGGCGCTGCGGGGGGAGCGCGGGGAGCGCCCGGCAGGTGAGCGCCCCAGCACCGCCTGGCGCGGCGGGCCGGGCCCCCGGGCAGGGAGCCGCCCGCGGGCTCTCCGCGCGGTTCCCCCCGCGTTTCACGTAGCGCCGAGGAGGACGGACCGGAACGGGAATTGCAAGCCCCGTTCCCGGTGCGCGGCGGCAGAACCGGCGGCAGACCGAGCATCAGCAGCAGCACCGCCCGGCTCCGGCCCGCGGGACCCGCGCCGGGGGAAAGGCGGCGGAGCCGGCGGATGGCGCACATGGGGCGGCCGGGATGAGGGGGCGCGGCGGGGCGGGCCCGATGTCTCCTGCCCACGGCCCGGCCGGCGCACGTGGTGGCGGGGGGGACGGGGCCGCCCCTCCTTGCCCGCCTCCCCGGCGCGGAGGGGCGCGCTGTGCCGCTGCGCCGGCCTCAGCCCTCTTCTCCTGTGTTTTTGGGTTTTTTTCTTAAAACTCTTGATTAGCAAATTGCGCGTGGTGAGCTCATGATGCCGCGCCCCCCGGCCCGGGCCCGGGCAGGCAGGGGTACGTGAGGCGGGCGGGCGGGGGGCGCGGCCAGCCGCGGGGCTGCGCGCAGTGCCAGCGCTCCGGCGGAGCCGGGAGGAGGGGGCGCTCTTGGTCCCACGCTGTTTACTGGACTCGGGCTGTGGGGCTTTTCCCTCCTTTTTTTTTTCTTCTCTTCTTTTTTTTTAAATATTTCAGTTGCCCCTCTCCCGCCGTGTGCCGGGCTGTTTGCCGCTCCGTGCGCAGGTGGATCCATGCGCTCCCCCAGGCGCAGCTCCGCCGCCGCGCAGCGCCGCGCCGGGTCGGGGGGAGCGGCCGCCAGCCTCGGCACCGGCACCGGCACCGCCACCGCGGGGGGCGGCCCCGCCCGGGCACGGCGTGGGCAGGCGTGAGGCGGGCGAAGTTTCTCCGCGGTGCCGGGCCCCTCGGAGGGACAGCGGGGAGGGAAGGACCTGGCCCCGCGGTGCCGGGGGAGCTGACACCGCCACCACCGCCAGCAGAGCAGCCTGCCTTTGGCCATGAAGAGGAAACAGAAGAGGTTTCTGCAAATGACGCTGCTCTTCACCGCGGCTCTGATTTTCCTGCCCGACATCGGCCTCTGGTCTCTCTACAAGGAGAAGCACCTGGTGAAGCCGCCCGAGCCCGCCGAGCCGCAGGTAGGTGCGAAGCCGCCCGAGAGCCGTGCGCTGCCCCGCCGTGCCCCGCAGCACTGCCCCCTCCCGGGGCGCGGCCCCGGCCCTCGCCCCCTCCGGTGCGGGGCGGTGCGGGGAGCGGCAGCACGTGCGCTTGTCCTGCCGCCGCGCCCCGGAGGGAAACTTCCGAGCGAACATCTGAGCCCGCCGGGCTGGGCTTCCCCGGCTAGGGCAAGGGTGAGCAGTCACAGAGGCTGCCTCTGAAATTAGAAGGACGTGGGGTTTTGTAGGCTTCGTTGGTGAGCCGAGGGTGATGCTGGTCTCTGATTTTCATTACGAGAAGTGGGGGTTTTAGCGCAACTTTTGTTTGTCTGACCGTCTGCAGTACTTCTCGAACTGGTTTGTGGCTGTAGGTCCGCTGAAATTGCTCCGGATCCATCTAGGTGTCGTACCGCCGAGATTTTTTGTTTCCTCTTCTGTTGAAAACTCGACAGAAGTGACTGGCAGTATTTTTCTCTTCGGAATATTACTATTGTGACCTGATACACCTACGCTGTGTGTAACTGCTTGTCAGACTGATGTCACAACGAACTCCCAAATATTTTCAGTTTACAGTTTCTTCAATCACTATTATTAATAACAGCAGTTGACATTAAGCTGGTTTTTTCTTGAGTTATTCTTCAGCTTGCTGGGTTTATGTATGGCTCGTAAATCACAATGTGACCTGCGTTAGGTAAAGTTTAGTTTTAAGGAGTTGTTGTAATGCAGTTCTTTATAACCCTACCTGTAATTTACCAAAGCTTATGTTTGTTCTGTTCAGCAGTGCTATGCCTCTACACTATAATTGTCAGTGTAATTTAAATTTAACATGAATATTTCATAGATCATTAGTAAGAAATTATGGGATTGTTTGATCTTTTAGCTTGTTTACCACTTGCATAGCCTACATGTTACAGTGTATTAGATGGCATCATTCATCATTTTATTGTATTAGTAGTCTTCATTTCAAGGGTCATCACCCATGTATGTAATGCACTTTCCACATACTAAATGTATGTAAGTCAGTGACTTCAACTGAGCAGTAACATATATGATTCTTTGATAATAGAGCTATCCATTACAGAAGTTAGTCCTCCAAAATACCGTAACTTTGGTTAATGAAATACCCTGAATATTACTAGAGGAGGAAGTTAGGGATAGCTTCTTAATTTGAAGCTTATTTTATCTTTCCATGGGTTTTAAAATGCAGTAGGTGTCAGGTGCTAGAATTTAGTTGGAAGTAATTTCTGCTGAAAGAAAATTATACACAATCGTGAGTGTCATTAGTTTGCAAGGTGCACGCTGCAGTCTGCTGTTTCCAATGCCAATAATGATTTCCATGTGTGTTGCATGGCTCTTTAGAACACACATGTCTTGACGTCAGATGATATTGCTAGTGTTCGAGACGGCACTCTAAGTAGAGCATGACTGGTTAGCACTCAAAGGGAGAGAACTTTTTTTAATTGTTTAAAAAAAAGAGAAAATGGTTCTGGATAAAGTGACGGAAGAAGACCTTGGAAATAAGCAGCTGAGAATATGTGAAGGCTTAGTGAGACTTACTAATGAGACCCCAGAAAACTTAAAATCCTAAGTTTTCTGAAAAGGTCTTTTTGCTAGCTTCCTTTTCTCACTGGGTTTTGTTTTTTTGGTTTTTAATCCCCTTCCCTTTTCTCCCAACCTGAATACTAATTGAGCAGTAGTGGGACTGTTTAATGGGAAAACAACAAAAATGAGCAGTGTAACTTCGAACCTTACAACTGACTTTAATGTTATTTTGTTATCATGGTAAGGATTGAAATCATGTTGGCAATGTCATTACCCAGTGGGGAAAGCAGGTTGAAGTACAGGCGAGTAATGCAATTAGGTTACTTGTGTCTTTTGATGTGCACATTATAACCCAAAATACTTAGAAGGCACAAGGGTTGAAATACAAGTTTGAGTTCAACTCCCTTAAATGTAAAGGAAATGGTAAGACTACTTTGAGACTACACTAAAAATGAGGTCATACTAGAAAATACTGCATTAGAAATAGTATCATAGTAGAAATGTAACTTTCTTTTTCCCTATTAAGTTAGTAAGACAAGTGAGACTCAGCACAGTCATTCTTAGCCCTTGAGGTGTTCGGTTACTTGATACTTAGTGTGACTTAACACAAGTTTAGAGGTCAGTCCTACTGCAACTGCAGCAGACTTTTGTTATATATTCTGTGATTGTGTGAGGTTACATAGGTACGTAGAGTCAGCTTGTGATAGTGATGTACGGTTGGACTGCTATTGTGTGTCCTGATCGTGAAAGAGAGGCAGAGCTGTCTATGGCTTCAATAATTTGGTTACAGGCTAAAATGTGGGTAAAATGTGTGGCTAGTGTTATTCTGATACTGAAAATAATGTTTATAAATGTACCATCTTGTTTTGAGAGTGATTAAATTAATGTTATTGATCATCAGGTGTTTTTGAGGAGATAGTGAAATGATGTTTTGACTAGTTACATATTAGGCTTTCCAATTCATTGCAAAAACAGACATCCTCAAACTCCCCTGCGAATGAGGGCTCTGTCAGCCTCTCCCACCACCTCAGCTTCTTGCCACAGCACCACAGCAAGGGAAGGATAGCAGGCTGAAGGAGGGGACATTGAGATCCTGACAGCAGTAAGCAGAGAAACTGCTTAAAAGCAGTCCACAATGCAAAAACAGTCTGCTTCTGTCAATGGTAGAACAGTGTCCCCTGGGGACTGTGTCATTTCCAGTGCCTGGAAGAGGTACTTGTGTTCTTTAATGCTATCTAGAAATTCTAATATGACAAAATAAGTTGACTTTTTTATGCATGAAAACAGTGCTATAATAAATTACATAAGAGTATTTTTTGTCTCTGTGCAAATTCTGTTTCTCAGCAGAGAAGCTCTTCTGTAGGAAAAATTAAAAGATGAGAAAGTGGTATTGACAACTGTGATTCAGACAACATTAATGATTTCGATCACTTTAATTCTATAAACATTATTAATCTATATGAATCTTTGTTTCGTGGAAGCTTTCTTTAAGCTATCATGTAGGTTTTTCTCTTGATAGGCTTGATCTTTTTATTTTGATAATTGCAATTTAGTTTTGATTTCTCACAGTATTTAAAGTGGAGCATCGATGGTAAAAGTACATATATGAACCTTCTGAACTACATGGTGCAACAAGATCTTCATAAAAAGTAGTTTGACAGTGAAGTGGCACACATGAGGGGAAAAAATGCAGTTCTGGTTTAATTCTTTCTAAGTCAGTCTTCCTTGCTATACTGTGAGATTAAGGGAAGTCAAATAGGGCATTTTTATTGCTTTTTAAAAAAAGTTGTGTAGATTCCTTAGCACATTATGGTGCCCTTGAGTTTTGATTGCAGTTTTTACACATAGTTTAACTTCGTGGGGGTGTTTGTTTGTTTTTGTTTTGTCACTGAGATACTATGCATATGATATAAGAATCCTCTCTAATCTTTTGATAAAAGTCCAAGGTCAGGTTTTTAGATACTAAGTTATGCTAGTAAAAATTTCATTTTTGTTTTCTGTGGATGAAAAGCAACAATGTAGTACAACCAGTAGGATGTAATCCATGTCCAAACCTAGTTATTTCATTCTATTTAAAGCTAGTGCTACTTTGTTTGACTACGGTAGGGTTTTATCCTAGACTGTTTATACACTTTCAGTATATGAAACATAACTTTGTGTAGGAGAACCAAATTTCTTGCTGCAGCTTTCTAGAGTCTGTAATACAGGTATTTGGTGAAAGTGTTGAGATGTTTCTTTCTGTTTATATGGGATGCCAGTGTAGTTGACTGAAAGAAGGGCAGTCTAGTGAAGTAGCCCCTAATATATTTCAACTTAATTTCATACTTTTTTCATTGATTTGTCATCTCTCTGCTGCCCAGTGTTAAATCTCCTCACTTATAATTTGATTGAACAGCAGCATCTCTTAGTCACAGATGCTTTGTAATACTTACTCATAGGTGTATTACTGAAATGCTTTATGATGTGTAAAAGAAGGAAGGAAGGTAGATTTCTGGTTTCGTTTCACTTACACCTTGGTGCAGTGAGGTGTGACGCTTTAACCTTCTGGTCGAGGCATTTCTACCAGAGAAATTCTGAATGGTTTTGGCACTTTTTATTTTGGTGCATGCATAGTGTCCCGAACAAAGAGCAAAATACTGCTGGGCTGTGAGGAGAAAGTGTTGTTACGTGGAATAGAGTCACACTCTTTCTGTTGTCCTGTGAAGTCTTTATTTCTGTCTGGTGAACCCCAGATTGCCTCTTTCTCAGGGGATACATGAGGTGCAGATTTAAATGAACTTCTTAGGATAAGGAGAATTTAGTCCTTGCAAATCCTGTGGCCTTGTGTTGTAGTTGGCAAACAGGCACAAAACTGACCTTCCAAGCCTGGTGGCTGTGAAAGTACTGACTTTGTCTTCTGGATCCAGGACGTGGTTTCAGCCTGAAATCTGTCTTGCAAATAGCCATTAATTTCTGAAGTCTGTGAAAGAGGTAAAAATTTAAATTTATCCCAAAGTGCAATGTTTCCTATTGTTTAGCACACAGATGTTGGCAATCATAAATTTTCCAGAACAGTTAACTCTGTTAACTTACTATTGATTCCAGTGAAGCTTGGTTTGTTGAATTCTGTTTCTGGAGCTGCATAAAAGCTGTATCTTGAGAATGAAACCTCCCCCTCCTGCCCCTACGCCTTAGCGGTATTTCTTGTTCTTGTAGTTGATTTCAATAGCTGCAATATCTTGTGCAAATTATGGTTTGGTTAGGACACAAATACTCACCTATTTTCTATTATTACACTGTCAGGACACTGTCAGTTACTTACGCATTTAGTTCCACTGTCTCACCTTTACTTTCACTGCAAACTTATGAGGTGAGAGAGTTTTGTTTCTCCTTAGAAGAGGAGTAAATAAACTATAGGATGACAGACAGTCGCAAGTCTGCAAAAGTAGCTGCTTGACTATTGCTGGCATTCATTTGTACGATTTTGGGAGAGTACCTGTCAAACCATAAAAAATACTGATAATATGAAGCCTTGCTTTCTCTGCTCAGTTTCTATGCGTGTGCTGTTCCAAGCAAGCCCTCATTTCTCTTCCCAGAGCAGCAGCTGGGACCTGGTGTGTTCAATCCTCTTTTATTCTACAGCCTTGTTCATTGCTGTGCTGGTGTGTCAGTTCCAAGAGCCCCTATACATGGCATGACAAAACAGAGTTAGTGTCTTAAAATGCAGTGCATTGGCAACCCAACTTTGCCTTTTAGGTGTTTAAGTAATACAGTTAACACTTCTGTAATTCACTTCTTTAGCTGAACTGTTCATGTATAACTTTGTTCCCTTGTGTATATTGGCACCTACTGAGGAAAATATAATTTGAGGTCTAAAATCTTTCTAACTTTTAAGATACAATATTATTTTTGGCAATAAACAGTATGATTCTGTTGTATTCAGTATACCAGAGGGAGCCCTCCTGTGGTTAATTTAATACCTATCAATTTTCAGGAATGTTACTAAACAGAGTGTATCTTGCAGGATAAAATGGACTGGTTTCTGTATTTGGTGTGGTTTTTTTTTTTGTAATTTAACCCAGCATTTATAATGCATTTCAGCCAATATTATTGTGTATAGTCATTTTAGATTAGTCTAAATCAAAATGCAGAGTCAAGAAATCTCTGTGCATGCCAACACTTGGACTTGTAGAAAGACCACTGCGATAAGGGGGACTGCAGTGGAGTGCAAGATTGTGCAGTGATTAGGGGGGCATACCCAAGCTTTGTCTTGTCCCTTAACTGGGACATGATGCTCAGTTCATTCTTAAACTTCCTTATCTCCCTGTGCAGGGAATTCATCTCTTGTGTGTGGCTCTGGAGAATTGCAGTGGTACTGTAGGTGCATCTTGGTCAGGAGCAAGACTGCACTGAACGGTACATCTCCACCGTTCAGTGGAAATGCAAGTGTGTGTGTAGGCAGGTGTCTGTTCATGTATAGAAGAAAGAATAATTCAGCTTTTCTTGTATTTTTAATGCTTAGACAGGTAACTTATGGTCTTTGTCTAGCAATATGCTGATGCACACATTTGTAGCAATTGACTTCAGCAAAACTGAGCGTATAGTAACTATTTTGATGGATTTGTGCCAGGAGTAGACATGATTGGCTCCTTTAAATAAGTTTGAAAAAAAAACTAGCTCAGAGATCAACAAGTAAATGGAATGCAACTCAGGAATCCCAAGCTAAAAATTCGACATATATTGTAAATGTTCCTTATGGTCAAGAGACCAAACTATGCTGACTGAAAGAAATAGCAGTCCCAGTTTTTAAATGTTTCTTTAAAATGTGTAAAGACTTTATGAAGGGATGGCAACTTTCTGAACCGACTTCTTTCTGAGAATTCCAGTGTGTTGTGGTTTAAACCTGACAGGCAACTAAACACCATACCATCACTGTTTGTTTACTCCCAGGTTGGTGGGATGGAGGAGAGATCTGAAGGATAAAAATGAGAAAACTCATGGATTGAGGTAAAGACAGTGTAATAGGTAAAGAAAAAGCAGCTCATACAAGGAAAACAGGGAAATAGTTCACCACTTCCCCAGGGCAGGCAGGTGTTCAGCCATCTCCTGGAAAGCCGGACTCCATCACTCATAACAGTTATTTGGGAAGAAAAATGTCATCACTCCTAATGTCCCTCCGTCCTTCTTCCTTCGATTTTATTGCTGAGTCTGATGTCATATGGTATGGCATGTCCTACTGGTCAGTTGGTTTCAGCTGTCCTAGTTGTGTCTCCTCCCAACTTTTTTTTTTTTTGCACCCCCAGCCTCCTTGCTGGCAGGGCAGTACAAGAAGAAGAAAAGGCAACCCTGTGTAAGCACTGCTCAGCAACAAGAAAAAACATCCCTGTGTTATCAACACTGTTTCCAGCACAATTTCAAAACACAGCCCCATACCAGCTACTGTGAAGAAAATTAATTCTATCCCATCCACAATCAGCACACAATGTAAACTGTTTTTTAAGGTCAAGCTCTGCAGTGATTCATGGGTTTCAAGCTGATTTTGACAGTTGTCACATTTGGAGGAGTTTTGCTGGATGATATGCTTGTCTGGGTAGTTTTTCTCAAAATGTGTCTTTGACAGAGAAATCCTTTCCTTCTTTATGAAAAAACACCGTGGGAGAGACCTGCTTTTGGAGGTTTGCTCAAGAGGTATAGAAGAGGAAAAAAATCTGTTGCAGGAATTCAACAACTTTTGAATTCAGCTTTCAAATTCTTTACCTTCATTTCCATAATTTTCACATATTTTTCTTCATTGAGAAGATGACATGGCTCCAAGTCTATGCAAACACTTGGTGATTGAAGTCACCTATTTAATCACCAAACTAAGAACAATATGCTAAGAGAATTGAAGGAACAAAAATTATGAGGTGTATGTCCAGCTAACATAGAAATATGTAGGTTGCAATATCCCACTCTTTTCTGAATGCTTGTACTCTGCAGGGTCAGAGCTGTCATGTTTCTGTGCAAAGTCATGTTTCACAGGGACAATGTTATGCTGTGGTTTTATGATGTCTTGGAGGATCCTAATTAAGGAATTTCCTATCATCCTTTTCTTCTGGTCAAATCCTGTTTATTGAAGGCCTCTGCCTGTAGGAAGCAGTCACTAGCTGGAATACAAGGCTTTTATCTAGCCACATGTGGATTTAACAGGTAACTACAGCATCCCTTTCACTACCATCACCTCCAGCTGTTGGTTACCATCCCATGCCTGAATTTTTCAGCCAAGTCTCTGATGACAGGACACAACAGTATTTAACAGATACTTCATTGGTTCACCTGAAACCACCTCCACAACAGTTTAAGCCTGTCTGCCAGACTTCTTCCTGAAGAAGTTGAAGAATATTTGCATGTTGTCTTCAGAGCCATATGAGCAGTAACCCTCGTGAGAGCTGCAGCAACAAGGAATTTGGAGCTTGGTGCCATCTGGCAGTAGCATAGATGTGCAGTGCCATGAAACTTCTCTCAGGTTTGTGCCATCTAAGAGCTACCATGTCCAGTGCAGTTTCCTGTGCATTGCCAGTTGTTGGTTTTTGTTTGTTTCTTTTTAATGCCAAATTTACAGTGCAAACTGGACATAGTATACTAGAAAATCTGGACTGTAAACCTAAATGTTTCATCAATCAGCCATAAACCATTGATTCTGTGCTTAAGAAGCAGTGGCAATTTAACAGCTTACTTCTTCGCTACACAGCAGTTTATGACAGTGTGTGATACTGCTAAGAGATTTAGCTAGGCAGACTAATTATCTGAACTAGAATTTTGTCAGGACACCAGTGTTAATACAGAGTGCTTTAGAAATTGGATTGCTCACTGAAGTGTATAAGTGTAGATTTATCAGACTAACTGAAGGTGCTCATTTGCTTAAAGAAGCATAATTTTTTCATACTAGTATTTAAAATAGAATAATAGATGAATTTATTTAGAAAATTTTAGCCTGTTTACTTATCTTTGCTCTCTGAAAATAGTTTTCTGTAAATTACTAGGAGAATGTAAACAAATGTTTAGGACAAGTAAGAACATTTTATAGCGGCCTAGTACAAGTTCTGTTTATATATGAAGATGGGGAAGAGGAAGGACACCTTGTGTCTCTGTTCAAAGCCAATGCCTGGGAAATACAGGCCCTGCAATGCTCACAGCTTCACTGCTGTGAGATAAATTTTTTTTCTTGTAAGTTTTGCCTCACTGTTTAAAATCTCCCAATTTTGCATTAGATGAAATATTTTTCTGTCACCATCAGTTTGTCTTTCTGTGTTACCATCCAGTCGCTGGACTTATAGTTGCAGATGGAATGTAACTTTTGAGTAATCCTACTGAGACTTTAGGTGGTTGTTCCAAGAAAGCAGAGTCAAGCAGTGCGCATGTACTAGGGAGGTCTGAGACATTTCCACCCACAAGAGTTAACTCCAGCAGATATTGGCAATTGAAATCTCTTCTGCATGGATTAGGTTCACCCTTGGCAAAATTTTGCCAGTCTCTGACAAAGCTGCACAGATACAGCAGTATTTAGCCAGAGCTACATAACTTGAGAAGAGGCTGTAAATCATACCAAATCTCGTGCTTAACCACCAGTGATACTCCAGTTCTGAATCATCCATCTTGCACAGAATGTAATATATAGTTTAATGCAATAGTTGACTTTTAAAAATATATATATTTTTAATATGAGAGTAAATGCCTACTCAGTTCTTTCAGTGGGAAAAGCTCTTTTATTTTCACCGTCATCTCCGGCCTCTTTTTCTCCTTTTAATTTGTTGGGGTTTTTTTGGGAAACCCCCCCAATTTCAGATTCTTTAATTTTTTGATCTCTCACTTGGTTGCTGGGTAAATTACTATATTGAATTGAATCATGGAAATTTTTAGATTCCTTTTTCTGTTGAGGGGTAGTTTCACATTAGCATGGAGAATGCATGTAAAAGACACATTAAAACTATCCTACAAGCTATATATTTCTGTTTTTCTCAGACTCTGATAAATGACTGCATTTTAAGTTGCATTTGTTATGGGCACAAAATGAATGATAGGCTTGAACGGATGTTGTTTTTCCCAAATTGCTCAATATAAACTAAAGTGACAGTCAAATTGCTGATCAAATTTTGCAATTTTAACACCAGTATAAAAATGTAAGTTCAGAACTTTTATGACATTGAGTAACAAATTCTTCACTCAAGTTTCAGAATCATTAAAGACAAAACATACATGGGCCTAAAAAGTACTTGGGATAGCTGTAAAAATGAGTAGAATATTTTAAAAAAATGACGTGCAAAAGCCTCACACAGAATATTCCTGCAGTATTTTTAACCTGTGTTTCACATCAGATTAAATCTTTTTCAGCATAAGGACATCTTTGACCTGCTTCTCAGTGATGGTGAAGCAATGGAAATTTCTCCCAGGTACGTGGAGACGCTCCTCCTAACAATGTTTAGATTTCATTTGGAGGTATATTACTATATAGTCTGAGAAGACTGTGGTTTTATATCTCCATTTTCCTAAAGTAGTCCATTTATGAAATACAAGCCCGATGAAAGTGCAGTCAGGACATGCATAATGGCCTGTGCTTTGCTAAAATGGAAGTGAAGTGATGTTCACCTCCACCAACTGCCTATACTGATGGAATTTAAAAGCAAAATTGAAAGCTGCTGTCTTCAGCAATGCAAACAGACATGCCACATGAGCAGGAAGGACTGCAGAGGAGGACAGGACACTTTGGGAACTCTGTCAGGGAAAGCAGCAAAACTGCAAAGGGGTGGGAAATAGATTTGTGTGGAAACACAGTCCACTACTGTCTGTGATCTTTCCCCATCTTCCTTGCTGTCTTGCTCCATGAAGAGAAGGTGCACCAAGAGCAATAAAGATGAAGATGCTGAGATACTCTTTAAACCATTCATATGCAAAGTGTTGAAAGAATCTGCTTGACAAAGAGTTGGTATTAATGTGAGACTTGCTTTCTATAAAACTGAGGTGGTATTTCAGCAAAATACTGCTCAGAAATTTCAAGTGCTGTAAGTGCATGTTCTGACCCCAAGCATAACAATAGTGCCATCACGATTAAGGTGTTTTCTTTGATGCAACTTCAATATGAACATGTGAGAGACATTTTTCTTCAAATGCTCTAGACTTACAACAGATGTCTCCTTCAGAAGCAATGAAGAAAAAATGTATTTTATATTGGGAACAAGGAAATGGAGATGGCATCATGCTAAGCAGCAACCTGCTTCTGCATCTGGAATGAACATGAATGACAAATGAACATGGGAGATCAAGGCCAGGACACACTTATTTTCTGCCTGTGCACTTTGTAACCTCTTCCAAGATATAGGTCTTGGGAAAACTTTCCACTTTATTGTGTCATAATAATGTTTGTTATGTGACTTACAAGAGTAAAAATCTTACTGATTAGACTTGAAACTAAAATTCAGTGGGAAGTGAAATTCTTCAATGAATTTTAAAGAAATTGTTAATAGAATAGACTCTTCAGAGGTACTTATTAGTGTGGGCTTTGAGATTTTCCTTTTATTTACATATATACACTCATATACCCACAGACGCATGTGCTTGTTTATGGGCAGGAGGAGGTGAAGAGACCATCTTTTCTTCCTACAGGGAGAGGGAATTTATTTTTCTGAGTGTAATGTGCCAACAAGTATGTGAGGAATGGAACAATTTTGTGAGAGACACCATGCAAATACATGGAGAAGCATATGGTAATGAGTATAAATTCAATACAATCTACAGTGTCTTTGGCATTTTCAAGTTGGGTTTTGCTTTTAAAATTTGGATTTTTATTTAAATTTTGTTTTTGTGTCTTGTCCCTCTTTAGGCACAGATTGTATGTGGGCTGACTTTTTGTTCAGTTTTTGCACAGTGATAACTTTCAACAATTTACTGAATGTTTTTTCCCCTCTCTACTTCTAAGTCTTGAAATACATAGGAAATAATGATATTGGCTCCTTTCATTTGTGCCTTTGTTTCTATCCAATCTTTCCTTTTAGTCAGTTCTACTCTTCAGACAGTGGACTCTCATATAGATTTTTTTAGGAGACCATACACATGTTTGTTCAAAAGCACTTGCCCAAGGCTTCGGTCTTTACAATACACTTTGCTAACCTGCCATTCTCCTGACATGTGTGATCTAAAATAAACAACTGGCCTTCTCTTCCTTTTAGTAACCTTCTCCTTATTGCAGATTAATCTCAGCTGATCTGGTTGTTTGAAAGACTGGCAGCTCTCTCTCGATAGGGGAGAGTGAGAAGTTGCTACAATGCTAGGATGGAAATAACAGGAAGGAAACATGAAAGTCAGAAAAATGTACACCCAGGAGACTAATAAGGAAAATGCATCTTATCAAATATGTTTTTTAAACTTCGGAGTCATGTTGCTATCATGCCTTCTCTTTCATGTTGCTCTAATCTGCATGCTTGGCATATTTTGTTATAATATTATTATTTTTTTTAAATGCATGCTAACTGCAACCTTGCTTCTCTGTTCTAATTTATTATAGCATATTAGTAAAGCTGCTTTGGAATACCCTGGATTAATGATGCATTTAAACTGTTTTAAAATGACCCTGGGCTAGGTCAATTATTGAAGTAATGCCAGTAAGGAATATTTTATTTTGATTGCACTAAGCTCTTAGTTTTATGTTAACCGCATCATACAAACATGACCTGTGGGCTTTTAATGTTGTAGTGAATTGAAAATGTGTGAATAAAGCACGCTTTATACTTTACATAGCAAACTAAGGCTGTTTCTTGAGAGAAGACTCTATAATCTTGGTTTCTTTTGTTATGTACAGGGTCACCTTTTTGTGCAAGTGCTCTGAGAATACAGGGTTGCCATTTTGATATAAAGGGAAGACATAGGTGTGGATTCTGCTTATGGCATGTTAGGTGTCAGTGCAATTGCCCCTTCTATATCCCAAGTTTGCACAGGCTACTACAGATGCTGCTACATCTGTAGTAGGACTAAGTAGTTCAGCATATTACTGTTATTTGTGGTGCAGGGTGGGAGAATTCTGTGATACAGGTTACTTCTCAAAACTTCTTTTGTAAAAGCAGTGGTTTTATATGTTTTCATGTAAAATTCGCATCCTTAATTATTGCATAATTCCTTTTCTATTTTGAATTGTAAAGTGTTACTTGCTCTGTTCTTCTTTAGAATTGAGCTGGAATGAGGGCTTATTATATATTTTTCAAAATGCAGGGATATGTTTTTTCATATCCCAAATATGTCTCTATGTTTTAACCTAATCTCCTTTTCTGTGGAAAACTGCACTGTAGTTGTTCTACTAGAGTCTAAGATTACGGACAGCTGATACTACAAATTTAAAAAAAACCCCAAAAATCAGTTCAGTATAACAAAATTTAGTAACACAATCTTATGTCAATAAAACTGGCATTGACCATTCTTCAATGACATGGGACTTCTCAGGTTTGGCAGTGCTTTAGAAGGTGGAGTAACTTGTTAAGTTTTACAAGTAGCTTTAGGCTGGGTCTTCATTTTTTGTTAAAAAGGTCTTCTAAAAGAGGAGGTGAAAACTGACTCTAGTCACGGCCTTAAAGTACACCTATGCATAACTTGTAGAATTTGCTTTAAATAAACAGAATATACACTTTCCCAGTGTTTTCAAATAATTTAGAGGTCTATTAACTATCTAAAGAAGGTTAAAAACAGTTTTTAAAATGAAAGCTCCTACTTTGTTTAGGAGAACCCTGATTTGGCAGTGACTGAGATGCTCATGAGATCAGCAGAGGTCTTCAACATCAAGCCACTTGCAAGACAAAGCAAAATGTAAAACAAGACCAGAAAGATTAATTCCATTTTTTTCTGAGTCTGAAGTACTTCCCAGGTGCTTGAAAACTTAAGATTTCCATGCCTTGGAAACAGAGGCATAATCCATGATCTGTGTGTTCTGTGGCTGTTGTTTGGAAGATTTGGTGTAATGGACAGAGTTTATGTAATGGAATAGAGAGAAAATAAGGAAATAGGAAATTTGGGATAGAATATAGGCAGAATTTTGCAGCTGTATTTCAGGATCTCTCCATATAATCTTCTGTCTTTGTCTAGCTCTCTGAAGAAAAATGTGGATAAATTATAAAATAATGTATATGAGGAAGTAAATAATCTTAGGTTTACATATGCAGCAATAACTTTTGACACAGTAATTGCTACTCAGGCAGGAGCTCTTGATGCTTATATTAGTTTTATGAAAATGTTAGCTTTCATTTCAATGAGAATAACGTTATTATGACTACTGTGTAAATTCATTGTGTACTCTCAAATACAGTATGCAATTCTTGTGCAATCATAATCATCGCAGATGGGGTACAAAGGATACCTATTAAGGGTGAGTGAATTAAGTAAAGACTTCATTGTTGAGTGATGATAGAGGTACCTTAGAAGAGAGTAACACTGGAAAGATGTGCAGGTATCACTTTATGGACTCTCTCTTTCATTAGACATAATAGCATCAAATTAAATACTGTACAAGTTTCAAAACAAATGGCGAGTACAGGTCTGTGTACAATAGGTTATTAAGCTGTGGAGCGTTCTGAACCAGGGATTGTGGATATTAAAAGCTTGCATGGCTTCTAGAAACAATTGAATACATTCATAGAGATAAAATACATTAGGGATAAATTCAGTGCCTCTGGTTTACAATGTCCTTGAACCATCAGTTACTGGAGGCTGGAAGGGTATTGTAGGGAAATGAAGTTGTTTGTTTGCCATGTATTGATACCTTTCTGTAGGATTTGCTGTTCAGTTTTTCACTGTCAGAAACAAATAATTATCTAGGTAGACCTTTTTGTATGACTTATAAAAGTCATTCTTAAACTAATAATGCATAAGGTAAAGTCATCCGTAGTAGTTGCTGTTATGAAGTCAAGTTATGGAACAGGAGATGATTTTGAATGAGTTTCTTGGTAACAGAGACTGTCCTGGTAAGCCAGAAAGAGTAGTATTGCCAGACAGGTTCAAAGTTGCTGCTCCACAGTGAATTTGAGGGGTGGCACACAGAGGAAGCACGCACCCTAGATTAAGTATAACTGTGACAACATGCATTTTCCTATTATAAATGCACATCTTGGTGTATGACTTAATATTTGAGGGAGACTAAAGACACAGTTTCAAGATTCTAAACTTTAATTGATACCTACAGGGGCACTGATCCTACTACTCTCCATCCTCTTTTAGGTGCTAGTAGTAGAATCCTAGTCTTCTGTGTAGTTAGCATGCTTTTAATTCTTGTGTAACTTTTTCTGTATCTTAAATAAGGTTAACTTTTTCCTCCTCAGGATAAAGTGTTGAACATGTTTAGTATGGTAAAACATCATAAGGAACATCTTCAGTTTGAGGTCATGGTATTGTTCAATATATGTGAAACAGCTTGGAGGGGTTGTGGTTTTCAATGTAGGGTTTGGTTTTTTTTTACTGTTGAAGGAAAATATTTTCTAAAGTTGATACATTGCATATAAAGAGGAGATTATGACCTTAAAATATTTAAATTACTGTTTGGAATATCTTCTGAGCTGTACATTCATTACCCTATAATCTGAACTCTTGAGTACATATAGATATGTAGGTGATGGTTTGCTATTTCCAAATGGTTCCCATTTTCCTGGTATTGAACTGTTTTGATATCAAGACCGTATTTTTTTATTTCAACATGAATAAAATTTACCACAGGAATGTGTATCCTAACCATCTAGGATTAAAGAAAATATCTTTTCTCCCCCCTGCCTCAGTAGAGGTTACTTAAAGGAAACCTTATTCATTAGGATTTTACACGCAGTGCTCCTCAGGGATTTGCCAGGTGCTTACCAGAACAGCACTTAATAGTTTGCTGACAGTAACTGGTGAAAAAAAAAAGAAAAAGCTTTTTTTTTTTTTTAAATTTATTTTTTTAATGTGAATAGCATAATGTGAAGTTGCTAATGCAAAGCAGTACATCTAAGATGGAAAAGGTATTTTTAAAGAATCATGGAATCATGTAGGTTTGAAAAGACCTTTAAGGTCATGGAATCCAACCATTAACCCACAACTGCCAAGTCCACCATTAAACAATGTCCCTAGGCACCACATTTACGTGTCTTCAATACCTCCAGGGATGGTGACTCCAGATTTTGCTTGGGATTGCTGTCAAGGTCCCTCTGAACGGCATCCCTTCCTTCCAGTATGTCAGCTGCACCACACAGGTTGCTGGTGGTGACAAACTTGCTGAAGATGCACTCAGTCCCACTGTCCATGTTGCCTACAAAGATGTTAAGTGGCACCTGTCCTGATGCTGACCTCTGAGGAATGCTGCTCATGGCCAGTCTCTGCTTGAACATTGAGCTGTTGACCACAACTCTTTGAGTGCATCTATCTATCCAGTTCCTTATCCACTGTGTGGTCCATTCATCAAATCCATATCTCTGGGTTAGAGCCAAGAATTTCATGCAGGATGATGTGAAATGCTTTGCACAAATCTGGATCTTCCTGAACCATTGCATAGTTATTTGCTAAAGCCTGCTTCTACACTGCAGTTTTACATATGATGTAGAAATCTGTTTAATTTCTCTCTTCCTTAAATATATGCCTGCTATGTAGACCTAGCTTTTGTATACAAGTTGCAATATGATCAGGTGTTAGAGCTTGAATTTAAGAATTATGAAAGTTCTTGTAGTGTATTTCATAGCAAAACAATAAGAGTTCCCAAAAGATAGACTTCATTGCCATAGTTCCCATTACTGGAGTAAAGCTCCTGTTGCCTTCAATGGGATCTGAGTTTTGTAATCAGTGCTGTCAGTCACCATCTGTACTGACACAATCTTGCTATAACGAGAGTCTGTCCTTTCTGGGATGCCATCTGTCAGGCAGTTTCTTTTGACTTGTTTCCAGCATCAACCTTTATACCTTCTTTCATGTTCTCTTTTGTGCTCCAAGCAACCTCTCAAATCTTCATTCTCCCCGCTGTTTTCAAAATATGTTTTTGAACACTGATGAACACCATGAAGTACCCTAGCAATAAAGTCTGTAACCAAACTGTGGGCAAAATCACAGTCATCTGAAGAAAATCTGTCAGGAGGCTAAAGTGTAGAAGGAGTTGATCCCAAACTCTTTTCTCATCCCAGCAAGTGATATTTCAAAGCAGTGGCTGAGGAAGAAGTTTGAACCACTGATTACTTGGAGTCTTTGCTGTGGATAAAAGAAATTGACAGTTAACCTAATAATAGCTTACAGAAGTATCAGCTCTTAAGGTTTAAAAATAAGATCAAGTAGCACTAATCTAATGGTATAACTGTTTTTGAAGGGCTTTTACTCAGTAAAACCAGATTTATGAGGTCTTGAAAAAATGTAGTTTTGAGCTTACGCTTGCTAGCAGTCTTGTACAGTGTTTTCATCCTGATGTAGTTAAATGCCAGCAACTTACTTGGCACTTCATAAGCAAATAGAATGAAAGGTGCAAACTAAAATCATCTGGTTTAAAAGGGAGAACAAAACATAAGAATATATTAGAAATAATAATTATGTAAGGGGTGCATCTTCTTAATAAAATAATGGTAGTTAGCATGTGATTTAATGAGTTTTAAATAAAATTCACTAAAAATGTTTACTGTAACTCATGCATGGAGGAGATGTGTATGTATCTGAACAGCAGCCTTTCTTCCAAGTGGTTTCAGGGATGCGATTTTTCCAAACAAAACTTGAGTGAGCTCTTGGTGTATGAATTTGATTTGAACTGTAAACCAGGATGATTTAGAGTTTCACAGAGATGGAGGAAGCAGTTACTTTTATAGTATTAACCTCTTTTTAGGGTATGTACATATGTATAGTAGTGTGTATATATATATATAAATATATATATATGTATAAGTATCCCCCACCAAAGTCTCTCATGTTGTGGTCTACTTGTAGATATCCTACAGATAGAAACAGACCAGTTGCTATGTTCATATTGTATTCGTTCTCAGAGCCATGAATCAGTCTTCCTGCAAGACCAGCTAATTTCAAACACCTTCTATGATATGGTAAAAAACTATACATATAGTCATCAGGGAATTATAAAAAGACAAGCCATTTAATAGTGAGGGATCATATCTAGAGCTGACTGAGCTTCTTACTAATGTGCTGTGCCTTAGAAGTTGTCCGAAGCAGAGGTTTCCCGAGGAAAGAAACCACTTTTAAAGAGCTCACTCGAAAAATCTGGGCATTATTAGGAACTAGGTAAAAATTACTACTACTTAGTTTTACTATGCAAACTTTTTCAATGAATGTTGGTTATCTTTTGTTTGTAACTATTTGCCTTTTTCGCTTTATTTACAAAGAATAATCCCAGTATATTTACAAAATATGAACTTCAGTATTGAGTAAATTGTTTTTTATATCAGTCTCATCAGTATCAGCCCCTCTCCAGCCCTGACTAATAAGAGATGTTAAGATTCTTTTTCTTTTTAGTTCCTGTGGTGGATGGCTATGGAATATCATGCTCACAGGAAGAATTATTTATTCCTAATCCTTGTCAGTTTGCTTATTGCCTGTAGTCTGAAGATCTATATCCCATATTCTAGTTCATACAGTACTTCATTTTAGCTGACGTCAAATTTTGTTAATTACTGACTCCCAGTTTGGGAGTATTATTATTCTTTATTGTCTGCACTTTGACAAAATCAGTCAAGATGCCATCATTCTAACATAAAACTGTGACTGATTGCTTTAAAAAAAATGATACTTGTGCTGACACAAGAGAGCAAAAAAGGTTAATCTAAATTCATATTGGAGAACTCTCATTACTCTCTTCCCGTTGCATTTGACATTGCCTGAAAGACTGTTACATATTATGTTTATTTTAAGAGACTGTTGTTCTCTTTATACCTGCTCTCCAACTTGAGGACAACAATAATGCTTTTAAACGTAACTTCAATTTACAGAGGCAAGACATTGCATATTTCTATTATAAGAAGTGGCTATTTCATGAAATATCTCTTTAAAAATTAGTTTGAGTTTGGCAGGGAAGAAAAAACCCCAAAACATAAGGAGAATCACAGGCTGCTTTAGGGTATACAGATTGAAAACCTGTGCACCTTTTCTCAAGAATGAAAGAGACCTTCAACACCTCGTGCTTGTCTTAATAATTTCCTTTGAAGTGCTGCAAAGGCAGACTAGTTTCATGTAGTTTGATTTTTACCCCAAGATTGACCTGTTACTCAGTGTCCTTCTCATATACAGAGCTCATACAAAGCTAACACGTTATGTAACACAAAAAAGATGTTGACCTGTTGGAATGAGTCCAGGGGAGGGCCACTAAGTTGATCACAGGGTTGGAACACCTCTCCTGTAAAGACAGGATGTTAGTTTGGGCTGTTCAACCTGCAGAAGAGAAGGCTTCAGGGAGACCTTAGAGCAGCCTTCCACTACTTGAAGAGGGCCTACAAGGGAGCTGGATAGGGACTTTCCACAAGGGTATGTAGCAATAGGACAAGGGAGAATGGCTTTAAGCTTGAAGGAGGGTAGATTTATATTAGATATTAGGAAGAAATTCTTTCCTATGAGGATGGTTAAGTGCTGGAACAAGTTGCCCAGAGAAGTAGATGACTCTGCATCCCTGCAGGTGTTTAAGGGCAGGCTGGATGTGACTTTGAGCATCCTGGTCTAATGGGAGGTGTCCCTGCGCGTAGTAGTGGGGTGGATGCTAGATGATCTCTGAAGTCCCTTCCAACCCAAACTATTCTGTGATACTATGACAATCATACAGTTGGAATGGCAAATACCCTTTTATGGTTAAATGGTTAGAGCAAATGATTTGAAATATCTTTCAGTTCCTTAAGGCATTTAATATAAGCTAGTAATAAAATTACAAATTATTTTGGTTATATCGTAGACCAAAGGTAAAGTACAACTGGTTTCAGTTAAAATGTATTTAAATACCCTTGAAAAGAATATGGTTTAAGCAGACAAATTTTAAAATGACAGGTTTCCTGTGTTTTCCAAATGGGTAGACAAAATCAGGGAAAGCCACACATTTTGCATGTGTTTACCTTGATTTTTGTCCTCCTCTATGTTTCAATACCTAATTACTTTGCAGGGAAAGAATACTGGTTTCAAAAATCTATTACCTATTGCAGTGACCTTGTTTCTCTTTTCAGGTGTCTTGTGGGTTTGTCTCATACAGTAAACATTACATGGACTACAGGGTTCTGGTTTCCAGGGCCTGTGACTTCACCATTGGAATCCCTATTGTTTCATCACTCAAGACTGACTTTTGGTCAGATGACCCAGAACACATCACCCCATTTACCTGTAAAACACATCATGCTTCTCCTCTTTCCCATTATTAGCAGGGCACCATGACTTGCTTTCACCTGAAATCAACGTTTGTAGGGAGAAAGAGATTAGTGAGTAAATAAAAATTCAGAAAGTAAAGCAGTCATTACATATTCTACATTGCTGAAACAGCTAACACATTAGAACAGCTGCCAAATTACCTGTAATGAACATCCACACAATAGAAAGCACTCTGCATACTGATGAAGTTGTGATTAACACCTATTAACAACATGAAATTTGTCAATGAAAAAGTAAAGATGATTCAGTGCAATATTCAGAAAGAATTTCTTTCTGTGAAGTTTCCTGATTTTGGGCATAGTATTTTTAGATTGTTGTTGGAAATCTACTAATGGTTTGAAAACACGCCTTGAAAAAATGTGTTCATAACTGCTAACAAAAGGGAGTGTGTTGCAAAATGATGCTTTAATGGAAAAAGTAAAAAGTCTGTCTTTCCGCATCTTGCCCCCACCCCCACCGTATCCCCACTTCTGACTATATTTATTTAGGTATGTCAGATCTCGAATTTCCTTGAAACTTCTGTCTAGATTGTTTCTTTCTCTCTTTCCTTATTTTATTCTGCATCCAATCTCTATAAAATTTGCTGTGGTAACCTACAATAGAATGATACATTAATTAGTGTAATACCAACCTTGTTAATCCCCCTGGAATAATGTAGAGAGCACATGGGCTTCTCTGTAGAATAGTTACTATGTCAAGAAAATGTGATTTGCTTATGATCTTCTTTTAATGCCCCCAAAATCTCAGGGGATAAGTAAGGACACCAAATAGAGTATTTTATTTATTTCTCAAGTTAGGCTTGTCTTAGGACTTTGTGACACAAAAGTCAGCTTTAAAACCTGTTTTTGGGTTTTAGCCGGCTTAGAACCCTAGGATGGTGTCTTGGCTTTGGTAATGTCGTAGAAATCTGTTTCTGTGATGATGATTCAATGGAATCCACCTTTGGATTTTGTGAGTTTGTGCTTTGACTTGTTTGACTTAAGGCTAGATCTGAAAAGATACCTGAATGTTGGAAGTGCTGGACTTTTCAACACTTAGTGCTTAGGCAAGTGCAAAGTGATCCAGAAACCTGTTTGGCCCTGAGGATTAAATGTCTTCATCATGTACTTGCAATCTGAATAACTTAAAGACAGTACCTGCATGGAAGTAGCTGGAAAAAAATGCTACTCAGTGCTGCTCAACATGTGATTCCTTTCACAGCATGCTTTGTGAGAAGCCAAGCTGAGGGGAGATGTAGACAGCTTTCCTCAGTGGTGGCCCTGGAACTGTATTTTAACATTCTTCATCTAAAGGAGTGCAGTGGCAGGCTTCTTTTGCATTTTTTTTTTCCTAAGCATTTTTCTCTCGAACGTTAACATAGCAATGAGAGCATGTGTAGACTCAGGTTCAATTCTTCCTTTGCCTGAAGGCAGCTAAGGGTCAGTTTTCATCTCTCTGGAGAAAGAAACTACCGTTTTTCAGGCAATTTTAGGGTAAGAATGCTCACTTTTCTCCCTTCTGAAGGTACACCTGAAGAGAATTTGACATTTGTTGGTTATCATCTAGGGAAACTATGTTATTTCACTGTCTTGTCTCTCAAGTAGCTTACCTTTCAGATATGTTTAGTACTAACTGGTTGAAGAAATAGGGGCTACTGGTCAACTTCCATGCTGTGTGTGATAGGAAGACATTCAATGCAGCTGGGTGATCTGCTGAGTAGTTGAGAGGTAGGTGAATTTCTGAACTAAGGAAGCCTGCAGATGAGGTCAGTCTATTCAACATGAGTTCAGGAAATGCAGGATCAAATATCTTAGTTGAGCAACAAAAAAATTAGCTTACTTATAGTTTTTTTGTGAAATAGCAGGTATCAACAAAGTTTGTCTTAAAACACCCTCAATGTGTTCTACTGAGACATCTTGTATCAAGTTCCTGGTTTGTTCTCTTTCTGCAGTGTATTTTGTCAGACACTTTTTTAGACTAATTCATTGAAAAAATGGGCTTGTCAAATCTTCTCATCACGGTTTAGAAAAGGAATAAATTTAGTAATTGTAAAGTTATTTGAAGATTAGTCAGTCTCTGTGATAGTCTACTGTGTTCTGCCAGCAGAGTAGCATCATTAGCCAAATTTGGTCTTTGTTTCATCTGTGTAATCCCCATCGATGCTAACAGAGGCATACAGCTGTAGCTAAGAAGGATAACTTGAGCCAGAAAATATAAAACCAGAATTCATATGCAGAGAACTCTAATGGCAATGCTTTTTTTCATCATTAAAGACTATGCAAATTTTAAACAGTTGTGGAAGGTTTGGTTGCTTTAAGAATGTGGCAGTTGAGATGGAAAATTTGCCATGCTGTGCTTTTATTTTTATCCCTGGGTGACATGACAACTGACAGAACTCATGTGCAGCTCTGATAAGACATTGGAGATAATTAACTTGGGGTTTTGGGCTTTTTTAGTGTACATATCTGTCACTAACATTGAAGCTTGGAAACTGGAAAAATGTGGTTTATTAGGTTAGAAATATCTGAAATGTTTACAAGAGTCAGGGAGGAGTTGAGTCTGAGGCTAAGTTATTAGAAAAAGTTGAGTTGATGTAGTCCTTTCATTTTTTTATAGATAGACATTTCAAAGATATGAAGGAAAATTATTCCCTGAAGTCAGTAGGCACCCATGTTAAAGGAAGACAAGCTGAACTTTTTATATGTCCAGAGTTTTTCTATGAGAAAGAAGGATGATGGTTTTAGGACTACAAGACCTTGAAGGTCTGTGTTTTATATGTCTACAAGCCCTTAAATAGGCAAAGGGCATAATGTGGGGCACATAACACTGTAACTCTGCTATTTTCAATGCTGCCAGGAGGTAATGCATAGTCTGAACTATATAGAATCTGATGCTTCTTGCTTGTATGAGATTTGCTTCCCTTGCAAGGTCCTGTCACTGGAGCTTGATGACCCTTAAGGCCTCTATAACTTGAAGCCCATGGAGATTGTTGTTATGCTGGTGAGGCCACACCTCAAATCGTCTGTTCAGTTTTGGCCCTTCACTATTAAAAAAGATATTCAGGCACTGGTGCATGTATAGAAAAGGGCAGCAGAGCTGGTGAAGGGTAAGGAGCATAAGTCTTATGAGAAATGCCTGAGGGAGCTGGGGTTGTTTAGCTTGGAGAAAAGGAGTCTGAGAGGAGACCACACTAGTTGGTGAAGCATTATTTAGGGGCAGGGTTGCACGGCTCTTGGCTCGGTATCTAGGTAGCTAGGGCTGCCTCTCCCCTCAGAGGCGAGTTAAGCTCTGAGCAGTGTTCTGTGCTTTAGCTGCTATGATTGTTTCATTAACCTGCAATGGGAACAGTTTCAGAAATGGAGTGTGATTCATATCTTCTACATAACAGTTTTGGTAGGACTTGAAGAAACAACCTTAAAGTGTCATAATTTCTACAAATATATATATTACATGTAGTAAAGTTTCAGACCTAGCATAGAAAGCTAATGTGTCATCAAGGTTGCTGTTTAAGTTTACTGTTTTCTGCTAAGAATCTGAATAACATGCACTAAAGTAATGCAGTTGTTTGGAAAATAATGTAGAACAGTGAAACAGGAGATTCATCCTGCAAATGGAGGTAAGTGTATTGAAGAGAAGGTGATTGATTCGGGGTTTTTTTTTAGTGTTTCCAAGTTTGGTTTTCTAGGTGATTTTACATTATTCAAAATTTTCCGCCTGTTTTTGAAGGACTAAAGGATTCAGTATTGTTGTACTATGAGGTTTTTTTGAGGGAGTTTTTTATTGTTGTTTCATTTTTGCTTTAATCCGCATTTTAAACATAAGGGACCAATTTTCCTGTGTAGTGTTTGGATTTTGTTTTGTTTTGGTTTTTAGCCTTGTGTTGTCACTTGTATGCTTTTGAAGTGGGAATAAAAAGCTATCAAAATAGAAGAAGTGTTTCACATCTGCTTCACACCTGGTTCAGAAGGTATAAATCATAACACATAATGCATACCATGCTCTTGCTTTACATTCTTGACCAAATTTTTTTTCTTTTTTTCTTTTTTTCTTTTTTCTTTTTTCTTTTTTTTTCATTTTTCTTTTTTTCTTTTTTCTTTTTTTCTTTTTTCTTTTTTCTTTTTTCTTTTTTCTTTTTTCTTTTTTCTTTTTTCTTTTTTCTTTTTTCTTTTTTCTTTTTTTCTTTCTTTTTCTTTAAAAAAAAAAAAAAGGAAAATGGAGCAACCTAAAATATTTTTATTGCTGCAGGGGGTTGCCAGATAAATGTTACTTGTTTATAGTTTTAGGGGCAGGCCTTTGCTTTTGTTCAAATGAAAGTTCATATGCATTAAAATAAACCCAATCTAATCTAAGCATAGATTTCTGTGATGAAATAAGCATGACGTGAAAATACACACAATCAACGTTCATTTTTATGCCTTGATTTGATACGTAAACATACTGTCTATTTGCAGTGTATGCTGAGAAAACCAGAGCTATTAAAGATCATGTATAGGCTGAACACCCAGGGCTTTTATAAAATTTGAGACATTTGATAAATTCAGATCATGCTGTCTGAACCCAGTGCAACAGTGTACTTTTCATTTTTTAATCCTCCTGTAGGGTTAGCATGGGCGGATTGTAATTATCTTTCTTCTTGTAGTATCTGACTATCTACGTAGACTAACTCTGAAATGTTACTCCCAGCATTACCTTTTGAAAGACAGCAGCTGGTGTTTTCTTCTCTCCTACAGGCTATGACAGTCTCTTGTCAGACTGGGGTATCATGCCTCTTGCTTTCAGATGGATTTGGCTAGTTTATGAGTTTTCAACTCTAGTGTTCATCACCTTTTTGTACTGGTGATCTCTCTACACCCATCTGTGCAGAAGTTATTCAGGTAGTGAAGTGAGGAGGAAACAAAATAGCAATTTCGATTAAGTGCAATTCACAAATTAATGTGAAATGAAAAAATCTACCTGATAAAGAAACCTCTCTGTTGGAGAAGAGCAGGAGGGAAATTAAGTTGTTGAAAGAGCATGAAAGGGGAGGGGAGGTAGTTGCTAAGAGCAGACATGGATAGAGTTTAATTTTGGTGCCTAACATGTCAGTAATTTACCAAAAAAAAAAACAAAACACCTGGGTGGAGTGCCATCTCTGTCTACACCCAAATATACTCCTTCTTTGTTTGGGGTTTTTTAATGGAAAAAAATGGATCATCCTGTAGACCTCCCAGAACAAAACATAATAATCGATTTTTGCTTTGGAGGGCACCTTCTGAACTGTGTGCAAGTCCATGGCTTGTAGAAATCTTAAACAAAATTTGCATATTTCAGGAAACTTAAGTGGGTTCACTCTCTCGCCACTGGTAATTGTCTAAAACTAGTGTGAAAGATACAGAAAACTTTTGGCTTTTTGTATCACCACACAATCCAAAACAATAAATTAATCAAAATAATCCTGAGGAAAGTCTGAGACCTACATTTACCGTTTTGGAATGTATTTTCCAGTGTAATTCTCTGTTGCCAAAACAGCTTCTTATACTGGATTCTCGTGAAAAAAAAAATCAGTCATTATTTCTTGAGCTAGATATGATATTAAATAACAAGCCCCACACATGAGTTTCACTTATTTTATAATTTCATGTTCTCATATAAAGTCAGAATTTATGCAGCTGATGTTAGTCACTCAGGTTTTGCTTATTCGTACTGATTTTCTGTACCTCTTTTTTTGTGAGGTTTTTTTTCCTCTTCTAATTTTGTAAAGGACTTGACACCTTCAGAGAAAGGTACACCATTATTCAACACACAAGGTTCAAATGCTTTCTGTGTCTTTTTAATAAAGTTTCTTTAATCCCTGTTTTTATATTATTAGTATTAGTAATTCTGTGTATTACCTGAAGAATTTTAGTGTCCTTTATCATAACAACTCTGGATTGATTAAGATTGAGACACAAAAAGTATTTTGTCTTGAAGATATTCTGTTGATTTTAAAAATTAATGTGTTTGTAGGAATATTTCAGTGTATTTCAGTAATATGTCAAAGATGACTGTTTTTAAATGCAGTGGCTGACTACAGTGGGAGAAAGAGTGGTCAGCATCACAGCGACTTGTCTCCTGCTCCTCTGACCTTGATGTCAGAAATATAATCATAGAATTGTAGATTGGCTTGGGCTGGAAGGGATCTTAAAAGGGTTTCAGCCCCCCCTGCCATGGGCAGGGACACGTTTCACTAGACTGCATTTCTTAAAGTCCCGTCCAACCTTGCCTTGAGCACTTCCAGGGAAGGGGCAGCCACAGCTTCTCTGGGCAACCTGTTTCAGTGCCTCAGCACCCTCACAGTAAAGAACTTCTTACGAATACCTGATCAAAACCTACTCTCAGTTTCTATTTTTAGGCCATTCCCCCTTATCCTATTGCTATGTACGCTTGTGAAAAGTCCTCCAGCTCTCTTGTAGTCTCCCTATAGGTACTGGAAGGTTGCAATTAGGTCACCCCTAAGCCATCTCTTCTCCAACCTGAATAGTCTCAGTTCTCTCAGCTGTTCCTCACAGGATAGGTGCTCCATCCCTCTCATCATCTTGGTGCCCTCCTCTGGACTCACTCCAACAGGTCTATGTCTTTTCTTTGTTGGGGACCGCAGAGTTCTGGATACAGTGTTGCATGTGCAATCTCACCAGAGCAGAGCAGAGGAGCAGAATTACCTCCCTTGACCTCCTGGCCACCCTTCTTTTGATGCAACCCAGGATACAGTTGGTTTTCTGGGCTGGAAGTGTACATCGCTAGGTCATGTCCAATCTCTCATCCACCAGCACCCCCAAGTCCTTGTCATCAGGGATGCTCTTCATCTGTTCATCCCCCAGCCTGTATTGATGTGTAGAAATATATTTGCATATATGCACATAAATATATACATATATAGATACATATAAATATATTCATCAATTCCTAGAGAAATGGAACTCAGTGGCTCTACAAACACTAAACATATGCATGATTTTCCTGTGCTCAGTCTAAAGGACTTCTTATGTTGAATCTATGATTTGAATGAAAGATTGATCAAAAGGAGTATAAAGACCTATAAACCTTACTGAAAGTAATTTTCAACACAGTTGTTCAGAGACATTTTGTTTCACATTTTCTTGAGTTTAATAATAATAAAAAAACAATTAACATTTCTTTCTCCCTCTTTTCAATCTAGCTCAAATTTCTGAATTTGAGGTCTGTTTGCTCAGCTTGGCTCACTGGTCATTAAAGTTCCATGAAAAGCATTTGGGAAAAATGCTCAGTGAGGAAATTTGAAATTAACCTATGCCAAATACATTTTGTTTACTCTACATTGTAGATTTTGGGGGTTTTACTGATTATGGGGGTAGAGAGTTGTTGCATTTATAGTTCTGAGTTAATATATACTTTGGAAATATGCTAATATAGTGATTGATTAAAATCAACTATCAATTTATATAATTTATGCAATTTTTATTGCTTTAGTGTTGAAATTAAGTTTTCCTGCACTTGCCCATGTTTTAATATGTTTTGCTTGCCTCAAAATATAAAATTGTTTCCTGTTGCATACATATAGGGGTGGTAGCAAAAGACATTTTTAAGACTTTATTCAGTGTACTTGACAACTACCTCTAGAAAAAAATCTAAAATATTTTGGATTAAATTCAGTGATGATGTTTTACTGAATTTTTGAAAATGAGTTTCATAGGATGTGCACAGATGGATCCCTACACCATTTCAACAATCCCTCCTGTTATTTTTTTTATTTTTCCATGTTTTAACAAAATGACTTGCCAGTGTTGAATCCTAGATTTGATAGTCCGAGCTTCTAGTGTTTGGCTGGGAATTAATTAATGTGTCAGTGTCTGACAATTTAGTGTAATCACTGAGATTTTTAAGTATTAATCTTTCTAGTTGTCACGAAGGTAGCCCTGCCTGTGGTACCTGGCTGTGGATGATTTCCTGTGCTGTTCTAATGGAAATAGTTGTGCTGACAGTGTTTCAGTGCAAGCCTATGTCAAGCCTATAATTATAGACTGTTTTGAAGATAGAAGGTCTCTTTTGCAAGCAGAAAGTCAGCTGTCAGGAACCTGACTGGTGAGAAAGTGCTGACTCAATAACTTAGGGCTGTTGACCAGCTCCTGGGGGAGCGCAGAAGAAGTGTGTGTCTTGTGCCCCCCCTGTTACACCCTGCCATCTGGTTGAGGTGACAAGGAGGGGAGGTGTTAAGGCATATTATAATCCACAACATGTCACCAACCATGGAAAACTGTTGGAAAGTGCCTGATGCTATCCATGCGGCCTGTTTGGACTATGTGCGATGGGGTACTAAGCAAGAGAAACATCTGAAGTTACACACACACAGGCCAACCAAGGTCATTTAAGTCAGGTATGAAATATCAAAACTGATTTGAATAATCAGCAAGATGTGAATTGCCTTTCTGCGGGAAAGACAATAGTTAGTGATACATAAAGACCATTTCAAATAAATTCTTTTTCTAAAAGGCAGGAGTTTGTGTTAGTCCATAAGTGCACTTCTGTTGCAAGGCAGTAAGTATTTGTATAGAAGTATTTCATTAAGTGACTATTTCATTAAATGAGTATTGACTGGGTTAAATTTGCAGTTTCTTAACACTTTTTACAGGTTTCTCCTATTTTGACAGCAGTGAATGCATTTTGCACAGCTTATCGATGTGCTGTCACTGCATGTTTACTTTTTAAACAAAACCTTTTTCCCTAAAATTACTCAGCGCTGGGGAACTAAGTCTTTAACTCTGCTCTAAAGCTTGGAATCATCCAGGCACTAGAAGGTAATTCTTTAAATTGTCTTAACGGGAGCCAGGGGATTTTTTTTTTCCTGTGATTCTACATAAGTGCTTAAGAGCTCATCACTGCTGTGGTCCTCACCTGCTGAAGACTGGTAGTGGTTTGATCATTGACAACAGAATAACATGCTTTAACATGAAGATGCAAATTCAGTTAGGGCAGAATAATGAGCCAGTTCCTCGGTCATGCAGAGTAGCAGCACCATTGACTTCAACAGACCTGTGCTGTTATATATCAAGTGAGAATTTGACTCAAACCCTGACTAATGAACTCATTTAACTTCTGTGACTCAGAAATATGATTTTTTTTTTCCAGCTGTAGCTTAAAGGGTGAGATGTGTTTAAGCAGATTTAATTAACCTGTCTAAATTTGATCATCAGACTAATAGGTGTTCCTGTTCATTTAGGGATGAGGCAGAATCATTGTATTTTCTAATTAAGAACTAAACTTGAGGCTTTGTGCCAATTTGAAATATGTAGTGTTTGGATTGGAAGGGGAGATTTGGAAAGAAAAAGCAAGCCATCTGAACATTTACTAGAAAGGAACTTGGCCAGGAAGGAAACATAAGACTTGCTGGTCATTATGCCAAGGTAACAACAAATAGATTAGATACTATGCTTTTTTCTTTCTTTTCCCCATGTATTTTGCAATGGTCCTTTGTAAGGGTTTGCATACCTGGTGTTTTGCTTCTGTTTCAAATTTACATCTCATTCAATTTCCTTTGTTCTCCCTGCGAGAACTGAAGCTGTGGGAAGACTAGGTTTAAGTTTACTTCTTTCAAGAGCGCTCTGATTCATCCCACCTCTGCCTCCATTTAAATAAAGCATTTGTGGTGCTTTATTAAAGCATATGTGATTTTGTCCCCTTTCTTGCCCTTTGTTTTCCTTCCCTGTTCTTCCCAGTTCCCTGTGCCTGACAGTTCAGTCTCCTTGTCTCCTCTGCTGAACTTACCACATGCTTTCATGCCCTTACATGTTTTACCAATTTCAGAGCTTCCATGAGGTTTCTCTGAATCATGGGAAAATTCTCCCTTTACTTCTCTCCCCTAGGGCATTTTCATTTTCCCTTCAACTCCAGCTGTACTCCCTGCCCCCAAAACCATCATCATCTCCTCTGTGAGCTGAAGTGACATTAGAAATGCTGTCTTTGTATTGCTCCTGGTTGTTCTTGGGTCATTTCTTTGCCCCTGGTTGCCTCTGAGTGTTCTGACCTTATTACAGCTACTCTTCTTCCTACTGTTAATTCTCTCCTCTCCAGGATGCTCTAGAACTATGAAGAAGGATATTTAGGACAACACACATCAGGCACATGTGCAAATCTTAATGATGCTGTTCTGTTCTAAGCTGATCATGACCACCTTGATCAGAAAAACACACTGTCTCTGGCCTCTACTGACATTATCTCTTGTGTTTGCTTTTTTGTTACATAAAACTGATCTGATTTTCTGCTTTTTAGAGCCACTTTTGCTTTGGATCCATGTTTGCCATGCAGCAGTGGGAGGACTTCTCTGTTCTCTTTATTTCTCTCAGTTGGTGAGATTGATCTTATTGTACTGAAATTTGCTGTATTGAGAGCTTTGTAGAGAATGGATTTTTTTTTTCTGGTTTGTTAGCCACTGAAAAAGTAGGAATTTAAATGGGTTTTAAAATAGTGAATAATCCTGTACCCTTCTCATTTTCCATAACATTAGGGATTTTTAGGGATTTTTATCATCTATTATCTTTTCTCCTCAATCATTATCTTCCCAAGCTGGAGAATCCCAGTCTATTTAATCTTGTCTTTTAAGAAGGCAGGTTGTGTGCTTGTGATCATCTGTTCCCAGTGCTACTATATTTTATGAAATTAGGAAGAACTAAAATTCCATGCATCCTTCAAAATGTGTGTATACCATGACTTACACAGCAGCACAGTAATGTTCCTTTCTAATAATTATTGGTGTTCTGTGTTTCTGAACATCTGCTTAGTACTGTCTGTAGGATGTACTTTACTTTTACCTAGCACATATGATTTGTAATTCTGACAATAACTGAAGACGTTGTGTTAGTGCACTGACAGTTTCAGGTAGGGTGAAATGCAAACCAAGGAATTCGGGTAAAATACTGCAATAATATGCTGGTGTAAAGTTTGAGTGTGTGTGTATATATATATATATATATTTATATATACACACATATATCGATCAGCTAAGAAATTAAAGATTTCAGTGTTGGGAAGTCTTCTGACTGTTGTATCAGGCCAGTTCTGAAATTTAAAACTGAACTTTACTAAAGTAGGCAAACACTAACAGCACACCTCCTGATAATAGTTTCTTGTACATTAAGAATTTGTCACTGAGTTCAAAGTAGTCAGCTCTTAAAGCTTGCATTCTGCCTAAGTTGAGGGTATACAGAGCTGGTGCACTAGTCGATGACAAATGGTGATTTCACAAACATCATTGTGTAAACCAAGACAGCGTTAGGTTTTCCGACCTTCCCATTCTACTCTTTGACTTTTCAGGGGAGGTCTGGAGGAATTTTTCATCTCTCATTCTGAATCATAAAGAGGTGCTTGTCAGAGAGAAATGCTGGAAGAAGCTGGGTGGCTCAGAAGAGCACTCAGTAATTCAGATACAGTTGATCTTTAGATCCTTGTGACCCGACCCTACTCACGGCAACATGGGTAGGTAGATTCTCCTCTTTCGTGTCATGTGGGTCCTTACAGAGCTCTGCTGTTTTAGTGGTAGATCATATGAATCAATGTATCCAAAACCACAGGGAGTTTTCCCTCTCTTGCCAACTGCAAATCTCAACTTGGATAGCACTCATTCAAGGCCAGCAGACACTGGCTGTATGGTTTGTGGAGGCCACTATTAACTTTCTCTACAATAATGGCTGTTAACTGTGGAAAATCTTTGCTAATTTCAAACTTGTGAGATTTAAAAACAAAAAATTGCCCCGTTGAACTACTGGTACGTTGCTAATGTTTGAAGAAGTTTATTTGAGGTTAAGAAGAAAAAAAAAAAACCTAAAAAAAACCAAAAAACCCCATGCTGTGACTGATCTTCAGTCACTCTAGGTTGTTGTAGTTTGCAATTTCAGGCTACTGGAGCTATAAAAGTTTACACTGGCTGAGAAACTCCTTAATTTTTAAAAATACATCAACAGCATTTGGTTCTGTAAATATGGCATTTTAGCAAACAGGAGTAAGAAGAGTGTAAGCTGATTCTCTGTACTAAAGAAGTGAAATCTGTTTAGCGGGAATTCTGGATGTGATGAGAACTGTAGAAAAAAATCATATTTAAGCACTTTAAGCATGAAATTAAAATAATTTGACTATGTTTCTTAATGGACACACGCATGTATGTTCTCTGCCTCCCTCTCTCAAATTGAATTCAGTTGCATCAGTCTAACTGCAGCATTTTACCCACATTGCATGGTTTGCATTTGCAAACTTAAAACAGTCAGATGGTATTTGTAAATAATATATCCATATATATGTAGAAATAGATGTTTTCAAGTAAAGATGCAAAGCTGTACTATAAATTTTTACTAAATTCTTACCGGAACACCAAATTTACTGTATAGAGAATTTTCCATATGCCCTTGAGAAATAAAGGTTTCAAAGTTAAAAAGAAAAAGGGAGAGGGAGAGAAAAAGAAAGGAGCAGCAGCTTGTCAACAGTACTTAATAAAGTACTTAAAATTTTCGCAAGTTTTGTATTGGGAAAAATGATACTTTTTTCATTCAAAATGGAGATAATTCAAATAAGTGAGTTTCAAGCATCAGCTAATGGTCTGTGGCATCTGACAATAGTTGCTGTGACTTCAAACAAAATATTTCAGGTTGTTTGTGGTCTAAAATACTTGTGTTTAGTTAGAAAAGATTGTTAAGAAAAAGAATGCTTTAAATTTTTTACTTTCTGCAACACTGACAGAAAATTTTCCCCAAAGGATAAAAAAATCATCTTGGAAAGCATTTTGAAAACTCCTATTTAAATTTAATTTTTTTTATATCCATTTCGTTATGCATATTTACAAAGTCATTGTTGATACACATATGCAGCCATTTTCAAACTCCTTTAATATTGTTAAACTGGTATTAAGAGACTGGGACTGGCATATAGAGCTCATCTGTAGCTTATTCTGGTTATATGCAACTTTTGTTGTTGGCCTCAGAAGTGTTGTGGGGACGGAGTTATCTGATTTCTACAAATACTATGAATTCTATTTACACTGTTTTAGTTTTCCACATTTTTTTCCCTGTGGTCATACAGCACAACTTCCATAGCATCTGTACATTGTAATCACAAATGTTTGCAAAATTGGTAATATGGAAGTACGTCTGAAAATTACATGCACAGATTTTCTATTCATGATACTGATAAACTGCTAGGATTGTATCATACTTAAAATTTCATTGCAAAGTTGTTCATCAGTGGTTCATCACTATGAAGAACTTAATTTTCTTGTAAAGTAAGGGGCTAGGAATTGAAATGAAATCATATTCTACAAAGATGCATAAGGTGTTTAAAGCTTAAGAATGTCTTTCAAAAAAGAGCTCATTGCCTGGAAGTGGCAGCTGAAAGTAGAACAAACCTAGTCTCATCAGATCCTTAAATAATTACAATCTACTAATGTGATTCAGTAGGAAAAAGGCATGTATGGCTGTAATTTTATAAGGAAGGGTGATGGAAGTGCTACCACAACTCCACACATTGCTGGCAGTACTGTGTTTCCAAATGACAAATGTAAACACATGTGCAGAGAGACCCTCCTGGGGTGACCAGACAAGGGGAGATGGAGCATATGGGAGGAGATAAAAAAATCCTTTGTGTTTTGTCATTCAGGAAAAAAAAAAAAATCAAAAAACAGCAAGAAACCACAACCCACCTGCAAACATCCAGCACAACTGCAGGCTTCAAAAAATTATAAATTTCTCAGGAACACATCAAGTTGGAAACATAAAGGGGATTGTTAAGGATAAAAATCATGCAGAAGTAGTCTGTCAGAGCAGTAATAAAGGGGTGGAAAACCCTTGAAGACTATGTTTGACTAGTTTATGAAGTAGATTAAGCAGTTTTTGAGGTAGTAGGCAGCAGGAGTCGATGTCTTCAGTGTTTCCTTGCAGTTTCCCCCCTACAAAATACTAAGTTTTATAGAACACACACTCAAAATATACTCAAAAAAGTAGAGATATCACAGAAATTCTGAAGGGCTAATCTATTTAATATTAAAATATTGAGGTGGACAACATAATTCAAAATAAAAATTAGTTGTATTTTTAAAAGACTTTCTAAATCAGTGTTTTGAAGCTTTGTATTGCAATATGCTCGTTGCTTCTAATGCAGTTTTGTGGAAGTTCAGGGTGTCAGCCCCTTGCATGGTTGTGCTTTCTTGCATTTCTGCTTTGGCTTGATGTAATTATATTAGGTTTCTTTGAAACTGCCAAGTTACTCTTTGTGATAATACAAGTCCCTTATGCATAGGGGGTGGCAGACTTTGCATAAATGTTCAGAAAGGGAATTTTAATAAGCAGATTTACTGTGTACCAGGAACAATAATTTACAACCTAATACCAACCAACTGTGTTTCAGGACACAGTTAGTGAATTAAGTGTCAGCACTTGCATATTTCAGTGATGGTTATGTTCTTTTTAAGAAGTCTTCTAAGCTCCTACATGCTGTTTAAATATCTAATTATTACAGGAAATCTGCCTCCTGATTTTTAAATCTATTCACTGCCATTAAGAAAAGTCAGAAAAGAGGAGGGCAGCTTGCTAGCAGCATAAATCAAGAAATTAACTTATAAGAAATAGTCTAAGGTTTTTTTATGGTAAAAAATTCAACTTGGGATCCACAAGTGTTTTCTGAAGTTCACAAGGTCATTCTGACAGAAATACCTAATTAAAATGTTTCCACCTGTATTATAGGAAAGGATATAGCTCGTACAAGTTTCAGGTCTCCTAGAAGATGCCATAAATCCTCCAAAGATGGCTGTTTCTGGTTTGTGTGGACAGGGGAAGCTTCTGCAGTGGCTGCAGAGGCTGCCTTACAGTGTGGGCATTGCACCACCAGTGAGGCTTGGGCTCCCGTGTCAGTCAGTCCTAAACATTGGTATGTTTAGGATTGTATGCTGTAAGGGTTGAAACATTTTTGTACCCAGTAAAAATGTTGTCATTGCTAATAACTGCGTCCTTTGAACAGGCGTTGTGCTAACAGTGTGGGGCCCAGCCCTGGCCTTTTATTATGCCCATTATCAACTAATTATTAGGACCTTGCTGTGCAGACAGTGTCATAGTGCAGCTTGCTGTGAGCATGATGTACAGCCTAGGGGCTGGGACAACAGCAAAGGCTTTGAAAGCATGAACATCAGGTTCCAGCAGGGGCCCCATGGCCACCCTGCCCTGTGATGGGCAATGAAAAGGGCACCCTGGAGATCCAGGAAAAGGTTGATTTTGTTTTAGCCAAGGCAGCAGGGTGATGCAGCTTCTGTGGCCAGGGAAAGAAACACCTGGTGAGCACCTTGCAGCTAGCGGTGCAGGCCAAGGAGTGTCAGTTTTCTGCAAAATCAAATGTCTGACGAAAGAACAAGATACCAAGTGCAAGAAGGGGCATATCCCCCTCTTGAGTCTATCTCTCCTTTTGGATGAGCTCTTTTGAGTCTCTTTGCTTTCTTCTTGAGATTTGAGACCACCAGAATTGAGGTAACCCTCAGCTCAGTGGAATCAGAAGATCTGAACCAAGATCTCTCCCCCCTCAAGAAACCCCTGCCCATAAAACCACCTATCCCAAACCTTTTTCTTATGGTGTTAAAAAATATGTGATTTAATATCTATTCATTGATAGTGTCACATTTGTGTAAGCTCTGTAATACATCAGTGTTGCACCTTACTGTGATAGAATAACCTTAGATCATTTGTTGTGAGTTGTAGTTGGCACGTTTCTGTTTACATCAAGCTCTGGGTTGTCGAATAGCAGAGGAACTGCCTGAAATTTAACAAAGGCAAATACAGGGTCCTGCACCTGGGGAGGAATAACCCCAGACACCAGCACAAGCTGGAGGTTGACCTCCTGGAAAACTGCTTATGAGAAAGGACTTGGGGGCCCTGGTGGACAACAAGTTTTCCATGAGCCATCAGTGTGCCCACAAGGCCAAGAAGACCAATGATATCCTGGGATGCATTAGGAAGAGCATCGCAGGAGGTGATCCTGCCCTTCTACTCAGCCCTGGTGAGGCCACATCTGGAGTGCTGTGTCCAGATTCTGGGCTCCTCAGGACGAGAGGGACATGTTGCTCCAGGAGCAGGTCTGGCAGTGGGCAAATGGATCAAGGGACCGCAACAACTCTCATATGAGGACAGGCTGAGGAAGTGCTGGGCATGTTCAGCCTGGAGAAGAGATGACCTCATTAATGTCTGTAAGTGTGTGGAGGGTGTGTGTCAAGAAGATGGAGCCAGGCTCTTCTCAGTGGTGCCAAGCAATAGGATAAGAGGCATTTGGCCTCTTCCTGATGTACAGGAAATTCCATGAGGCAGAACTTCTTTACTGTGCGGTGACCATGCAAAGAGAGGTTGTGGAGTCTCCCTCATTGGAGATATTCAAGAACCATCTGTGTGCAATCCTGTGCAATGTGCTCTAGGATGAGCCTGTTTGAGCAGGGAGGTTGGACCAGATGACCCACTGTGGTCCTTTCCAACCTTACCTATTCTCTGACTATGGGGAGCACAGACACATCCTACACTGTAGTAGGCTGTATCTGAGGAATAGCATACACAAAATGGAATATGTACAGGTGAGCCACAGGGCTGATTTCTAAATTCTGCAAAGTACTTTGTTGTGGTCTAATACTAGTAATTGCAATGTGGAACCTTCTACCTGTGCAGCATTGAGTATTGGTCATTGCATGCTGGCTGCTAGCTGCAGGAAGTGCCAGATCCAGTCCGGCTTCCAACAGGAGAAACCTAATTTGCACAGAGAGAATTCCAAAGCTGGGGATATTCAAAATCACTAAAAATTACTCAACAACTTCCTTATTTTTTTAACATAGTTTGTGCTATTTTCAATCATTTCCCTGGCCTAGATTATAGAAGGAGAGGCTTATTTTTCAGCATGACTGAGAAACAGTTCATATTACTATAGGGAGTCTGACTAATAATTTGCAAGTGAGAAGCTGGAGAGATCTGAAAGGTTCAGGAAATGAGAGTACTTTTTCTTTGTGAGTTACTGAATATAAAAGACTGATTATGTCTTTTGTTTTTCTGGGGGACAGAACTCATCATCACAACACTACCAACACCATCAATCTGAACAACCCGACGATTTAAAAATATTCTGTCATAGCTTGTAGTTGTGTATTGTTCAGCTCCTTTCTCTAGAGTTAAATAATCTGGTGGTAGTATTGAAACTGCCACTAAGAATTGTTAATGTATAATTTATCTTTGCAATTAAAAAGCATTTTTAACCAAGTGTCACAACACAGTGACAAGTAAATTAGGCTGTGATTTACATTACAGTGCCTTGCAACTTGATTTAGTGTCACCCTGGAGGAACTGACAAACAGCCCCAGTGGAGTGAGACAGTACTTTCAGTTAAGAATGAATTCATTTCCCATGTGTTAGCAGGGATTGAAAGATAGTTGCTGCCTGATACTGAAACAATGATTCATATTTTTTGTTTGTATTCTAACATGTTAAGCAATACAATAGGGAAACTTTACAGACCAAAACAATATTTGGGTCAGACACAAATATTGATAAGTCAGTGTTTTTAGAAAATAAAAGTTTAATACTATAAGGCTTTTTTTTTTTAAAAAAAATATTGTTATAATAAAAAAGGAAGATGAATCTGGTTATTTTATATTTTCCTTAGTCATTGTCTTAAATTGGAAGCTTTGGAATGTCAGAATATGGAAACTGTGAAATAGTCAGGTTAAGTATTGGTAAATGTAATTAGCCAAAGGTAATTTAGGTGAAACACTTAACCATTGGATTTAGCAAAAAATAGAGTCTCTTCAATGTCATTGGTAATATCAAATATTCACTACGTTAGTATTTTGGGATATCACTCACTCTTGGTTTTGGATGATTCCATGTTTTCTTGTCTTCTTTCCAGTGAGAAGAACATTATAGAAAGTAAGTGTGAAGCTGTAATGATGGTGAGATTTTTGTTGAGAGAAAAAAAATCTTATATGATGAGCTAAACGAGTAATTCATTTTCCTCATTAGCTGTAGTTAGCAGTTTCTAGGGTAAGTATATGAACGGGGATAGAGTGAGGTTTGCCAGTTTGTTCCAACTGTGCCTGCTTCACTCCGGTTACTGGAAATAGGTGAATGAACTTCTCTTTGTCCTGGCAGTGTGAGAAATGTTCTTGAGTCTGTGGGATGATTTGGTAGTTGCAGTCACTAGAGATGGTTAAGCAAAGACCATTCCTGCAGTGGGAAGAAGTCATAGAATATCCTGAGTTGGACGGGACCCACAAGGATCCACATCATGAAGAGATCCACAAGGAACTTGGATTATTGCAAGATGTTCATAACAGTCAATCCTTTAATCCAGTAAGAGAGATTTTTCTCCTCAGGTCCCTGTAGATGCTCTTCAACAAATCTCACGCAAACAGTTGCAAACAAGTTAAAAAAGGTAACACTAGTTCCACATTCTAAGCACATTAATTGCCTTTCACAGTGTCTTATCACAGTGGATATTCATACACAAATACACAACGTCAGATATAAACCAGTAAGTATGAGCTCTGCAGGGCATGCTGTGACCTGCTTACTTTAAGAAACTCACAAGAGCCTGCAAGGAATGAAGTGTTTTTCACAGTTTATGAAAGTCAATTTCCGCAACATTTTTTTTCAAATCAGAGTCTTGAACAAATGGTGTCAATTTTGACCAAGAGTGTAGTCCTTTGTATCACAAAGTGATTTGTCATTACCATGACTTGGTCTCAAATGCAAGCTATTGATGTACAAAATATAGGTAGGAAGAAGGCAGATCTAGGTCTGATTATATTTCCAAGATAATTTTCTTCCTGATAGGTTATTCCTGTTGTTCTCATTCATCTGCTGTAGCCTTAGTACCTTAGAAAAGTGTACTCAAAGATACTGAAAAAAACAAACTAAATTTGGAAGAAATTACATGGCATTTTTCTTTTCCCATGGAACATTAATTCAGCCCTAAATACAAATTCTTAGCTGTGACTTATATAAGGTCCATCTTATATATAACATCCCCAAGAAAAAGTACAGAATCAAGAAGGCAAAGATTATGTTTTGGTAAACCTCAAATCTAGCAGCTTCAGTTCCTGGTTTCTCAGGGTGAAGGCTTGGGTACTTTGCACACATGAGGTGATGTGTGCCCTGGTGTGGTCTGCTCCAGAACACTGTAAAGCCAGAAATAAAAGCATCATAAAGTGAATTTTCTTTCTTGAGCAAATTTACTTTGTTTTGCTCTTGCTGTTGGTGGATTCAATGACAGGTTGGATTTCAGAGCTGGAAGTTCAGTCATATTTGGTCTCTCCTATACAAAAGTCAGGGAGCAGAAGAGTGATAACACTGGAACAGGAGGTATTTGTTATATGTTGACATCTCTTCATTAGGAGAGCTATACGCTTAGTCACATTGAAGAAGGAAAACACTTCTGTGACCTGCCTAACATGAAAAACATAAATCTTGTGCACTTTTTGAAGCTTTTAAACATCACTAGTAATTTTCAGAAAGTGGGGATTTTTTTTTGTTTTTTCCCCCCCCTCCCTTGAATTCTCATAGGATTCTTCTTTGTATGTTGATGACATAAATAAATCGAAAAGAAGCTTAACAGAAATTGAACAATACCCCTTCAGTGCCTTTTTTTCTGGCTGATCCAATTAAAATAATAGAGGTATAAATTCAGAGGTGTGGCAAGCATTGTAAAAAGAGAGCTTCATACTGAAAAGCTGAGTGGACCAAAAACTGTTCTTTCCCAGTTTTGGTGTTAGAAAGATATTAAGAAAGGATATTTAGAAAAAAGGAAATTAGTCCTTTTTTCAAAAGCTGTGAATTACTGTTGAGCGCACAGGAGCTAAGTTTGATATTTCTGATTTTTATAGATGTGACTTGAAAGGTAGCCAGACTTCTAAATTTTCTCTCCTTAAATTAATAAGTAACCTGCACTCATCTTGACTTGTGCTTTCCTTTCTTTCTCTCCATGGCACAGGTCAGCATTATAGAAAACCTCTTTTATGTCTGTCTAAAGTGATTGTATTGTGTTATTGATTTATGCATGAAGTATGTCTGTGTTATTGTCCAGTGTAAGCTCAACTATACAAGGGACATCGCCTGAATGTACATTGTTTTCTCAGGTACCTAAGATATCTTTGCTGTGCTAATATCAGAACATAAAAAAGCAGAATATGGGTAGCAAGCACCATAGAGAGAAGGAAAATCTTGTAGGTCGTCTAAAGTAAAGAGGAGCTGCTGGCAAACTGTACCAAGGGAAGGGACTGATTTAATATTTTGTGTGTGTTACATAGAGACAAAGATATTTGTGGACTTAGATTTAGCACTGCACTTACAAAAATAAAATATATGAAATATTTAAAGATAATCTAGTTGAAACTACCTGGAGGCACATATGGGTGTCTCCATTGTTTATCCCAGCCATTCTCCAAAGATCTGAGAACTGTATGGCATTTAGTAGGAATTAACTGCTTGGAGCTGAGCTTCATACTTTCCATAAGACTGTGTGTGCTTTACATGTTTATATACACTAAGAAAAACCTGGTTATCTGCTGTGACTTGCTTTATGAGTTCAACTAATTTTCTGGTGTAGTTAGAGTGGCTTAGAATTAGAAAGGAGGCAGGGGGAAGGGAAAAAAAGTAAAAGTGGTGTAGCAGGAGACTTCAGGAGACAGGGGATGTAACAGTATCAGGAAAGAATTCATCCTGAAAAAGGAAAACATATTTATTACTGATGAAAAGCCAAAGATTCCTGGAACTGAAGAAGAGCGTTAAAAAAAAGGGAAAATCACAAAGGAGGTTGCATGGACATGGTCAGTGAAGAAGGAAGTGTAAGGAAGGTGAAACAGTTTTTTCTTAGGATTTGTTTTGCTTGTTTCTGGTTAGTGTTTTAAAATATATGCCAAATACACTAATTGTACTGTTACAAGTATGGTTATATGCAACAAAAATCAAGAGGCAGGTTTCTGTGATTCTTCTTTTCACAAACCAGTTTGGGAAGGTGATAGAGGAAACAGACATTTAAGAAATAATGATCAAAATATTAAATTGCATATAATTTCCAAGCCAGTTTATTTTTTTTTTTTTAATATATCAGATATTGATAATTTTTACTTAACCTCGGCTCAAGCAAACTAGGGTGCACAGTCTTCCTAATAAAATTGTTAGATTATTGTTAAATTACAGGAATGTTTGTACTATGATGCATACATTTTCACATGATGGGAGCTTAATTTGCAGAAGACATACTGTGAATATCTTGCTGCTTTATGTAATGTTATATCCTTAGAGCTGTTTCATACGTGGCTAACAATAGGGAATTTGAAGGCATTTAAATTTGTACAATGTAAAGATAGACAAAAAAAGGAATGGGTTTGCATTAATATGTGTATTTTATTAAAAAACAGCATAACAATAGTCATTTGGAGAGAATAAAAAATTGATAAATGTTGGGATGAATTGTGGGATAAATTTTTGTAACTAAGAAATTGGTATTAAGTGGCATGGAATTGTGCTTCTTTACTCTCAAATTCACCAGTTTGTTTCTATGTTCTGGTCTTTCAGTCTTATCCAAGTAAGTATCTTGTTCTAAAATTCTGCTGCATACCCTTGTGGCATGCAATAGAAGTCTTCAGGACTGTGTCATAAATGTACTGACAAGTTGCACCACAGCCTTCAAGTACATTGACTCGAAAAGCACAAAGTTATGTCTTGATCTGCTCTGTGCTGGGGCCAAGAACCATGTCATGAAGGTCCTTCGGGAAGCAGTGTGTGTGTGAGGCACCCTGGCCTGAGAAGTCACTGAGTTCTGTTACCGCAGATTGTTGCCAAGTGTGAAAACATGTGACAGGGTAGATACACATTAGAAAAATCTGTGATGTAATCTGTTTGATTTTACACTGAAGTGGATTGGAGAATTGTTCTCAAAGCCAACAGCTGGTGCTCAGCATGGAGCTGGAAACTACCAGCACAGGAGAGCCCAAGTAAAATGTCTGCTGTGTCCCAGCTAATAGCAATGCCTCTCTGGACGAGCTTTTTTTTTTTTCCCATCTACTTCCATCCAGCTCAGAGAAGTGCTGCAGATAGTGTAAGAAGCTAAAATAATTTGACGGTTTGTAGAGCAGAGGAGAACTGAAAAAGACAGAAAATAAGAGTCAGTTTTTGTAGGAAAATACAAAAGTATACAAATGTGCATTCAGGGACCCATCTTACTAGAGAAACTAACTACAAGTAATAACATACAGAAAATGTTTGCCTGTGTGAAAGAGCAATACTGTGTATTTTCAAGACCCAAGCTTACAATTACATTTGTTATGCAATCAAAATCATGCTTTTTTTTACTGGCATTCTTTCTAATTGTTCAAAATTTATTGTTTTGTTAGATTCTAATAGTGCATCTGAAATCTCAGAGTGGTACTTTCAGCAGTTTATACTGAGAAGTAACTGCACTGTTTCATTCCCTTTTTGGTCTCCCTTTCTCCATTTCCTTTTTCTCTGTTTATCTTCTTGGGAAAAACCATGGTAGATTTTGTATTTATGTACTAAGTGTTGTTCAGCTGTGATCTTAACATCTCAGTCAAAAGAGTCCGTATTATCTAATGAGTCAGGGATGGTTCTATCTGTTGTGGAACTGAAACACAGAAGACAGAAACAAGTCATGTATAGAATGTCTGTGATAAATATTAATGTTGGTATGTATTAATCTAGTAGCTATTTTGTTTATAAATACCTTTTTCTTTTTTGTTAGCTAAAAGTGTGCTAATAGTGCATGTCATAAAACTGCTCTTGAGTTTTTGAGGGTTTTTTTAATTTAATAGATGTAGTTTGGTTGCACAATTACAAGTTCTAGCCATGTAAAAAATTATGACAGCCTTAACAGTTTTGCACTATTCACTTTCAATTAGTAAAAAAAAAAAAATCTAAAGAGGGTGCAGACAAGCACTTAAAACAGGTGTATCAGCTTTTAAGTGGTATTAAGTGCTGTAATTTTACTGATCAGCATTAATTCTAATTGTTGAGAAACTGTCTTTTCTTTTTGAATCTTCAATAATTTATCACAGTAGATGAGTTTTTGGAAAATTGCTGTTAGAAACCTGAAAGAAAATGCAAAAATTCTAGTGGAAAAAAAAAAATTAAAGGAACCTTTACAATAAGTGATGTTTAATATCCTGTTCATGAGGAAAACTGTTGATGCAGTTTATGTCATGGAAAAAACTTTCTCTTTTAAAACTCAGAAGGACTTCAGAAACTGCCAAAGGAGACACTGACCAGTTGATGGTGAACCTTCTTAGGAGGAGATATTCTTCAATGTTTGATGTTTTAGTAGCAACTTCTTTAAAGATTTATGTGCTCTTGCAATACAATTTTTAGTATACCATATTAGAAAAGCTATGGTTGTAAGCCCTATTACTGAAGCAAATCATTGGCATGAATAGCATTATAAAATTTTTCTTTCCTTCTCTGAAATTCCAGTAAGTGGCATATGTGATGCTGATTGCTCGCTTTCAAAGTGACAAACTGGAGAGTTGTTGGATTTAGAGCAAATGTATTGGAAGCATTGGAATCTTTGTATGCTCCTACATAGAAAGCAGAGCCAAAGAGAAGGTGTTTTCCCACATTAGCCAGAAATGCTGTGTGGTAGAAGATGCTGTGTGTAGAAGACTCACTAAATAAAGTAGGGGCATAAAAAGGCCAATGAAATATGCAGTTTACAGGCTGGAAAGAGGACTACATCAATAAGAATAAAGTTTTGGTTTTGTGTTTTATTTCTTTCATGGAAAAATAAAGTAAATTTGGAAGTGAAAACACTCAAATAGAAGGTTCGAGAAACACAAAATTTTTAATGTCTCAGTGAAGAGCTTTTCATCCTGTTTTTTCATTTATATAGTTTTACAGTCAGTGGCTAACCAATATAGTCCCTGGAGCCTTTAGAGTGATTTAACTTATCCTAAGAATGATAGTTAGTGGGAAAATCAACACAAGCAGATTACTGAAGTTGTAATTTTTAATCTGGATTATGTAGAAACTCCATTGAGGAAGTAGGTATGTTCTTATAGAACACTTACTTAGAAGTGAGTCAGTGCTACTCATAGTAAAATCTAGTAAACTGTAGAGCTATTTAAAAAAATTGTCAGAGGAAGAAGAAATGAAAAAAAAAGGACTTTGCAGATAAAGCAGTTATTTTGGATGCTGTGGTAATAAAAGATGATCCGCAGGAGGGGAGTAACAACAGTAAGGAGTTCTGAAGGGGAGAGAATGGCAAAAAAAGGTGTTAACTTATAGTTGCCACATATGTAGGCCTTTTAATTGGGGCTACATTCACTACTTTCAAGGACAATGACTAAGGGTTTAGTTTTTGATTTTATAGAAGATATCAGCTGGGATGCTTCAGCAGTTTTATTTTGAATATCATCCCTGCAGTTTTGTGCAATTGATTGCATTCTGTCTTTTCTCTCTTGATCTTTTCATGGTCGTGTCACTTCTTTCAGAGAGTAGAAGGACAAATAGGGTAGACAGGCACCTGGTGTGATGAAACTATCATTAACAAGGATACAAATATTGAAAGGTTATAAACTAACAATATTTAGGTATTTTTGCTATGTGATTTCCCTCTTCTTCCTTTCTGTCCCACCTGCAGTAGAATACTTTACTGAAGCCTATTCAGTAAGTAAAGGTTGCTTCATTTTTTTTCTCTTTTTTTTTTTTTTTTTAAAGTAAAAATATATTTTTCAGTTTGAGATGGTCTGTGCTTGCTGTACCTGATTCATACCCAGGCACACAAGCATGTGCTTTTTTGCAGTTCTGTGAGAATATGTACTGTATATTGTTGCACCAACTGCAAAACCAACCAAAGACCCAATCCAGACAGTAGACTACGTGATTATAGTAAAGGAATAGAGTTATGAAACTGTAATCCATAAATTTGATCTGCTCATTGTCAAAAATGTCTTGATACTTCTAATTTGACTTGAGGGTCATTGAGCGATCTGGATGGGAATTGCAGTAAGAATTAGGTTCCTTTTTTCTAGTGGCTAACATTTTATAGGCTTTTTGGAGAAAATCAGCACATAGAAAATTCCACACTGCTTTCAGTAAAAATTGAAAATATAGCCTTTATATTTGGAGAGAGAGGGAAAAATAAAATCTGCAAACCACAGTCTTTATCCCAAAGGAGTATGAGATTAGCATGCTGTGAATACATTAACTATTCATGCCAATGCAGCATTATCAGTCTAGTGATCTCTGGCATTATTGAAGTACATTCCACAGTTTGAGCTTATCTAAATTTGTTAATTAAATACTGCATTTAATATTTGAAAAACTATGTTTTCTGTGCATTAAGGTCTAACAGATGTGACATACTGCTTATCTTCTAGTCATCAACAATTTGTCTTAAACCAGATTGTAATGCAACCCTCTGCTCTTCCCTGAATACTTTGAAAGGGGACTTTAAAAGTATGGCTAGAAGCTGTAGCTAGAACAACTACTAAAAGCAGCAAGGAATACCTGAAGAAGTTTTGTCAAATGTGGTGTTTGAAAGGAGTTTGTATTTGCATCACAATTAGGAATGCTACATTTTTAACTTTTCTAAGTATTAGCAGCTGCAGAGACTTGGACTTATAACAGTACCTTTTTCTTTCATAATAAACTTCTGTCGATGGGCATACTTTTTTCGCTTGAACAAAATCTCAATGACATCCACTAGTATACAGCTGGTCTGTCTATGTGCCATTTGGAAGTAGGAGTTCTTTGAGATTCATATCTGATGAAGCATTTCAAAACCTACTTATCTTTAAGCAAAGGATTTTAAAGAGGTGTTTGAGTTTCGGCCAAGGACAGGGTTAATTTTTCACAGTAGCTGTGAGGGAGGGGAGCATGGAATCTTGTGGGTATGACAGAGACTTTGTGTTATTCGATACCATCTTACACAATGGCCAGGGGCAGGGGAAAGGGACTCTTGCACTTGCCATAAGAAGAGGTGTGGTTTCTAGTCGTGGGCAAAGGTGATGGATGTAGGCTTCATCTGTCATTGTTCATTGTCTCAGCTTGCTGAGTATTTTGCATCTAAATCACTCTCTTTTTTTGTACACTGTTGCTATTAGTGTTGTTGCAGTTACTGTTTGTTCTTTTATCCCATTGCTGTTTTCAGTAAATTGTTCTTAACGTGTGAGCTCTATGTTTTGTGTCTCCCACCAGAGGGCAGGGGCACAGAGCGAGCAGCATCTGGTTTGGGAGAGTCTTGGCAAGGGGCATACTAAATTAGGGAACGCCATTCCTGCACCATGACACCATGTGATTTCAGAGTGAGACAGTGCGTCACTTTTGATTAAATAAGGCATGAGAAATTTTAAGTTAAAAAAAAAAAAAAAAACTGTTAAAATTCTGAAAGTAGCTCCTTTCTGAACATTGGTTGGGACATGGGCATTGCACCCTTGCTGCAGCTGAGAGGGATCCAAAATTGTATTTGCTCTGTATTGCAATGAAAACAAAAACTTTTGCATGTGGATTATAAAGTGCCACAATCTTTCTCCAATCTTTTTATTTTAGCCTAGTGATAAGGGCAGATCTGTACCATAGGAGTGCTACAAGTTGAACAAGTTCAAGGCAATGTCCTACTTGATTAAGATAAGAATTATTTACCTCAGCAACTTGCCTAAAATGTCAGAGGTACTTGAGTTGATGCTGTCCAAGTAACTAAACATAACTGACATCAGTAATGATGACTGGAGATTAGTAATGATGTGTAACAGAAATTGTTTATGCTTGTGGGTTTGAGGTTGCATCCACTCTGCTTGTTTATGGTGTCACTTGGAGCCACCAGGTCATTTAGCTCTAGGTCTCATATTTTGCAACTGCACTATGTAAACTTCACCTGTGTAGGAAGAACAAAGTCTTATCCACGTGCATAACCATGATCATTGACTTCAAGGACAGAAAGCGTTATTTCAGGCACAACACCAAATAATTGCATGAGGCATCATGACTGTAACCTGTTACTTTGTAGCAGGATGCATACACTGTGTATGTTTTCCTAGGTAGTTGGAGAGAAGACCATTATACAAAATAGTGATAGTAGAAACACTTTGAGTGCCACTGAGTGTGATGAATATTTTCCACAAATGGAGTTCCCGTCTTTGTATTGTAATGAACCTACTCTGCCAATGCTGAAATTATGTACCCAGCTACTCTAAAGTGACTATTAATATGCCTTGTTAATTGAAGTCGGTGTAGGTACACAAAAGAACAAAGTTACTCATGTATGAGAGGATTTGAGTATCAAATGGTCAACGTAAGTGTTGTTTGTTTGTTTTTTTTTTTTTTTTTAAAAATAGCAAAACTTCCCTGGTTTATGTGTACTTTAAAAAGGGGAAAATAGTAATTATGCAAAGTCTGGTGAAGGTTTTTGGTACCATGGTAAAACCTGATCTCGTTAGACAAAGTAGTTGGTGGCATAAGGCATTTTGTCTGGACAAAAGAAAACCTGTTTCAGAGATGTTATTTGCTTAAATATAGTTAAGAAAAACCCCCTCTGTACACACCACAGTTACCTTGTGAAATTTTAGAAATACAAAGCCAAATTTTCATCACTCCGATATCCCTGATGATGTAATGAGTGTCTATGCCAAACAGCCAGCATTTACCCAGATAGATGCACACAGCTTTTCACTCTGTAGGTAGCGACCTTTGGAGGAGAGGTATTTCAAGCCCTCACAGATGTTTGTTTCATGACCATGCTGTGGAAATACAAGGTGCAAAAGGCAGATCTAGAAGGAAAAAGTATCATCATTTTAGAGTTTCAGAGTAAACTCTGCAGATCATTGCTCCACCATTTTAAACTATTGTTTAATTAATTCATTAATTGAGCTAATGGAAATTATATCAAATTGTTTCTTAATAAATTTATTCAATTTCATGTAAAAAATGTGGTGTGGAAAAAGCATATCTACTTATCAGGGAATGTCACTGCAGTTAAAATCCTCTCTTCTAATAGGATACACTGTATGTCTTGAAACAAGTTGTATTCTCAATAAAATTTCTGCCTTTTTTGACATAAGATAGAGTTGTTCTTGTCATTTCTTAGATCTGTCATTTGTATAACTAGGTAACTTTAATGGACTTGAGAATTTTTGTTGTAAATTGGTATGTATACCTATCGGCCATCTTCCTAAAATGTTTGAAGCACCAAGAACATCAGTTTTGAAATACCAGGGACAGATTAGTATATAAAGTATGAATCTCTACAGTCCTTTCTAATGTAGGCTTTAAAATTTTTCATAATGCTTCATGTATATTATCAGCTATTGAATGGAAAACCACAACTCTGGGGAAGTTTTAAAATGTTTTTATGAATCACCCTCTTCTATATACACATATATTTCTGTGTGTACCTTCAGTGATAAAAATATTTGGTGTTTTCTAACCTCTTCTGAAACTGGAATTAAAAGTGGGTGTTGCACTAAGGTATTGGGTTTGGGCACAAGGAAGTTACATTTTAAAAAGGTTATCTGTGCCTAAATTGATGTAATGTGTATCCCTTATTCACAGATGATTTAAACACAAAAGATTCGCATCCGTAGCTAAATACTGATTTTTAGATTCAACTTGGTAACCTAACTCCTATAAAGATCTGAATAATGAAAAAAAAGATCTTATGTAGGTCAGTAGAACTTATAACTTTAAGTGCTTTTGTTTGTGTATTTATATATAAATATTTTTCTATATTTTCTATAAATAATACACGTTTATTTTATCCTTAAATTTACTGAAAGATTGAGTACATTTCATAGCTCATAAATAAAGCTTTGCAAATCTGAAATAATGTTAATAAGTAATTAAATATGAAATATGTTTTGCAGTTCTTGTTAATAAATGGTTAATGTAGTATGTTAAATCTTGTAATTCTCTTCTAGCTGTGTAAAGTTATGCCATACAATATACAGTGTGAGAGTTTATATTATGAATTCCATCAGTTGATGACCAATTATTACTAAATGATTTTTTATAACCATCTATTTCTTACATTTCTAATTTTCTCAAATTGGTGGGTTCTTGCAATAAATTTCATAGGAGCCTTAAATGCCAATTGAAACATCTGTTCTTCCAGAGTACTGACACTCCTCCTTGAAAGTCTAGTTTATTTTAATCTCTGCTTAAAATTATGTATAGCCAAGTCCAGTTATTTTAAAGAAATATTGCAAAGAGCACAACTTTAAAATTGGAGAGTTTCCAAATGTTTCTGTTGTTGAGGAAAATAATGGACAAATGACATTATAATGTCTCTTATTGGTTTTATGTTGGATAAGCGGAAAAAAATAAAATGTAGGTTTCATACTGCTGCCAGCTTTTATCACTAGGACAAGATCAGTGTGGCTGATATTTTATATGCAGGTATACAAGATTTGTTATTTAAGAAGCATCATTCCCAAATGAGTGCTAAGATATAACACAGGCATTACCAAAGTTGTCATTCATTTCCAGGTATAGGATGTTGTGTTCAATCTTAACTGACAGTAATTTAAATTAAACCTGAGATTTCATTGCATAAGTGGCAAAATCTTCACTAGACAGAGACATCAAGTAGAGAAGGTTTTTTTGTTCAGCATTCAGATGCTTGTTTCTCATGTGCAAGTCTCTTAATTTTCAGTGGTGGTAATTATCAGGTCAGAAAAAGTGGCCATTTCAATTTATGTGTAATGTAGATATGTGTTCATAATTATATGCTTATATATGTGCACATGCTATTTAGCATAGTTGTAACATTATAATGCTCACATATTTTAATATACAAAGATATAAAAAAAAATATTGATCTGTCACATCTCTGTGCTCCCCACATACTTTATGGTTGATAGTATAGCAATTTCATAAAAAGCCAACTCAGTATAACAGGTACCCAGCATAGGAAAATATGCCAATCAAAATGATAAGAGTTTAAGAATTAGAATAAGTGCACATTTTATTATATGATACACTTTACATTTTACATTTTATTATAATACACATTTTAACATTAATACAAATATTCCAACTCCTGAAATAATTTAAATATTGATTTGCTATTGGTACTAAATTGCTCCTTAATTTTAGCTGATACACCTGTAGTTATTACCTGTTCTATTGCCTGGTGGGAAAAAGAATGAATAACATAAATGCAAACAAAAGATTCTCAGGCCCAGACTAAGTTTTACATGTTCAGACTGCAGTCCCAGTGAAGTCAAAGAGAATAACATTGTCTGGCAGCATAATGACAACATGGATATAGTTTGGTGGAGACTCCTGAAGTACAGAAATCCAAAGATCTGAAGTGCCAGTCAGGAGAGTAGTGAAGGCTCATAAACCTATTGCTTAAAAGTCATCTGGGACTCAAATTGAGTGCCAGAATAGGAGAAAGTGTGATACTCTTCGTTATTTGGTTTGAGCACAACTATGAGTGATGAATGTTTTAACAGGTGACTGGGCTATTGCATACTGTCGGTTTCCAAGCAAGAATATCATTCTAGGCATTTGTGAGGCAATAAACTCAGAATATCTGTGTAAAGAATTAATATTTTCTACTATTTCAAAGTATACTTCTATAGCTTTTTGTTTTTAGCAGAGACAGAGTGTCTCTAGCAACACTATCTCCTTAATGAAATGTCCTCTGATGACTTCTCCCTTCTGAGGATGATATGCATTTGTATTTTTAAGAATATATTTAAATTTGAGGAGTCTTTATAAATGGTGTTCACTTTATCCCACTGACTTCCATAGGAGTGTGGTCCATGATGCCCATTGCCAGTGGATCCAGCAAATACTTCCATTTGGTACCTGATGCAAGAATGCTCAAGAACTTTAAGTTTAAATAATGTGAGGTGAAAACTGGAGGGCTTGCAGGATGGAGCTTCTACTCCTTAAATTATTTAACAAACAGGGTGGAAATTTGCTCTGGTGAAGCGTGAACCTGCTTTAATCCCAGCTGTGCCCTTTGGCTTTCATGTCTTTATTAATATGGCATAGGATTCTCCCGTTTCTAATCAGGGCAGCATTTGTATGGTGAGCCCGATGCTTCTGGCTTATTGTGGGTGTGTTAGCACACAGCTGCTAAATCCAGTCTGGTCTGAGTTTGCAGGCTGAGCCTGGCAAGTCTAAGGGGTTGTGATAGTGTTGGATTCAATATGCAGGTGTCAATTTTACTGCAAAGTGGGGTCAACTTGGATATGTTGGATTTGCTGTTAGCACATAGCTTCTGTAAGTTGTGGCTGCATCTACTCTGGCCAAAAATCTGAGGGTAATAAAAGCAGACTGCCTATTACACTTCTGACTTCAAACCCTTTGAGTAGCTGCATGCATTTTTTTTTATCGTGAGCAAATGCTCCTTTGTTGCAGAAATGAACTGGTAGAATGATATTTGATTTGATATTTGTAGAATATGAAAGGAAAGTTGAGATGCCTTGTGAACTTTTTCTTTACAACCAAAATTTTGAATTGTTTCAGTTTTCAATCCTGTCAAATTATGGTCAATTGGTTTGCTTTATGCCTTCAAGGATTAGTTGGCAGTCTAGGACACTGAATATTTCTGACCAGTAAAGATTTTTCTCATAAGACAAAAATGCTTCTCATACTGTCTCTAGATTTATGCATAACTTTATTTCCAGTTAGATTGCATAACAAAAAAAGTTGTAACAAAACAGTCTTTTGAAAGACTTATGCATAGGGTTTTTTTTAATATATGCAAAGCATTAGCATTAGTACATAAAGAATTAATGGGCACAGATATTTGAATTTTCTAGAATTGGGAATATATTTGAAAGGAGACAATCATGAGAGTGATACAGCTTAGTGTCATATCAGGGAAAGAGGAGAATGTAACAAACCATAAATTGCCTATGCAGTGGGATGTAGAAAAAGCTAGAGGGGAAATGCAGTCTAGTTCTTTGGACCTATTCAGATGTCAGAGAAACGAAAAAGAAACAGGTAGCAATAGATTGATTCCCCCTCAGTGAGTTCAGTGGGGACTGACTGTGGAACTGATAAATCTGGATGGGACTTTCCGATATTCATTCATAAATAATCAATGTTTTTATAACATTAGGCTCTACAGTTAGTTTTATTTAAACTGTGCATCTGACATGATTTCATTAGTCATCTGATAACTCTAATCAGGATCACTGTACTATGCAAAAAATGTGTATTATTAAAGAAAATGAGGTTCTAGTGAGAGTTGACAGTTAGTGGAAGATTTTTTGAATTATACCGACTTCTAATTTTAAGTGTCATCTCCGAGGGCCGTTGAGCAGGGGAGTAGTTTGTGCTTCGCTTGGTGTGTATGTGGTCCTGCTGTGTATCCTCAGATGGTATTCTCTGGAGCTGAACAACTGTATCACTCTGTTTCAGAAAAGGGTAGAAACTGTGCCATTTCTGACATAAGATGAAGTTTTTTATTTTAATTTTAAAATGTGCCTTTCTGATTCACAAATGGAAAATACGAGGGAACATAGGATTAAAATGCCAGGATCCTTCCTGGTTTTGATAATGACTTGGTGACCAGAATTCCTGAGCCTGATAAAGTTACACTGTTACATCTCTAGAAGAATGTATTGGAAAATTAGAATTTTTAGATAGTGCCAGATGGCTTCAGGTAGTTTCTTTCATCTTGCTGGAAGCAGCCAGAGAGGTATTCAAGACCTCTCTTCTAGCTCTCCAAGTGCTTGGGGGGATTCAGAATGTCATGTTGACCCACTTCTCTTAAGGTGATTTGTAGCTTCAAAGGAGATGTGCCTCATTGCTATTTCTTTTGAAGCCCACTATGCTGAGGTCAATTGTCTTTTGAAGCCCCTCAGTTACCAAGAAGAATCCAAACTCCTGTCTGCCTGATCCAGCCTTTTCTGACCACTACCAGGCACTCCTGCCCATCTTGGTGAATATGCATTTGCAATTGGTCCTTGTTTAGTATCTGTGTTTGTTAATTAAATGTGTGTTAATGTATAAAACTGTTATGCTTATGTTATATATTGTGTTTTGTTTTGGTCTCCTTCCTTGCCCAGTGTCTGAAGAATTATATCCATCACAACTATGCTACTGTCCTGCTGGACAGTAACTCTGCTCAAACATAAATATATAAATAAATCTATCAAGACTCTTTCCTTTCTTAAGTAGGGGATTTATTTCCCCAATGTTACATTTTCATTTAGAGTTAGAAGTCTTTGTGCCTACATTACTAATTTCTTTAGGCGCTAGACTGAAAATGGGAGATAAGCCTTTTCTTACAGTTTGAAAAGACTGAAGTTGTACAATTTAAAAAAAAAAAAAAAAGGAAATTCTGAAATATTTTGGTATAATTCCTGATCTTAAAAGCATATTATATAAATTATATCAAGATCAGAGACTTAAAAAAAATTACCCATCAAAACTGTATGCAAATTGTGTGATAGATTGTTGGGCATTTTTAGATATTTATGGCTATGTCATTGAATAATCTTTAAGAGGTATTGGAGGTGAAGAGAGGCAAACAGTGTATTGAAAGTAACTTTACCACACAGAGTAAACTGTCCTTTCCCCAGAGATTAGTGCCAAGTATTTGATTAGGGAGAATTTCATTTCTCTGGTAGGTCACTCGTTTACACATTGCTGAAACAGTCTTGTCCTTGAACTTGTTCTTTTCAGTCGGAGCTCCCAAAGTCAGCAAGCAGAGTCACAACAGCTTGCAGAAGTGGGATGTTTCGTGTGAATCCAGGTGACCTAAATTATACTCAGATCCGCTTCTTCATCTTTTTTTTTCTTTATTGACTGCCTGTGAGCCTCCAGAACCAAAGGTCTCAGGAACATAAATAGAATTCAGACTATCTGAATCTGAGCTTTTGTCCTCAAGATAAAATGAGATTGATTGCCTGCACCAGTTGGTGTTTGTGTCCTTTATCTGGTGTTCCATATACAAGTGAATTTCACCCTTTGAAAATGTATTAGTGTTTTCAGTTCTTAAAAGAGAGATTTTCATCCTGAAGTTTTGGGTTTTCTTTAAAAATCTCAATGCTAAACTTTTAGCAAGTAGGGGAAATTCTGCTTTCATCCAGTCTCGTGAATTTTTTTTGGTAAATAAATAAACAGCACTGAGAGAATAGAGATGCCAAAAAAACAGACGAAGCACATTTAACAGGTAAACTTGGGATATCTGGACTTCTACGTATCACTTTTATAATTCCTTTATGGGTTTGGGGGTTTTTTTGGAGAATTTTGTGGTAGCCTACTTAAGAAATGTATTAATTTTGCATAGTCATGCCTGTGAATTCTCCCTTGAAAATAACAGGGGAGAGTTGTTATTATTCTGTTTTATATTTTAACTTATAGTGATCTTTTGAAAGGTGATCTTTTGAAAGGAGTTCACAGGCTTCAACTTTTGCACCAAGAGTAAACTATTTAAGGAAAAACTCCCACACCTTTGAAAAAGTTTTGTTGAATACACTACAATTATTATTTTACCCATTAAAATTTTTATGGTTTAAAAAAATCTCAATCACAGAATAGACACACTTTTCTGTATGTCTTTTACCTAATTGTCAATTTAATTTAACTGAAATGGCTAACAGTTTTTGCTCACTTTTTGTACTGTATTATTTGTCTCTAAAACGGTTTAGTATTTAACTCTGGTCTAGATGTCTCACATTTTTTTTCCCTTCCCCTTGAGATACTACACTAGCAGTGTTTTTTGTTCCCTTTGACAAGATGCTCTGGAAAAACCTGAAAGGTTCCAACTTTGCTTTGGTCTCATTTAACACTGCATGATGGAGATAGTTCAGGTGCAGAAAGCAGCATCTTTCTTAGATCTTTTTGGTTGGAAACCATTTCTTGGGTTCAAAATTTTGTACCATTATTAAGTTTAGAGCCTGAACCAGCTAGGTAGAAGACGTGATTAGGCCAAGTGAGTTGGAAGTAGACTATCATATGTTATCATATATATGGATATAAATATCTCAAAGGTGCGTGCCAAGAGGATGGTGCCACTCTTTTCATTGGTGCCCAGCAACAGAACAAGGATCAGTGGCTGTAAACTGAAAACCACAAAGTTTCACCTCAACATGAGGAAGAACTTCTTTGCATTGAGGGTGGCAGAGCACTGGAACAGGCTGCCTGGGGAGATCATGCAGTCTCCCTCTCTGGAGACATTCAAAACCCACATGGATGTGTTCCTGTGTAACCTGCTCTAGGTGACCCTGCCTTGGCAGGAGGGTTGGACTAGGTGATCTCCAGAGGTTCCTTCCAACCCTGAAAGTTCTGTGATTCTTGGATCATTTCTGCTTTTTTCCCCTCCTTTTTTCCTTGTAAAACAAAACTCCATGTGGTATCTTTTTTTTTCCTATGAAGTCTGTGTGCCTATCCCTTTGTTTCAGTAGTTTATCTGTTCCCCTTTGCAGAGGCTCAGTCGGGGAAAATGACCATATGGAATAACTTTGAAAGAGAAATGGTGGTGATGTCTTACATCACCTGACAGATGAAAAAGAAACAATGGAGACATGGAATATTCTCCTGCCCCTGCTCTTGCATCCTTACAGAAGAGCCAAACAGAAATCAGTCCTATGCTAGTATCTAATTTATCTTTATGTTATGCTATGCTAGCAGCAGGTGTTTCTTGACTGAATAGGGGTAAAAGGAAAAAAAAATCTTTTTTATTTTTATTTTCATACACTTGCAGTAAATATTGCCTTAATCTGCATTTGAACTTCTGACATTAAAGAAATGTATTTTGCTTATCATATATCAACGGTGATAAAGTATGCCAGAATCTGTTCCAGAGATTCCAATGAATTGAAAGGCTTTCATACACAGTTATTTTTAAAACTATAGAGGTCTAAAGCATTAGTAATAACATTAGAAAACAATTTCATTTCCTTTTTCATCTTGCAGAATGTTTCCTTCTAAAATGGGGAAATAAAGTACTTATAAAAATGAGTTACTGTATTTTTTACAATGTGTAATTCATGGTATATATGTAGCGGATGCTACAAGGAAATTACCTGTATGTTCATACAAAACTAGCAGGGAAACAAACATGCCTTGCCTTCCAAATATGCATAAGGACCTTTTCCTGAAAATCCCCAGTAAAAATCTTTGATCCTCAAATAGAAATAAGAGGGAGATTTATGCCCAGTATCTGCGTAATCTTTGCTGTAAGATCAGTAAAGGTCAAGAGTACAAAAATTACATGATAGTTAATAACCAAAGAGAAATGTAATGAATTGACAGCAAGGAAGCAAAGACATAATGTAAATAAGGTTGAAATGTTTTAAAATATAGGCCTAAAATGCTGCATTAATTAGAAATTGCTTAATCTCACTTTGGACCTAATTTACTCAAATTCTGTTCTTACACCTCAATAATAATGATATAACAAGGTGTAAAATTTAAGCTTTGTTAATACAGTTGGATAACTGACTATAAATGAAAAGGGAATGATGAGAAGTTTACTTTATTAATCTCCTGTTATCTCTTCTACTATTACAATAGATTATCTTTGCCTCATCGTATGCATAACAATAAAGGATTATTAATAGTGAATAGAGGTGAAAAATTGGTCATATGCTTTTATTTTGCTATTGAATGCTTGTTTCAAAATAAATGTGCTGCAGAAAGACAGTCACTGTGAATCAGCAGCTGCTATTGTTACAAAATAGAGACTGTTGGTGGCTCTGAAGATAGAGTTTTCTAGTCTTTGTGAGATTTGCATGTTTTTTTCTGAACAGAGTAAACAGTTATAATCTAGACATTTGGTGTTTTCATTTGGATCTTCCAGTCACTTTCTCCACTACTAGACCTTCCACAATGCAGAGGAAATCTACAGAAATAAATATATGTGTTTTTCTTCAGCAGTTTGCATATAAGATCTGGTCTTTCTTATCAAAGTCACTGGCTATGCTTAGAGGTAAAAAAAGAAAAAAAAAGAAAAACAAACCCAGGTTCAAATATGGAATTTAAATTCATGTATTTTGTTCTTATTGCTTTAGTGGGTTTGTTACACAAAAACATGCATGGTCTGTGCTCTCAGCTGGTGACAGCTTTCATAAAGAAGCTCCAGCTAAGACTCATATAATTGGAGCTTTTACAAGAGGATTTGCTTTTCTGTCGGTGTGGCAACCCCACAATAACTTGTAGCAGGTAGAGAGCTCCCTGGGAAGGTTCATGATCAATGGAGAGCAGCTGAACAAGGCAGCTCAAAGCCAGCAGGCTTGCTAAAACCTTTCAAAGGCAAAATCTGTCCTGCATGGGAAACAGCTGGTAAATGGAATGTCTCATTTGTATGAAGGTCTCCTGTTACATATTTTTTCAAAGAAAGGGAAATGCTTTGGAGGCAGAATGGTCATGGAGAATTTTTTGGCACTATTTATGGGTTAAAACTCATGAAAAGCTGAAGAAAATGAAATACTAAAAAAAATGAATGAGATTTAAGTAATATTTTAGCAATATGAGATATATAAGAATAATATGATTTGATGTTTCTTAAATCTAAGGTGTAGTAAAGCATAGATATTTTAAAATAATTAATCATGTTTATTACAGCAAAACTTATGTATTAATGAGTTAAATGGTTTCATAGCTCTATAATCCTTATCCTTACCATAGCTGTAAACACAAAAGTATATACAGAGAAAGATGAGGGCTATAGGCCATATAATGTGCAATACTGTGATTATTACACATCTGAGAACTGATGTCTCCCCAAGGAGACCAGAAAAGCCTATTATAAGTTGTCACACAGGGCTTTTAAGGATGAGAGGCTGTCATTGTGCAAAATACTCTCCCCTTATCTTCAAAGTACTTCCATGACAGTTGTCAACAATATTGAAGATTACTATGTAATTTCAAAGGGAAAATTAAAATGCTAAATAAATGTGTGGCACAACTGGACATGTTAAAGGATTATCTTTATAATAAAATTATTTGGTGTTTTCAATATTAGCCTCAAATTTGTCATGTCCCTTGTTGGTTATCTAAGTCATGATATTTCTTCTTTTTGAAAGAATGTGTATGTTCACAAACAGTTCAGGAAGGAAGCATTAGACATTTCTGTGATTTATTATCTTCAGAATTCGGACTACTACACTTTCCTAGCTTGTTCACTAAGAATGAAAGTTATTTTGTGAAACATATGAACATTGTGTATTTTATGTGTACATATATATATATACACAGACATTAATTCCCCTTAATTCTTGTGTCTTTAAATGCAATGCTTTCTCTGTTCACTGCACTGATATTTTTGCAGAGCCAAGTCTATAATTGTGGTTAACTTCAATGTTAGAATAAACGGTATGGTTTTTTTGTTGTTAGTTGTTTTCATGAGTGTTGTTCCTCCCCTCCAAAATGTAGAAGTCCTGCAGAAAAAAATAGAACTGCAGATTTTTTGCTTTTCTTGCTTAGTTTTTTCTTTCTTTTCCTTTTCCATTTCCCTACAACTTCAGTCTCTGTTACTTGTCAAATCAGAGTTTGAGTTAATCATTTGCTGAAATTAGTTTGTCTTTCCTAAGAAAATAAGAATTCATTTTTTTTCACTGCTCCAGCTTTCAGTGACACTTGGGTAGGCAGGTCAACGTTTATATCTTACCATACCTAAACTCAAAAAAAAAAAAAGTTTTCTGAGCAAATTACTTTTTCACAAAAGCAATGGATTAAAAGGGGGAAAAAAAGTGCACACCCTACAATTTGCAGTAGATGATATATATACTTTGCAATTTGTATCTTCTTTTGGATATAACTCTTTGTGTGGTTTTGTGTGTATGTAATTGCAAATGTGATGCAAATAAATGCTACATACATACTGGAAAAAATACAATAATAATAGTAGAGTGATTGCAAACATTATTTTGCAGGGAAGAATTAGGTATCAGCTTTTATGCTCTCAAATATTTGATTACTTTGAATAACCAAAATTTGAATAAAACCATTTTGACAAGCTAAAATAAATTATACTCTTTTCCTCTTCCTGTTCTTTTGTACTATCTCAAAACTTCCACCTAAATAGGTCAGAAATTTCTGTCATATTCATTGTGATTTCTCCATGCAGTAAACTTTCTTTGTGACTGGTGAGAACCTGAACAAAGAACAGCTGTAAGATCAGCCTGTCTCTGTAGAAAGAATTTGCATCATTGAAGCAAAATAGCTGAGGATGTGGCTCACCATTTTGTTGTGTTTTTTTGGTCTCAGGCAGCTCCACCAGACTGTTTAATATAAATGAACATGCCATGTTTAGTAGTAATAAAAGAGATGGATGTAGAACTGTTACCAAAATGGACTGTATCAGAACAGAAGTTGTGTAGAGCACCTTCGGCTAAGTACCTTTTTGTTCTTTTGTAACTGAATGTGCAAATATACCCCCTCAATATGTTTCTCTTTCTGCAGCTGGCTTTTTTTTTCCTTTATCTACAAATCATTAACTAAGAAAATGTCAAAATCCTGGGATAAAAAGTCTTCTATGAAAAAAATACTGTGTACTATAAACATCTATACTGACAAGATTTATGTATGTTCATTATAGGAAATTTTCTTTGTATTTTTTAAGGAATAGCTTTTGAGCAATTTATTTACCTACAGCAATAAATCAATAAATGTGTTACATCTATGAACAGATTTTGAAGTGTTGTTCTGAACATAAAAAAATTCTCATCAGTATTAAAAGCCATTATATTCTGAAACCATAGAATATCTTGAACTTCTTACATGAAAAATTCTTAATATAATCAGAGATGTTCACTGTAGTCACAAAAAATTTTAATGTTAATTTAAGAATTCATTAATTCTGGAATGTCTGTAGATGGTTGACATTGCATTCATAATTACATAAAGTTTTATTGAAACAAGTTTGTGTAACTTTGGCTGAGTTCTGTGCATGTCTAGATTGTGTTCTTTTAAATATGATGTTGTGATTTGTATTTTATGAATGGTTAATGCTTTCTCTGCTCTCTCTCGCTCCTACCCCATGTGTTTCTATGCTGTTAATCTGTTATTATGAGTCAAATACAAAGTATACTGCACAATAATCAGTTTCAAGAAGGAAACCAATATCAAGAGCTCTTGTAATTCAGTACCACCACCACCCCTCATGCAAAAAGTGTTTGTTTTTTTTCCCATGTAAGAATGCAGACTTTACATTTTAATGTCACAAAACCAAAGCAGTTTTCTCTTAAACCCCTTTGAATTAAGAAGCTCCCTGTTACTGATTAGCTGGGATTGATCTGTTCAACTTTGCAATAGTCACAAGGGCAAAAGCAGCTGCTATCCTGGTCAGGTTTTCTGTGTGCACGCATGTGGGTGCAGGTGTGCATCTGATTCTGTGGAATGATTTCCCTTTTGCCGTGTTGAAAAAAAATTATCTAGATTACTGTCCTAAACATATTGCTTGACTATTATGCCTTACACCTTCCCTGACTGGTTCCAAGAATGCTATGGAAATGCTTGTGGGATTACTTACCATTCAGCTACATGACATTGGATTGCTGTTCTCTTAGCACTAGTCTGAGCTTAAGGGTCAGACTTACATGTTGTCTTAGTTTTGTTGACAGAGATTTTCTGTTTTAATGTGGGATATTGGATTATTTTAATAGAGCATTGCCACAGAAAGGTAACAAAGCTGGTGAAGGGTCTGGAGCATAAATCCTATGAGGAGTGGCTGAGGGAGCTTTGTTGTTCAGCCTGCAGAAAAGACTCATGGGATGCTTTTTCTCTCTAAACTATCTGAAAGGAGGTTGTGATGAGGTGAGTGTCAGCCTCTTGTCCCACGCAACTAGCGATAGGACAAGGGGAAGCAGCCTGAAGTTGCACTGAGTGAGGTTCACATTGGATATTAGGAAAATTTCTTCTCTGAAAGAGTGGATTGGAACAGGCTCCCCAGGGAAATGAATGAGTCACTATTCCTGGAAATGTTCAGAAAAAGACTAGACATGGCACTTGGTGATACAGTTTAGTTGACATGGTGGTATTTGGTTGAAGGTTGGACTTGATCGTTGCATAGAAAAGCTATGCTGTTCCACATATATGATTTCTAGGCTATAACATGTCTGTTTCTACTGAGGAGAGTCCTTGATTTATTGTGAAACTAATTTGTGGGAAAAAGAAAGTCAAGCTTCAAATTTAATGTTATTCCTGGTGAAATGCTGTGCATTTGACAAAGACAATAATCTTTGAGCATTGGAATTGTTATTCTTTTTCATTCCCCTGGACCTTGTAGTATTCTGGTTTCCAAATGACAGATGACTGTCTTTTTATCACTAGCATTTGGTCTTTATTGCAAAACAGGTTGCAGAAGTTGAAGCAGAGTCATTATAGCAACTCTTACGTCCCTACATAGTAACAAAATCTACTTTCATGTTGGCTATTATCTGGCAGACAAGATAGAGACAGGAGCAACTCCTATGTAATGCTGAACTGTGTTCACAAATCCCAGCTTGGAGTTAAGAGAAAGTGTAATCATGTGTATTCATAAAAGTCATATGTATACTTTAGAAAGTGATACAGGAATAAATAACCTCCAAAATTCAGTGCCAGCTGCATACTGTAAAACATTAAAGAGAAGAATCCTGTAAACATTGTATAAATCACAATATATGCAGATTTCATATTAAGGTTTTATTTAGGCTACACCTTTTTATTTTTTTTTTCATAAATTTGCCTAATTAAAGGAAATACCTTACACAATTTTTTCAAAAACAGTGAGCTGTTCACTAATCCCTCTATTCCCTATCCCAACAATGTGACATTTTGTTTTAAAAGGTTTTTACCTGTGTTATCTGGCAATTCTCCATAGGAAAATTTTCACAGCGTTCCATTAATATAAGCAGGTAGGTGTATTTTCATTTAATTACTCTGTAAAGAGTTTTTACTGCATTTTGCATAGCTCTGGGTAGAATGCCAGGGAACTGATAATAAAGATATCCATAAAAGAAAAATACCAGTCTCATAATTCTATATTGATTACATAAGCATTAGTGACTGCTGCACACCATGTCTCATCACTGGACATGAAGTGTGAATACTCTTTAAAAATTTCTTTGGCTTCAACCTAACAGTTTTATTCTCACATTAGTAAATTGACTCAGTAGTGCTGCCTTTTTCATGTGGTATGTCTAGAAACTCAGTTATCATTAACAAAACAAATGTTACATTGCAGTGTACTCTTAAAAACAACTAAGAAAAACATTATCTCCAAGTGCCTAAAGATGGAGAGGAGCCTAGTTACTGAAAAACTGAAAATGCTTTCTTGTATATATTTCAATATTGTTTATGAGGGCAAATGAACACACCCAGCCTCTGGAATCCTGTGGTGTGTGGTTTCCAAATGGCAAGTTATTAGCATCAGTTTGTGGCTGCAGATCAGGTTTCGTTCTCTGATTCCTGTTGGTTTTCATTCTTGACCTTTGTTTGCTTCTGTGGCTGCCAGATGGATATCTGTTCTGGTTCATTCTGATGAACCAAATGCTATAAGGTCCATCTCTCTTTTCATGATGAAGGTTTAGCTCTTTTAAAACTAGCACCATTGGGTTGTAGCAGCTTTCTTACCAGTTATACCACAAAAAGGTCTCCAGAAATGACAAAAGTACTACTCCTGTTTTAACTCATCCACTCTGTTGCTGGGTACCAGTCTCTCCCAACTGGCATCGGTCATACTGTTCCTACTGGGGGAGGTAGAGCTTTCACTGCCCAGCTTCCTATTATCTCCCAGATACTTTATATTTCAATGTCAAAATAAAAGTCAGTTCTTTTGTATGGCAGAGAACGGTTCAAGTGAAATATGATTTTATTTGTGGTTGCTGTTACTACAACACTGCTCAATAGGATTATAGTACAGCTCCTTTTACACTAAATCAAAACCAATGCGCAAGCCATTCTTAGTGTTTGTAGAGGTTTTGATATAGATATGGCTAGTACAAGTGCCTAATGAACTATTAAAAACCAGCATATCTGAAATCTCTCTGAAACTATGTAGCCAGACTTAAACCTTGTAATTTGTATTAATTTTTAAGTATTTCTGCTTTTAATTTTTGAGTATGCTTAAAAGAGGTGGCATTGTTGGATTTACTTTGGTGGTTGTTTTGTTTTTAAGCTGGTGGGGAGAAGTTTCTCAGTGGGCAAAAACTAACAAAAGACTATTTCCTTTTTCTCGTCTTGTTTGTGAGGTAATTACAAGGAAAGGAAGGTTGAAAATAAAACATCTCATGTGAAAGTGTCAGTAAATGGGAAAGATATTTTGTTTATTTCTTTTGAATCGTAGGAAACATAAACAAAAAAGTATGTGTTGCTTTGAATCAGCTTGTGGTACTTGTCTTATTCAATAAAACTTTTGTCTAAAGTATTTTTATTTGTTCTGACATTACAGAATTCTTCAATTTGAAACTAAAATAAGTAGCATATATAGTTATTTTTATAGGCCAGTGGCTTCAGTATTAAAATACTGAAAAATTGTGACTGAGGTCAGAAAATGTATATTAGCAATGGTTAGACTCTTTATAATGAGTGTGTGAACATATACAACTTTTTCTTTGAATAAAGGCATTTTTAAAAATGTTCATTCATTTAATTTTGCTAAGAACATTCAGAATGCCTGAGACTTTCATTTGCATGGAAGAATGCATAAGAATATTAATTTTGGAATGCACTTTTTTAAAACTGTGCTCGATTTCTAAAGTTACTTGCCTCGATGTGGTATCCTCAGTGATTAAGGCCTGCATGTGCATGTGTACATGTGCGTGTTCCTTTGCATCTAGGGAGCAGTTATCCAGTTTGTGAGCATAACTAATTTCAAAATGCGTGTCTGGAGCAGCAACATTCTTCTCTTCCATATTTGTAGAAGAAACTGGTTTGCCTTCTCTGTAAACTGCTTTCACCTTTGAAGGCTTTGTTCTTTTTTTGTTGTGAGTGGCTGCCAGTGCCAGAACTGCTGTGCAAAGAGATGCTCCTTCCCCAAGTGCCTGCGTTGGTGTGAATGTTTGCTTTTTGGATGAAGTCTGCTGCTTCAGTGGCACTGAGTACTATCTCAGGTTCAGTGGGCTGTCCAAGCATCTGTGTATTTTCAACTACGAATTTTTGTGCTTAAATAAAATTGAGCATTTGCTTGCATTCTTTCCTAATTTGGTCATTGCCAGGTGATAAGAGAGAAACCCAGGCCTCTAATGTAAGGTTAGTCCTTAGATCTTAGGAGTTCAGGGTGTGCAGAGCCCCCCTGCAAGTCTTTTGGTTATAGGCATGATGGATCCTTGGAGTTTTCTGTTCACTCTAGCTGGGAGAAGGCAAACAGTTTCATGAAGTTAGGGTTTGCTCAGAAGATTTATTTTATGATTTTTCTTTTAATAATATTTCTGTGGATGTTGGTATTTGAAAATTGTTTCTTACAAATATGTTTTCTTCAAAGATGAGCACACTGATTTAATATCATTGGCATGTCATAGACAAGTATTTTATATTACCATTAGTTAAATTACAGGGAAAGCTATTTGTGAACTAAAGTGTTGTAATGCCTTTAAAGTAAATAATGAAGAGAACATAGATAAAACAAATTGTTATCACTGGCATTTCAAAAATAGATTGTGATGTCTGAATCAAGATTTCAAGACTTGTTCATGGTATCTTATGGTATGTTCTTTTTTATAGACTTTTGTAAATCCTATAACTTCATGTCATATAAGTTAAAAATTTAACTACGGTACACTTGTGTGCTAGTATTGCAACATGAGGAATACTCTGGAAAAATATATAAGAATATTTTTACTCTATATGTCTATATGTTTTTAGCTGACAGAATAGATGTAATTTAGAATGAATTGATTTCCTTGATGTATTTGAAAGTCTTTAGAGAAAACTGATAGTTTTCCTTTTTTTTTGATGTTTTGTTTTGTTTTGTCCCCCCCTCCCCCAAATAAAGCAGCTCTAAATGCTTGGTTGCTGTTGTGCTTTGTCTTACTGTGTTGGTCACTTGGTAACTTGGATTAATCTCTTGTCAAAGCCATCTTTGTTTTGCAGATAGACTTTTTTGGGTGTTTAATAATTTCTTTATGATGGCCCAAGTACTTTTTTTTTTCCATGCAGTTTTAGTAAACTCTAAGTGGCAGCAGATCAGCAGTTACAATCCTAACTAAAATGTGCTCTACGAGATGACATTGATGATTTACAGTTATCTTCTTATTTATTAAATGTAGTGATATATGTGCTGGGTCTGTTTTCCCGCTAAAAGTGAAGAAGTGCTAACATGAAGGGATAAATTCAGTTATGGTGTTTTTTGGTGTTTGTTTTGGTTTTGGCTTTTTTTGTAAAGAATTAACTTTTTCCAATTTAATGTTGAAGTTTCTCTACACTCACTTTTACTTACTTCACTGCTTTGTGTGGATCATCTTTTACACTCTATATATTAAGATGCCCATATTGAAAGTAGGAGAAATCTTTTATGAGAAATTGTTCTTTTTTCATTGAAAGATAAACAACTGGTAAAACCACTTAAAAGTAGAAAGTAAAGTCAGGTTTCTTGTCGCGTTCCACCCGGGGAAATGATGAGATGGTCCACAGTGTTACGGAGTTGAACAGGGGTGAACACTTTATTAGGGGAGCATGGGACTTATATAAGGTTGGGATGGAGGGTTCCGGAACTTGGGAGGAGACTGGGGCAGAGTTAGGGCGGAGCACGACACAAAAGGAAGAGAGGGGAGGGGATGTGACAAACAAGGAAAAACTGAGTAGTGGCTAGCCTTATATGGCGCTGGTGCACTGCACCGTACGCCAGCCAGTGGGAAACTAGGCGCACAGGAACCAATCAGAACATTGTAACTGGGGGTGCATTAACCAATCAAAACATTTGAACATATCAATGGTAATCATTACTATTGAAACTTAACCTATATCTATGGAACCATGGCATTAAAAACCCTTTTAAACGTTGATTCGGGCTCGGCTAGAAATCTGTTGTCTCCAGTGCTTGTAAAAATGTCCTTTTCCTGAGGATTTCTTCTTCTTTTTGTCCAAACTGGTATGTTGGTCTTTCCAATTACTAAAATCCTCATCTGATTCCCCCACAGTTTCTTAAATGAGAATGTTGCACCTGGAGGGTACTAGAGTAACCTTCTGTAATCTGAAAGCTTTTCTTTTGATTTTTAGAATATCTTGAAAAACAGAAGTTTTTATAATATAAACATAAAGTTTCTGCCTTCTGATGAATTTTTACCACTATACAGTATTTAGTAACATTTTAATATATCTAGCTTCTACAGCATCCTACATTGGTTGGTTGAAAATACACTGCCTTTTGTTGCATAGTTCCTTGAAAGAGGACCTTCTAGGAATTTTTTCTTCAAATTGAACTTTTTAAGAACAGGCGTCATCCTTTTCTTTAGCTCAGAGGCAAAAAGGAAATAGTATTTCCCTTCTTTACTGGAAAAAATCCTTTAATTGTAATGTTAATTGATTTATGTCTGCTCGATGATCCTTCTTCTGAGATTTCCAGAAGCACTTTGAATCTACAAAATAGAATGGGTTTCACAGTTCATGTAATGTCTGAGAAAGAATTTTGTTTTTGTTTGGATGATTTTTTTCTGTTACTTTAAGGGTGCTTGAATTATGAGAAACAGTGGATAATGTTTCTTCATTCACCTTTTTATATGATTCAAGATTTCTGTAGCCAGCTAAGCTGAAGAATTCTGAAGCTGTTCTCGGCAGCTTTTCATGTCATTGAACACCTTTGTTGCCTTCCATTGTACAAGGTTTTTAGCTTAATTTTAGTTTAATTATATGTTTTTGAGATGGGATGAGTAATCTGCAGTACTCAAGGTGCTCTGCCACACCATAGTTATATAGTTAGTGGCATAATAATTTATTCTCTATTTCTTTATAATAATTTCAGAACTTTTTTTATCCTTTTAGCTTCTATTGAAAAGAGACTCCAATTTCTGTTTTTTCCTAAGAGATAATAACAAATTTACAATTCATCGTAAAATTATCATAAATTACCTTGTTATCAACATTCATTTTCCTTTCTTGTTTTATCAACTTGCCCCTCTTTTTCATTTAGCTTTACTTTTAATTATTATGACTAATTTCAAAACATTATTAAACTTTGATATAACATTGCACTTTCCCTCTTCATGTCATTTGTTGAACGTACTGAAGAATACAGGGCTCAAGACAGATACTGTAAAACTTATGAATACTGTTATTGTGGAAAGGACCATAGTTCTCCTCTTTGGTTTCCCATCTCTAGTACATAATCTTTCACAAGAATGTTTTTGATTTTATTTCATGATAAGTTAGTTTCTATAAGAAATTTTCAAAAACTGAAAACATTTTGGGAATTTAGATAGTAAAATCAATTTATTTCTTTTGGTAATGTTTTGCTTTTAAGAGCAAAAATGTTGTCAAATACAACTTTCTTCAGGCCAATACTTACCATACAGCGTTGCATGGAATGCCACCTGAAGTGCTTTTCGTATGGGTGAAATTCACCTTTATAAGTACTTTATTGATTTTGTTTAGAAGGTTTAGAATAGATTGTTATATAGTGCTACATAATATATATACATGGTGGAATGATTAATAGTGGACTGCATGCCCACTTTCTAGAGGTTTCTGTCTGCTGGCCATGTATTTGCCTAACAAGGCCAAGAACCAACATTAGAACTTGACGATTCTCGATAAATGCCTCTTATTCCATCAGTGTCTCCAATGAATTATGCTAATGCCAATATAATCAGCCCCATCTTCAGTAGTCAGTGAGGACAAATAGGTTCCCAAAGCTAACCTACAAAACTGTATGTCATGTACGTTCTGTGCATGACTAGTTAAGTGTCCTTCATGGTTCTGATGTTGTGTTGCTGAAATAATGTGTGAACGCAGCTGAGTCTACATGTTTGTTATATTACTGGGTGCTAAAGGACAGAGACTATAGCAAAGTCACTACAACAGAAAATCCCCCACAGGATGAAAAAGACTGTTCATAGTAAAGAAATGCTTTTTAAAACATGAAAATGCTTTAACAGAATATAAATAAGGAATTGTCAGGTCAGGTTTGTCTGCAGGAATAAACTCCTTTAACCTAGTAAAACTTTAATATCTCCTCATTAACATTAAAACAATACTGTGAATAATTGTCATCATCCTGTAACAAGAAAATATTTTCTGTTGCTTTATTAGTAAATAGTGTTACAATAATTTTTCTATTTTTTTTTCTTCCATTTCTCTCTATCTAAGATGCTCAGCATAGTTCTCTCTTGTCTCCATGCAGTATTTTCATTTTGATGGGTAAATACAAGCTGTAAAACAGTGTGGATAAGGCCACAGCTCTAAGCTTACAATTTCTGTAGCTCCTTACTATTCTTTAGCAGCAAGCACGCATATAACATAAAGCAGGTATATTTCCCGTTTCACTGCATCTCTGCTTTATCTGGTGTCCCACTGCTAAGCATAGATTCACCGACAAGGCCATTTAGTGGATATATTTAGAAATGTATCATTTAAGTTACTATTCTGAGTACCATAAATTTGTAGATGAGAACAATTGATTTTCCTATATGATGTGTTTGTGAGAGAGGGTTTTACATACAGATGGTCTGATACTTTAATCACTTAGGGCCACATTCAGTCAAAAATATAGACAGACTGTGCCATATTTGGTTAGCAGATTAAGGCAGGCTTCCTAACTTGTTCAGGTGGCTATAGCAAGAGAGAGACTGAAGCACTGTGCCTTGCATGCCAAAGATCAAAGCAGAGAAATTGTTTGTTTGCCAGAATTTATGAGAATTATCTTTAATTTTGTAATTCATAAAAATATTGGTCTTGCTGAAATATCTGGAACCATTGTATGTAGAATTCTTAAAGCTCAGCCTGTGGAAATACCACATAGACACTGAATTTCTGATTTTTTTATAAGCAAAATTATGTGTAATTAAAATCACAAACTCATTTTCATGCTATTGTTCTAATTCAGCATTTTTCACTGCTAAGAGCATTTGCTGTCCTCATAGCTTTGTTTTTTCAGCATACTTCAACCAATGCTATATGATTCCCACCAAACTATACCAAGTGTATATATCATTACCAGGTGGAAATCCTTTAACTTACTGAATTTCTGTGCAGTGTACTCAGGTCTTCACACAGAGCTTTACACTTTTTGTTGCTCATTGTATGAGTCAGGATTTATTAGCTCAAATGTTACCTGAAGATGTACAGAGGGACAGTCAAGTTGTAACCTGGGAAGAAGCTCTTTCGAGCCCGTACTGTATGGATGTTGCTTCAGAATCCTAGGTACTAACTGATGAGTCAGGAAGTACTGCTTATGGTGATCCTGGAAATCTCCAGGTACACATCACTGATATGTACAGAAATTCAGGCACTGCAACAGAAATCTTGAGGTCACAGAGGATCACAGTGCATTTGGGATGGTGATAAGATCAGGATAAATTTGGGAAAGGAAACAAAGTTTCTTCATGTTTCTGAGAAATGTAGCAGTAGTGACATTTTTTGTGGGGATAATTTACTGAGGTTAGCAGACTTCCTTAAAATCACAGGAATGAGGGAGTTTACCAAAGTGTTAACACTAAACCTGTGGCAAGAGGACAACAAAGAAATTATTTTTTTTTTAATTATGATTTTTAGTTTATTTTACTCACAGTTCAAGACCTGGAGAGAGTAATAATTCTGATAATTAAGGATGAAGCTTGGGGGAGTGTGTTTCTTGGACTTTGGTTTCTTTGTGGGTTTTTTTGGTGCATATCTTGGATAATCTAGAAAGTACATTTCTGTATCTGGCTATTATAATACTGTTCTGAGCAATTAAGTTCTGCATTAGGGATACCTTGACATTACAGGCATTTTATATATGTGTGCTTTAAAAGCTGATGCAAAAGTAGTAGGCTTTTTGCTTTTGCAGGTTTTTTCCCCTGTTCAAAATAAACTATATTGTTATTCATAATATATAGTATTTGAAGCGGCTTGGAAGAGGAGCAGAAGGGATATTGGTACTCTTGCCGCTAATAATTATCAGTAAATAAAATAATATGACAGGGTAAAACACATGGAGGATGCATGAGATACAGTGCGCTTGCAGTTTTTGCTAGCCCACATGGTAAAAGAGAGAAATCTGTCTGCCTGAATTCAATTGCAGGAGTGAAAAAGAATAAAAAGGTAGAACATATGAATACACAGCTTTGAGATAGATTGGTTGTATATAAGGGGGGGCAGAGAACCAAGCATTATGTAAAGCAGTTCTTTACCGTGCTGAAAATGGAGTGATTGGTAGAAAAATTAACTAGCAAAGGGCAGTGAAATGAGCAGCGAGGAAACAGATGTACCAATAATCTCTTGGGAATCCAGAAACTCTTTAGAGTGTGAGCAATAATCCATTGGAAATGATTGAGAAAAACCTGTAAATGTATTGCAGCACTCACTACAGAACCACACACAGATTTTCCACTTATTTCCTCCAGTGTTGTCAAAATTTAGAGGTACAGTATCTTCTATATAACATGTATTTCAATTTGATAATGAGCTGCTAGTTTATCTTAATGACCCCAACATAGAATGCTGTGCTGAGTATCAATAACTGAACTAGTCTCAGGATTTGCCAAAGCAATGTGTGATACTTAGACCACAGCTGTAAATAAGGGATAAAACAACAATTACATTGTGTGTGAGGGAATGTTTTTAACAGAGATTTTCAGAGATTTTTTTCCCTGTTGAATGTTTGAGGTTTTGGTCCTCTGCAACTAAGACAACTAACTTCAGATACAGAAATTTAGAACACCTTAAAGTTTTGCTCTGAAATTACTTCATTATTGTGTAAGGACTGGAGACTTAGGCTTCAAAGAGAGTATCTTGCAGACCCTAAAACTGAACTTAAATGTGCTGCAATATCGTATTAACTTCTGTTTTAGCTGAACTACAGTTTAGCAGTAGCAATAACAACTTTAAAAATATTTTTACTTCTTGATGTGACAGAATAATCCAAAATAATTGTTGCCTGGTTATTTCTAATCTGTTGCTCAGTTTAGGTGTTTTTCTGCTTTTTACCAGGCTCAGTAATTACTCGAAACCAAAAGCAGAAATCCTGCATCTGAGGCACGTGAAATGGTCTGGGTTATGTGCAATAAGCATCCACATTCTTGACAGAAACAGTCCTCTGTGTCTTCTTTTCCCATTTAAATAGATTTATAATTTATAACGATCAATATTGGCATGTCAAAGACTTTTCAAACCCTTAGTTTGAAAGACGGAAGCATGCAATACTGTATGAACTTTCAGGACTCCCCTAAACATTAGTCCCTGTTGTCGAATGCCTATTAGTCTAGTAATGTTCCTTGATGTTTTACAGCTGTTGCTGATCTGAGGGAGATTAGTTGAAAAACAGCCAGTTTGTTGATTTCTTTCTCTGCCTGTTTATGGAACAAGAGAATTGTTTTGTGATTCTTCGTGGTAGGTATCTGTGTAAGTGAGGACTGTATGTCTGTGATACCTCTGCCGTTTGCAACCATGGTATTGAAGTAGGGCATTGAGATATTTTTAGCACATGGCAGCAATTACCGACACCTTAATACACACACACACACACACACATACATATATACGTAAAAAAAAGAGAAAAAAATCTTCTCACTCTTCCTCTGCGTGTTTAGCACTTTGATAATAGAAATTGCATGAGTTTGAGACTAGTACTGACTTTTCCTTTCTCTTGCAAATTTTGCCTTTTTCCATTTTTTATGTATCTTTTGTTTCAAGCAAACGCTACCTTAGCAGTTAATACTTCTGCTTGCCCATGGCTATTCACTCACTGCTGATATTGCTGCACTTGGCACATAAGGGCCTCTATGTCACTGTCTAACCTCAAAATTGTAAACTCCTCATATTCATTCACACTGATAAACTGATAATTTTCTGTTGCAATATCTGTCCAGTCCTCCTATGAAGATCTTCATTTGACTAATGTTACTTTTCTTATCCTTTTTGGCAGTGCTGTACTTGCTTTGCTGTGTTTTCATGTTCAGGTTTTGATCCTTGCAAAAATGTGTGAAGACAAGAACATATTGCCCTTTTCTGCACTTTCTTCCCAATTTGAGCACTGCCTAGACTTGTATCACTTGCTGCAGTTTGTATGACTTGCAATACATGAGTTGTTTCTCATGTCTTTTTTTTTTTTCCTCTATGTTTTTAATCCTATTTCCTTTTCTTTCTCAGGAATATTTCTTGCAGTGCTTTTCATTTTATGTCCATAACATTGTGCATAGCACGGTGAGGCTTCTGTCAGCTTCTTCATATTCATTATGCAAGTACTAGTGCTTGTAAACTCTTGTAATGTCATGTGGATTGTATTTTTTTGTAATTTTCCAGATAGTTTTAGACTTTGCTTATTTGTATGCTTTTACTCCACAACAGTTTTTTACAACTCTCATAAAGTTTTTGCCCATAGCCTTCTCTTATCTTGTAGGGTCTTAGGTTGCTTGCAAGATTAGAAAATGTCAGCAACTTGTCTGGCACATTCTGATGATTTTTGACACATAATGCCAGGATGTGTCATTCTGAGTGTTTTGGTCCAGAACAGGCTAGTCATGTTTCGTGTACTTGGTAGTCTGGAATATTTTTAGGCAGTACTTCTGAAATTTGACACATTCTTAACATGTTGCTTTAAGTTAACTTAAGATACCTTCTTATTGCCCGTTAACATAAAAAACAAACAAACAAACAAACAAAAACAAACCCACTACATAAGAACCAGATCTATGTTCATTGAGAAGAAGCATTATTTTTTCTTCTTTTCACTAGTACTCAGTCATAATTTGAAATGCTATGTGAAATTGCTTTTTTCCTTAAAAATTTCTGTTCTTTTAAAAACTAATATTCTTGGTGAATACTGTTTCAGTTTTCTATTTCTAGAAATTGCATGCAGTCATGAAGCTTGACTTAGTAGTGCCTCTAACTTAATCTGTAATTTCTGCATAAGACAGGAACAAGTTCCAACAACTAGTTTAAATGTTCCAAGCTTGTAATAGTACACTTCTTGCCTTATATTCTAAGTGATTACAGGGTCGGAAGTATAAATTGTTTTGGTTTGCAGTGATGTTGTTGCTTAGACACATGCCAGTTTATGCATGGTAATGAGACAATTTGTTATTGTATGTTAATCTGTTATTTTTCTATTTTAAAAGTATAATGAATGCTTAATAGGTTGAAATACATTTGCATAAACTATTATGAGTCAAATTCATGGATCTTCTCCTTCTTTCTGAGTTTGTAATGAGACATGAAAATTCTCATGAGACATTCTAAATGAAAGAGGTTCTTAATATGATTCTATGAATGTGTCTGTGAAGTGTGTTATGAGAAATGGAACAAAAGGAGAACAAGACAGTGTTTTCTCTCATAAGAGATTTTAAAAGCAACCAGCCTTTCAGGACAGCTTCTTAAACTGTTTCTTTTTCTTCTCTGACTCAAACCAAACTCTGTTGAAGTGACCTTTGGAAAAAATTCAGCAATGGAAAAACCAATGGGGAATTTATAAGATTTTATTAATTTATGATGTGAGACAGGGAAGGCATCTACAATATCTCAGTCAATAGGCAGGGGGTTTTGCTGACTTAAAGAAAGGGCCAAGGCATGGCTCAGTGTGCCAGCACCTAGGATATGGTGTTGCTTTTGTCATCTACCACTTGTTTAAACACTGCATCAACAAAATTCAGGGCTGGTTACCACTGCCAAATTTGCCAAATTTACTGATTTGAGGGCTTGGAGGGTTTGGCACATGTGTTTCAGTTAGTTTTGGAGGTAGAGAATGGTGTCTGACCAGGTTTACTTACCAGTGTAGATACAGGTTAAATGAATAACTGTAAATGAAATAATCAGCTCATCTTTATTCATCTTTGTTAGCTAATGGTGAATTACATACTGCTTATTCTAGTTTAGTGCACGCAATGTAAATACTGGTTTCTTTGAAGAGAATGTTTGTGAATGTAGCTTGTAATTTCTGAAAGTTGTTGCTCACTGCATTATTCTGTGACAGAGAAAATGGGAAAATCTAGGTCTAGAGTATTTTTTAAAGTGATGAGCAATAGCATGAAAGATAATAATTTCTGTTAGAAAAGACTGTTGCAGTTTTATGGTATCAATCAAATTCTATAAGGTCATAAATATTAATAGCACAGTAATTTATTTTAAAATTAAGACACTCTGAAATATCATACAAAATGACTGAATAATATCTGAAAACCTGAGTTACTGGACAATTTTCCAGAAGCTCTCCTGAAAAAAAGAATTGCTGAATCCATGCTGTCATCTCCTCTCAATGATGCCTGGTGTGCCAGCACAGCTAAAAGAGTACATTTATCTCCCTACACCTCATTTGAATCCTTTATTAATGCTGACATCTGTTCAAATCTTAATTACCACATTACCACAAATAGTCCCTTGTCAAATCTAACCTAATTTAAAAATAGCTCAAAAACAGAAGTGCAAAATGTGTCTCTATGCAATACAATGATGTTTTATTAATAAAGTAAATGGATACATAATTTGCACAGTATTAAAAACATCAAGATTACAAAGCTTTTTATTCAGTTTATGGCAATTTTTTGGCATGAAAATTTATATTGCTGATAACTTTTGAATATGTTAAAACTGACTCAAATGCATTATAGTTGAAAATATGACCCATAATCTGCCTAGAAAAACTGTTTTGTATGACATACAATCGTTTCCTAGTTATATGTCCCTGTTGATGCCTTTTATAGGACAACTGCAAACATTATTATTAAAAAAAACCCAACAAACAAAACACCAGCCACCAAGACTGAAATATTTTTGTGCCATTTTTGATACCTAAATATTGAGCACATTATCAAGTGTTGGAAATGAGTGTTTGGGTGGCAAAACCAGAATGGTTTTCCATATTTTCTCTTGTTCAAAAAAATAAGAGTAAATCAGTGACCTTTCTCTTTTGATGCACGTTTTCAGAGGCATTGAAAGACCCTTAAAGGTCATTATGAGGTGTGTGCAAGTTCAGATGTGTTGAAGTGGCAAAGTCTCGGACAGTCAAAATCACAGCAAAAGTCAAAATTTGCCTCTTAGGTAGATGAATTGTAATGCTTTCAGATGCATCTAGACCCTTGATCAGATGTAAAAGGGATGTAAAGAATCTCAAAGATGTGTTAGTCAGGTTGAGAATAAGGGGTGCTTTCTGCTATGGTGCTCATCTGCTTGTAACTAAACAAAACCAAAAAACATGATATAGATGGGAGAAAAGTATATATGTATATGTGGACCTTCTGGCTGGGCATTTGAGCCTAGAGCTTGATTGTGAAGGCTAGTATCTGAAAGTATCATTTCACCACAATTGTTGACAAAATAAGGGTTTTAAATAGGGGTTTAAGCTTATAGATTGCCTTTGCTATATAGGTCATTGCTTTTGTGAAAAGTTTTGAGGCAAAATCTATCAGATTGGATTTGAGACTTTGATAATCCATGGGGTTTTCCTTGGGTACAGCTCGTCTGTGCAAAGGGAGTTTATTAATAGTTACATAAAACCTAAGAGTACAAAAAAAAATCCCAACAAACAAAATACTATACCACTTTATAGACCATAACTTTACAAAAAGTCAGTTAGTCATTATTGTATCAAGTTGAATGAAATTGCTTTAGAGCAGGACAGGAAGTTGGTTGCTTCCAAAGTGGTTTTCTGAGGTGTTAAAGGAACGCAAGAGGTTAATTCTGAGAAGCAGTATCAGTGAGCACTTCTAGACAGTGTGCTGAGGGAGTACTTTGTGTTGTAATAATAAAAAAAAAAATTTATTCTTTTATGGTGGGTTGACTCTGGTAGGATGCCAGTTGCCTAGCAAGGCTTCTCTGTCACTTCCCTCCTCAGCTGGACAGGGTAGAGATAATATGATGAAAGGCTCAAGTGTTGAGATAAGGGCAGAGAGAGATCACTCACTAATTACTGTGGTGGGCAAACCAGACTCAACTCAGAGAAATTACTTTATTACCAAAATAATCTCTTCCATGGGCTCCAGTGTAGGTGCCTCTGTCCATGGCACCACAGGTTCTGCCAGAAGCCTGCTCAAGCATGGACTGACCATGGAGTCACAGCCTCCTTTGGGCATCCAGCTGCTCTGGCATAGGGTCCTCAGTGCGCTGCAGGTGGATACCTGCTCTGCTGTAGATCTCCACATGGTCTTCACCACAGGTTGAAGGAAAATCTCTGCTCCTGTACCAGGAGCACTACTCCACCTCCTTTACTGACCTTGGTGTCTGCAGGGCTGTTACTCTCAGATGTTCCCACTTATCTCTCTGACTGCAGTTGCTTTCCTCCTTTGTCACATCTGTTATCCCGCAGACACTGCCATCATTGCTGATAGGCTTGGCCTTGGCCAGTGGCAGGTCAGTCTCGGATCCTTCTGACATTGACCCTGTGAGGCTTGGGTAAGCTTTGGCAGCTTCTCACAGAAGCCACCCCTGTATGTAGCCCTCCCTGAAACATAACCTTGCAACACAAACCCAAATACATCCCGTTAGATGCCAATTTGTAGTTCATAACCCTGTGGGTACAGAGAAATGAAGATGTAAAGTATTTGCTCCTTTGCTTTCTGAAAAATCCCTGTAAGACAGAAAACCAATGGTCATCTAACAGCGTTGTTACTTCTGTGCTTCATCATGTCATTTTGTGCTTCTCCAGATAGGGTCCAGCTGTCTCACCTAGACAACAAATTTCTGTGGTGATCAACATAAGATCCAGAGCACTTGGAATGTGGGGATCTCTTTGTGAGATGGGAGAATTAATCTCTGTTCTCTGAGTTATTTTCAGTCTGAAAAAAGCGATTATCATTTAGATGCTTTTCTTCTATTTTTTTTGGCTAATTATAGATTGTGTTCATCAAGAGAAGCACTCCTAAAGACTTTTCTGATTATTTACTCTTTCCTCATAAATACATTCAATATTTGTATCTTGCCATTGCATAAGCTTCTAAATACTTACATTTTTTGTAAAAATAGTGTACAGGAAGCAACATAGGTACTGTAAAGAGGTAATAGTGGTAGTGTTTATTGTTCAGTTTCAAATATATAACAAACTGTACTAACATTAAAGTTTGTGGCCTCTGATTGCTCAAATATCATTCCCCCAAAATGCAAGTTACCTTACAAGTTTATGTATACACTTATATTTAGTTTGCAAGCTGAGCACACTCCCATGTTCCTATAAAGACTTAAGTGAAAAATACCAGTTTGTGAAGAAAAGGAAAATTTAAATTTAGGTCTTACATTGTCAGTTCTCCACAATATATTTTAGCTTCATCTACCAGCTGACTATTAGAAGACTCAGATGATGATGTTTTCTTGATAGGTTTCTAAAACCAAGATCATGTACTTCAAGAGATCTGATGTATTCTGGTATTTGGATAATCTATTTTGTATTGAAAATGCTGTCTTGTCATACATCAGGAACACTGATTTTTATTTTTTTTTCAGTAATGCCTTTTGTGAATAAAAACTTGTAAGAATCTTTGGAAGTTTTGAATGAGACAAATCAATGAGCTGAAAACTCAAATAACACCTTCATACCTAAAAATTATGTTCTCTTGAGACACCAAGAATATGAAATTATGACTAAAGCAGACAGCTGAATTTGCTATTTTCTCATCTCTGTCAGTAAAAAAAAGACACATTCTCTTCATTTTCCCAAACTCTTGAATTACTGGACATCTTTAAAGGGGCTAAAGGACTGCAAATCTGCTGAATGTAAGGTGATGTATCTCAAATTTTATTTTTTTTATGCTAAAAGAATAGCAAACAAGCGTTTGCTTTTATTTTTTTCTATGTTTTTGTTATGCAGCAATCAACTTATGTCTGTGATCCAATGCATGCTAGATTCCTTCCTCCAAAAACAATACAAAACTCTGTTCTTTGGCCCTCCAGGTAAAGGTACTGAAGGGTGGTGCATGCAACAGAAACAAGGTATCCTTATCCTTGGGAAGCCTGATTCATCCTCAATTAAATACAGAGTTCTTTGGCTCACCATTACTTGTTCTAGACTACATGTGTAATGATACTGGGGTGTTGAGTACTTTCTGGTTCTCGGTATTTCATTACATTTAGTGTTGAACTTTGTTTTAATTTTATTTGCTTATTCTAGCACGGTTTGACACCACAATACCTCATCATCTGAGCAGAATTTTCTTCTAGTGCAGTATAGCTTATCCACAACTAATGTGTAACATCTGTGAGGCTCAAGCAAAAGCAGCTGATGCTTAGAATCCGTTTTGGATTACCAGACATTTATTGTGTGTAATCTCATGATAGCAAAAATTCCAGTGACCTCTCTAGCCCACATCTAACTGCTGGGAGGAATTAATCTGTTTTCATGGTTAAATGCAGCAGATTTTTGATAGTCAGTGTGAACAGAATGGCATAGTTTAATGGCATAGTCAGTGATGGCATAGTTTAAGATTTTAAACTTTCTAATGGGTATCTAGGTAATTGCCTGCTTTTCCCTCTCAGAAGCAAGTGAATGAGGCAAGAATCAGGCAATACTGTACAAAATTGTTTTCTAATGATTGAGCCAACTACCTCAAAATACAGCCACAACTCCCAATCCCTTCCAATTTCTGTCACCTTTTATCTACTTTCTTAGTCCTGTCAAGAGCGTTTAAGAGCAATGCTTTTTATCAGTTGCAATTTGATGTCTGTATCAGGGTTGCTCAGATCAATGCCATAGACTTTACCTCCAGAGGAGATCAATGTATTTTATGTTTAAAACCTAGTGTGCCATCAGCACTTTTGTTTTAGAAATGGTAATATAAGCTTTCAGCACCGAGGACCTGGCTGAAGGTTTACACACTTGAAATCAGCAGCAAGTCTGTTGCTGTAACTGTAGTGTGTATTGTTGCTGATTATTATGCCTGTTGGGTGGGTTACTTTAAATGTGTGTTACCTTTTCAATCTTTTTATGTGTCATTCTCTCAAAAGTTTAGAGATACTTTAAAAACAAAGTGGGATTCAGTAAATGTGTAGATGACATTCACTGACTTTTGGTCTGTTAAAAAGGAGGGAAAGTTTTGTAATGGAATACAGAACTTTAGATTTTCTCTCCTGGTATTGAAGTATTTTGGTATCCTGGTCCTATTTGCTCACTTTTACAATTACCATGTAAAGTCAATATCACTCTATTGATAAATACAGTCTGTGTGTCTCAGCAATTAATTGATTAATTATCTTTTCATCTGCAGTGATAAAAATTGAAGATGTGTAAAGTCAAGTTCTGAATATATGTTCAAGATTGGCTATCCAAGTTTACTGAAAAAGTTAGACCCACTGCAGTCCCTTGAACAAGAACAGGTTGCAGAGAGTGCTTTCCTGAGGAGCAAGTGCTTTCTCAGGAGCTTGTCTTAGATCCATCACATTTTCCCATCCATCTTAAAAATTAGAATGCCTAGGTGGTAAACTGTAAAGTTTGCTGTTCCACTAATGAATTAACTCAGTAATTATATGGTCTGCACACTTTTTAGGGAGATAAATTTACTGTATTTGTGAGTATGATGCATCTCCTTGATCATAACTGTCCTGTTGAGTTGTCCTCATTGCTTATGTGACTCAGTTGATTGATTTCTAAGACAGTACCTGTACCTCTTGCTCCTCATTCTCTGATTATGTTCACCTCTGTATACTGTATTAAAAAGACTGTCTGATTTTTGCCCCGGTAGTGATCTGGTTCCTATAAATTTGTGTTGAGTAATGTAACAGCACACACATTCCCATCTCAGTCTTCAGTCATGGAGCTTGTGTTACTGGAATAACATTTCTGAAATGGCTGCTCATTCAGCATTGCGTTCTGCACAAATAAGAATAATTCAAACTAATTATTCTTTGTTATTTTACTGTTATTTTGATTTATCATTATTCCATATTTGGCTTCTTTTCTACACTTATTTGTTACCTTTTTTTTTTTTTTTTTCAATTCAGTGCTTTCCCAGTGCTGGTGAATATTCAGTGTCTTTGTTCTCTTCTAATTTTCGTTGTTTGCTGAAAGGGAATGTTTCTTTATTCATCACAAAGCCACAGTTGTCTTTGGCTTCTCAAGTGGGTATTACTTTTCTTTGAATACAGAGAATGTGCATTTTAAATTCTTGTTCGCTGATAGAATAATATGTTTTTGCTTGAATATGTTCATTGGGTCCTATCTTCTGTGCTTCAGATTTTTTTTCTGATTATCTACCTACCTATGTACATTCATAATTGTAATTTATAGATTTTAATACATAAAATATCTACATATGTGTAGTTTTTTTTTTTTTTTTTGCAATGCAAAACAGTGTCCTGTGAATTCCATCTTTGCTTTGTCACTGTTTTATCTTTGACTGCCTCTGGTCTTGTCATTCTTGGCATTTATTTTTAGCCTTTAAACAACATGTTGTTGCCCAGGCATAGATAGGGACAGAGATCCTCCATGAATTCGGCTTATATTTATCTAATGGAACATCTGTTTATTTTTGCTGTTCCTGAATTTTTTGTCCGTCCTTAAAAGGCTGGATTGCCTTTTCTTGTATCTCTGAAAGATGTGCATCTTTGACATTAAAATAGGCAAATAACCTCAGGTTGGAAGACATCATGAGATTCATATCCCAAGAAGAAATTTTCCACCCTAGGCATTAGATTCCTATTTGCTGCTATCAATAACAAATTAAAGTACTGGTCTTCACTCAGTTGTGTGTATAACCTTATTTCTCAAAAGAAAAGATATAATTATATTTTTTAGAATATTCTTAGTAATGCAGTAGTAATACTTGTTTGACCAGTTTTGACAAAAAAAAATAAATTGGTTTTTAGTGTCTCTTGGAGCTGGGGATACCCTGTTTTGAGTTTAGATTAAATCCAGCTTTGGGTTTTTTGCCTCTGAGAAAAAAATCCTGCACTACATAACCAAAACCAATTAGCTCTGTATTCTCTTTCCATATGTAGAACACCAGTTTTAAGTCATTAACACTAATCACTAAATGTTTAAGTATTAGTGTTCTTAAGGAAGTGTACAAATATTTCAAAAAATGTGGAAAAAGTAGCTTAGGTAAAAATGCTCTTAGGGAAAAATAGGTATAACAAAGCATTTTTGCATGTAATATTTTTTCCCACCTATTACAAAATTACAATTTTTGGTTGGTAAAATGTATATATTCTTTTTATTCCACGTAATATATAATAGAATTGCTGGTAAGGGCAAGCATATTTTGCAGTAAGCTTATTGACATTACTGTTTAAATTTTGGTAACTTTCAATGTACAATGTATGGGCAGAATAAACTTTATTATATGCAAATATTTTTGATTTTCATGCCTTTCTGATGATATGAAATATTTTCTGAATTCTATTTTATTTTAGGGATTATTTATTTGCCATATAAGGATCCATTTCCTATGTTTCTCTCTTCTGATTGGCCACAGTTAAGCAGTTCTGCATCCTATAGAGCTATTGTTAGTTTTCTCTGTGCAAAAAACTACTCTTTACTGACTGTATTGATCCATGATGCCTGATAGTCTACAGTAAGATTTCTGTAGTTGTCAGCGTTCATGAGCAAATTCAAATAGTATATCCCCCTCCTCCTGTGCCCAAGGTGTTCTGTCTCGTGGGAAGTGACAAAATAATTTTCAACAGTTCAGAATGGATGAAGAGGGTTTTTTGTCCAGCCTGCAGGTAATATGTGCTCTTTTCAAGATAATTGTGATGCTTGTCTGTGTCCCTAAGCTCATGGTCACTCTTAGTTCCCCTTGAAAAACTGTGTTTGTCTATCATAGCAGGCTTTTTTGTTCTGCTAAGAGTGACTTTGCTAAGTCCACTGAGCAAAATGCTTTAAATCCCAAACAAGTGTTAGGAACCTTCCATTCTGATATGTAATTTATGCTAATCTCTTTTCCTGGTGCTCAGAATGTTGTTTCATTGCAATAGATTTTCCTTCATGGGAACAAGTACTCAATTCTATGTGTAAACTTAGCTTTTTGAGTTCAGGAAATAGCAACTCCTAATTTCGTTTGGACATTTAAGTTTATGAAAAATATATTTGTCCATGACATAGATAAATAGAGTGCCTGTGGTATAACACGTGGTGGCTGTGGCTGAGTGTACAGTCTCCCATTTAGATTTGCATTCATTCCTTGCAGTAAGAATGATTAATTCAAGTATATTACACCATATTATTGATAAGGGCAATGAAGCTGATGAAGGGTCTAGAGAGTAAGTCCTATGAAGAGCAGCTGAGGGAGCTGGGGTTGTTTAGCCTGGAGAAAAGGAGTCTCAGAGGAGACCTTATCACTTTCTACAGTGACCTGAAAGGAGATTGCAGCCAGGTGGGGGTTGGTCTCTTCTCCCAGGCAGCTAGTGACAGGACAAGAGGAAATGGCCTCAAACTGCACCAGGTGAGGTTCAGGTTGGACATCAGGAAGAATTTATTCACCATAGAGTTGTCAAGCACTGGAACAGACTGTCTAGAGAGGTGGTGGAGTCACCATCCCTGGAGATGTTCAACAAACGACTGGACGTGGCACTTAGTGCCAGTCTAGTCGACAGGGTAGTGATTGTTCAAAGTTTGGACTTGATGATCCTGGACATGTCTTCAAGCCTAAATGATTTTATGATGTTTCTGTATTCTTACCTTTTTATGACAGCCATTGCACTTTATGTTATTACTGCATTGCCCGAATAAAAAGAACCATTTCTGTTATGCTTTGCTTTAGTTACTTATTTTAAAGAATAAATGTAAATTGTGGTTCTGTTGTTGAAGTGTGCCACAGTTGACAGTGTATAATTCTGCTGTCCTATTTTTTTCATCACATAAGCAGGAGATGAATTATTTTGTTGACATTCTCTTTATATTACATTTATTTGAAAATAAATAAGCCATATTAAATTATGTTTTTTAAATTGTGTGCGTTGTTTTTACTGTATTCTCTCTGTGCTGACATTTTACCTAGGAAAACAAACAAACAACAAGAAAAATGCTGTTATGTCCCTTGTTACTTTGCCATAATGTTGGTTAAGGAGTTTATTCATGAATTTGTTTGGAAGGCTTTCATGTAGGTTATAGAATTGCTAATATAGTTATATATACAGGAAGGCAGTTAAGTCTGAAGCCTTGCAAGCTGGGAAAACTTTCAGAACTTTTACGTAAGTTGTACTTGCAACAGTTTTGTAATAACTGAAACAGTGTGGGGAGTGTATGAAAGCGATTTGTTTTAAAACTCTAAAACCTGAATAATATTTGTAGCTAACCCACAACATCTGTCAAAAGAAAGGTTTTTTTCTCTTAACAGTGACCATATATTTTTTATCTTAAGCTAATTTATTTTTATAGAATAGCATTAAAATGTAACGACAAATTCTTTTTTTAGCTTGTACCATTTTGATTCCATTAGCTTGCAACAGAATTTGGTCACTAGTGTTTCAAAAACATGTCTCACAATTAAATGCTTTGTCTCAGGGCAATGTGTTTTCAAGAAATTGATTTTTGAGTTAAACAGTGAGCATGGTAAATCCTGTAAGCCTTTATATGCTACTAGTGCTATTTATTATCTGTCATGTAGGGAATGAACTTCCATGTTTTGGAATGGTGAGCAGGATTTCCAAAGAGGAATTTCAGATGTTCGTCTGGATCTCTCTAGGTGGTAGATTGACCTTAAAGGTCTAGAGACTGCTTACTGAGTAAGTAGTGTCAGCATGCAGTGGAGCCTGTGAAATCCTGAGCTGACTTTTCAGTAGTTGATAGTCCAAAACATTAACATTATATTAGTTGTTCTAGAATTATTTTGACTTAAATGCTTCTTCATGGAGGAATACCAGCAAAATGACTAAGCTAGGTAAAACCCAAGTGCAGTCTTTGAGTTTAAATCTTGCCACATTTCTGGTTTCGAGTTTTTTATTGCTTTTTGTCTGCTTATACATCTTGTTCCTAATTACAGACAGCTTACATTAAGATTAATGCTTACCTTGAGCCAGCAGTATTTGCCAGGTTTACCTTTTGTTTTGTCTGCCTGATAGATGTGCTGAAAAGAGAAGCCTTACAGGATTTCGCCTCAAAAACAGGGAAGATTGATCAACTGTAATGATAAGAAGAGCAGCATCTTTTTGGCTTTAGCATGAGGTGAAAGCTTATCAAAATGATACAGCTAAATAAAAGTGAAAACCAATTAGTCGGTGACTGTCGCGTTCAGGTCGGGTAAGAAGGACATGGTGTCAGAAGTTAAGATAAAATGATTAAAAATCTGTTGTTAGGGTATTCTTCAAGCTGAGAGACACCTTGATCTTTAAAAAAAAATAAATAATCTGGTTAAATAATGATGTACAGTCATAGATCTACCTCCTTTTTAAAAAAAAAAAAAGTTGTTATTGACAGGACTGAAAGAGTGAAATCAAGTAATAACTCAGTCCTGAAAAACTGCATCATTAACCTCACTGCCTATAAATTTTAATGAGGGTAGGTGCCGTTGTCATGCTGATGCCTATGGGTAGCACTCCAGTTTACATGACATGTTTTTATTAGGGTTTGGCTGCTCTTTGGGCAGTGTGAGATTCCTTTATCAGAGAGACAAGCGCCCCCCCTGGGGACAGGCACTCTGATACTGCAGCATAGAGATGGCCATGATAGAAAAATAAAAAAAAGCTGCCTGTGCAAGGGGATTTGTAGAAGAGGGATGTATGTAGCTGTGGCGGTGTGTTGCTCATCAGCCTGATGCAAGTGCCAAGATGCTCCAGGGAAAGATATTCTGAAAGGTGGACTCTTCAGGAGGCAGCAAAGGTCAGTTGATTTTAATACTCATGATACAGCATATCAGTTCATGAACTCTTAGGTCTCAAGAAGAAGTATTCTACAAAGTAAAATAGAAGGCTACTTACTGCTGCCAAGGTAGTCCTTCTCTCATCTTGTTTATTAAAAAGTGGATGCTCCCAAAAATCTTGCAGTTGTCCTTCCTGGTCTAATATCCTAATTAATTTTCTTGATTTGTTTGAAAATATTTTGTGTTCTTCTGTTGGATCACAAACCATTTGCTCCCCTAAAACTTGATATTGTCTGCAAATTTAGTGAGTTAAAAGCACTAAATAATGCTATCTTATTTCATAAGGTACCATTTGCAATGAGTTTTCAGGTGTGTTTCCCACACTATATACATGAAAGAGTTTGTTAATTGATTGCCCACCTTGTTTTCTAAAGGTGGTTCCCAACACATCTCAAGAACTTGTTGGGCAGCTGTTTTCAGCAGTCCTTTATCAAACACATACCTGGGTAACTGAAGTGTCCTATTCACACTAAGTCTGCAATTTTGTATGCATCTCTTTAATAATTACAAGAGAAATTCCCATCCATACTACCTGTTTAGAAGATGCAGAATAGAATCTTGTTATGAATTTTATGTGTATATTTATATATGGTGAACTAAATTGCCATGATAGAAAGAAAAAATACAATACATCTGTAGGACAGGCAGAGTTTAGTTTTCTGATTGTTGCCACTTCAAATTGATATGCAGTGTGAAGATTATATTGTCAAAACACTAGTTTGTTGAAAAAATAGTAATTGAAATTCTGAATATTTAAAAAATGTTCCATCTGGAGAGTAAATACAGAAAACAGTAATAAAAAATCCCCAGTTTTTCTCTATAGATTACTCCCAAATAGAGCTTTTATCTATTCAAATACTTTATTTCTTGTAATACTTCATATTAAACATGTATACTTGTTTTGTCCTTGGAATGCTCAAATAACAGTCTTGTATCCTGAAATCAGGTGAATGAAAAGTCATTTATTAATATAATCTCTTAAAAGGAAAGCTACCTGTTGGTTTGATGATAAGGCCATATTTTATTTAATCCACTTTTCTATAAATATTATATATGCATATCTTAAAACTGAGACAAGTTATGTAGTAAACTACTAAAAAAATGAGACTTCAGAAAAGGCTGAAATAAGCTTTTGAGAATTTATTCCAGTAACTATCCTTTCAACAAATGTTCGTAATAAAAATCTAATCTGCACTGTTCCTTTTTATTGTCCTTTGTTTTTTCTCCCAAAGCTAAATGTGCCAGGCATTGTAATGAATTCATTACACATAGATGTCAGAATTGGCTTTGGCTCTTCACATTTGCTAACAGGTAATGAACTAGAACAATTGACAATCTATGCAGATTTCTTACTGTGAAGGCAGTTTCTTTAATTTGAACAGATGACCTGAGTACAGGGTCCGTTAGCATAACTATAGATGGTATGCAAGAGGTATTTAGCAAGTATAGTTTCTGAGTATTTTTCCTTTTCTTTCTTTTGACAGAAATAGATGATGTTTGATTTTGCAATTATTTAAAGCCAAGAACATTTTTGTCAAGGACAGTGTTTTGCTAACGGAAAACCCTAAATAATCTTGACACCAAAATCTAGAAGCATGAATTTTTCATGTTGAATATCTTTGCTGATAAGTTGTATAATGATCATCCCACAATATACCACAAATAAATTGTTTTTTTGATTTAAAATAGGAAAGACAAATTACAGAGCATAGGGATCAGAACCTGAAGTGTGACATCGTCCTTTAAATATAGTACTGTAGGCAACGTAGACTTCCCAGGTGTTATTTCCGTCAATTTTCAGCCACAGTCATCTTCATGATTTTCTATTTATTTTTCTTTATTATGTAAGTAGAAGGATTTTTATCTTGTGGTTCCATCTGTCTGTTTTTGTTTTGTTGAGATTGAATACATTTTTTTAAATGGCGGTGAAACTATGTGAAGTCATGTTTTGTACTTGAAGGGTCAAAAGTTGATGTGTAAATTGCACACTGCAAGGAAGATAAACTTGGCTATTAGGATAATTTGTTGAGTACTGACACATGATATAAAACAGGAAGACATGGCTCATGTTGTAAAACAGCTTGTAAGGGTTAATTGCTGCCTCTGGCTAAGCAAGAACACAAACGGGGAAAACAACCCTACAATTCACAGTTTGTACTTAAAAGTCTCCTTTGGTGGTAGATGTCAGGCTTTTGTTTGAGTGTTTGAGGGTAACACAAAGATAAATAGAGGGGAAAAGAAGAAAGAATTGAAAGGAAATAAACAGAACCACAAGAACCTGAAGGATGGTGGAGTTTCTCTGCCAAACCCTATATTGTATTTTCCTTGTTTCTAGGTGGCCTACATGAGTTCCTAACCTCTGTCTGTAAACTATGATACTGCTTCCATTGCCCTGTTCTTTTTATAAGTTTAAGTAGAAAAGTAAAGCAATGAAAGCAAGTCAATACATTTGACTTGCCATTCTGTATGAATGCTAGGATCATGGGTGCTATCTTGTCCCTCCAACTCTCTCCCAAAAGAGTTTAAAAAAAGGGGAATTCTGTCTTTGTTATCTCATGTAAGAACTCAGAACCTTTTTCTAAATGAGGATAAGTGAGTACATTCTAAAGCTGAAAATTATTATAAGAGGACAAACTGGGTGACTTCAATTAGTTCCTCTATTAGTGAAGTACTAATGTAGAAAATAATGTAAGGGATTCTAATGCACTAACACAGCCATGAAACTTATGGCTGAAGACATTTTGTTAAAGGCTGACTGTTTTCAGTTCTTAGAAAGTGCTACTGCAGGAAAAATGGCCACCCTCTTCGTAAGCAGTCATATTTGAAGACTGATGAAATATGTTTAAAATGGAAGCAAAAAATGTCCATAAAGTCACAATTTTCAATCCAGTAAACCGAATCTCCTTCAATTGTTCAACTTTTTCTCATATTCCTTTGACCTGTAAGGAGTTTTTCTTTTCAAATAGAATTTTTAGCTCTTTCTGCTTTTTTGCACCCAGCAAATGATTCCAGGGTTTCCATTTTGTCCCCTTTCTTGCCCACATGAAGCAAAAGTACCTATTCACGTACCCATGTTCGTGTCAGTTCAAAAGGAACAAAAGCCTTTGCTTACATCTCTTACTGTCTTGAATTGTCCTATTTTTCTTCTTTCCAGAACTATTCATCAATTTATTCCTGATTTTAAGAGTTCCTGGATATGCTGGAACAACATAAGACATTTACTTTTATTAAACAAAACCTAGAATTACGTGTGCTGCAGGTGGAATGCCTGATTTAAAACTCCATCTCATTCAAACATCTTGATTTAGCAAACCTTAATATCAAATGAAGTCCAAAGTGGAGACAAGTGCTAATTAATCATTCATCTCTTCAAACATAGTGGATAAACTGGAAAAAGTTACTAGATGTATGCTTTTCTATTCTTAACTCTGTTCCCGTTCTGAACAAATAGAGACTCAAGTAAAACCCTGGACTTCATCAGAGGGGTAATAATCACTTGGTAAGAGAACTGAAACTTTCAGCAAAAACCACCGAAGAAATCAATAAGAAAGTAATTGTGGTCAAAATGAACTCTGTAGAAAATAAGTTTCCTATGCGTTTATGTGTGGTTTGGGTTTTTCCATTTGTTTGTATTGTTTTAACTGTGTCCCCCATTATATTTTTTTCCAATGTAAATTTACAAGTACTTTAAAGAAAATATAATTTATTTGTTTTTTATTTTGTGGCTTAGCCAGTCACATTTCTTCTGACAGTATAGTGTTTCCTGCATGATGGTGGATGTCAAAGGTTTATCCTTGGCACATTAATCACAGGTAAAATAACAAAAGAGATCTTGTAATTTCTCTTTGGCTCTTGAGTATACAGTGGTAAAACAGCTTACCAGTAAGGTGGTAGTCTAAATGTGCTTCTCTCCATACAGCCTTTGCAAATTTCCCAGTAATAGTGTTCAAAAATTATGATTCTTTACCATCCCTGATGGTGATGATATGGTGAAATGATGTTCTTTTTACCGAGACAGGCTGAGACAGCTGCTTCAGTAAACCATGGACTACTTATTTGTTTGGGTTTTTTAATGAACTTATAGCTGGGAGGAATACTACTTGCTGGTAAATTGCTTATATACACATTCAGAAAGGTGTCTTGGAAGCTCATATCTTGCTGGCAATATTCTTAGGAATATAGAATTTGTTAAGAAAAAAGGAGAGACTTTATTTACTTATTTATTTATTCTTAATGTGTTATGAGCTGCAATAAATGCTTATCTAGACCCAAAGTTTAAATCTAGAGCTTATATTCAAAGGTGAAACAGTTACACTGCTTTTGCACTGCTGGTGGTAATAGGAATTATGCTGTTAACAAATTAAGGACAGATAGCGGTACTTAGGTGTGAAAACAAGCTGTCATTTGTCTAGGTCTTTATTTAGTGCATAATCACAGAAGGTCTTGTCAGGAGATTACAGAACTCTGTAAATGAAGCTAGAGAACATGCCAAAAAAATTGGCATCTCTACACCAACTGTTAAAGGAAGTTTAAGCTAGCTTGTCTTGCATATTTTTCAAAAAATGCAATGAACCTAAGAAGATCGTAAGAAAGATTGTTAAGCCATTTGGTGCAAGATTTGCTGGAAAAAATGCTTGGGCTACGAATACACCTGCAGGTTAATTTTGTAACCTATATCCTATGGAAATGATTGGTCTACCTTACCAATTTTTTAAAAGTAAACTGCATCAGGAAGCATGCTTGAATAGTGCAAAATGGTGTAGCAAAACTATGAAAATGTTTCTTCTTGTAGTATGAGGATAACTAGAGCAGTTGTACCAAAGGGCACCGCATGGAATTGACTCATGCAGGTAATTAACAAACGCAGCAACTAAGTGTGTGGCCATCAATCATCCTAAAGAATTAAAGAAAAATCAATTAACAATTTAATTAAAAGTCATTTGATGACCTCAGTTATTCTGTTTAAATAAGATCATAATTTCACTTCCCAGTTTAGAATTTAGACCAATTATTTAATTAAAATGCCAATGAAATATTGACCTAGTGAAACCTTTGTTCTAGGTGTTTTAAATATAGATCATCAAATTATCTTTACAGCTACATATCCCATGAGATATGGTAGTGTTCCCTTTATTTTATGAAATATTTTGACTGCTGGTGAATTCTTATGCTCTAATATAGGCATGTTTTCTGGAAGAAGGGCACTCAGACTATTTTTATCTGTTCCTCAAATTTTTAGCTGTGATCTGAAGGCTATTTTTCTTTTAGTCACTTATAGTCCTTGTCCATTTTCCTTAACTTTCCTCTGATAAGAAACCACACTGGGAGGGAATTTACTAGCTTTTGTTGATTCTTTTCCAAATGTCTTTGCTGCTGTGGTTTGCCTCTTCCTTATGTAGATGAGGCGTCTTAGTCCTTGACTGAGTTCTGTCTTGTCTGTGGGAATTTCTGTTTTCCTAGGTTCAGATTTTGCATCTGCAAGATTCTGTTAACACTCAGTTCAGTCATTTAGGATATTTTTTTAAAGGCAACTAGATGGATTTTAAGTACAATATTGTACTATTTTAGAAATATAACTTAGTCAACCACTGTGTTTTTATTTGATTATGTTTTTACTTAAAACTTCTGCAGAGTTGTAAACTTTTGTCTTGCACTTCCATCTACCTGTATTTCTACTAGTAGAAGTTAAAAAAAAAATAAATGTTATAAGAAACATTGAAACTTAACATTCTTTGAATGCCTTCATTCTTGAGCAAAGAAAATGTAGGAGAAAAATATCAGCTATATAAAAATCCAGTATAGAAGCAGTCCCGTCTTGCCACTGATACAGTTACGATAGTGGGGGCCCTGATATGAAAGAAGTAATTACCACTGGTCCTGCCTCTGCATTCTGCCCTGGCACTCAAAAGCATCTGCAACAATGAACATGGATTTCCTCATTGCTGAAGTGCAAGTTCCTGATAACAGAAGGTTATCAGCACTATCACCAGTTGTCATGGATGGGAAGAGAGGAACTTGATCTTACTAATTTCCTAAGTGTCACTTGGTGGTTGGACAAGCACAAACATACCAAGCAGAAATGGGGCATCCAAGCTAACAGCAGTTAGTTAATGTGGGTCTTTGCCACTGCAAAAGATATTAAAAAACTTGGAGCAATCTTTATGCATTTCTCTTGAGCAAATTTCAGTAAATCTTTCTTTTTATGCATATGTTGAGATATTTCCAATAGGCCTTGTTCATCAACATTCATGGGGGTGGGGGGGGGTGCGGGGGGAAATAGACTATTTGGTAAACTTAGTCTCAGAACTCAGAATCATCCACATTTTGACTGTCCTTTTAATGCCAGTGAAACCAGTGTGAAGGTTCTGCTTTTGGCAGTGTTCCCCAGTAGGATATTGAAGGACATGGACTTAGTGTAACACTTACTAAATTACTTGGAAAAATCACTGAATCAGTAATACAAAAAGACCATCGAGTTCAGTGCTGCATCTTCCCCTGTGCCTTTTGAAGATGACAGAAGTATGCAGTCTTTCTACCCAGCTCCTGTATGTAAAGGCACTCTGTCCCTCCCCATTGTTCTATGTGTAGCATGTTCTGTTAAGTAGAAAGAATGCAGTTTACACAATGTCGGTTTTTTAGCTTCCTTTACTGACATAAGAAAGGGCTTTTTTTTTTTTTTCAGATTTATGTTGCAAAGCAAGCTTGAACTATTTTTACAAAGCTCTAAAAGCGCCAGCTGGTATCTGTTACGACTTACACTAGAAAATGAATAATTTGAACAGTGTTTGGTTTGTTTTTTTGGTTTTGGGGGGTTTTATATAGAAATTATTCATTAAACTGTCTTGGGTTTAGACTGTTAAAAATGGGGAAGGTGCATAATGTCACTGACATATTGAAGGCCGCATTAAGTATTTTCTGTGAACAAATCGAAATGTTACTGACTGAGTGTCCTGGTCTTTGGGGACTAGGGGTCTCCATCCTTCAATCCATGAAAGCAAGGTTAACATTCAGAACTCACCTTTCTTACGTTGCAATAGTATATAAAAGTCCAACAGATATTGGAACATACAGCCAGATGGCCAATAACTTTTTGTTAAAACAGAAGTCAATAGGAGTGTAAAATTTTTGTGAAAGCTGAACTATATAACAGCTGAACTGTTATATAGTTCAGCTGAACTATAGCTGAACTATATAACTATATATCACTATATATATAGTGATATATACTATATCACTATGCACTGTGACTATACTGACACAGTGCAGTCAGTAGTTGTATGATGGAGTATATAAGATCTCTATGCCATGGTAGATTTGGTCCTTCATGTCAGGTGCTATTACAACTCGATGCCCTAACTAAATGTTGCCCACAGTATATATAGTTTTAATGTACAAAAATATACTTGAAATGTGATTACATTGGTTGTCATGTGCTTTGGAACATTTCACATCCTCTTGTCTGTCAATATGTCTTCTGGATATGCTCACCTTTGAACACTTTTAAACATCTTGTTTCTCTTAAGCAATCATAGTCAACTGTTATATGTCCATGTTTATTTCACTTGTAGACCTTTATATCGCACCTTGTCATTATGTGCTGCTTCACAATTTATTTTAAAACAATCAACTATAAGACAAGGACTGTATCTTTCAGTCTTTTACACTAATCCAAAATGATGTGCTGCCTGATTTAATAGACCAGGTCATGAGCCAGACTTGGTTCTGCTAGGTGGAGTTTATTTTTTTATACTGCTTTAAAATGAGCATTTACTCGCCTCATTTTTTTTTCTGCCTCTAAATGTGATGATTTTGTGGTTGCTCATTTTCATTTTGACTGAAATTTTAAGTTTAAAGCTAACCTTACTATAAGAGTACAAACTCAGTTTTTCTTTTATGTATTTTTAACTTCAGTTCTATCCTACTCATGAATGACTGATATATGATTTGTTTGGGGGTTTTTTTGTTTGTTTTTTTGTTTGGTTGGTTGGTTTGTTTTGGGGTTTTGGTTTTTTTTTCCTTTCTGTCTGGAGCCTATCTTTCTAAGTTGATTAAATAAGCATCTGGCAGTATTAAACTTGACTAAAGATTTTTTTTTTTATTTTTTTTACAGTGTTGTATGTGATTTTTACAATGGTGATTTGCTGGTTGATTCTGTTGTTTTGTTTGGTTGTAAATGTCTTGTTTCTGTAAGTTTTATGTTAACTCTTGCACATTGAGTTCTCGCAAACACTGGAAATTAACTTAGGTTCTTCTGGCAGAGGCATCAACAGCACTAAAGACAGCAGCTTACCAGTTCTGCTGGCAGTGAATGATTTTTGACTAGTTTCTCTGTCATCTAGACCCATAACAGTACTGTGTGCAGAATATAGCAGGAATTTATTTTTATCATTGGAGGAACACTATCATGTTGATGCACATCAGTTACCCTAATTTAAATAGACAAGGATCTATTTGGGCAAATGAGCCTAATGCTGTATAAGTACCAGATACTATGGTATTTTGACTAATGGGACTTGCAGTCCTGCATCTGTCCCATTTCTTGCTTCACCCCTTCCTATTTTGAGGCAATTTGTGTGGCATACAGCTCAAAATGTCATGGATATTCTTCCTCAGCCCCCAAACAAATTTAGTTATCCCAGATGCAGTTTTAAATCCTCTTCTGTCTGCAATTTACTTAATTTTTTTTTTTGTACCTTTGTAGTATGTGACTGAGCAACTTTTCTTTGTGGTTTTCTGAATTTGTGAAAGTAATATGTTCGTTTCCAAACCATTTCCAAACACAGAGTTTAAAATTTTTAGGTTTTCCTGGGTCATAATTTTGTGCTCTTTCTTCTTTTCCTTCAAGGAACTATAGATATATTTGGCAAAGTGAACAGTAGGTTGATCATAAAATTGAGTGATTGTAGGAGCCAGAGATTAACAGAACTGTAATACATTCATTGGAAATAAGAATGACTAAAATTTTAGTGATTTTCTGTGCCATTTCCTAACTCTTGAACCTTTTTTCATCACTTCTAATGGAGTCTGTATGTATGTCTTTTTTATTTTGAGCAGGTTTTTTTCTGGTTTAAGCTTAAACTTAGCTATTTTTGTGTATTCATACCTTTTTTTCATTATCTTACAACATAAAAGGAGGGGGTTTATTTGTTACATGATCTTCTACATTTCTTTATATTCTTTTTACTACTGCTATAAACTTTATTTTGTGAAGTATTTCAGCATATGGTCTCCATGAAAGATATAATATTGTATGAAATTTTATTGTTCTCTTTAAGATTGTGAAGACATCCTGTTAAGTGTAGTAAATTGTTTTAATGTATGGCAATGACTATTAAGAATAATATGGGAACATAAACCACCAGGAACATATATTTGCAGTGGAAAGTTTGGTGATAATTATCTTTCACACTTTGTGATGAATGTTTCAGTATGTAAGTGGTGGCAATTTCTAAGCGATAAATCTCTCAGGTATTATAAAGGCTAAGAGCAAAACTTTTGCATCAAAAGCTGTCATTCTTTTCTAGTACAGCTATTTGTTAAGGCAGCCTGGAAAATAAGTCTTTCTTTATAATGGCATCCGAAGTTTCACAGCATATTTTTGTCAGTATTTTTTTTCTGAACAGACCATGCTAAAGGCAGTTTATCTAGCTTCAGCCTTATATAGAGATCATTAGTGTGGCAAAAAAAAGGATAATGAGGCAGAATTATCTAAGCTGTGGATTCTCCTTCCACCACTACAGTTTTTCTTGAAGTTCTTGTGAAGTTTCATGATATACTTTTTATATCATCCTTCCTATAAGATAATACACTTGAAAATTTGGACATATTTAAAGTATTATTAACATAAGCAGAACTTTTCTACATGAAGCCTTGACCTTGAAAACTTCTAGAACCAGTAGGGCTTTGTTACACAAAGGCCACTGCTTTTGCCATTAATCATAATAGACTGTGCCTACAGCTATTGTTGGTGAATTATTAAAGATATTGGAACATGAGAAGTATTTATTGCAAATCATTTTATTTAGCCAAAAGGGCAGGAGTCATTTTGCATGTAGGACAGTAAAAAGGATGTTTTTCTTGTCTTCATTTACGATTGGCCTCTAACTTACTTGTTTTGGAATGCATCAGCTTAAAATCAATGTACTCTTAAAGGAATAAGGATTTGATAAAGCAATTGCTAAATATTAGTCTCTTTATTCACAAAATTATCTTCAGGAGCCTTTATTCTGATCCATGTCATTTGAAATCTTGCATATTTAAGCAACTCTCTTCTATTTCTGTGTATTTTTGAAAGTATTCAGGATGTCATCACAAACTCCTAGGGGCTATTTGTTAGATAAAGAAGCAAATATTGACTGCCTTTTTATCTTAATTAAATCGTCATTGATGAAATGATGTATTGATTTATAGCTCACAGTCATGCCAGGAACTTGGGCTTTTAAACTCAGATAACAATGCTGAAAATACTTTTTAAAAACAAAACAAAACAAAACAAAAAACCCCTCATCATTCTGTTTGGTTTAATCAGTTGAACTAAAGCCAGAAGAAAAAGAAATAAGTATGATCAGCAGTCATAAGAAATACATCATTTATGTGGTGGATAAATACAGACACCGAAGAACTGCTGAGACAGGTCCAACTGTGGCCCCTTAATGATGCATGCCCAAGTCACTGAGCAGGCGGATAGGATTTTCCCAGGAAAGGTATGCATGAGAATGTTGGATGCTGTACTAGGATGCAACAATAAGGAATTTACAGTAAATTTCCAGAATTCCATTTACTGGAAATCCCTGATTGGTGCTTCCAGTGGCCATGGCCATTCAGTATGCAGCACTGTAATTTGAATCTGACTAACAGGATTTCCTGGGAAACAGCAACTTGTTTTATGTATGTCTGAAAGTGCATATCTACTTATTCAGCCTCAGGTACTTCAGCATTACGCTCAGTAAAAGCACATTGTGGGGCAAAGGGAAGACAGGTTCCTCCAGAAAGTTCCAGAATGGGCTGGTATTACAGAGATGAGTTGATTCCTGGGGAGAAGACTGGAGAAACTGTGAAAGCCATCACCAGTGGTGATACTCTAAGTTCTGTTTGAGTTTGAAGAGTCAAGAGGTAAATGAGTGCAAGCACTAACTACATCATTCCTTTGTGCATCCATTAAATGTGCTCAGATGGCCTATGGAGAACACTTTTATATACATATATTTATACTATTACTGCCTAATCTTCCTTCTTCATTGGTTGAATGCCATCAGTTCCACAAACAGATGCTGTTTCTGTTAGTCAATCCTTGTTACCAGGATATGGATGCAATTGCTCCCCAAAGCATGTTTATAGTGCACTTTTTGTCCACGTAAAATCAGAAAGGTTTTAAACTTATCATATATACTTAACAGTTGATTGCATAGCTACTCATAAGATTATGTGCATACAAGAATGCACCAATGACATGATTTTGCAGAGAAAGATAGGAGCAAGGTGTACTCTTGTAACACGGCAAATTAAGTTTTGAGAATTTTGTGTCACAACTACCAACTTTATTTGGCCATCTGAAATTTACTGCTTGGGTCTTGGCTGCAAGTGGATTGCAAGTGAGAACATATGCTTCATCGTTGGAATGAACTTTGAAAAAAGAATATTACAATATTCATGGTACTTAGCAGTACAGTGGCTGCTAAGGCATAGATACTCTGCTTTCTTTGCATCAGGGTAGAACTTGAGTTTGAAAAGTTTGTTGTGTGCAGTGTCTCACATAAGTTCAGTTCCCTTTTTTAATGTGTCTTTATTCTCAGTGTTCAGCTATCTTAAGTTTCTTTTCACTTTGCCAGTGTGAAATCAAAGCTAATTTCTCTGGGATATTGCTAGTAACATATTTCAGGAAAAGCAGGGTATTTTTTGCCCTGGAACAAGTAGAAAACTTACTTTTTTTTCTTCTTGAGGTGGTAATTTATACATAAGGTGTTGTAAACAGATACTTATATTGGATATAATAACTTGCAGGTTTTCTTTTAATCTGAAAACCCAATTAAGCATTGGCCAGACAAGCTGCTAGACCCTCTTATGGATAAACATGATTTAAATTATTCCATACCTTCCTCTGAGAAGAAAAATCAGGAAAATGAATTTATTTGTACTTAGAAAGATAACTTAAATGAAACGTAATACAGACATTGAAAGGAGATTATAACGATTTTATGCCTCTGTAGTATTTTAAGTTGGATTTTAGCAATTGTTCAATTTTTTTAGTTTTTGGAGCTTTTATGGGTTTCTGGTGAATACTTTTGCTTAATGAGGACAGTGCACATTGTTGGATGAAAAATGAGAATGCTGTTTTTCTGAGGGGAAAAATGAACACTAGAGAACCTTCGTTCTTCATCCAGTATTAACTTAGGAGCCCCTTTTTCAAAGGAGTCTAAATACATGGAACTTGATTGCTTAGTTTCCGACCCTAAAATGGTGTGTAGTCTATTCCAGAGCTTCACTGGAAGACCTTTCTCACGGTGTAACCAAGCATCAGTTGAAGGCCATCTCTTGACCTGTTAATCCAAGATATGTTTCTGATTTGCGTGTTTTAAAATGACTATCAAATTGAAGCTCAGCTCTTATTTATATATGAGAGCTTTGGTTTGGATATGAGAATAAAGTAAGGATGAAGTTATCCAAAATAATGAACAATAGCACAAAGAAGGTGACGGTGGTTAGAGAGAGTATTTTGAAGCCTCCACTCAGGCCCTTGATGGGAAGGTCTGAGGTCTCTTGGAAGGATTACTGTTTTCTGAGGTGCTTCCAGGCATGTGTGAAGTCCAGGGAATAATATCAGTCTTAGTTTGTATTTCAGGTTTAAGCAAGTAAATTTAGACTCCACAAGCTGCTAGGCCTTCATGGGCATGGGCAACAGGAGTCTGCCAAGGGGAGCACTGTTGCTTTCAGGGCCAGGCACCTGTGTTTCATGCTTCTAAATGTGAATTTGATATGGTATTTAAAATGTATTAAATGTGTGAGTGACAAAACTGACACAGTTGCATCAAAGGTCCTGTTATTGTGTTTAACCTATGTTATAAATTAGGTAACATGTTTAGGTACATAAACTAGGCAGGCTCAATTCATGTATTTTTTATATCATTAGAATTTGGAGAAAAGTCTTGCATTTCTGAAATATTTTGCAGGTTCGAGCCAGCAAGTACATTCTTTGATGAGAATTTAAATTCTCTCAGAATTTTGCTCATCAAAAATGTGAGAACCAAAACACAGATAAAATTGAGTCTGAACTTTAGAGTAAAAATGTCCTGTCTGTGTTGTATTCTGTGGTGGATTTTAATTGTAAAAAAAATACCTTTTTTTTTTTTTTTTTTTAGAATTAATCGAATGTCGTAGTGTCACTGTTAGAAGATATGAAAAAGAGCTGTATTAGAATGCTCTCTCGGCAGAGAATTTCATTATAAATAAAAATATGCGCTAGTTTTAGATAAGTGCATATATCAATATTAACAGGCATTTAAAATCTTGACTTTAATATGTTTCATAAATTTAGTTCAGCCAAAAACGGAAGTCTGTAAGCCACTAGTAAGGCTTTTGGAGCAAAGTAATACCGAAAATATAGTATAGCACTCACAGAAGATGAAGGTGTGAATTTTCCCATATATCATCTTAATGGCAACATTTTCTACAAAATGACATGGGGCACTCCTTTCATATTTCATGACTTCTATTTGCCCAGCTTCAAAATGCCAAATGTGCCAGTGAAGAGCACTTTAATATTCATGGGTTTCTGGGATGGCTTTGGCAGTTGTCAGCTAGAAAAATGGCTTAATTAGAGGGAATATGACTTGTGATTTCTTCTTCATACTCAGCCACATACACAAACATGCAACATATATCTCCACATTTGTCTTCTACAGAAAAGATAATTCACAAGTGGCAGTATTCTTTTCCCATCACACTTGACTGTTTTGATTGAAAATGTATTTTCATTTATTATAATTACTAGAATAATACCTTAATGGAAAATACACTGTAATGCAGAGGGGGAAAAATCCTGATCAGCACTGAAACTGATGATTTAAAATTTTAAATATGATTAAAATAACATTATTATTAATTTATATTATCAAAGAGACAAATAGAAAAATAAATTACAGGCAGACATTTTCCACACAGCTGAGCTATTTGTGTGAGAAACAGATTTTTAAAGAGGTTAGAGAGTAAGTCGGAATGTTTTGAAAGAACTGAAGTTCCAGTGGGGGATCATGTTCATACTGAATTATTAACAGCAAGAAAGGATAAGCTAAACAAAAGCTTCAGAAATTAATTGGACAAATTGGTAAGGAAAATCAAAGACAGTGGCAGAACATGTTGTTCTGAAAAGAGGAAACAGTGGACCTAAGACTTACCGTGGTGGATGAAGCCCTGAGCGGTCTGGAGTTCTTATAACTTCACACACACTTTAAAGAATAAGAGAATGACCATCAGTATGGAAACTTACAAAGTATGTGTAATATCAACTCCTCCTAGTTCATCAAGTACTCATTACAAGTGAGGTCAGGTGCAGAGTTTGTGATCCAAATTGCATTGAAAATATTGAGATACCTACATTTTAACATTGTTCTCAACCCAGGTTGTTGTTCCATTTCACCAGCATCTCTAACAGTTTATTGTGGCTGTACAGAGGTGGTTTTTTTTTCCCTCTGCATTTTATTCAGTGCTTGATTTGGTTCTCATATCACTTATGGAACATTCCTTAAAGAATTCTGTGAAATCATGTGTGTAAACTGGAGATGCCATACACTGCAGGCAAATTGCAAAATGGAACATGTTTATCAGTTCTTAACCAAAAATATTTTTCCCACTAAATTCACAATGAAATTTCTCTAGTCAGAAATATACCATCCTAATGTTTCACTAGTAGTAGTAGTAGTAGTAGTAGTAGTAGATCTGAAGGTAATTTGAATTTAAATTTATTGTATAGAGTTCGTCATTTCTTGCCCTTTAGTGCTGTGTAAATATCATTATTAGATGGAGATACTCATGTTCATGACTAAGTGCTTTGCTACACTGAGTAGTCACATAGCTGAGGGAGTAGCTCTGTAGAGCTAACTTTATGCAAGACCCATTTCTGAAAAATAAATTAACACTTTCTTCAAATTCATCTGTAGTAAGGGAAGCACTTAAAAGTTTATTTTAAATACCCATTCAGTGAAAAGGTATGGCATCTGAATTGTCTTGAATTCTGAACACAAGGTTTAGATTTTATATGACAGAGGATCAATCCTGAACTTCCTCTTCAGCTGCAAAATCTGCAAAAAAAATCTAATCTTTTGATTATATCAGCAGTGAAATCTGTGGCAGTGAGCATTAATCTGTACAGTAATTCAGGCTTGTCTGGGTTATTTCATGATAATTTTTTTTTTATTTTATTTACTCTAGGATTTTAATACGTGCTTCTGTAGTGTCTAGAAAGGCTTTGGCTTTTTATTATGCTTATTCCCTGTAAAAATGTCTTTTTAAAGAAAGACATTTGATTTGTTGCACAGGTTTTACCACAAGAGAACCTCTACTTGAATGGGTGCATTGTGGTCAGCACTACAGATAATTAAATCTTGAGAGAGAGTGACAGCAGGGTTTTAATAGTTTTTCTTAAGAAACGTGCATGATGAGGGTAGCCACACAATGTTACTATACTGCCTTACTGTTTCCAGTCATCAATAATTACTGTTTTTTTCTGGACTTAAATACTGATCCTCTACGTACTTTTGTTCATGTGTATATAAATTCAGATGAACTTCCATTAACTTCAGAAGAGTTCTCATAAAATTATATATTCATAAGCTTTGCAGAAGTGGCATTTCAGATTATTATTGTTCTAGATAGAAACTGGAGAATTAACTTCCACCTGGCATTAGCTGAAATAAAACCATAGCTTTCCCTGAAACTGAGGTGATTTATGTCACCTGATTTTTTCCTTCAAACTTTTTAGATTTGATGATTATAAAAATTTGAATTTAGTCAATCAGTATTAGCAGTATTCAAGGTCAGCTTTGCCACACACAGAGACAGGAAGTCAAGGAGATTAAAAAGGTACTGAGGTAACTGTACTTATCTTGGGATCCCAAGTACGCAAGTATCCTGCCTTTTTCACATAACACAGCATTATGTTATGTAAGTAATATATTATATTTCAGAGTAATACATTACTTTTTCTTTTTTTTTAAAAAAAAAGACAATTCTCTAGTTATTGTTGTCTAATATGAGATAATCAAGGCATTTTTCAGTGCTTTGGGACCTTTAAGTAAGAAATAGTAATTGGACTTTTTCATCATCTGGATGAAGAATAGGCCACGAAAGAATAGAACATTCTCAGGTGACAAGCCATTATACAACATGGACATCTCTGAGAAATTCTTTGACATGGCAGTATTTCTTAACATGATTTGCCCATAGCTGAAGTCAAATTTATTGTAGTCCTGCACAGCTAGTAAATCTGCCATTAGTCTGTCAGTTACATCAGTACAGCTACCTTTTTCCAGGTGTCAGTCCGTAAATCCTTCATTGTTTTTATTGATTGAGTCACGAGTTATTTCACCTCTGGCCTTTAGTTTCTGGTAAAAGAATAGCAAGAATTTGTTTCTTCCTCAAAAAGGAGGTTAAATTTAAAATATGGATAATATATGATGAAAAAAATCTGCATCCTCTTCACACATATTGTTGTTGATGTAATTCATCTTACTTCTCTTGTGAGTAGAATTTAACAATATGGGGAAATTTTTCTTGAATTTACAACTGATTTTGTTAAAAGAAGTAGTATACTTCAGTGGAAACCCTTGAATCTTAAATTATAATATGCTATGTTCCATTTAGAGCATGTAGTGCTTTCTACATGTTCAGAAAGTAGCACAAAAGTGAGAGGAAGAAAGATTTGACTTACTGCTGTTATGTGATGTATACATTATAAAGTCTTGAAATCAGTGTAAAATGCACTGGACTTTTGCTCATTTTCTCTTAACTATAAACTAATTTCAGTGTATGTAGAATGAGTTACAAAAATCATGACTTGAGGGGGGGAAAGGCTGTACCAGTTAGCTGTGAAACAAAAACATAAAAAAGCTGTACTTTGAGAGCAGTTGCTCAGAGCAGTAACATTTTCAGTAATGTACATTTTCCATATGGCTCTGTAATTTTTCATCAAGCTTCTGTCTGCCTTCATACTCTACTGCATCCTAGACTTGCTCAAGTTTGACATTATAGGATTTTGAACAGTTCCTTAATTTTAGCTTATTTTACAGTGAAATACAACTTGGGAAAGGAGGGGATTTTATTTTTTCAAGGACGGGCAGTTAATGTGTAGCTATTCTTGGGTCATTCTTGTGTTGTTTTATACAAGTAATAATATATTATGGTACTAATTTTAGTAATGAATAAGAAAATGAAACACATAGGAAACATGAAATTTTAGGAAAATATACCACAGGCAGATCCTTTTAATTTTCTATGTTATTAAGAAAAAGACGTTTGAAAGTATTAATTTGAATATTAGCAAGCAATGATAGATAATGAGGCATGTTAGTGACTAATATTACAGTGAGACAAGTCATCAGGTACAGCCTTCACCAGGGGTGGGTTTTGACCTTTTGTGTAATGATGAGTTTGTTAAAACTGGATGGACATGAGAATGCAGATTGTGAAGAAACAATTGCAGTATGCATATTTTCTTTCTCTCTTCCTTGTCAGCACCAGGAAGGGTTCTTGGAAAGTATCTAAAATGTTAGTAGCTCAGAAGTTAATGAAGACGAGAAGATAGACTTTGGGAATTGGGGTGAAGATGTAAATGCAAGCCAACACATTTTAGTCTGCACCATGCTGAATTTAATGTTGACAGACTCTACAGAATAGCACAAAAATAATGAGATTTTAGATTATGATGTTTGAGAAGGTTGTGCTGAACACTCAGCAGGAAACTTTGAATTCTGAATTTGGAGCAGTCCTATATACAATATACTTCACCCATGTGGTAATTTCCGACATCTGAAATATGTGCCTTTTAGAATTACATGGTACAGGTTAACAGGTGCTTTAAGTCAGTAAATTACTATGCAATTTCAATTATTTATTGAGGTCCTCAGTCTTTTTGGACTCTTCAAAGTTCTTGGCTCTTATTTCACCAGCTCTGCAGTTCTTATCTCCACCTCAGCCAGCTCTGGTGCCCATTGCACCACCCTCTGATGTCTTCCCTCCATTCAGAGCCTCCTCAGCTCCTGCTCACCCTTGATTATTTATCGCTTTTCAATGTCTACTTATTGCTGTGGATCTCTGGCACAGTCATCCAAAGCATTCTGCCAAGCTTTTCCACCCCTTCTAACCAGAGTTCCCCAAAACTTGCCTTGGCCTTTCCTAGCTATATTAGATTTTCCTGAAACTCTTGGGACATCACTATTACTGTAGATGTATCATCCTTATTGCAAGGACATTCTCTGTCGTCTACAGAGAGGTTTTTATGTGGCTGTGATCAAATTAAATTCATAGCAATCAGCAAGTAGAAAATAGAAAAAAAATCCAATAAGCTGTTATCTTCTTTCTTTCCATACCTGTGTGACTATTTTTTTAATTACTTCAGTATGAAAAATTTCTAGTACATTGTGACTTAAATTCTTTCTTTCTTTCAGTTTGTATCCTGACATTGTAGCTGGCTTAATACTGATACTACTAAATCCTAAAAAAACCTCACTGTCTACTTACTTAATTGTTTGTGTCTCTGTATTTTCAGTTAATTCAGCTAGACTATTCATGATTATTGAGTGGCTGTACTTGTTACCAGGGCAAAAGTTAAGCCATAAGTAATAAACGAAGAGATATGCAAGAAAGAAGTTAGAAGTATAATTTATAAATTTATCATTAAGCCCAGATTCTGTCATTATACTGAAGAATTAAATGGAAAGGTCAATACTTTAATATTCTCTTTGCCTCATCAGATATGCTATTAAATGTCAGGACTTTACTAAGGTGCATACTAAATTCATCTGCAGTGTTTTGGTCTCTCACTCTTTGTCAGGGCGTGTTGTTTTTCCAGTCACAGAAGACAAGCCATTGTTTTAAGGGCTCCAATAGAAATAGTACTCTGGGAATTTTGTAGGGGAAGATGACTCATGGGTTTTGTACATTTGTAAAAATCTTACTAGGGACAGAGTTTCAGAACATGATTACACTGAGTTTAAGCATGGAAAGGGTACCTGCTGTCTTCTTCTGCTGCTCACTGTTGTGGTTCAGTTGACTAACCCATTTTTGTTTGTTTTTGGACTTTGCTTTTGATTAATTTGAATTTGTTTAAACAAGACTAGTCTGTGGTCTTCTCTTACAATGGATATATAGTATAGAAGTATATTAAAACTATTATGATGGCTTAAAATATTCATTTAAATTCAAATACAGTAGACATTTATTATATGAGCAACAGGAAGATGCACACCGCTGGGTAAATAACAATGTCAAAAAGATGTATTAGTGGAATTTTGTTTAGATTTTTTCCTTACCCCATAAGCTGGAAAAGAATTTTCAAATCTCAAAATACTGGTTAGGAAAACAACTGAGATGAACACTGTATTGTTGAATGAATTACATTAAAAAAGAAAAAAGTATATGTTGACTTCATAAGAATAAATGGATAGAGTTCTTTTTCATTTGTAGATTGCAGCCTGGTGATTTTATAACCAAAAATGAAATTATATTTTTCATTAATTTGTCAATTCCTTGGTAAAGGAAGTTCTATACAGTATTATCCTTCTTTTTGTTAAAATTCATAATATCTTTTCAGAAAATAAAAACGTTTTGAACAGTTGGATTTTAATTTTAGTAGTTCAGTTCTACATGGAATGGAAAAATGTGTGTCTACCTTCAGCTCCGTAATTATCTCTTTGTACTTGCCTAGCACCTCTTATCTAGATCAAGAAGGCATTAATGGTTAGACTGTTCAGTTTGCATGTGTGAAAGACTTTGCTCTTTATCAGTCCACATGTCCAGTTTTTCCAAATTGCTAAGGATTTGGAAAAGTATAAATCCATCTCATTACAGGAGTGCAGAAAACCTCCCTCTGCCATCTCACAGTTTATTCTAGTCAGGACTGGAACACATGATCTGTCAAACGAGGATTGCAATTTATCTCCTGGTGTAAAATCAGTTGTGTATCTAGGCCTTTAGATCAATAGAGAGTCTGAGCAGGGCAGTAAAGTTACTGACAGAGGGCAGTCCACATTAAATTAAATCAGGACACATTCAGTTACATTTAGCAGAGACATGTGGAGAGAACATGGCATGGAAAAGAGCAGGAGAATTGTGATAACATCCCTTTGCTGCTGACAGCTGACGTGCACCGTGAGTGTCTTTCAGGTCTGTCTACAGAAATATTTATTGGTGCCTGGGCTGTGTTTTTGGTGTGTGTATGGGATGCAGTAGTAGTATAATTGCATATAAAAGCAAACAGTAGGCTAACATTAGTAGAGTAGCTGTATGTAAAACTCTTGGTTGTTTCAAAGCCCCAAGTTTATGAAGCCTGTCAAAGAGTTCGACCTTTCTCAAGCGTAAAGCCCTGAGGAATATTACAGAATTATTTTATCTGAAACTCTAAAACTACATGCCGCATATAATAGTTAAAAATAAATGAGCAGAACAAAATGTAGCAATTGAAGTGTTTGTTTGAATAGAGGGATGGAGTCTAGCCAGGAGTTTTTTCCTGACATGACAGCATGTGACAAAATTGCTCCATTGGCACTTGGAGTAATTCTAGCCAGAAGAATTCCTGGTCCCTTTTATCCATTTACATTTGGGCACTGCCTGCTATGAATTCTGATTTGATTAAAAAAAGTCATGTCATACTAATTTAAAGTTCAGGGGATTGGAAGGAGAGAGAAACAGAATACTAACAGATGATGATTCTCTTTTTTTTCAGTTCATTTGGTTTTAAGGTTTTTTTTTATTTTGTGTTTTGGTTTGGGGATTTTTTTAATACTTGAATAGTAAAGCTTGGATTGGTTTAGAAGAAATGTTGAAGTCACAGATAATTCTATTCTTTTATGTAAAGGAGACTTTACTCACTATCCTCCAATGAGAATCTAATAAATCTCTTCAGTATCTTCAAAAAGTTTTTGAAATATCCTTAGTATTTTCAATTAACTATCAAAATACACATTTATTTGTTCTCATTCACTGCTACCTGTGGCCTCTCCAGGCAACTTTAATGAGTTAATGTCTGTATTTTGTATGATTATTATAAACTGTGACATCCTGACTACGCTTTTCACCTTGAGTTTAAAAGCTTCTGCTTTCTCAGCTGTTGCATGACTAAAGTTGCATCAGGTGTTGCAAACAGGTGTAACCCTTGCTAAAGATTGTGTTGTTTTTTATAGGATTCCCATATTTTCTCTTAATTTTGAGACGTTTCTTTTTTTTTAAGATTGAGTTACATTATCATGTAGAGATAATTATGTCACTACATAGTGGTATCAAAATGCAGAAAGGCCTCGATCAGTTTTAAGGCCAGTAAAACAGCACTGTACCAGCATCTGCCAAGGCACAGTTGGCTCTGTCAACAGGTTCTCCCTTGCTTTGAAAGCTGTTGAGTCATCAGCATGGGATATCCAGTGGAATTAAATACCAGCTTACTGGCAGACTGAAATTTGGGAGTTTGGACTCCTAGTCTGGTCTGTGTTCCAGTCCTAGGAGTACTTGCCACTTCAGTCTCCTTACACATACTGGGTTGTTTTCCCTTTTTTACTGTTTGACACCCTTACTGCCTCCTGGTCTGAATGATAAGGCAGTCTTACCCTCAGGGGCACACTAAGACAGGTGAGCTAGACGTTGGATAATGATGTTGCAATAAATAATGTCATAGGATTTCATACCAATTAATTTCAACTCCATCTGTTTTTCTCCAGAGTGTATTTTGAAAATGTTGAAGGTAAAAATCAAAATCTAAAAGAATTAGGATGATATAAAATAATCTTCTTTCATCCTCTTTGCTGATGGAAGGGAGAGCTCTGATCCTGTCCTCCAGCTGCTGCATGACCCACTGCTGTCAGCTGGAAATGGTGATATGATCTATATTTTATATATTAGCATCCTATATGTAACAGTCAACCCTTGGTATGTTGCTAAGACTCTCTTGAGCCTCTTGTTTCCCTGCCAGCCCTTGTTTTTTAACCAACCACTTGGAAAACAATTAATGCAGATCAGTAACAAGCTACATTTATAAACTCTACAGACAGCATAGCAGGAAACTTGGATGTTGGATTTTCATTTCAGAAGTTTTATTCTGCAAATAGTAATGCATTAGGTTTCTTCCTTTTTGCAGGGTAATTTTGAAACAACTCCTCTAGACACTTTCAAAGTACAGGTTAAACACTTGTAAGATTCTTCATTATCTACAGAATTTTTGATTGGAGCCTCACTGCCCTGCACAACATGTGAAAATATTGAAAAATTGGCTAGACTTTTTTAAATTATTAGTTCAATGCAGAAAAATCCTGATGTCTGAAGTGTACACCAGTCATAGCTAGAAAGCAATTCAGTGTGATAAGTGTAAGTGTGAAATTAATAAGAACAGATGAATGAAAATAATGGAGAAGTTTTGCAGCAGCACTGGTTTAAATTTGTTCTGGTTACAAAATATGTAATTAGAAGTACTGTAATCTTTTTTGTTATAATTACATTCTAAATATTAGAGGATAATTAGTGCTAAGGAGCATTCCCTTTTATTCATTTCTTACTACATGCTTTTTAGAACACTGCGTTTAAAATGTGCAATCCATAGTATGTTAACCTCAAGGTGTTTTTCATGACCTGAAAGGAAGGACATTCTTCCTGCTTTTAAAGCCAAAAGAGGGTATTGCATTATATGTTTTCTCCCGAGCATTGCATTTTTTGGTGGCTCTGTATGTACAATTCTGTATTGGCTCCAAGGTAAGGAATTGACAATGTTCTGAAATGTAGCCAGGTCCTCTGTGAATCCTGCTCACCCAGAAAATGCACCTTTAAGGTGCCATCTTTATTACTGGCAGAAGAGAAGATCATTCAAAGTTAATTCTTGATTGAACTTGAAATCCGAAATCTCCTAATTCTGTATGCTTAGTTTGAATCAGAACACTTGCCCTGGTTGTTCAATTCTGTGAAAGAAATTTATCAATCACAACTGAGTTTTCTTCTGAAGAGCTATAGTCAGACACAGAAAATTTAGACCCAGGTAACTAGGAGTTCTACATGCTTCACTGCCAGTGGCATCCATGGCAACTCCTTTTGAAAATGTGCCGGACTGGAAGTTATGACATTAAGTATTTTAAATACTAGAAGGTTTAAACTAATTTAGGAATACTTTAAATTATGAAGTGACATTATTCAATATATTTCTTTCAGTTAGGCTATATTGTATTAATATAGTGTAATTACTACAAAAATGTTTGTAGCTAATGTCTCTTAGTAGAAGAAAAAATAAGCAGACTGGTTACAGCATCAAGAGGAATAACATGTTCTTGTTGCTGATCAGAAAAAAAAGTACATGTTAGAAGAATATAATCTTTCAAATTCAGAAACTATTGTGCTTTACTTACTACATTGCAGGATAGCTTGGAGATTTATGTATCTATAACATTTTTTTTAAAGTTAGAACAGAGCTGGAATTTATGCTCTTCTTTGTTACTATGTTCTGGGCATGTGTGACAGCTGAGCTATTGGCTCGACCGTAAGATTTAGAAGTCTGATGAAGAAAGAGAACAATTCATCTCTCCACCCCAAATTAAAGTCTTTCTGACATTTTGATGTAATACTTTGCACCTCACTAAGTGAGTGTCGAGTGGAGACACTGACATCTGACACTACAAAGACTAAAATATTCAAGCATATTAAAAATACAGAAAGTAAGAAATACTGCTCTCTACCCACATTCATTGCTAGGAGTTAAGGCAAATATATTAATCATATCTTTGGTATCCCTCTTTGGTATCTTCGCCCACTTGCCCAAAACCAAGGATATGACATGCAGCTTTTGAGCAAATTTTCATCTTTCATTGGTTTGAATGCTGATCATGTTGGAAAAAGAAGGCAGAAAATCTCCGTTTAAGATTTCCAGTATTCATCCTTTATGCAATTCTCTTCAAGAATATTTTAAAAGAAGGAGAAAGAAAATGAGTTTGTATTCTTTATTGTTCTAAATTATTTAGTACAATCACTTTTGTCTCTTAGTTTTGGCAAATTAGAAAATCTCCCACAGTGTAAAGATTAGCTAGAGCCATGAAGCATTGGCATATCCACATCTCAGAAAAAGTCATATACAGAGGAATTGTATCAATCTGAAGAAGGTCCAGCTTCTTTCAAAAAGTAGCTGTTGCACATGGGAAAAGCTATTCTTTCTGTTCTATTCTGTTTTCTTACTTTTGTGCACCTTCTAGTTTGTCTTCGGAAATAAAGAGCCAATATTTGTTCTGTATCTTTCTTTACTTTTGAACAGGAGGTGGGACAAGCACGTCAATGTACAGCACAAACTGTACTAGAGCTATAATTTCTACTACCTGTTGTTTCACTGCTCCAATAGAAATCTTTTGTGAATATTTCTCTAACGTGATAATAGTTTTGCTTCTGGCAGCTCTTGTGCTGCCTTTGAAGTGCTTTACTATTTAGTATGCTTGTGGGAAGTAGCTCAAGTAAAGTGCAAGAGAGGGAAAGACATTGTTCTGTCCTCACTTGTGAATCTGTATTTTTAGCTTAATGAGAGAACAGGCGAAGCCTGTGATCCACAAAGACAAAAAGCATTCATTTGAAAAGGTATTTCAAATATAAAGAAAATACAAATTAATTTTTGTTCGGTTTTGTGTTTGTTGGTTTTTGGTTTGTTTTTTTAATTTCAGAAAGTTACATTTCTTCGCCATATCTGTCATTGAAAAGAGGCAAATAAGAGAGGCAAATAAGTACTTTTTGATTTGTAGGTTCAGCAATATTGCTTTTTATAAAACTGATCTTTTTCACATCTGGTTTCTGAGTTCAGTTATCTGATGTGTTTCTGCAAATGTCAGGTTTCAGAATGAATTATATGTGAATGACTTAGATATACCAAAAAAATGGGTGAATTCAACTGTATTTCTCATGTACTTCAACTCAGTCACTGCCCAGTCAGTTCTTCTATGAAATCTTTTACCTTTTAACCTTAAATAGTAAGGTATCATTTTTTGTTTTATTGTAAGCATTTAAACAATTATAAAAGGGAAACAGAGGAAGATGAATTCAGTTACTTTGGAAAAGTCTGTTTTCCAGTTTGTGCTGGTTTTGTCTAGGATAATCTTCTTCCTAGTGGTCCTAGTACAGGACTATATGTTGGATTTGTGCTGGAAACAGTGTTGATAATTCATCAATGTTTTAATTATTGCTGAGCAGTGCTTGCACAGAGTCAGGGTCTTTTCTGCCTCTTCCCTCAACCTGCCGGCAAGGAGACTGGGGCTTGCACAAGGAGTTGTAAGGGGACACAGCCAGGACAGCTGATCCCAACTGGCCAAAGGAATATCCCCTACCATATGGCACTGTACATTGGTTAGCTGGCAATGAGCAATTGTTTGTCATTTATATCATATGTCTGTCTTGGGGTTTATTTCCCTTCCCCCCCCCCCATTTAAATTTTTATTATCAGCAGCATTACTATTACTGTTATCATTATTTCAACTATTAAACTAGTGTTATTTCAACCCATGAGTTTTCTCACATTGACCTCTTTATTCTCTCCTCCATCCCAACAGGGTGGGGTGTGAGCAACTGACTGCATGGTGCTTAGTTGCTGTCTGAGTTTAAACCATGACACCCTTACACACACATAACTGACTCCCAGCAGATTTAAGGAGACGTTAATTTTTATTTGTTTTGTGCAGAACTGAAAGATAAATTCCTTGGTCCCCTTCCCTTCTTATGACGTTTCCTTGAAAACTGGTACCTAGATTTAATGTTGACATCAAGTTAGACTAATTAAAAAAAGCAAAACAAAAAAACCTATACAAATAATTTAATATAATTACGAAAACTGAGAGAACATTTACAGTCAACCAAAATCTGGATGACTAAATATAAAACTTCTGTATATAAAATATAAATTTAAATATAAAAATATTCCACTTTCATTAGAAAACTAAAAAAAAACAAAACCAAAACCAATTAATTAATTACTCAGTGGAGTGGGAAAAAAAAGGTATAAATAAATAAGGATCAAAACAAATGACAGTAAAGGACATGACTTTAGTCATGGCTGTTCTACCACAAATTAAAAAGTAATAAATTCACTCTACATTTTTCAATAGAACCTTGTTGTAAACATAGAAATCTAGAAATATATCTGTGAGAACTGAGAGCATCTGTTTTGTCTCCATGTCTACTCTAAAATTGCTTCTCTCTCGGCATTATTCCACATGCACAAGGAAACCAATACTGTTTTCACCCGGAACATCATCTTTATACTCTCACCATAATTTTTTTTTCTATGCCACATGTCTGCATTATTTTCTTGTTCTCATTATTCAAGGAATCATAGAAGTATGTTATCACTGTTAGGGTTAGGGATTTTTTTTTTTGTTTTCTCTTGTTGTGCTTTGAATTTCTACAGCATCAAACAGGAAGATTTTCAAGATATTTAGTAGTTTTTGATACTTTGTGACTAGTAGAGGAGCTCTGAGAGAGGAATAGGAATAGTAGCAAAGCCTACATTACAGTGATGAATTGGTAAGACTAAATAAATAGGACTTTTAAAAAACAGGTTCTAATGTTACCAACCAACATTAGAAAGAGTTTTAAAAAAATTACTTTTCAACTTCTGATATTTAAGGGCCCTAAAAATACTTTTTTTGGTATACATGATTTTTATCAGGTAATTTTGTAGTGCTCTTCACCATATGTCAAATTGACTTTCCCAAAGAAGTTTAAATTGTAGCTTGAAATGTTATCTGTTGAAAAGTTTAATCAGTACTTGAGAAAGAAAAGACAACTATTACTAATATTATCTGTGCAGTTAATTATTTAAATTTCTAATTGTGCTTCTAGGATGTTTTCAGGAGTATTTATAGTCACAACCAGTTATATTGTGAGCAGTATCACCTCTAATGGAAATGGGCTGAAACTCCAGAGGCTGGGTATGAAATAAACCTTTTGTTTCATGTTATCTATGAAAGTGATTATCTTTCTATGATAGGACTTAGTGTTATAGAAGATTCTTGTGGTGAATGAACTGGGAAAGTAATTAAAGAAATAAACAAAGAAAAAGCCCAAGAGGTTGTATTATTTCCACTGCTGACAGTAACTACTTGATATATGTGTTTTTATCGTTTTCATTAGCTCTCCTTACATTTATTTTATAAGAAGTTACTATGCTCTTTAAATAGTATCTTTTTTATCTAGTGTATATGAACTCATTTCCCCTACCTGTTTCTTTATACAATATGCCTTCTAATTTTTATCATGCTTTTTGCCCTTGCATTACAGAATAGCTCTTTACTGTTCTGCATTCTTGTTACCACTATTCTAACTATACAGATTAGCAGCATATTTATGGCATTCTGTTTATATCAATGCATCAGCAAGAAAACTGCCCCACTAAAACTCTCTGTACAGCCTCTCTATGTACAATCTTTAGCATATACTGCTAGTTTTGTAATTCTGCTCACATTCAGTATATTTTATTTTTTTTTTGTCTCATATCTTTTCCTACGGTACTATTACCTAGTCAGTATTTTCTGAGATTTATATTTGTTCCTTAGAGCTTTTCCTCTCTAAGGGTATCTTGATAAAGTCTGACTCAAATTATTGTCATATTTATCCTGTAATAGTGTATCTTTAGTCAAAACGTTAACTCCCTCACAGTGTTTACTCTTCCTAATTCTTGAAGAAATTGTGATTTCACCTGATCCTTGCTTTATGCACCTTCTTCCTATTTAACAGAGCATGGTTAAGACATGATCTTGCTTTTTATCATCTTTATTTTCATGCTATGCATTTTTCAGTCATTCTTTTGTACTATTTTTGAAATTCAGGGATTGTCACTTTCAGTGGTTATGTGACACATCATGGCTGTATATGTTGCCATAAATGCCGCAATTTTTGATTTCTGTGGCTATGGTTTTGGTTCTGTGAACACTTCTTAGGATCTTAGTAAGACACAGAGTAATGAGGATGGATTTGCAAAATGTTTTATAAGGCCTTCATAAACCTTCCTGTTAATAGAAACTCTTACTGTAGAGGGGATGGGAAGCAATGCAGCTGCTGCTGCTGACATCCTGAAGTAGCCAATCTAATTAGGGTGAGGGTGTGAGCAGCACAGCACACACAGAGGTTTCCAAGCAGCAGTGATTCTGTGGGCTGAACATTTTACTAAGAACTCCTGCTTCCACTCTCCTTTGACTCTTGCCAGTGAATCAGTGTTACCTTCTATGTGCTCTTCTCCAACTGCTATGTGAACCGCAGTTGGGTTGGATGCATGGTAGTGTTGCCACCCATTTCATATTGCTCTATTTGTTCTTTCTACAATGTAAGAGAGCTCCTGAGTCAGTTTAAGAATATCACATTTGGGCTCTCTTGCTAGCAGTGACATAATTGTAAATACAGTAGAAACAGGTAGAGTTGTTTAACTTCTTATGGAGGAAATGGAAGTCCATTAACATAATCATAAGGCTATTTGATACTAATAACAGATTATTTCTATTGTGAAACACTATGAAACAGTATGCAGATGACCCCATTTCTGTATTTTTGTTGTATTAGATATTTTTTCTTGCATCACTAATTGACAGTTACAATAGCGCAGCACGAACTTGGAAAAGAAATGGTCAGTTACAGAAAAACTTTAGAATGTTTAGTTTATTTTCTGAATAAAAATAAAGCATTATGTTGTTATAGTGAATTATTAATGCATAATTGGTTTATAACTGACCATTTTATTAATTTCTTTTCTCTTTTAAAATTTGAGATGGTAACAGATTTCCTTTGATGGTTATATTATAGAATCATCATAGAATGGTTTGGATTGGAAGCAACCTTAAAGATCATCTAGCTCCAATCCCTTGCTATGGGAAGAGGTGTCACCCACTAGATCAGGTTGCCTGGGACCCCATCCAACCTGGCTTTGATCTGTTCCAGGAATGGGTCATCCAACTTCTCTGGACAACCTGTTCCCTTGTCTTACTACCCTCTGAGTGAAGATTTTCCTCCTAATATCTAATTTAACTCTCATTTAGTTTAAAACCATTCATCCTTGTCCTTTCACGTACCATGCAACACAAAAAGTAAATGTAAAAGTAGATCCGTCTCGGTAGTTTGTTAAATGTAAGGAATATAGATGCAGAATCCCCATATTCATGTTTCTCATAGAATTTATGTCAGGGATTCAATTATTCCTGTTATTTCCAATAGAATAATATATGAAGAAGTATTTAGTCTTAAAAAAGTAATGAATTATATTACTACTTAATTTAATGTGACATAGATTGCAGTAGGACAGTAAATCATATGCATCCTTAGACGGGCTTTGAAACATTTTATGGCCAAGATCAGAATGTAAATTGAAAAACTGACATACCATTTTAGAATAATGATACAGCTGCAGCAGGGAGCGAGATGGCCAAGGATAAAGAGGCAGCCTTATTTTCCAAGGTAATTGCACCTGTGCTTCTCTCATGGTTTTTGACATTGCAGGAGTGAGGCCTCAGAAAGTGATTTCAGTTTATTGCCACTAGTTCTGTTCTTGTCTGGGCCAGGGGAAGTGTAAACCTGGGGTCACATGCTTATGAAGTAACTTTTATTATACAAAGTACTTTTATGCATAAATTACGGATTTGTGGTTTACCAAGAAGCTGTAGGCAGTAGATAAGAATTATTTTAGGTCTAATTACACAACTCCTTTTTGTTAATTCTTTTTGTGCCTTTGACTGTTCAGGTGGTTTCTTTCTCACACACTCACTTTGTTTCTCTTTCCTCTCTCTTGAGGTTAGGTAAATGAAGTTCAGGTTGTTATATGACCTTAAAAATTATCTATAGGTTCAGATACTTTGATCAGGACCTACCAAAATTTTTCCTTTAGGAAACGTGTAATTTGGACTTTTTAATTTTTGGAGAACAGCCTTTGCTTGTCTTTAATTTGTAGCTAAATGCACTAGCTGTGAATCAGTCAAATGAGTATTAAATAAGAACATTTATTCAGGTCTTCTGTCTTTTTCTTCAGTCCTAAGAAAATTTTAATCATTATGTATGTCACCAAACACGATATATGAGATTAGTATGGAGCTATGAGCCATTTTAAAAGTACCAATATTGTAAGAGATATTAATGATAATCATTATGTTTAACAAGATGTCCATGTAAAGGTAATGCGTGTACAATTTTATTTGCCTTGGAGAACAGTTTAAATGCAGATGAGCAACACAACCAACTCACATTTGAAATATGTAAGTGGAGTTGCACTATATTCAGACTTAGGAGAAGATATCAATATGGCATGACTGTAAGTATCTAATTTAGCAGGCTAAATTACCTCACTAATCTCCCTAGGATCTCTTCAAAGTATATGAGAGAACATGTCTTCTCCAGAGAGCAATTCTTCAGCAGAAGCCTAATGTAAGGTGCTGAATTATCCTCTGGAGAAGTTTATTGCTCTCCTTTGAATAAGCCAGGAGCTTGATTAATAGTGCTAAGGTAAGTATCAAAACAGGAAATCAGAATATGTATGAAAAGTTGACCTAGTTGTGGCAATTTGTGAGAGTCTGTAATTTTAGGCAAAGTGCCCCACTTTGGAGTTTCTGTAACTCTAGACTTCTCGTTGAAGGAAAGAAAATGCTTACAATTATATTTACCAAAAGACAAGGTATGAAAGCAGGCTTCACATCAAGAAATCACAAGCAAAGTATGTTGAAAGAGGCTGTTTAGAGGAACTCTTCAATCCACAGATTTCTAGGTGTTACAAAGATGTATCTTATAAAGCCTGATAGGTCTGCCGCCCCTGCCATTGTCTTTCAAATACAATCTCTGCAGGAGATGCACAGGTAGCAGCACAGTTATAAATATTACCTTCCTGAAGGTGTCTTTCCTGAGACCCTATAAATAGCAACTGCCAAGTTGCATCCAGAGAACTCATCTTGGGGGTTCTGCATCTATTGCCTTGTAACTAGCGGAAACTGTGGTGTTGGTGTGGGGATTTTGTTGATTTGCCTTAAAATTGCGTGATGGTTGCATTAATTGAAATTCAACATTTTCAGAAAGTCTTTAAATTGATGTAATAATTACAGGTAATTTTCTGCTTGGTAGGTGTTTGTTTGCTGAACATACGTAAGGTCATATACATGCAGTACATGTGCATATATGTACAAGTGAATGAGTTCATCAAGTAAACCTCTGAGGTGAGTTCTGTTTCCAGGTTAGAAAAAGCTTTTAAGAAGTACTGAACTTCCGAAAGCCAGAATAATGTCTTGAGATTGAGCCAGTTTATGGCCTTGTAGGACCTCCTAAATTGAATTTGATTGAATTTGAGCTAGCTCAACCTTCTGCTTAGACTGTTTTCTAAATTGGAGTAATTGCATTAGAACTGTGAAGAGATTTATTATCCTTTCAGTTCTTCCATCTAATTAATTCTGGCCTAATTGTATCCACCAGACTCAAAAATATTTAAAAAAAAAAAAAGGTAAGTGGAATTACAGTTAAGGGGAACTACAATACTAGAGAAGTCTACCTTTTTTGTTGCAGATGTTTCATTTGCTTGAGTTTGTTTTCTTTTTTTTTGAGTGGATGAGAAGTGGAATAGCTTTATGAAAACATTCAGAATATCACTAAGGCTTTCCTGTCTGTTGTGGGTGTCTCTGTACTGCAGTCACAATGTATGACTACCAGATTAGTTAGGCATATCTGTTCTACCTTGAATTGAGCTGGCCTGGATCATCAGTGATGTCATGGTTTTACAGATTTCTGCATTGAGTTATACTGGTTATGCTGTCTTTACTAGACCTTGTATATTAATTTGCATGTATTCACTTTTATCACTCTTCACAATCATATGATATCACTCGTGTCAGTGAAGTAATTAGATAAAACCTTCACTGGTGAATTATTGGTGTGTTAATTTGACACACAGATTTTTAACAGATATTTAATATGTTAAAAGCATATCCTGTTCATTATCTAAAAAAATGAGAAGCTTCTGGAATAAAGTTTGTTTAGGTTTGCGTAACACAACAGAGCAGAGATACGGAAGCTAGCTCAGCCTGGTGGAGCACTGTTTTCAGGTGGCACAAGATAATTGCATACAGCTGCCAGTTAGCAGCTAACACAGTACTCCACCTGGGTATGTATTACTCTGCTTGTAATGTAGATAATTAAATGAAGCAGAAAAGATTAAATAACATTTTCCTCTTTTATACCTATAGGTTAATATAAGTTCTTAGTGTCCTGTTAAGTAAATATGTTTAAAGTTGAGGTATTGGGAGCAATGAAACAAAAAATTGTCTCCTAATGTTATAATCAGTGCTATCCTACACTGTTTTGAAAAAAGATACTCTTCTAGATGAAGATGAATCATTTTGACATTATTATTTTGACATGTCAAAAATAAACAGCTGTGTTTTTTAATAGAGAAAGTTTTTCCTAATAAATCAAATATCGCAACTTTCCTATCTCTAACAGTTATAATTTGAGTTAGTATGCTCCATTTCCATATCACAATGCTTTAATTTACAGTTCTAATGTGACCAATGCCAGTAAAATGTTTTAGTATATTATCTGGCAGTAAGTAAAACCTGTCAAAAAATTGATAAAAAGAACAGTGCTTAACAAAAGACATATGCCTCATAAATAATATGTCATGACAACTGGCAGCCCTAGTAACATATTTGAAGGAAAATGCTGAAAAAAAGGAACCAACCATAAGGAGCTAATGGGTTATTTTTGCTAGAAATCTGCCATAGACTTTTCCTGTCACAATATTATTGCATTTGTGATAAAGCAAAAGGATTTGTACTCTGATTTTTTTAGCATACTATAGAAATTTCAATTAGCAAATATCATCTCACATTTATTTTTATAAAGGGAAAGTCTGTTACCCTATCACTAATCCCTTTATATATCAGTATTCTGTTAACATTACTCCTTTGTTTTAACCCCAGATCTGGCTCATTGTTTCCAAAAATATATGATGCAGTTATGCAAAAGGCACATTTAACATTTTGAAAGAAACACATTCTGATAGTTTGGAAATGACAGGTTAATGGATTTGAGAGAAATCTGTATGTTTCACTTGAATTGATGAACCAGGCAACTTTTAAATCTCTTAATACTAATGTGGGGATTTTTTCTCATTTTTTGTCTGTTTGTTTGTTTGTTTGTTTTGACTTTGTTTGTTTGTTTGTGGGTTTTTTTTGGTTCGTTGGTTGGGTTTTTTTAAATGAGTATGCCGGAAATATTTGTATTTAAGGGGCATATTCGCTTTAGTGCAGTGTATGATGGTGCAGTGTAATGTTACAATAATAGCATCAAAACACCATAGCACCACCACCCCCTGCCAGAAAAAGCTACCCCAAAATGCACAATCCTGTCTCCTCAAAACAAGATGTAAAGGTATGGTGAAACACTAGAACTAAAAGTAAGCTTGTAGGGAGATTTCACAGCAAGTTACTCTGAGACGTCGATGAAGCCTGATTTGATGTCATGGAAAACTTTGAATATGAAGGCCAAATAGTTTATGCAGAAGACATACTATAGGGGATAGGTTATAATGCCATATAAAACAGCAGTAAAATAGTAATAAAATAGAATGACAAAGGAAAACAATTTTTGGAATTGTCATCTTGAATTGATTCAAAATTAGAAATTTGGTTAGAACGGCCAAGGGGAAGGAGAGAAAGCAAGAGACGTGGTGCAGCATTAGCAGTTGCAGGAAGGAAAATGGATCATGACACTGGTGATTGCAAAGAATTTTTGTGCTTTATTCTTCGTGGGTTTTTTTGTGTCAGCTTTGCACTTAGCTGATAAATTTAAATACTAGTCTTCCATGTGTTCCTGATGCATAGAAAATGTAAAGAAAGCTGTAACATAAATACATGAGAATTCTTTGAGTACTTATTGGGTCGGTTTATTAAAAGTTCAGTACTTGTCCGATTTATCTGCATTTACTCTGTGGGTGGCAGAACAGCTAGTATGAAGTATTGTCTTCCAATACTAACATTTAAAAAAAGAAAAAAATATTACATGGCATTTAAGTTAAAACTGAGCCTTCACTAATCTTAATACATTCATAGTTTTCCTTTGTTTCGTTTGTAGTTTTGCTGTACAAAGAATTCAGTACTCCTATTACTGCTAGTGAATTGAAAGTGTGTTATTATCACATCAGCCTTAAAGAAGCTGGTATGTGAAATAATGGTAGGAGCGCAACATCACAGCCCTCCTGATGTGTGAGGTGCAGAAGTCATGCTATTTGGTAATTATGTACCTTTTTTTCTCTGAACAGAGATACTGAATAAGAGCAGAAATGATAAAGTGGCATTGTATCAGAGTGCAGTCTGTCACAATTCAAACAACAAGAGAGATCTTTTCTTCCTAAATAAGATATTCACCTTTGAGGATGAGGAACGTTATTTCAGAAGAGAGGCAAAATGACCCAGTAAATTCATAGGCTGGTCTGGATGATTTTCAAATGTGTCTGCTTCAGAAGTGCTGTCTGATGCTTTTGGTGGATATGGTGGTATTGGATATGATTTCAGTGTTTCTGTGTATTTACCTAGGAAGCATAGTGAGGGTAAATACATATAGAGAGAAAAGACCAGTTTGGATCATGTGAATAATATAAAGAGGATCATCTCAGCACACATAGAGTCTGGTTCTCTGTGTCATTTAGGAAAAAACTCCAAGTAGACAGGAATTTGCAAGGTTTTAGTATATTATCTTTCTATATCATCTTCTCCATTGAAGAGAAAATACATGATGAATGGAATAATATGTCCTGTAAAATATTACTTAATATTTCTTTGTGGTATTAGTAGATCTAAGGATGGATCTCACACTGCTTAGGATTTTCTGCCATTGTGGTCAGAATAAAGACATTTGTCCTACCAAAACACAATTGTTTATAGATCAGATGAAATGTTCATTGTCTCTTTTGGGGTGGGACCAAGATTAATTATCTTAATTTTGACTTGTGCTAGGCCTGCATGTGTCTAATGTCACATCTCTTGAGTGCTTACAGGCACCTTCCATTATGAATGCAGGAAGCCTTTCACACTTCTCTGCACCAGTATTTGAAATCTAAATTAAAATATGCTCTCAGCAAGCAGTGCTGCGTAGGTCAATATGAGGAAGAATATTCTGTCTGCCATTTGGGCAGCACGAGTGATAGCCAAAGAAACCAGCTGCAGAAAACAAAAGAAAATATAAACACATATTAAAAAATACAAAAATCATATTTAGAAACCTCAAAGCACAGAGTGGAACCATAAAAAGGGGTTTATGATGTATCACTTTTAAGTCTGATTTGCAGTCTGTTATTATGATATAATCTGTGGTTCTCTTTGGGGAACAGCAAACAGCATCTGGTAGCTCTTTGGATTCCCTCCAAACTGCTTTGAAATAGATGTGAATATAGTAAAGTAGTGTGAAGGATAGGCAGCTGGTGCATGTATCTGAACAATAAGAAATTCTTGTTTTCCAGGGTATTTTATTCTTTGTATTCTGGTAAAGTTTATTGTTACGAATGCTGAGTTTAAAACCTAAGTAAGCTTCTTATTTCGAGTGCTGGAATACTGTTTTGCAGAGTGAATATGTTCACACTGTCACTGAAGGTTTCTGTAAATTGGATAATGTAGAACTGTGGAGGACAGCTGAGCTTACCAGTCAGTCTTGAGCACTGTGCTGGAGTGAGTGAACCATTTTGAGGCTGTGTGTCCTTTAGGTTCACTGTCTCTTCTAAGTGCCATTCATGCCATAGCATCACAGCCAGGGAAGTTTGTCTGGGCATGAGGCATCTTAATTGGGAAAGCCCACTGCAGCTGGCTGACTTGTGCAGCTACAGCATCCTTTAAAGCCAATAGCTCAAACTCTGCTGACAGAAAATCCACGTAACGTTTTGCAGATCAATGTGAGCTGACTCTGTCAGTAGTTTAGGCTGATGCAAATGAATTTGCTCCTGAAAATAAAACCATTTGGTTGTGCTTTCACCGTGCAGAATGCAAGCTTACATATGTCATTTTTTTAGTTTTGGTTCTGATAGGTGACCATCAGTGGCTAAGTTTACGTCAACAAACAGTGTTGATAGCACAGTAGATGCTACTGAGCACTCAGTGTCTAGTTATGTGTGCTCCAGAGGGGTTCACTCTGGAGTAGCTCTAAACTGGTCCCATGGACGGAATGCTCACTAGCTGTTAGCTAGTAAAAGATCTGGAAAATCTCAGTTCTGTGAGCCTGGGCAGTCAGTTTTTGTCTCTCTCCAAAAGTCTACATAGATGTAGCATAGAGGCCTGAGCAGAGGAATACTACTTTTTAGGTATACAGATATACCACATTTTCCTTCCTTGCCTCCCTTGGTATTTTAATAAAATATAATCACTTCCTTTCGAAAATTATATTACACTTTAATTAACCTAAGTGTTATGAAATGCCTTTTAGTGTCCTGTCCAATTTCTTTAAATTGTGTCATACCTCTAATTATTTCTTACAGAAAGCAGAGAACTTGTATGAATTTATTGTAAGATGACAGTGCTTAAATCTGTATAAAAGATTTATCTTCTGCACCATCTGTTATTATTTTCCATTTATAGTTATTTACTTTAAAAATATGAATAATGAATATGTGACAAGCAAGTATATAAGAAATGGAATTATGTAGCAAGTAGAGGCTGATTTCCACCCGAAAGGCTTCACATAGAGTTTCTTATATTTCCCCTTCCAGGAAATCTCATCTTGTGCTTACAGCATTTTTTTTTTTAATTTTGTTTTATTCTGTTTAATGGTTTATTAATATTTGCCTCACACAGTGATCCTAATTGCCATTTATTTGGCTCACTCGCTGTGCTGATCTCCAAAAATGCTGATGCCTATTCAGTGACTTTATGCCAATGAGTGTCCAGCATGGAAATAAGGTTCTTCTAATGAAATCCCTAGACCTTCTGATTTGTTTTTACGTTTATAACTTCTAACCTACATGCTTAGATTGTAAGTGCCATATAATGCAAATTAAAGATTCGTGATAAAATCCATGGTAAGAAGTACATATAGGATTTTTCAAGCCTTTTAGTGATATCTCTGTTCTCCAAAAGTCATATTAATCGTGAGCATGAATAGAAAAGTTAAACTGTTTATTGCCACATATGTCTTGTGAAACTGCTTGTAGTATAGAGAATGTTACATATGCTCTCATAGTGAAGAAATGCAAAGAGATGGTTATTTAGTTATGTGAAATGTTACTGAACAGAGTTATTGAAAGACATCAAGAAAGAGCTATATCCTTTCTATATAGTGCTTTCATCAGTCACTACCTCCCAGATTTCTAAAGAACTTTCCCATCAACAGAAGTATTTGATTATTTTTTGGTAAAGAATTGGAGTTCCAAGCATGGCATGCAAACTAAAGATTTCATGAAGTCAGTATTGTAATATGAGAAATAATAAAATAATTCACTAGTTAAACCACACTTTCTTCATCAGCCTCTTAGGATGTCAAATGCTTAGGATCTCTTAAATGGGAAAATGTTTTCTATGTTTACTATACAATTTTCTTGCTCTGAAACAGGTTATTTTCCTCTCTTTCACTGCAGGACAATTAATCTATTAATGGCAGGGTCAAATCATTGAGAACTTCAGTCTCTCAGCCTTTGTGATTTGGAGCGTACTGAACAAGAGAGTCACTTTATTGTTTTTAAAAGTAAAGATATACAGTTATTGGAAATGTTCATCTGTTATTTCTTTTTAACATAAAGTCTGCTTTAAAGCAATTTGACAACAGAACACAGTTCCCTATTTGATGCAAAGGGATTTTTATCAGTGCCTGGATGTGTGAGAACATCCATGCAGCACTCCCCTCACAGAAGAAAAGAGAATAATCCTTTGAAAAGCACAGTCATTAGCATGGTCAAAAGTTTAACCTTCCAAAAATAGATGAGTGCTATTTGTTGTCTCTTATTAGGGAAGCAGAATGACTCTGAATCCCAGCTTGTGGCTTCCACAGTACTCGTGTAGGAAAAAGACATTTTAAGTTACATTTTTACTCTTACAACCTACCCATCCATATCAGAGTGAAAAGCAGACTACTTCACTTAAATGCAGTGGGAAGCTATTTGTTCCTAAAAATCCTTGAAAAATATAATGGAGATGGTTAGTAAAGGAATTCTATTACAACTCTGCATTCAGGGCATTAGCAGTTAGCACTAGAAGCTGTTGGATAAGTACCTTTGCAGTTTGCCCAGTGACCCAAGCAGAACTGGTCCTAAACTGTGTCAGAACATCTTAGGTGGGGACTTCTGTAGGGTTCTTTTTCTTTGAAGTTTGTTGGTTTGGTTTGGGTTTTATTGGTTTTCTTTTTTGTTTGTTTCCTACGTATAAAACATGCCTGCTGTTAGTGTGCTATTATGTTGTGAATTATATAACACAAGGCTGAAATAGAAGCAAGTAAATCTTACCTGTGACAAAAAAAGCAATTGCTTATAATTTGTAAAATTGTATTTATGTTTATTGTACGCAAGCAGCATAATACATGATGGACTTAGTGAGTTGTTTTCCTCCTTTAAGTACTGTGAATTTCTGAATCAGGAACATTTGTGAATTTTAGTGACCTTTACCAGATTTCTTAGTTAAGTGTTTTGGGGTTTTGCAGCCCAGAAAGCCAACCAAATCCTGTGCTGCATCAAAAGGAATGTAGCCAGCAGATAAAAGGAAGTCATTCTACCCCTCTACTCTGCTCTTATGAGACCCCACCTGGAGTACTGTGTTCAGTTCGGATGTTCCCAGCGTAAGAAAGGCATGGAGCTCCTTGTTGGATCAAGTCCGGAGAAGGGCCATGAAGTTGTTAAGAGGACTGGAGCACCTCCCCTATGAAAATAGGCTGAGCAAGTCTGGGCTTTTCAGCTAGGAGAAGAAAAGATTGTGTGGAGACCTCATAGAAACCTTCCAGTATCTAAAGGAGGGGGGCTACAGGGAAGCCAAGAGGGACTTTTTGTCAGGAACTGTAATAGTAGGACAAGGAGTAATGGGTACAAACTGAAAGAGGGGAAATTTAGGTTAGATATTGTGCTGGTTTAAAAGTAAACCAGCAGGAGAAAATGGACCCACCACTAGAGAGATTATAAGTCAGAGTTACAATTTA